>OX638299.1:10612238-11812238 GCA_951812265.1 Taphrorychus bicolor | reverse complement strand
ATCTATCAATCTAAACGAAGCGTAACTTGTACTTAAGAGAGATTTTTTATCTTAATCCCTTACATGTTTTAAATAAAATTGTATATTATTTTACACAATGTCTTGCATTCCTGCAACGCAAATGCCAATATCCTAAACTAACTGTCAAATTTCAGTGGTAATTGAACGTAAAAACTTAGAGGCGAGTTGACACAGTTCAATTCAGTTGACCACTTTAGAAAAATCATCTAAAGTGAAATACAAATTAACTGTCTAAACTAGTATTCAATACGAGTTTAGACGGATTTTCATATTTCATTTTAGATGATTCAGTCAAAGTGATTTGGAGAATATCAAAAGCAATATTCGCTCTTAATGGCTCAAAAGCGAGATCAATGTCAAAAGACTCTCTAAAACATTGTTGAGGTAAACACCTACCTGCGGATCGTAATCTGCGATCTTCCCAATGGCCGGATGTTGCACAGGCGCCGTGATCTGGGTCGGCACCGCCCTGGGCACTGGCACTGAAGATACCGCATTTTCGGCGTTACCATTTTCGTTCACGTGCCGCCGCTGTTCCATCTCCGCTTTCCTCTGCAGTTCCCCGTGATAGGCAACATTGCTTATAATTTTCGTATTCTGCTTGATGCGTAACGTTTCGGGATCGTCGGCCACCTGCGTGAATTTACCTTTGCTCCTCTCAAAGTCTGCGTGATAATTTACGTTCGATTGTAATTTTGTATTTTCGGCTATACGTTTCAATTCAGGTGTCTCAGCCATTGTGGTGGCTTTGGCTTTTGGAACATGCCTAAAAATGATGATTGTTTTCTACTATGCGTGTACAGAGCATAAACCTTTGTCTCATGTTTGTGGCAATGGGTTTTGAATTTGAAGCCTACAAGTGTTTCAAACATATGGCCGCGCGGCTTTGCGGAAAGCGAAAATCAAAATTTGAATGAGAGAACATGAAGGAGTACACCTGAGCTCAATTTTTGGTTCAAAGGTCTTCTAAATAATTTAAATAATGTCTAGAGAACGCCACACTTAACGCCTTTAAGAAATAGGCGTTATAGCATTTCTATAATTTGTATCTATAAAAAATAAGTCTATAGTTCCATAGATACTTACACCGCTGTAGTATTTTTAACTCTACCAAGAAGTCTACCACATCAAAAAAAACTTTTTGATCACAACAAATTAGAAAGGTAAAAATACCAACAAATATTTGGACAAAGGTACATTTGCATGTAAAAATAAGAAAATAGATGATGGCAAAATCATATTTGCCATTATTCAAAAATCTCAGTATTTTTTCTATCAAAATGGACGTCAATGAAAGCAATTCTTTGAGATTCATTATTGAAAAGTTGAAAATTTTTCTTAGTTTTGTCACAAAAGGCGTGAGATGGGAAATTTGAAACAGCCTGCTCTTCTATATTTATATTAAAAAAGTGTGAAATTTGTTGAAATACTAATACACTAATACCATGTATGCTAGGTAGTGTGTAATATAAGTTAGATACAACAAATTAAGCAAGTAATAAAAGAACCAAGAACACTGTTCATTCTCACAGTTCTCACTAAGATATATTACTCATTTCTAAAATTAAAAACAATACTTACGCATCACAATACGGTTCCTTATTGAAGCCTTTATAGTTCCTCATATTAAGGGCCATGCCACAGTCCTTGCATTTAAAACATAGTTTGTGCCATACCTGAAATGTGATAACACAATAAAAATTAAATTGTTTATTGCTTCTCGCATGCTGCTGTACAGGGTTATTCAAATTCACCATTCATCATTGGGATCTCGTAAACTGTAGGAGATACCACTGCAAATTTTTATTGATAGAGATTATCAAGTAATGATATAAAGTTAGGTTTTTTTAAATGGGACACCCTATATAATATTAGATCTTTTGATGGGGATGTCCAGGCTGTTTTTAACACTTTACTTCTTATGAAAAAATATAGTTTTTTTATCAATTTTAAAAAGAGCACTCAAACAAACTAAAACTATCTAAGGTGTTCTATTAAAAAAAATTAAAACTTTAAAACAAAAACTACACAATGTTATTTAGTGGTGGTATAAAAAGCTTTAAAATATTTGTCTTTGACTTTTTGCTCTATTTCCTAAAATAAGTGAGATATAATGCCATATCAAAAGTGTGATTTTTTTTCAAAAAAGTTCTGTATATGGAAAACAAATCAAGCTAACTAGGAAATAAAATCAGAATTTGTCTATCATTGATAGCTCTTTTTTAGCTGTTAAATTATTATTTTTACAAACTTCATTTCATTTCATCTTTGTCTCTAATAGTTCTAGTTTTCAAAGAACTAACAAAAATACTAATTTTTCCCATATGGAGTAATGTGTTAGAATGAGACAGTTAATCTTATTTTCTTCTGTTAGATTTGGGATGTGCTGGCTGTTTTTAACACTTTACTCCTTATTGAAAAATATAGTTTTTTTATTAATTTTAAAAAGGGCAATCAAACAAACTAAAACTATATAAGATGTCCTATTAAAAAAAATTAAAACATTACAATCAAAAACTACACAATGTTATTTAGTGGTGGTATAAAAAGCTTAAATATTTTTCCTTGACTTTTTGCTCTATTTCCTAAAATAACTGAGATATAATGCAATATCAAAAGTGTGATTTTTTTTTCAAAAAAGTTCTGTATATGGAAAACAAATCAAGCTAACTGGGAGATAAAATCAGAATTTGTCTATCTATTATTGCTAATAAATTCATCAAAAAGCAGTGCTGCCAACCCCTCCTAAGTAAAGATCAGTAGACAAGCATAACAAATTTTGGTAGATAATTAGCTTCTTATTTCAGTAGAAATTCTGTTTTATAAATATATGACAAAAATTATTGTGATTTTCAATTATTATTGCAAACCAATAATTAGATATGTATCAAATGGTTATTATTTAGTCTATAAATCTTTAAATCCCTTAATTTCATTTTTCTATCTTCTTAATGACTAAAGAATAATAAAATTGTGGTCTTTTATTATCCTCAGAAAACACTAAAAGTAAAATACGGTGGGGGAGGATTGCTAGAAGAGGTCTAGGATTTCTAGACTAGTGCTAGTAGGCAGGATCCCTTTCATGCAAAATGGAAACCATTAATTATGTAATTTCATGCAATAATGCAAGAGGACTGTAGGGGTTTTGTTTTGGAAATAAAATTAATTAAATAATAGTGTAAGGATAATATAATATTAGACTTATTTTCTGCATTAATATTAGATTAATGTTCTAGTTGTAACTTCTAGTTCTTGTGTTTTTTTTTGCTTAAACACATTGCTACCTATTTTGACCCCAGTTTCAGTAGATCTGCTCTGATATTGGTAGTTCGGTAGCTTTGATATAAAATCAGTAGATCTACCGAAATTTTGTTAGGGTTGGCGGCACTGTCAAAAAGACACCACTCCTGTAAAAATAAGGCTTAAGACAGGCTTTATAAAAAATACTGTTTTTAAGGCCTAGGTTTTTAGTTGTAAACTTAATTTTTGTCCATAACAACCCATACAACAATTGTTGCTATGAATACTTGTTTACTATGTGCTGTTCAGGACAAAAATTAAGTTTTTCTACAAACGTCAAATAATGATGCATTTTACGCTTTCATTAGACAAATGAAAACCTAAGCATTATTGAGGATCAGAATGTGAGTTTACTTTTTCGCGCGTTGCCCAGGACAGCAAGCGAAAAAGATTTTATCGCTTGCTGTCAATAGCAACTACCACCACTCAACCACATATTTAAAACGTCATTGTCAGTTTGATTTAAATTTTCAGATTGTAACTTCAGTTATGCACAGCTGTGATTCACATTATTTGAAATGGATCGTTTGCAGAAAAAACGTTGTATGCATTACAAGCAAAAAGTAACTTTTTTGCTCTCGAGTGATGGCTGCTCTCCGCTTCGTGTCGAGCACAAACTTCACTCTCCGAGCAAAAAAGTTGTACTTTTCGCTCTTAATACATAAATAACTATTATGATGACAAGTGTAAGGAAGAAGTTGGTTAGACACAGCATAAAGAAAAATAGTGAGCAGCATTGACACAAACTGTTATGTAAATTATTCTCCCATAATAAGTAAACTATAGATTAGATAAGCTGGAGCATAAGGTTTTCGAATGTTTAATTATTATGCATGTGACATTGAGCACTGACAAATTAATTTACATTTAATATTAAATTAAAATTTAAACCCACAAAATTGTAGCTAAAAATAAGTTTTTTATTTCTCAGTAAAAAACACTTTGCAATTAAGATTAAAGACAGATCAATGAATTCAATGATATAAAGAACAGTTTTACTTTGTAATTCTCATGATATTGAATATTAAGCCCACAATGTGTATTATAACATAAACTGGGCTAACTTGTTAACCACTGTGTTTTGTGACTCATAAATTAACTCAACCTTAATCTAAATATTTAGCCTTGGTTAATTTGTTGTTAAAAAAGCTTGTTTCAGACAAACAGGGTGGTGCCTGCCAATATGTTAAATGAAAGACACTGAACCAAATTTGTGTCACCGCAACCCAACACAATGTGCCACTGTATCTCGTTTAATGGCATTTTTTTTTAACGTTTTTTTTCTAATAATCCTAATTACCTTATCCAGACACTTCAATTCTTCGGTGGGATAAACCGTTTTTTCACATCTTGCACAGCTTTTATTCATTTTGTCGATTTTAGAGTACGGTGTCCTAAGGCACTACAAAACTCACTAAAGACGATTTTCTTCTTAAATAATTTAGAAATTGCCTTAAACAAAAAGAAATTAACAGAAAAAAAAACTCAATCGCCCAACCCGTCTATTCCGTTCTCTTCGTTTGACGTTTTGTTCTTGAATTCTTGAATAATCTGACTTTGACATATCTCGATAAATATCATTTGTCAAAAATGATGACAGCAAAAGTGACAGATGACATCTGACATACTCAACTATGACATTATTGACAACGATCACAAACACGTGGTAAACTGTGACGTCAGATGTCATAAAATAAGAAGAAACGAAGGTTTTTGTTGTGGTTGTGTTTTGGATAATATTTATTTTCCAAAGTGCAATCGTGCCCAAACCTATCCAGCGGTCCAGCGATCTAACTATTGTATCTATTTGCTACCACTCTATTTACTAAAACGGCAAACGAAGACATGTTAAGCGACGACGATCGAGAGGTTGATGTGGAAAGTGATGTAAGTTTACTTACTAGACTCACTAGGTACTACCTATTTTCTTTATTTCATACCAAATATTCAACAGTATAGAGGGGCCCCCAAACTTAAGGCATTTCTATCTATCATTGTTAAGTGTCTTTCTCATTCCAGAACCTGCCACTTTATTAAAGCACACAGAATACACCTTGGCTTGGGCTTTCAGCATTACCAAAAAGTACTGTTGCAATACAACCAGGTTTTTCTTGAAATTTTTATATTTTACTATCTTTTTGTTTTAACAATGTGAGGGATTTTTGCTCAATTTAATCAAAAACTCAATACTTACCTGCCTTATACCCTATAAGGAAAGAGGCTTATACCATATAAGGCTAGAGCTCACCATTACCTACACTCACTAGTTAGTCATAACAAAAATGCAGTGCATAACATTTTACATTATTACCCAAAAGATAATAAAAAAAAATAACAAAAATAATTGTACTTGAAGCATTCAATGATTAAGATGTTTTGTTGATAGAGTCATGGCCAGTGTAAACAAAGAAAACACAAGCAATTGGATAGTCTTTTTAATACTGATCTTATGGTAACATTTGCTAGCATTTTGGCAGTCTTTTTTTTCTGCAATTATTGTGGCTCTATTACCCATTATACAACAGCAGTGTCAGATATTCTTACTAGAACATAGTCTGCTGGCAGCTGTACCTATTGATTGTTGACATTAATTTCTTTGAGAACTCAACAACTGACTAGTGTTTATCACAATTAATAAGTCCAGAATGAAAGATGCATAATATTTAGCTCTTCTTTTTACCAAAAATACTGGATCAAACCTATCAAACCCCTTACATAATAATTAGTATTTGTTTCATATTGATTTACTCATTGATCATCTGTTCAAATATACTATTAATGCAGATGTAAGAGTGAAATGAAACCAAGCCAGTTTTCTGCCGAAGTTGTCGCTTCCCACACACAGATGGCCTAGATTCGTACCTACAAGGTCTCGGGATGATGTTCAGCAGAGTATCAAACTTATTTCTTTATCAGGCAGAAGAACCATAGACCGGTTTCACTCTTATTAGAGCTCATCAGTATGCTATACCTCAAACCTGATAGAAATACTAGTTCGAAAAACACTTGGTCTCTTCTCTTGCTCAAGGCACTGTGTATTTATGTAAGTGGCGCCATCGGACGACGGCAAGTTCTTCCACTAAGGCATGCGAGATAATAGTGAAGTGAAACCAAGCCAGTTTTGCAGATGTAATAGTTACAATATGGCTAAAGTTTTCAAATTAAACTAAAAGTATATAAACTAAACACATTATGTATGTATAGACACTGGGGTTCATTTGAAGTGGATTGCTCTAATTGATAATCGACTTTAAACTGCCATAACTTTTATACCACCTGATACATTTTAATGAATTTTTGTATGTTTACTGACCATTCTTTTCTCTAGAGAATGAAGTATTCTCACTTAATTTTTTACTTGTAGTTAGATGCCTGCAGTTCATTTACTTCTTCAATGTTCCTTTACCTTTTTTTTTAAGGTGGCTGTGTAACTTGCTCATAATGATAGAAAAACTTGTGGCACCCTGTTTGACAGGAGAACTCTTCATGAGTTTAGAACAATTTTTGGTTTTTGAATATCTGTCATACAATTTAAGAAAAAATTGCTTTTGTACTGATATGCATTTTCTCAATATGGTTTTATTAACATTTTGAAGTTGGCCTTGTCGAAGCAGTGATGGGTGCCATTATTACAGGAACAGCTGCCATATGGCTGTCACTGTTGTAATATTTTTTTGTTTGTCTATTGTTTTCCACTTATCATGGGTATTATGTATGTCCAACTTTTCTTTGTTTTGTATAAAGGATGGAGACGATTCTGACAACAGACAAAGTTCATCAAGACTATCCCCTGGAACTCAGTACTATTCACAGGTAAAACTCATAAATGTTGTAACACAATACCAATAAAAAAAATTTAATACGTTAATCATGTACAATTAAAAAAAAGGGCAAATTGTACACTTTTCAGGCTGAAAAGAGAGCACACCATAATGCGCTTGAACGGAAACGACGCGATCACATCAAAGATAGTTTTAGCAGCTTAAGGGATTCTGTACCTGCTTTGAATGGAGAAAAGGTTAGACTATTTATCATAAAATATTTTCTTCCAAACCTTTTATTTTGGGATTTTCTTAGGCCAGTCGAGCGCAAATATTAAAAAAAGCTGCAGAATATATTTTGTTTATGAGGAAAAAGAACAACTCCCATCAGCAAGATATTGAAGATCTGAAAAGGCAAAACTGTCTGCTAGAGGCGCAAAGTATGTTTATCACCGCATTAGTGATTTGTTTTTCTAAATAATTTACCATTGCAGTTCGGACATTAGAAAAAGCTAAACAAACTGGAGTGTTCGACAGCGATTTAGCCAAGGAAGCCTTGTTTAATGACACTGAGTCAGATAGTTCAGATGTCGAAAGTTCTGTTGTTCAAAGGCCGCCCAAGAAACTAAAAGCATTTCACTAGTTCTTTTTTGATACCTACCTAGTTTAAGCGAAATATTTTTCTATTCTGTGTTTATTTGGCCTAGAAGTTCAAAAAGGTTATGGTTTCAGCAGGTTAATCAACTTTTTATGTACAGGATGTTGTCCATCGACTAATATAAGTAGGTACTTAAGCTACAGATAAGTAAGAAACCACCTCAAGATTTCTTCATTTAAATATGTACTGTTCTATGTTACTTTTCCTATATATTTTTTAAGTTTGACGATTTATAATGTTTAACCCATTAGTGAGTATAGGATAGCAAAGAAATGACTTAGTAATACGTTTTTGCTTCTAGATAGTTACTGCCTTTTGCACCGTGAAAATTTTTTATTGACAAACCAGTTTTGGCAGGCAGGCCATTATTAGTCCAAAAGGCAACCAGGTAAGGCCAAATTCAGGGAAAAAGCCAGGTCAATGTTCAATTATAACATATGTAGTATAAAATAAAATAACATGCTGCCACTAATATAGTCTAAAGCTTACTAAACGAAGCAATGAATTCTAACCCGTTTTTCAATCAAATAATGTAGACATTTTCAACATATTTGAAGGTCTACAAATTCTCCGTCATTTTGGTGTGTAATTTTTCTGGAAACTGTCCTCTATTAAAGTTTCACATTCAGCACATCACAATAGTAAAATCAATCACAGACAAATGCATAGGCATTTTATTACTATTACTATCAAGCTATATTTTTATGGTCACAAAAAAAAAATAAATAAATACATATTCATGCTATTTTGCTTAGTTTCTAATTCTTTTTCTAAAATTTTCTATAATAAAGCTTAACATTTTCTTTTCTGATTTGATTTTCAAGTGAAACTGTTTTCACTTGAAGAAGAGCAGAGATTCCACTGCTTGAAACTTTGTGTAAAAAACTCAATTAAGACAGTGGAAATCCAAGATGTTTCTCCTAAGTACATCACTGTCTACCACCTTTGAACAAACACTATGTATCAACATAATATGGTATGTTGGAAAGTAGTAGGTACTGTCAAATTGTTCATACCTACTTAAATAAACTCATTACACTTACATAACAGTAAAAAATAAATTAATTGCAGACATTTGCTACAAATCAATTCAGTCTTGGCTTCTTTTCTGGTGGCGGTTTACTGCTTTTATTCTCTTGTTTAACCTCTACTTTCTCCTTACTGCTGGTCTCCTGCCCACCATTTTCATTTTCACTTTTAACAGAAATTGCAGCAGTGACTTTTGGCTGAGGAGGCAGTGGTAAGGGAAACTTTCTTATTAGCTCCCCTAATAGCATATCAACTCTCTGTCTTTGAAATAGGGAACTAGACTCTTCTTTGACCTTCTCCTTCTCAACAATCTTAGTTTTTTCAACTCCCTTTTGAGATTTGAAGTCCCAGTAATAGCCTTTACTGGGGTGGTACCGAGAAAAACTAGAAGCTTCTTCAAAAGAACCTTGTAAGTAATGCACTGCAGAAAGCTAAAATAGTAATTGAACAAATTACATTCTATTGATTACTCAATTGATTACCAGAAAAAAATTAATATCAACTTGCCAATCGAGAATTTAAAACACTGGCCAAATCAGGAGCTTGATACACAATTCCAGCAATAATGTAGTAGTCTGCTAAGGGTGTTACTTGTTGGGGGGAGTGTCGATGCTGCTTCCTGATTACATACAAGATGGGTTCTTGGACATGCAGCAGAATATATTCAAGACCAGTCATGTTCCTGTTAAACAATGTTATTTACAACAATAGGAAATAGAATGCACTTACTGTAGCTGATCTGGATTAAGCCTCTGCATCTTAACAATTTCATTGTTGCATGTCCTATCAAAGAACGGATTTGAGGCTTGTGAGAAATAGTCTAAGACATTGGAAGTATTTAGAATAGGGATCCATGTAGAGTCATGCCATGACACTCCTAAAGTGTTGTCAGCAATGCCACTGGGCGCAGTTATACCCAGGCGGTTCATTGTCGCTTTTAATTCGTCTGTTTAGGAAAAGCAGCTATTTATAAAAACTGTCATGCACGGATCCGACTATGAAGATTTTTAGATTCAACAGAATTCCTGCTTTTACTTCTTAATTTTGTAAGGTATGTAAACTTGGCTTTTTACAAATCAGTTCAGTTATACAAATACTGTCTTATTCGTACAACGTAGAACAGATAATAAGTATTTAACAAAGATTTCCGCATCAAAATTTGTAAAATGAAAATGTTTAAAACATTCACTTTTCTACATATTCATACTTCTAACCTCAAATTTCGGATGTTTTCTTTTTTACTGTCGCCTGTCACTAAGGCGAATTTGTTTTGACAATAATTTGGTCTAGGCGTAGCTCCGAGTACTCCGTACTGCATCTCACACAAGTTCTGATAATGAAATGGTCACGGAACAGAATAACTCGGAGTACGCGGACCTGCTCCTTGCTGTTTAATAAAACAAAAAACAAACCTGAATTTTTTAACAAAAAAGTTAAGAAGAAATGGGCTTCATCAAAACCTCTAAAAATGGAAATAGACAAATTAAAATTGTTGTAAATACTTACATAATATGATAACTTCTGAGTTCTGGGAGGAATGATCATAATAAATTATAAAATTCACAAATACCTACTCACTGTGCAGGTTCAAGATCAAAACATTTTTCAAGTATATGTATAATGCCTATATTTTAGATGGAAATATCCGTGTTACTTTTACACAAACATCTTAAATACCTTCAAGACTGCTGCAATCTCATAAACAGTGAATGGAAGAGAAGTGACACGGCTAGACTCCGAAGCTTAGAGACCTCCTGTGACCACTTACCAGCTTCATTGATCCTTTTAAATGGAGACAAACTTATAGGCCATTTGAAACTGTCACCTATACCTACTCTCAAAGAAGGTTGCTTTGTAGAGAGTGTAGTCATTGACAAATCAGAAAGAGGAAAAGGATATGGGTCTACTTTAATGAAAAGAGCTGAAGCATATTGTAAGGAACATTTGAATTTGAAAGTGATTTATCTATCTACAAAGGGACAGGAAGGGTTTTATAGCAAGTTGGGCTATGCTCAGTGTCCCCCAATTTCAATTTATGGTGGATTTTTGCCTGCACAATCAGGTAATTTGAGTGACAAGGTGAAACCTGTAACATCTATAAATAAAAGTAATGGTCCTAAGGCCCCACCCTTGCCAAATATCAATAATAGCCAGTTTAGTATTTCAAAGACCTACATGAAAAAAGAACTTTAGTTTTAAATCTAATTACATGGAAATAAAAATAAACAGCTATTGTAATAAAAATCTTGTTTCTTTTATCAATAATAATAAAAATTATATATAAACTACCAACATACCCATAAAATAGCTGCCTTATCTTAGTAAAGACAATATTTAATTTAAAACCCACAGAAGAGTGCTTATTAATTTAAACCTTTATTTGGATATGATTCCAATGATATGGCCATAATATTCAGGCTGTCCTATAGAATCAACCAAAAATTTTCCAAGATCAAATTTTGAAACTGTACGCCCAATGTATTTGTCCAATTCAATCTGATATGATGAAGGTGGTTGATCTATAATTTCGAACTTATAAGTACAAATAAACTTTTTGCAATAAGCAAAAAGTATTATTACCTGCAATATGTGGAGGAAATACAGCAATATACTTGAGCCCAGACTCTTTTACAACTTCATACATTCTCCTATGCTCATCGGTAACATCTTTGAACCTAGGTGGCACTCTTTCACTGGAAGGATCAAAGAATAGGAAAGCTGACAAACACACTGAAATGATGTCAACATGGGAGTCTTTCATGGCTTTAACTATGTTCTTTAAGCCTTCACTCAACTCAGTAGTTGGTTTAATATCATTCCGAGTGCCTAACGCTACTATTACAGCATCAGTCCCTTGAATCGTTTTTAGAACATCATCAAAGTTCAAGACGTTGCCTTGCACAACCTCAATTTGTTTACTTAACTCCTCTGGGAGTTTCAAGGGGTCTCTGAGCAAAGCACGAACATTCAGGCCTACAAGAGTTTTATTTAATTTCATTATTCCTTCTAAACCTCCATTAAGTTTAAGTAAAATAAAACAATCTAATTTAATTTGTGAGGCAAATCGTAAGAACGTGACAAGTAGGATTAAGGAAATGGCTTACCTTTTTGTAAAGCTGCCTCTGTTACACATAAGCCGGTCATGCCTGTGGATCCAAATATTGCAATTTTAGTCATGGTTAATTAAAAACTGGGATACTATTTTAGTTTTATTAAGATTATCAACCAGTTTACTACAAATTTCTATATTTAAATGCCGGTAAGGCGGTATGAATTTAAAAAACGAAAACAGAAAACACTGACGGTCGGGGGCGGGTTTAAAAATTAGCTGTCAAACTCAATTGACCAATCATTGACCATTTCAAAATTACGTAATTTGACATAAGTGCCATCCAAGGCAATATAGTGGACCAACCTATTTACACACCAGACGGAACTTAAAACTTGATCTTGATCATCATGTTTCATGTTTGAATTGAGATATCTGATATATTTATAATATAAATATATTCTTAAAATGTCTCTTTTAGGGTAAAGCTCCAAAGTAGAATTTATTTTTGTTTATGTATATATTATATGTATTGCGCAAACTGAACTTTTTACTTACATATGAATTCATGTGTGGCAGCATGACAACTCTGTAAACCATTTTGGAAGCTTTAAGCGTTAACTCATGGACTTTTTCTGTTTTTCGGTTTTCTTAATAAACCAGCCCCATGAGGCGCTAAATGCACATATGGTTGCAATATTTTTAATTTTCGTTGAAGAGCATTTCTTTTGTTAGTTTTTGGACAGGCACTTTCACAATTTCTTGGGAATTTCGGCCATAAAACTTGAAACCTTACAACTGCTCTTCTTGTTTAACCGGCAAATGCCTCATTCACAATGTTTATAATCATAACGGGTACGTAGGCATACGGTATACATACCGTAACCTTAAAGGGATCTTAAGTCCTTTTATGTTCACAATGGGGGTTAGTCAAATACATATGCGTGGCTATGCTTGATTAAACAAACACATTTGACAGTTTAATTGTTAAAAAGTCACTAGATTTTTACATATAAATAACATAAAGTTCAATTTTAACTTTATGTAAGTGTTACGGTTGGTCGTAATCCGTAACAAAAGAAAGACACAATTGTAATATCATTGTGAACCAAATACACTCTTTATTAAAATTTAACTTTTACGTTTATGTTTATGTATTTTTTATGTTTATGTTTATTGTGAAAGAAGCAAAAGGCAACCTTTTTTGAATCCCGTTGTAAGTCGGCCGCGCTATTTATTTGTATTTTTAATTAGTGCCAAAACAATCTAAGCGTTTATTGGCCGCCTACGAAATGTTTCGTGGAGTGTTCTTTCGCTTGTGCCATATAGTGTGTCAACCCCCCCTCTGCCCTTTTCTTGAATAGGCCATTTTCTTGTCTTGCAGTAAGCGGATACTTTGCAGACGCAGGAGTTTACCGGCAATTAAGTATTTGTAGAGTAGTTGTAGAAGTTTAGTATATAGAAATATTAGAAACATTTAGTATATTATAGTAGTGTTTTGCTCACCATAATATCGAGGATCCCAGTGAATTGGCGGAATTCTTTCTCTTCTACACTGCATCGTTAGTTTAGTTTTCTTTGTTGTAGTTCTTTCAATTTTAGTAAGAAATCTTGAACCCGTCAAGCACGTTTGTGGGGACGGGGACTGAGCTTATTGCGAAAAGTTCACGTCTGCCGCTATTTTATTTCCGATTCCTGAGAGGACTGAAAATTGTTTCTTTTTCAAAATTAATTACTATTCAATTAGTTTTTTTATGGCGTTTTGCAGGTTTTGTCTTAAACAATAAGACCTTGCTGGCATCCCCAAAATATTAAATTTTATCTCATTTAAATTAGCATTTATTCATTATATCCGTTTGGCAATACCATGGAAGTGTTTTTTCGCTACAAAGATGAAACGCCACGGATTAATTATCGGCCTTATGCCCCCATAATTAGCGACCTAAGGGACAACGCAATAGACAGATCCTTTCCGAGAGTTGGGTCCCCCTTGTAGCGTGGTAAAAGAGATTTGGCACACGCTTATACGTTGGACTTAGAACATCCACGTAGTCGAATCTCCGCAGACACGGCGGCGACGGCAACACAGCAGCCGCAATCACGGTCCTTTCGCGCAACGACCGATTAGCAGAGGGGATACGGCGCGACAGTATGTGTGCTTGTAAGCTATATAAGGGTAAAGATAATATTAACAAAAATGCAAGATATATCTTCCTAAAAGAACAAACGACAATGAATTGTCGATATTTATTCATCACTTCCGCAAAAATACAGAAAATTCGGTATGTTTGACTACACTGTTTAATGTTTGTATGCCCCTCAAAAAAGTTGGCAAAACCAGCTGTTCTGGAAAGCCAAAATGTTCAGACTTTTTTCTACCCATCATTCTCTCTGGTAAGGTAAGAGCCGCGGAACAACTGTAATAAAGGAATTGAGTATCACAATCCCAGAGTCTTAATTAAATAAATATTTCAAATACTCTAGCTAGAACAGCTTTTTTTAAAAGGGCCCGCTAGCAGACGAGTACTGTGCTGTAAGTAGCCGTGTTTCTTTAAAAACCTCATCTAGTAGGATGTGAAATGTCAAAAGAAAAGAATCGAGAAACAAAAGACCGTTCACTTTAATGCACTCTCAGCCTTTCTCTATCAAAAATTGTTACTCTTATAGATGACGTTTTTTAATGAACACCCTGTACGTTAAATAAGTGTTTTGTGTACTTTAAGGGCAAGGGGAAGGGGTCAAAATATCGGTATAGGTACTCCAAAGACATCAATGGGCGCAGAAAATTGAAGCGCGGTGATGTGTATTGTAAAGCTTTAAAAACGATCTTCACGGTTCGGAACTGTTACGAGCTACTCCCATGGAAAAATGGAAATTCTACTCTAGTTATCTCACTTGTTGGCACCTTTTCCTCTAAAATAAAAATGCAGTCCATGGACGTACACGAAACGTATGTGTTTCCTTATGTTATCGTTAGTGTTCTTGATTGGCCGGGTAAAAAGGTGAAAATAAAACACAATTTGTTTATTAGGATTAAAGAAATAGGTTATAAGAATGATCGTATTTCCCGATCCCATTTTTTTGGTCGGAAGTCCGCCATTTTTAAGGTACCCATGACGTAATTTCAACGTCAGAGCCATTAATCGGAGAATCACACATGTTTGAGGCCGCCGGCACATACATTACACTTCTCAATAACGTCAGTACACATGTCAATTCCTATTTTAGCTTTTATCTGATTGGTTTAAATTCAACTGTCAAATTACGCTCCGTTCCGCTTTTAACCAAATTCCGCTGTATGTGACGTCGCCCTTAATGATTTGACGTAGGACGTCAAGTGACGTAAATTCAAGCGGATATTGCCGTCCTTTTGACAGAATTTGATTGGTTAGATAAGATTTAACATTTTGAGAGACAGATTTGAAATTTACACTAATTACTCTCATTTGCACCAACTTTATTTAAGCCGGGGTTAAGTTAAGTTTGCTTTTGACTGTGACATCTTTTATTTGATTTTTCACATTCAAAACAAAACTTAGTTTAAGCCTGGCGTAAAATAACGTCGGTGCAAAAGAGAGTAAATGCATTTTTATTATGTAATGATTAATCCGATATTCAATAATATCCCAAACAGCACTGAACGTCACATATAATTGTTTGAAGAACGTTCTTTGGAAAGGACCTAACCAACGTGTGACTGGATATGTTAAGAAAGTGCTATTCTGGGTGGATTGCGTCTTCCAAAACGGGCTAATATTTATTTGAATTGAGTTTTTGGGTGATCACTCTAAAATTTGAGATTATTCTAATGACTTTTTTCGCAAATCAAAGAAAGTTCCATCAGCATCAAATCACAAATTTCGACGGGGCACACACGGCGTGGAACAGCGTAGTCGAAAAGTCCTAAATATTTTATTACTTTATTACTTGTTGTGACATCTGTTGGCGACGCAACAAAGTGTCATTCAGGATATGAATTTGATTGGTTAGAAAAGATTACAACTTTGTTGGCGGCCATATTTCAAATGTGCACAAATAATTAATTAATATTTTAATCTTTGCTATTGAAAATAAGTACAATTTTATTAATTAATGGTGTTCAATTTACTGTGGGGGCATTTCTTGTATTCTATAAGCTGTCTTGCTATGTACAGGTAACAAAATAGCACATGTACGTCAACACCAGTCAAGTTTTCAAATGTTTCACGTCAGTTGACGGCTCAAGGTAATCACCAAAAAATCATCTCTTCCACTTTCGCGGGCAAAGCGATCATGATTGCGATGAATAGTCCAATTGCAATAGTAATTCACAAGATAGCCGATGATAAAATTGTGTCTACGTTAAGGGAGGAGAAGAATTCTAATTCCACAGATCAAAATTTTGCTTCAGGCCAGATAACAGCCTCCGAAGAGTCTCGGTGGCGTTACATTTGGGAAAATTACAATGTAAATAGGTTGTGTTTGAATTACTCACATTTAACTGTTGAGCAGGAATCAATCATTATCGAAGAGGTGCCTTTACAAGGACACAAATCAAACACCTGTTCAAGTACCCACGGGTATGATTATTCCAAGTTCGCACGTCTCAACTTCCCCACCCTTATCCGATGCCAGAATTGCGAAACAAATTTTCCAACAAAATATCAATATCAAAGACACCAGTGCGATTACGACTCGTCCAAGGTACCATATCAAGATAGCAGTGGCGCTCACAATAGGGAGGCTCAACGCAGCAATAATGGAGACACATACTCGTGTCTGATGTGCTCTAAGATATTTCTAAACGAAGTTAACTTGGAACGTCACCAACTAATTCATCTTAACAACAATACTCTGAGCGAGAGCAACGTGTGCGAGTTTTGCGGCAAGCACTTTGTAACAGACAATCGTTTGCGCATTCATAAGGAGAATCATTGCAAGAAAGCAGGAGACATCTCCAAGTTTTACCGGAGTGATGTAACTGTCTGGAAGTGCCGGAGGTGTCATGAAGTATTTTCTTCCATCGAGAATGCTAACAATCATGTGCCCTTTTGTCAAGAATCCTCCATCGCTGACGTATTGGCCAGTGGATTTCTCCGGACTCAAAAGGATGCTATGAATAAAGAAGGCCAAGACGATGGTAAATATGTTAATGAAGATGAGGAATATTTGGAAGACAATCCTTTTCCGCTCAAACAGAACGTGGGCGACAGTATCGAAACTATTTCAACTGAACTCCTACTTCAATGTGAGTTTTGTAATCGCACATTCTCCAATAAAAACCTTCTTTTGATGCATCAGAGAAAGCACACTACCGCAAAAAACTACGAGTGCATCACTTGCTCAAAGATCTTTGATTCCTACACTTTAGCTGCTTCCCATTGGCTGAAAAGATGCTCAGATTTCTCTAACGTCTTTTTTCTGCCAAAGCTGCTTTACTGCGAATATTGCGACAGGACGTTTAAGTCCCACGAGCTCCTTTATAATCATAAAGTGAAAAAGAAACATTACACACCAAAGCTACACTTTGGAGTTAACCTCGGAGGGGTGGCCGAGACAACATACAATATTGAAAACACTGAAAACAGGCAAGGAAGTGACAACAAGGATATTATAAATCGGTTGATTCGAGACGTTCTCCAGACGTTGGAAGTGCCTATCACCAGTCCTGAAGGGGAAGCTGAAGTTGGAGAGGTTACTATGAACGGTCAAGTTATTAAGACTGAGCCTCCGGATAATGAGACTGACAAAATGAACTGGTAAGAAGTTTTATTTTACCGATCTCATAATTGAGGTGTCTACTATACTAGGTATAATGATTCAGTGCTTAGATTTATATAATAGCGTTAGCGAGTCTTGGAGCATAAGTTGAAAACGGTGTTATGTATTATGTAAATACGTAATAAGTTCAGCAAGCCTTCATAAGGATCGTTAATTTATGAGTAATTTTTCTACATGATTTGCTTTTGTCTTCTTCTTGATCTCAGCTTCTCCTTCGGAGGTTGCTGATCATCATGGCTATTCTAACTTTAGAGGCAGCTGTCCGAAATAGTTCGACAGATGAGAAGTAAAACCAGTCTCGCAGGTTACGTAGCCAGGAAATTCTACGTCGACCGAAGCTTCTGCATCCCATCACGATCTTCCCCTGCATGATGAGCTGCAGAATTTCATATTTTGAATTACGCATAACATGCCCAAGAAACTCTAGTTCTCTTCTCTTAATTGTGAAAAGAATTTCCATCTCCTTATCCATTCTTTCCAGAACTTGTTCGTTTGTCATGCGGTCCATCTAGGAGATCTTTAACATTCGGCGGTACACCCACCACTCAAACGATTCAAGTCCCTTCGATGTTGCCTTGTTCAGTGGCCACCCTTCAAGACCATATAACAATACTGGAAAGACGTAACAACCGCACCATTCTCACTCTCAAAGTCAAAGATAGATCAAGGGCTGTCAGCTGCAGTTTATTCAGTTTCATAAATGTTGTCCTCGCATGTTCAATTTTTGACAAGATTTCTTGTTTGTGCAACATTTTCATTTATCATAGTTCCTAGGTATTTGAAGTGATGGACTTGCTCAACCGTCTTATTGCGTATAGCTGACCACTGATGTTGTTGACAGTTCTCCCATTGATTGCCTGTAAAACTCCGGGTAAATATTAAATAGCATCGGAGAGAGAACACACCCCTGCCTGACTCCCTTCCGAATACTAATTTGTTCTGTCAAAGCATTGTCATATTTAACTCTAGAAGTTTGCCCCCAGTAGAGATTTGATATTATTCGGCCATCGTGGTAATCAATGCCAAGTCCTTGGAGTTATCCAGAAGCTTTTCATGCTTGACATTATCGAACGGCTTACTATAATCTATGAAGCATATGTACCTAAAGGTCTTGGTTTATATGTATACTATTTGTTCTTTATTATTTTACTAATTTGTTCTGTCAAAGCATTGTCATATTTAACTCTAGAAGTTTGTCCCCAGTAGAGATTTGATATTATTCGGACATCGTGGTAATCAATGCCAAGTCCTTGGAGTTATCCAGAAGCTTTTCATGCTTGACATTATCGAACGCCTTACTATAATCTATGAAGCATACCTTTATCTCTCTAAAGGTCTTGGTTTACATCTATACATCTCTGAGACATGACATTCAAAGCAAAAATGAGCTCCCTCGTGCCCATTCCGTTGCGGAATCCAAATTGTGTATCTGATGTTTCAGCCTCACATTTTTTGTATATTCTAGTACGTATAATTTTTATAAAGATCTTCAGAACCTGGCTCATCAAACTTATTAGTCTGTGATCATCACACTTTAGCTCGAGATTTTTTCGGGATAGGAACAAAGATGAAAAGTAGCCATTCTCTGGAAATTACTCCTGATGTATAAATGCTAATGAATAGATCCCCTATGACACGGATTGAACGCTCATCCAGTTGTTTCAAGACCTCACAATGCATCTCATCTGGCCCCACTGCTTTACCGGATTTTGAGGTTTTG
The DNA here is from genome assembly GCA_951812265.1 of Taphrorychus bicolor. NCBI lineage: Eukaryota > Metazoa > Arthropoda > Insecta > Coleoptera > Curculionidae > Taphrorychus > Taphrorychus bicolor. Next base: position 11,792,940 of record OX638299.1, on the reverse strand, counting down.
ATGGCATAATCTACTTCTTCCTTCGTTATTTATGGAGCCCTCTCTGATATAGTTATGTCATATGTCTCCGTTCTTTGGTCATCAAACAGTTGAGTTATATATTGCTGCCACAGTCTCAGTCTGTCATCGAAGTCAGCAACCAACTCACACCATTACCGGTGACTTCTTTTATTTTTTTATGTAGGCCGAAACGGTCGTACTTCTGTTCTAATTCTTCAATTTCCTTGCACCTTTCGGTCATCCAGAGCTCATTTGCTATGCTTATTTTACTTCTAATTGTGTTCTGCATCTCCTTGTACTTGGTGTTATCCCTGCCTTTGTATCCCCTTCTTTCTTCCATCAGTGCCAAAATTTCCTCTGTCATCCATCTCTGCCTAGTTCTGTTCTTGCCCTTACCAATGCTTTCTTGTTGTGTTGTTATTATTGCTTCTTTAATTTTGGTCCACTTTGCCTCTTCACCCAGATCACGAATATTTTCTTCCTACAGTTTATGGAGTCTATTATTTAAGTTATTACTTACGACTTCTGGTTGTTGTATACTTATACACTCGGATATTTAAACTGGTGTTTTGTGCTTGGGACTGTTCCCTCTTTAATTTCACATACATATTCATTAATATGGGGTTGTGGTCACTTCCGACGTCCGCTCCAGGCTATGTTTTCACTGATTTGAAACCACTTTTCTACTGATTTTTTTAGTAAGTTATCTTAAGTAGCTTTTACTTGACATTCTACGTTTATGATTGTAAAAATATATTGATTATGCCCATCACTAGCTGTTAGTGCTATAGCCGTGGTAGAATAGAACACCTAAGTAAAAACTTGAAGGGTGATAAGCAATGCCAGATAACCAGAGACGTGGGACAATCGTGCAAGGAATAGCATGTTTTATAAAGAACCTAAATCTAATGATCGTTAAAACTCATAAAAAATATGGCGGCCCGGTGGGCTTATATATAAATATAAATATGTTATTATCCCCTGCGTCGCCTACTGGTCACTTTTAGCACCACATCTGTACGTCGGACTAGATAAATTACGTCAGTGTTATGACGTTTTTATGCCATGAGCATTTGACGTCATATTGACGTTATTATTTTTGGTCACAGGTTTCTGACCAATGCAGCCAGAGTTTTTTTGAAATATGCGTGTCTACTTATCACTAATACTTTTACCTTTTCACTAGCGAGGAAGAAATACTTCTGCCTGAAGATTTGAGTAAAAAGCCATCCGTTGCACCACCACCACCACCGACGCCTGTCAAGAAACGAAAAAGCAAACCTACCTTGAACAAAAACAAAAAGCCCTGCAATACTACGGACGATGGCTTCAGATACCAGTGCGAGAGGTGCATCAAAGTATTTAGCTTGGTCTCTTCATTGGAAGTACATCGCTCCACGGAACACGTCGCAACGTTTTGTTGCGAAGAATGCGGCCAGGTTCATCCTCAGCGCATCAATTGATTATTCGTTTTATTTCAATCGCACAATTGTTTCAGACAGTGGGGAGTGCCAAAGCTTTGCTGATTCACTGTAGGGCACACAAGTGCTTGAAACCTTACGTGTGCGATACGTGCGGCAGGAGCTATTCGCAAACGTCGCATCTTTGGCAACATATGAGATTCCATCAAGGTAAATCTACCCTCCGCATTTTTTAAAGTTAAACTAACTTTTAGTAAGTCAAACAGATGCGTCTGGTTGTGACATGACCTCACAGCTCTGTTCCTATATCTACCCATCCTAATAGTCCCTTCATCTGAACTAATCCTATTTTGTATTACTTTTTGCAATTTGCCTGGCAAGTTAAGGACCTACATGGCGCTTAAAGTTGTCAAGAAATGCGTCTGGACGTGACAAATAATCTGACAAGTTTGATGGCTCTGCTCCGCACCCAGTGGTAGCCCCTTAACTTGTAATTACGACCCTACTTTCGCTTTTTGAGAGAGAGGCATGTTAATTATCTACATCTCGTTCAAAGTTGTCAAAAAAATAGGTTGGGATCACATACTTCCATAACATACTGGACATTGCTTATCTTTTACATTGCTGGCCTTGGACTGCAAAAGAAGGGGATGGAAACACAATATCTTGTTCTTTACAATTTCAGCACATGCAGAAAATTGAGCGTCCTTTTGAAAGTGACACAGTTAGTTAGACCCACGTACTTCCCAAGAATCGAAGTCGAATACTGTCACAAGTTATTCCACTCAAATATATGTAAGAAAAAATATTCGATACGAAACTATGTGATTCTAACTACATAATTAAAGCTCGTTCACACGGTGACACTAAACTAAAGCGTGACACTACTGTCGCTGCACTTAAATGTCGCAACAGTGTCATCGTCTGAACTATTGAGTGTCACGATGCTGTGATGTCGTGACACTAGTGTCACGTATCAAAATATCTTGATATTGTGACACCGATGCCGCGGCACTAGCATCAATTTTTTCGTTTGCTTTCATCATTTGCACATCGTAGACAGTGTGGTATAAAAAGACACAAGGTATGATACATCGCGGTATCAATGTCGTCCTCTTGCACATGATGTCACCATGAAGTTTTTATACTGCGGGCCAAATACATATGTTTTTAGACCTCTGTTTATGTACAAGGAATAACTTTTTTGTTTTCATCAGAATAAATAATAAAAAAATAAAGAAATACATACATTCTAAGATACTTCTTGATTTTTAACTTAATTATCTATTTCGGTATTGTGTAGGCACGATCGAATATTCCGTGAGGATCAAGTAAGTCAATAACGTACAGAACATTCTGTAGTGACCTTGATGCCAAAATATGGGGATTCGGATCCGATTTATTATGCGCGTGTGCATGGGTCGTTTCCAAATCTCGAACCGTACTTGGTTAGAATCACATTCTTTCGTATCGACTAAATTTCCCTCACACGCATTTACGTCGAGTAACTGAGGTAACGCGTCAAGATCATACAAGGATCATACAAGGATAGACAATGTCCTGTATTTTATGGAGGTATGTGGTGAGGATGAGGCAAGACATAACTAATCATAGCTACAAAATATTAAAAGATTATAGCTTAAAATATATGCAATTTTAATTATACAGAGTAGGTGGTGTTGCCATACTTCATACTTGACTATGAAAGGGGAGGTAATGCGCATTCGCCATTATGTACAGAAATTTTTGAAAAAACGCACACGCGAGCATATAAATGTTGCGACACTGATGTTACCGTGTGAACACCTAGTGCCGTGACATTAGATATCAAGCACTGTCACGGCACTAAATGTTGCGACACTGATGTTACCGTGTGAACGAGCTTTTACTATATAAATTCGGGATTTGGCAACAACCCTCGCTCACGCGCTTAATGCATCGAATAGGAAATACTACTAGATTTGCATATGACAAGTAGTCTGACAAATAATATGACATTTTAACTTTGAATATTAAACTTGACAGACATTCATTAGAAAACGTCATATACAAGGCTGTACATTTTTGAAAGAAACCGATGACAGTAAAAGCTCGTTCACACGGTGACATCAGTGTCGCGACATCTAGTGCCGTGACAGTGCGTGATATCTGATGTCATGGCACTAGTTGTTCACACGATATCATCAGTGTCGCGACATTTAATGCGCGACACGCACAAGCGTGAGTCTTTTCACAAATTTCTGGATATAATGGCGAAAGCGCTATATCTCTCCTTTTGCATTTTTTTTTCATTTCACCATAGTCAAGTACGAAGTATGGTAACACAACATACCCTGTGTGCTAAATTGCATTTATTGTGCATAATTAAAATTGCATACATTCTAAGCTATAATCATTTAATCTTTTGTACCTATGCTTTGTTATACCTTGCCTCATCTTCACGAAATATTCGGTAGTGTCTACATAATACCGAGACTGGATCATTAAGTTAAAAATCAAGAATTATTATCAAATAATACAACTTAGAATATATATGTATTTTTTAATTTTTTAATTGTTTATTCTGCTGATAAAGAAGAAACTTTTTCTTTGTACATAAACAAAGGTCTAAAAATATATGTATTTGGCTCGCAGTAAAAAAAATCACTGGTGACATCATGTGCAAAGGGGGTGAAATTGATACCACGATATATCATTTTGACGGAGACACGGACTTTGTGTCTTTTTATACCACACTGTCTGCTTTCATCAAATGATGAAAGCAAACGAAAAATTTGATGCTAGTGCCGCGGCATCGGTCTCACAATATCAAAACATTTTGATACGCGACACACAGCACTCAATAGTTCAGACGATGACACTATTGCGACATTTAAGTGACGCGACAGTAGTCTGAAGCTTTAGTGTCACCGTGTGAACGAGCTTTAACTATAGGAAATAGAACTAATACCAAATTTTGGGTATACGAAAATTGTAATAGAAAGAACGTCATGGAACTGTGTGTAAAATTAATGCCCTATACAAGTGGAATTATACTGGTCAACTTCTACCTTTTGTTAGGGACAATATCAATCCTTATATTACGTAATTTAAATGTTTATACAGGAATTAAGCCGTTTGCATGTCCCCACGAAGGTTGTGAAGCCCGTTATACAATAAGACCAGACCTCAAAGACCACATTAGGAAAGTCCACACTCGAGAGCGCCCTTTTAAATGCAATGTGTGCAATAAGTGTTTCTTAACGGGCTCGGTATATTATCAACACCGCTTGATACATACCAATGACCGAAGATATGGTTGTGAGGTAAGTATTAATTTTCGTTTCTTCAATTTTGAAGTTTTAATAGTATACGGTAGTAGGAAGAAAAAAAAAGATTATACATTAAACCGGTAAAACGTAATACACTACTTTCCGCACTTAAAATGATGTTTCGCTAACGTTCATAAATAAAAAGCGAAACGGTTATAAATTGTCCTCTTCAACGCTTAGAAAAATTATTTATGTTCGTTTACAATTGTCTGTTGTTAGAGGAAAATGTATTTTGATTCTATAACAGAAGATTTCTATTCTTTGTCATCCTAATATTTTGAGCCACTTGAGGAACACCTCATTTAGAATTGAAACATTACCCCATCCGGTCTAGAAAAACACCATCAAAGTGTAAATTACGGCAATAATTATCTCGTATTTTATGTTACGAATATTTTCAGGTGTGCAAAAAAAGATTTTTTAGAGCCGATGCCTTAAATAATCACAAGAGAATTCACACTGACGAAAGACCTTATCCTTGTAACGTGTGCGGAAGAGAGTTTAGGCAGAAAGGGGACAGGAATAAGCATATACGCACTCAGCATCCCGATCACTATAATATGAATATTTAGTTAAAAGTTTTATGGTCTTGTTGGTACCTCTGTTCTCGTGTTCGTTTTAATTAGAATTATAAAAATTGTGTGATTAGATACTTTTTAACTTTAGATGTCCAGCTAAATAGGCACGTTTTAATTGTGTGGTATATCCGCAGTAAGATTATCGGGAATAGGACAAATAAAAAAGTTCCAATAAGTAAGCAGAAACTGCCGACGTTTTGACGTTTATTTACGTCTTTCTCCAGGCTATTCTACAGTGACGTGAACATGGCACTTTCTGCTTACTTATGTGAATTTTTTTTTTATTCCCGGTAATCTTACTACGGATTCAGTTTGAAGGATTCAAATACATCAAATCAACATGATTGTTTGGTATAAGAGATGAAGTTTTTACGCAATCAAAAGTATTGTGATACTTATTAATTATTTTTCTAATCTAGTTTTGTTAGCTCGACTTTAATGCCTTGATAACAGTGTGTATGTGGCCTCATAATGGCACTGTTAAGGATAGGTGTCTTTCTTCTGTTTTGTTTCCTTTCCTCATTCTCCATAATTATGTAAATACACCTTTTCCATGGTTTAATTAGGTTTTCAATATACATAGTATTTAGGTATAAGTCAGAATGCCAAACACGGTCATGAACATAATTTAAACCCCCGACAGCTTAGAACAAACTTTACTAGTCCCTGTAAAAATTTTGTTTAGTGCGGTAAAGGGGAACTTTCAATTCGCAAATGTATGCGGTAAAAAAATTACCGGGTGCCAATAGGAAATAGTTATTTATGATTTGTGTTAAAAGCACTTTTAATGCGAATGTCTTGCCCGTGCGGGCATAAAGTTTTCGTTTATGTATTTGGTAACTAAGAAATAAAAACACAATAATGAACTAGTAGGATATAATATAGCTCTTTATAATGTAAGCGATAAAATTGCAAACTTTTAACGCAGTTTCAACACGAGGATTACGAAACACAAAGTCATAGTTGCAGGCTGAGTCAAACACAAAAGTCAGCAGTAGCAGAGCACGCTCTCTCCGAAGGTCACGACATCCCTTTCAACGAGGTGGATATCTTATATCAATCACAGCGCTTCTATCCGAGACTAACGAGAGAGGCCATTGAGATCTGTAAAAACGACAACAATTTCAACAGGAAGGAGGAATTTACGTTCCTAAATCCCCACTGGAAGCGAGTTCTACGACATACTTCAAGTGTACCAAAACCCCGCGCCACCACTACCCCCACCGCAGTCCCTCCACATTAGCGTGACGGCGGCGGCGGGGCAATAAATACCTCGGAGCTCCCCACGTCCCCACAGTGGAATTAGTCAACGTCGGGAAGCAGGGGTGATCACTTCGCCCATTTCCTCATTGTCTTTGATGTCTGCCGCAGCAGTAGACGAAAAGTCAGGAAGAAATTCCATTGGACCACGGCTTCAAAGCCCCGAAAACACTTTAGATTGTAATTTTTTGTTTCTTTTATGTTCTCTTCTTCAATGGTAGATTTTTAGGCACTTTTAGAAAATGTTTTGGAGGCATTTAGAAAAAAGTCTACTTATGGGACTAATTACACTTTCTTTAAATTCATTGCATCCATAGGAGATTAAAATCGCCTCATTCCGATCAAAAACAGCAAAAAAAATTATCAACTTTGAAATTGACCAAAGAGGGCAGTATTTTCTCTTTTTCCTCAATTTCCCAATTTGAACGTCTGGAACTGTGGAACGAGTGGACCGATTGGAATGAGTCCAACGGTTACTTGTTCTTTTGATGTCGCCATTCACCCCTCATCAAAGAAAATTCCGTATATTCAATAGTTTTTGAGATAGACCCCTTAGATTTTCGATTTTTAATCACTTTTAGAATGTGTTTTTCTAGGTATAGATCCAAAGACAAAATAATAATATGTATTTCCAAAATAATATTTAAAAAATTGACAAAATCTTGACAATCAGATTGATTGGTGCTTTATTGATAATTTTGATACGCTTTCCATTAATGGCACTGAGATTTTTTACTTCCTTACGCTCTTATAAAAAAAATAGAGAAAGGAAATACTCCAGAGTCATTAATCGAAAACAACGGTATACCAGTCATGATTGCATGATCCGATAAAACTTTGAATTATCGAAAATAAATATTTCCTGAATAAGAATGGATTATTCTTAGTATGCAACCAGAATATTCAAGTTTAGTCCAGAAATATTCACACAGTAAAAGTTAAAAGTAGACATTCCTGAAATATTCTTAGATTATGTAATCGTTCTAATTAAATATTTATAAAATATTCCAGGAATATATCTTGCTATCCAGTTAATTAGAAGGTATGTATAATGTCTGATATAGCTGTTTAGCATATAATATAGCTGACTACTATTTTTGCAAATTCTTTAAATTTTTCAAATATTTAATTAACTGCCAATTAAGTATTGAACTGTCAAACATTTAATATATTGCATGGCTTTGGTAGTTAAATATGAATTTCCTTTGTTACACAGTATACCTATGTAGGAGCTTTTTAAGATATGAAGAGTACAAGTTTGAAATTAGCGAACTCCAAGTCAACAGTCTCAAATTTATTTTCACAATTTCAACACAAGAACATCCCAAAATAAACTCACCGCAACCAAAACACACGTTAAAATTGTTAAATAGTTTTGTTAAAAGAATAAAATACGTTTATATTTTTACATATTGTCGAGGACTAATGCAGCCAAAAAACTTGAAAATAAATTTGAGATTGTTAACTTGGAGTTCGCTAATTTCAAACTTGAATTTCTTCGATATACAGAGTAAGCAAAAAATGTTAAAAACTGACTAAACTACTAAAAGGTACTAGACGCAAGGTGAAATCGTTTGTGATAAGCAAACCACAGAAAGATTTGTTCAAACATTTTTTTAAATTAACACACCTAATATAGCACTTAAATATCACTAAATATTGCAGTAATACACCTATTCACGTCACAGTGCGCACACATAATCACAGCAAATAAATTAAAGGAAGGAGGAATTTTTGGAAAAAAGTTAAACTACAAAGCTCGCTCTTTGACGATTTGACCGTTTTCGATCTCGAACGCCTTGTCTTCATCGTAGTCTTCATCTACTTCCAGTGCGTAAAGCTGGTAATCGACTGCATAAATCACTCGCAGTAAGGTCACAAAAGCTTGACCCACAAACAGGATCACTGTTATGTTGAATGCGTGCGATAGGACCAGGTAAGGCAAATAGAAATTGCCTTGGCGTTCGTGAATTGTAAATTTGTTGAGAAGTGATGAACAACTGGAAAAGACAACAAAAATTAGAAAAAAAAACATCATTTAAGGAAATCTAATTGTGTTTTAAATAATGTTATATTTAGTAACCTATTAGGACTTTGTTCTAGAACATATAATTCATTCACTTATTTTTTTATACCTATCTCCTTTCACCACGTGTTGAGAAGAGAAGATAAAAGTGTCAAAGTCAGATTTACAATGCCTATTTGATGTCAATAATAAGTGAATGTCTTATAGTTGCGCATTACCTGGCATCCTCTGTGAATAATTCAAAAGAGGCACAGAATGCCCTCATACCATCTCTCACTACAATACAGCCCACCAAGTTAAGTACTCCCAAAATAATCGACGACACCAGGATGGGGTATACGACATTTTGAGGTCGGTTCAGCCTAAAATTCAACAAGTATTTATATCTGATGAAAATAGCACAAGAAACTTACGTGTTATTCCTTCCCTTGCCTCCTTTAGAGCACATTGCAAGGATCACCACAAAGAACGTGGATAATATAAAGGTCACCAGGGCCACCCCCAAAACGAAGTTACACCAAAAATTTGGCGGGAATATCGACTTTCTAAGGTCGAGTTTAGCATAAATCACTACAAATGAATCGTCTTCATTTTGAAATATGTGGGTCCCGTTTTTGAACACAATAGTATTTTGGTGTTCTGTATCAGTCTCATTGATGGCACTCATCGTGGTATTCTCTGGTAGGGTTTCATTAATTGGCGGGTACTTGTCTAAGGTTTGGTCTGACGAGGGGATTTGAAGCTGAGTGACTGCTTCCCTTTGGAAAGATATGTCCGTGCAATAGAGGATGCAGTTGTATTTGAAAGTTTGAAACATGTTGCCTGCAGCCATTGCGGTGATGAAGGAGTTGAGGGCCACAGCAATATAAATGGACAAGTGAAGGGCTGAAATGATAATAGTTGTTAACTTTATTAGGTATATACAAAAAGAAAACTTACCTTTCCAAATGACACTAATTCTTGAGACATTTTTGTCTCCAAAGTACAGGAAAACACTCCTTCTTTTCGCCTCCATAGTTCAGTAATTCCGATATCCGATAGGAGCGTATAGGAAATAATTCAATTCATAACCCGACCACATGAGCGAATCATCAGAAATAAACATTACAGAACTGTTTACAATAATAATTATAATTCGTAGTTTCAGGCGGTCATTGCTGGCGCTGGTACAAAGACGCAGTCGATAGTGAAGGCCTGCGATAAATGTTTCATTAAATGCGGCTGAAACATTAAAAGAGTTGTAGTAACCAGGCAACCAATAAAAGGAGCGGGAAAACAATACACACAGTAAATTTTATTGCTGGTGTGGACGTTGCCTCGGGGAGCAAGGCGTGTGTCCCTGCGGGAAGTTGAACATTTTTTCAGGTCACCTTTACTTGAATTTTTGACATAATGTGTCGTGATGTTATAAATTAGCAGATGGTATCTTTATATTGCTAAATGTACAAATGAATGCTCTCTAGGCTGTTATCGTTTTTGCGGATATTTATATAGGTGAATAGGTAGGTAATATAAATAATAAAAGGCCAGTGTAGTTGCGTGACGAATGAGACACTAAACGGCGTATTAAAAAATTCATGTGGTCTCTTGGCACTCTTGGCAGGTATCTAAATCTTTATTTCGGTTTTGTGCACGTATCAATTTTTTTTTAAAAGGTCGCAAATAGAAATAGAAATCTCTAGCCTGATATAGATATATAGTACACCAGCCTGATAACATATTAAACACTATTGCCAATTTTTTCTTCATTGCCGCTTCCATGATAGTCGCTTTGAGAAATGTGGCGCAAACAAACTAATAATCAGTAGCATATTAAGTCTAAATGCTGCCTGGGGCTATTTCTCCAATCTTCAACGATCTTTCTCCCCCTACCCCTCTACCCCCCTTTTCAAAAAAAGCCTAAAAAAAAATAAAAATTTAAGTACAGATTATAGGGCAGTGGCGTAATTAGCATTTAGAGGCAAGATGGGGAGGGATGCTGCAAATACCAAGGTAAGCGTCCAATGAACGAAAAATATTTGAGGCCTCCCAGAAACGTGTAACATTTTTCAATATAAATGATACAAATACGATGTTGAACAAAATTATGAGGTGCCCGGAAATTCTTATGCTGTATGATTCAACAGTAAAAAAAGATAAAAACTTCGTGGAAAAATGTTTTGGAATTGTTTTTACCTATGCGCAAGAGTTCTTGACAGTACCTTCGAGAAAGCCGTTTTTGGAACTTTTTTATCGAAAATAAAAACGAGCATCAACTTTAATTCAGGAATATTTTGTATGTCAGTGGCATAAAGAAATTCAAATCAGGGGCATAGCTAAAAGGGGGCAACTATTATTTTTTTGTCATTTTCTTTTACTGTTTGAACATGTATTGTTAATTTTAACCAACTTTTTAATTTTACCGGTTAGTTCAATATAAGAAAGGTATTTTTGAAAAAAGATGTGACATTAATAGTTAATGAGAAAAAGCTAAAAACAGTCATGTCATGGCACATATGTACTTAGCCTTGAAGCGACGACAATCTTTCAATCGCTCCGCCCCTGGTTTGTCTTTTTTCTTTCTTTATCCAACAGACATCAATGGATTGAAAGTGGTTGGATGCATTAAAATTGAGAGAGATCAAAATAAAGAATTTAAAATACTGGTTTAAGAAAAATAAAATTTACTTTTGAGCGCCATTTTTGAAAAGCTCTAGCGCAATAAAGAGTCACTTCAGGACATAATTATATAAGGTTTTAATGTGGAATCATACCCTGAAATTTGGCACAGGAAATTTCGGACACTCTGTATAATTATATGTTGTTAACGTCCTTGTTGCCAATGAATAGGACTAGGTTTACGGGTATATATACCTGAATAAAACCAGCTATCGTTAAAAAATTGCCGACGTTTCGATTGTATATTACAATCTTCTTCAGGGATTTTTTTTTTAGGTTGAGAACATAGTTGTGTCAATGGATTTTTTTTGTCACGATTTTTTTCTGGTCGAGCATTCTGTCAAGAAAGACGCCGCTTACAATTATTTCGAGACGGTAGTGCCTGGTTTGGTCCATTCCAATTCCTCCATTATGCGTACTGGTGCACTAAACTCTATTGACACAACTATGTTCTCAACCTAAAAAAAAAGCCCTGAAAAAGATTGTAATATTCAGTCGAAACGTCGGCAATTTTTTAACGAGAGCTGGTTTTATTCAGTCCTATACCCGTAAACCTGTTCCTACTCTGTATAATTTACGTGGCAAAAAGTACCCATTTTCGTTCTATCATTGGTATTGAATATCGAGAATCGATGGGCGCACTAGCTTGGGGCCGGAGGGCAATTTGCCAGATTTGTCTTTACCCAGTGCATCTATCTAGCTACGCCACTGGTTCTACGTATTTATGCATACTTAGCCTTACAAAAAAAAATCATAGATTCACAGATTATATCAGTATTACAAAAAATCATACGTTCACAGTTTACATTAGAAATAAACGTGTTTATAGTGCAAAATATACAGAGTTATTCCAAAGTTGGCGTTATCCACCTGAGAATAGGACTTCAAAAAATAAGATTGTTTTCTTTCGACGGTTTTTTCAAATATCACATTAATATACAGGGTGAATCACGTTATTCGACACGGAAGATTATGGCTAAACTTTTAGATTTTAAAAAAGTTTTGTATATGGAATGGATGAGGGTCTATTGGAAGTACATTTTAATATTATTGTCATTGTATACAGGTGGTCCCAAAAGTATAAAATTGATTAAAGTTGTATTTTTTTAAATGAAACAGTTAGTATATTAATGTATTTTCGGTATCTACGGACAAAAGTAAAGGTAGTTTTATTAAGGTTTATGGCATCTAAACCGTACCGTTCTTCAGATATTCGTGATTTTGTGAAAATGCAGCATCAAATTTAATGTTTAAAATCTCAGCACTTGGTTTCTTTTCAACCATCGAAACTGGCTGGTGGGCTACTAGTACATTTTTTGCAGTATGTATTAAATATTAACTACTGTGTATCAAATGTAAAAAAATTAACACTAAATTATTGCAAACTTCAAACAGTAATAACTCGTTTAATTTAAATTAGACACCCTGTATTTTATAGTATCATTAGATGCAGAATTTAGTTTCCTATCAAAAACTATTCCTATAGCTTGGTCGTTGCATTTTCTTGGAAAATTGATTTTTTCTGAATTTGCGCTGACATAAACGAATGTAGTAATCTAATTTACCTGTTCAGGTCTGTTCAGGTGTTACCTGATTTTGACAAAGCAAAATTTATTGTCATTTCTAGTTGTCACATATTAATTTAAAGTTAAATATTTTTTTACTGTTATAATTGGTGGTTAACAGGGAGTTTTTATTTAATCAAAATGCTGGTTTACACAACAGAAGAACGAGTCGATATGATCTTCATTCTAGGAGAATGCTTGCAAAATTATCTTTTAGCATCAAGGGTTTATGCTGAAAGGTTTCCTAACCGAACTCGACCGAATAGAGCCGTTTTTGAAAGACTGTTGGTTCAATTTAGGCAAACTGGTAGTGTTCAGTATGAAACAACTGCCAAAACGAGACCAGTTACAGAAAACCAAAAAACTGAATTAGCCGTTATTGGCTCTGTAGTTGAAAATCCCCATGTCAGACAACGAGAAATTGCACAAAACTTAAATATTAGCCAAGCAATCGTATCAAGGATTCTTCAAAAACATAAATATCACGATTATAAGATACAACTACATCAAGAACTCTCCGATAACGATTTTGGCCAACGAGTGGACTTTTGTATGTGGTTGTTAGAAAAAGTTGGAGAACAAGATTTTTTTGAATCAGTTCTATTTAGTGATGAGTGTACTGATCATAACGATGGTTCTTTTAACCGTCACAATTTTCATTATTATTCTAATTTTAACCCCCATGAATTTAGAGTTATTAATAACCAACATAGGTGGTCAGTAAATGTATGGGGGTGCATAATGGGACAGTATGTGATTGGATCTTATTTTTTTGACGAACATTTAAACGGAATGTCGTTTCTACATTTTTTGAGAAATCAGCTTCCAATTTTACTGGAAGAAGTTCCTCTAGATATAAGAACAACCATGTGGCTGCAAATGGATGGGGCATCTGCTAATTATCATCGTGAAGTCCGGGAGTTCTTAAATGTTCGTTTCCAAAATCGATGGATTAGAAGGAATGGAGCACAACATTGGCCACCAAGGTCCCCTGACATAACGCCTCCCGATTTCTTTTTATGGGGATATGTGAAAGGAATCGTGTATAATACGCCACCAACCACAAAAGAAAATATGGAGGAACGAATCAGAGAGGCCTTCAGAAGCATAACTCCCTATATGTTACGCAATGTGAGTGAAGGATTTAAAAACAGAATACGTTTGCGTTTAGAATCAGACAGTCGTCATTTTGAACAAATTTTATAACTGCTTGTTTTTGTTTGTTTTACTCTTATGTTGACTTGTTATTTATTGTATTTCAAATTGCCACTATTATTGCACTTAATTTTTTTGTAATAGAGAAGCTAAATTTTATAAGAACTCTTGTAATATGTTTAATGTTTTATTGTTTTATTTGATATTTTATATAAATTAATATCTGACAAATACGGGGTGTTCATTAGAAAACTTCGTCTAGTTGGTTGTGAAATGTCAAAGGAAAAGAATGGAGGAACAAAAGTCCATTTACTTTCATTATGCCATCCTTGTCTGTCAAAATTTTATAGCCTCCTACATAAAGTTTTCTAGTGAACCCCCAGTACTAATGATAATAAATTTTGCTTTCTCAAAATCAGGTATCGTTTATGTCAGCTCAAATTCAGAAAAAAATCAATTTTCCAAGAAAACGCAAAGACCAGGCCATAGGAATGTTTAATAGGTTTGATAGGAAACTAAATTCTGCATCTAATGATACTATAAAATACAGGGTGTCTAATTAAAATTAAACGAGTTATTACTGTTTGAAGTTTGCAATAATTTGGTGTTTATCTATTGACATTCGGAGCACAGTAATGTGCTGTGTGAATTTAATACAAACCGCAAAATATCCAATGTACTATGAGCCCACCAGCCAATTTTGGTGGTTGAAAAGAAACCAAGTGCTGAGATTTTAAACATTTAATTTGATGCTGCATTTTCACAAAATCACGAATATCTCAAAAACGGTACGGTTTAGATGCCATAAACTTTAATAAAACTACCTTTACTTTTGTCCGTATTATACGAAATACCGAAAATACATTAATATACTAGGTGCCTCATTTAAAAAAATACAACTTTTATCAATTTTATACTTTTGGGACCCCCTGTGTAAAATGACAATAATTTTAAAATGTACTTCCAATAGACCCCGATCCATTCCATATACAAAACTTTTTTAAAATCTAAAAGTTTAGCCATAATCTTCCGTGTCGAATAACGTGAATCACCCTGTATATACAGGGTGTCAACATTTTATTTAAAAAAATAAAACATAATAATAACTGTTAAATCACTTGAAGTAGTTAAACACAATTTTGTAATAGCTAAGAGAGAGGAAAATCTTTCAATAAATAAAGTACTTTTAAGTTTTAAAATATTTTGAAAAAAAATCAGAGTACATTCTAGGCCCCTGATTTTTCAAAAAATAAATAAAGTTACTAAGTTCCTTGTTCAGTTTAAAAAAAAGTTCTTTAGCTATTTCATGATTTTGAGTAAAAAGATAAAAACCGGTTTACTGCATTTTTTTTTTAATTTCACATAAATTAATTTTGATTTTAAATCAAAATTTAAAGTACCTACTACAACTAGTTTTATGGTAAGTGATCGTCAAAATGCATTGCTGCAACCTATAGAATTTTGTATAATTATCTCAAGTGATTTGGCAGCTATTAATACATTTTTAAATAAAGCTTTGACACCCTGTATCTCCGTTGATGTTGGTATGTCGAAATAGCGCTAAAGAAAAAACAATCATATTTTTTGAAGCCCTATACGCTGGTCAAAGAATAACATACACTTTCGAATCACCCTCTATAAGATGGCAACGCGTGGAGTGCCTTTATACTATGTATAACTAATTTTTATGAATTTAGATTGCTATAAAGTACAAAATTTTTATTTTTTTCTTTTCAAAATTCAATCTTTTGGGTTTTGTGGTAAGTTTATCAAATTAAGGCTTAGGTGCTTGGAGTTACTGACCCTCTTCATTATGTGTACTTTACAAAGATGAAAGAAAACATTTTGGTTCTTTTTTTTCCTATTATCTAACTAAGTACTATTAATTTTGTGTTTTTTTTTTCTATTTTTTTATATTTTGTAGTTGTGACGAAGGCATCATTTGGTAGCAAAACCTTAATAAGCAACGCTAAAGTGTAAGTTCTTTGCATCGTGTATGTTTTTGCCAAGGATCACATCCCAAGAGTCCATCCATAACAATGCAACCAGAATCCAGAAACGTTCCAACGCTCCAACCATGTTTTTTTCAGTTTCTAAATTTTTTGTGTAGGGCCTACTGGCCCCTTAATCCGCCCCTGATAACAATTGGGTTTTGAAATAAACTATAAATATGAAACAAGAACTGCTAATTATACAGTGTCTTCCCCGATAAGTCAAACGACTCTTGTAAAAAGCAAAAAATTGTCTAATTTTAAATTTTGTTTCTTGGAGCTTAGGTCTGTTTGGGCAAAGAACAATTTCTGGAATAATTTAAGTTTTGAAAAATCAAGGAGACTTTGAAAATGGCCACAACACCTCTTTTTTTAGTAAAGTTTTCTTTCTGTGACGACGGAAAGTCGTTAAGAAAAGTTACTTGGAATCAAAAATTACGCTAATATACAAAATTTCAGAAATCTCAATAAACAATGACCCTTCCCTGAGCAGAGGGATGAAGAAGATTACTTTTCGACCCAAAGATGTTCCTCTCGATAACAAAGTATTGACGTGTTTTGCTTTTTGCATTTAACATTATTTTAATTGGCTTTATTAAGCTTTCCACCTTCTCTATTTGACCCACATATCTTCAACTTGTCTTTTCCATATCTTTTCTATTATACAGCAATTAGATTATGCAGTGTGTCTCAGGGAAAAAAAGCCATCCCGTATAATTTTTTGTTCATTGTTTTTTTAGAAAAAAGCACAATGCGTCAACAAACTTTGTTATCGAAAGGGGTATTTTTCGGGCGACAACAAGTACTTGGTCCCTCTGCTCCCCCGGAGGGAGGGCTTAGCCAAAAAATTCTAAATTGGAGTGAAGGTTCTGTAATACCTTCTATGAAAGATAATTTTATATCCTATATGTTCATGTTTTAATTTTTCACTCGTATTCGCTATTTGTCTAGAAATTAAAGAAACACTTTATAACCATCAGTAATGAAGTAGAAATCGACATAAAACGCCTTAAAACGTCTCAAAATGCCTCTGCAGGCAATATAAGTGGTTTTTAGTGAAACTTAATGTTTTTAGCTAGATTTTCCCGTGGAAATCTTCTTAATAGGCCTTAAACGTCTCAAAAGCGTCTGTGAGCAATATTGGTTGTTTTTTTGTGAATTATTGTTTTCAGCTAAAAATGTTTCAGTAGAAATCGTCGTAAAACGATTCAAAATGAGCCAAAATGCGCCTGTGAGCAACATTAGTGGATTTTTAGTTAAGTTAAATGTTTTCATCTAAGATCAGTGAAAATCGTCGTAAAACGATTGAAAACGTCTCAGATTGCTTAGAAGGCAACATCAGTGGTTTTTTTAGTTTTTCTACATCAGTATAATGAGGAGGCGCTTCATGTTGTTGAAATCTAATCTTTCTTCTATTCTATGAGCTAGAGATCTTGTTTTCAAGTATTTCAGTAATCTTGGCAACTTGTAGAAGTTCTAAATAATCTTCTCTTCTTTGCAACGTTTTCGTTCTATCTCGCGAAAAACTTCAGCCCATAAACGAATGATGTTGTTATTAATGTTGTTATCATCGGCTTGACTTCGTCTCCTCATTAGGGCTTTGATGAAGATCGCAATATACGGTCGAAACGTCGGCAATTTAAAAAGTTATTGAAATTCTTATTTTGCCCATACCCTGCTAATCCACTTATGGTTTCTTATCATAATTTCGTTTATTGTCTTAGGCCCTTTTCGATCATGAGGTTGGTTTAGAGCTGAAGGCTTCAAGTTCAAAATACCTCATATGATACGAGGTACATATTTTGCAATTATTCCCAAGCCGTCACGTCCTTTTGTTGGACATTGTGATCAATTGTGCGACTGTTCGCATCGTCTCTTCTTGAAGTTGAATTCCTTTCTTGAATCTTGTGAATGTTCTTAAAAGATATATTACATATACACTAATAAGGATATAGAAAGCATCATTCAAGTTATAGCAGAGTTAGAATACAGAGGTTGTACACCCATTATCCTAAGTTTTCTTGGAAACTTGTCTTATTAAGTGATATTGCTAACGTTTTTTGTAAATCGCTGTTGCTGTTACACTCTCTTTAATGGAGGAATTTCTGGAGGAAAATCACGTTCAGTTACAGCCTCTTTTAAACAACTACCTATCTACATTTTTTTCCTGACAATTTCTAGATTTTAATCTGTTTCAGAAATTCATATCAGTAGCTTTTTCAAATAGTTGGACGGAGCTCATACAGAGCTACAGACTCGATTTGGTTGTCAGTTTTTTCTTTCCCTAATTTCATATTAACCTCATTAAACTGTCTGTACTTTCTGTATGTCAAGCTGACGTCACATCGGCACCGTTCAGGTACCGAAAGTTAACTGCAAATGGTTCAAATAACCCCGGCGTCTAAGGCACAGTACCCTTAATGACGAGTTGAATCTTTCTCACACCTTCAAAATTTATGCTCAACCAATATAGCAGATTCAGCGCTGATGATGTCTGGAGACCGAAACCGGTCCACCTCAAAGAAATTCAGTAGAATTTGCACCATGTATATAAACTTGTTCTTCTTTCAATGAACAGTTTGTCGCCGGGCACACAGCAGTATGGAAAAGCTTAACTACCTGCCAGTATTTTGATCAAGCTGAAGTGAGTTTACTAGTGTGAGTTAACCTACACGAAACTGTCAAGTCGGTCCGGATTATTTTCCAAGAGTAACACTACTTTCCGCACCTATGCGATCCGCAAATGTGTGTTGTTTCATAAGGAAGGAAAGTGTCACTTCTCACAAGAGGCTCTGCAGTTTGCCGGATAAATGTAGTGAGTCTGCTAACACATGCGAGACAGAAAAGTCGCTGTATTTCCGTATAAATCATACTATTTTGTCTCCAACTATTGACTTAAATCGTTTTAAGTACCCATAAACTTGTAGACGGCAGGTAAAGTCTTTACCGGGCAGGTAATGTGAAGAGTGGAAGTAACAAAGAAGGTAAGTACTAAAATTTATATTTCGAGATTATTACTTTTTCTACTAGCGTGCTTATTATGTCACTTTCCCGCACGCATTTTGTTTTTGAAAGCTTTACTTTCCCGCACGGCGTGGGTGAAAGTAAATCTGGCGTGCGGGAAAGTAAATATTTAAAGAATGACTGATTTATAATATAATTTAGACTTTATAGTCTGTCTATCTAGATAGGTGCATCTGCCTTACAGCCGTATCAAACACTTTTATCTGTTTTAAGGAACTATGATGCTTGAATTTATTGATTTTCGATACAAAATATACCTATAAAATACGTACTTTTTATTCCAATGTCACCAATTCATGTCTGAAACATTACGTCACGCCAACAATCACACCAAGTTTTTGTCATAACAACCAATTGATTGTTGAATTAATTCAGCTGTCATACTGTTGACAAAGATAATAGTATATTATACAACAAGCATTTAATGAGAGTCGTTATTCTCGAGGGTAACGTTTGAGCCCACGAGCGAAGCGAGTGGCACAAGTTGCCCGAGAGAATAACGCTCATTAAATGCGCGTTGAATACTATACTTTATCCATGACCAAGATTCTGGGTTTTCTCAAATATGATAGGTTATAGGTGCCACAAAGATAATTTACAATTTTAAAACCACGACCACGACTGGTTTCGCTATTCAATGGCGCGACGTTTGATGCGTCTTGTCGATAGATGACGGTCTAGTCACCCGCGCATGTCACCGCATGTTCATTTCAATGCTACGAGGGTGGACGGTAAATTACTTCATTTTATGGCCTACTTTAAGTATTTTTCAGTGAAAAGTACATATTTTAGTGAAAAATAGACACTGTAACCTACATTTGCCTCAATACATCCTAATAGAAGGATAATTATTTGAATGAACCAGTGGTAATTACCGATTTCATGTTTAGGGCAGTTTACTTTTTGAGTTGTCAGTTGCCTACGACATGTTTCGTTCCCATGACAACTCATTATTCACTTGTGAATAATGTTCATTATTCACAAGTGAATAATGATTATCGTTAGTCTTGAGTACAAGAATAATGTGATTATTATAGTATGGTCGTGGATAAAGTTGTTTATGTATAGTATGTTTATTCCTTGTCTATGTTACAATGAATTGGCTCATAGAAAAAATATTGTTCCTAACTCGTGCGGAAAGTGTCTTTCCCGCACTCGTCAGCTGCCCGAAGTCCGCTTCGCGTCGTTCGTGCATCAACAGCGTGCCGGAAAGTATCACTTTCCGCACTAGCTAGGAAAATAACTATTTTTTCTGTCTTGTTAATCTACGTCAGAGTAACCATGAAGCTTTTTCAACAATATTATATAAAATTCGTCTATAGGACAAGCCTACAAACATGGCGGTTTAATAACCCTTGACAGGGCTTGACAGCTCGGTTGCCAAGGTTACCGAGTGCGTAGCTACTAGAAATCCCCTTCTGGCCTCAAAGGATAATCATGAGTTGCAGGCTGATATTTATTTAACTTGCTTCGACTAGGTCGACGGTCCAAGAATTTTTAATACAAATATAATTTTCGTTGGAAACTGTACCCATGTTTAAACCATTTATCATATTTTATTATCTCCAAACCAACAATTAAAAACCTTGAAAACAGAGGTCAAAAATTCTTAGAGAAATCGCAGAGGTTTCGATGAAAATTATCCTTTTGGTAA
Source organism: Taphrorychus bicolor (assembly GCA_951812265.1). NCBI lineage: Eukaryota > Metazoa > Arthropoda > Insecta > Coleoptera > Curculionidae > Taphrorychus > Taphrorychus bicolor. Next base: position 11,772,297 of record OX638299.1, on the reverse strand, counting down.
GTTGCCAAGAGATTAATCTGTTGGACCTTGGACTCTATTTAATCTTGCTTTCCCTTATTACAATTTTTCTATCTTTTATTCATATTTCTCAGCCATTGGGATGGTTTTTTGTCATAGCAACCACGGATCTTTAACAACAATATTTGGAGCATATTAATGGATTTTCCTCGTTAGCCTAAGGTAGTTGTGTATTCTACAGAACAAGCCTAGAAGCACGGCAGCTTAGTAAACCTTGACATGGCTTGTCAGCACGGTTACCAAGGAGACCGTCTCTGTAGCCAATAGGAATTCACTACCCCCGCACGGGTTAACAATAAGTTATAGTGTTACCAATGTCTCTCGACAGTTAAGCCAGGCGTCACTCGGATTATTGTTAATTGACGATTAGTGTTAGAGTATGAAGGTTGGTGAAAAAAATTCTCAGTTCTGTCTGTCTTACACTTTGAAATATTTTACTAGCGCACCAAATCATTATGATTCAGACATTTTTGTGTATCCAAGAAAAGTATTGAGAAAAGTATCTTTATTTAGTGTGGATCAACCTATATAAAGCAATGTAATGCCTAGACATAGATATAGAAGACAGTCACTTAACGAACGAATTCTTGGCACTTACCCAGAATGTATAATCAAGCGAAAAAAAAACTTTACTTATCGGCAACAAGCGTCAGGAAAAAAACTTTACCTGCCGCCGAGATGGCAGTAGGGAAATGAATGGTTTTACCTTCGTCTATTGGCGCAAAAAACGCAAAAAAAGTAGGTTAGTCTTTAATTTTGGTCTTTAATATTCGTATTTAGAAGTGTTGTCTGTAGGGAACTTTTATTTCTTTTTTTTCCTGAATCAGTTTAACAACAAAAACTGATTCATTCAATAATTATTGCAGCTTATTAGCACAAGTCATCTCTAGATTATCAAGAGTGCGAGTTTCGTAACTCTCCATTTCGTAACTAAACGCTCATGCCTCCCGAACGTTCTCCCTAGCAGTAATTACAGAATTTCGGATCCTGCGGAAATACACACACACAAACACAGCATAGGAAAGTCCTTGCAAGGACGTTTACGTCCTTACGCAAGCGTCCAGATGTTGGTTCCAGCTTTAGGCGCAGGACAAGAACGACGCTCCGCTGGCTATGTTTTCGATAGTGTTTCGCAAAATTTCTAGATTCTAGTTCGTATGTCCCTAAGTACCTACGTTAAATTGTGTAAATTAGATACTGCTTCGAGCCTCAGGTGGTCCCGTTTTTTTTTAAATACTCTTTTTTGTTCGCGGTTTGGTGTTAGCTCGTGTGAATCGATGTTTTGTGCCCTTTTTGGTAAACATTTAGGTACCATAACCATGGGAACCTAATTTCGCCTGAACACCTACATAGAAAAGATGGTTCTCATCTCAGAGTACAATCCCATCACAGGTAATGAGAATTTTATGCAAAAACCTTCCCCGTTTGGGTATTATTCGCAATTAATAAAAAAAAATTTGTCAATAAATTGCGCGACTGTTGAAACACACAGAGTATGTCCATCTATTATTGGGCTAAGTCGGAATTCCAGAAAATAAACGGTTCATCCATCCTATTACTTAAATTGTTCAAATATCGCAAATGCGGTCAGGCCTTTGTCCTGCTGCACGAGCACAGTTTTCGCATTCTGGTGCATTATGAATGGTCGTGGTGACCTAGTTTCCAGGAAATGCTCCCCGGCGTTAAGGAAACGAATCGGGTCTCAGAATTATTGGATAATTTCATATTCAAGCAGGAAATGTCCCCATATAATTCGATTCTTTTGCATATTTCATGAGAAAGGATATTGTTTTTATGTTATGGTAGTTGGTGTGTTGTTGCTTTGTTTCGCCTGCGCATTGGTATCTATTGTCTATGCTTGTAGTAAATTATTACGTTTTAATTATTGTTCTTTAGCAAAGTAAAAAAATTGATCTTTTTGGTCGAGACTCCATATTTCGACATTCTAAATCTGACTACTTTTTTTTCAAAGTTTTATCTATTTATATCTTACCTTTAGTAGGGGGTGTTTATTTAAAACCGTCATTCCAAATGACAACAATAAAAGAACAAAAGTCCATTTACTTTGATTATGTCTCATTCTTTTCTGTAAAAAAATTATACACTTCTAGGTGACGTCTTCTAATGAAAAAATGCATAAAATTGAACTACTTATTACTGCTGCTATTATTCTTTAAAGATTAATTCGAAATTATTTATTAGAGTAAATAATATATATTTGTAAACATAGGCAGAAAGACCAATAAATCGGTCGATAGCATTTTTTCTTAAGAAAAATAAAGACAATTTCTATATACTATATATATTTATTAGATTCTGAACGTAGCAAGTTTAGATAGTAATATTCTGACTTTCGAAACAAACTTTTCCTAATTTTTGCATTTTCATTTTTCTATTATGCACTAATTATGAATAATATCAAGTAATCCATTAAATCCTAAATATATAGGGTGTTTCTGAAAGGTGTTGCCCAACTTTATTACTAATAATTTTATAATACAATATCATTAATAATTATTATTATTACAACACTTACTACTTCATGGAACAAATTGGTTTCTGAAAAGACATTCTCAGAAAGTAACAACGCAGCCAGTAACTCACAAAGTGACATTGCGTGAAGTAACTAAAAGTAAATTATTGTCTCTCGGTTAGCAAGCCAGTAATTTATTAAAATTTAAATAGGAATATGATTAAAAAATTTACTTTCTGAATATGCAATTTTCACAATGTTTTCAGATATTTTATATTTCTCATAGTTAAAACACAAAGTTGTATATTACAGTTTTTTTCTTTGGCATACGCGATTTATAAGTTTTTTCAGAAAGTAACAACGATTAATATAAGTAAAAATATGTTGCGCAGTGTAATTCACCAAATATCAAACTGACAAGTTAGAGCACATTACTTTCTGAAAATTTATTTTCTAGAATCTAATGAATCACGTCTTGATATTATTCAAAAGTTGGATCGGTTTACCTTCACTTTAAAACACAGCATTATTTAATTAATGGAAAGGGCTCAGAAAGTATCAGCACGTTAAACAATAAAAATTACAAATTTACTATTGGTCAGAATGTCAGACTTTTGTTACTAAAATGTTAAACCGCACATTTTCACAAGCAGAATTAGTTTCTGAAAGGACGTTCTCAGAAATTAACAAAGCAGCCAGTGGCCCATAAAGTAACATTGATTGAAATAATAAAAAAAAAATACTTTAATTACTATTGTTCAGAAAGTCAGAAGTCATTCATGATCATTTATAAACAGGCCATTGTCAGAATGTACTCAGACATGTTTCTCATATATGTTTCATCTGTGCTTAGCGTCCTTATTTACTAATGTGAACGTTTGGATAGCAGGTGTAGGACAAGAAGCTACTTCACTTTTTTGAAATTGCCAACGTTTCGACCTTTATTTGAGTTGATTCCCCCCTGAGAGGGGGGAAAGTTATTGGGTTCCTCTCAAGCTATTGTGTGGTCCTGTGGTGTCTCGTCTAAGTGTAATATAAGTCCTTAGATGTGTAAGTACCGATATGGTACTTTATTTAAATTTTTATGACAAGTTTCTCTGATTGAAAAAGCCCTGAGGATGACCTCAATTAAAGGTCGAAACGTTGGCAATTTCAAAAAAGTGAAGCAGCTTCTTGTCCTACACCTGCTATCCAAACGTTCACATTATATGTTTCTCTTAAGTAACCTACCTCATATTCAAGGGCATATGCCCTTGAATATGATGGTAATATGACTGTGAAACAAGTCACCTTCAATCAAAACAAATCAAGAGAGAAAAAGTATTGTCTGTTTTCGTGTTGTCCGTTAAATGCTATTTCCTGCGTCTCTATTTTGTTAGCTCCTTTTGGACGAGTTTGACGCCGATGATTGCCTTAAATCGAAAACGGTACTTTCACTTAATTTATTCGTTGTTACTTTCTGAAAAAAACTTATTAATGATTTTGAAGAAGCGAAACTGAACCTAAACTAACATGAATTAACCTGAATACATTCTGAAAATGGCCTGTTTAGGAAGTAATATTTTGATTAATATTTCTGTTCAAATTTCCAATAGAATTTTGACTTTCTGAAGCAGATGAAAAAATTCAATTCTACTTACTGCAGGTATTGTTGTTGCTTGAGTTACTGGCTACGTTGTTACTTTTAGAGAACGCCTTTTTAATAAACTAATTCTTTATATGACAATGTCACTAATACAATGTTTTCCCTCATTTTCAATAACTGATCCTTTGTTTTAATTAAACACTAAACCTATCTAATTTTTCAAATATACATGTATAAATAAGATGATACTTACATCGTTACTTTCTGAAAAGGCCCTATCGAAAACTAATTCTTTCTGAAACACTGCAACTAAAACAATATTTTGTCTTAGTTTATCTGCGAATCTAAGTTCTGAAAATAGGATGTTCATAAAGTAATATTCTAATATCTCTTATTTTGCCCACCCTGTTTGAAGCTTAAGTAACGAAAGTCTGCTCTGACTGTTCTGAGCAATAGTTAACTTGCTATTTTTATTGCTTGACGGGTTCTTACTTTCTGACTTCTTTACTTTCATCCACTGATCCTTGATAATAGGCGGTTTAAAAAGTAATAGTTCAACATATGATTATTTCATCCAGTTTGATGTTTGAATAATCAAAGTCTGACTTTCTGAGCAATAGGAAAGTTTCTATTTTTATTGTTTGACTTTTGTATTGATTTTTGAGTTCTTTATTTTTATTAACTGATCCTTTGTTTTAATTAAGCACTAAGCTTTTCTATTTTTCCAATAAGATGATACAATGCATCGTTACTTTCTGAAAAGACCTTTTCAAAATTTAGTTCTTTCTGAAAAACTTGAAAGACATAACAAACTTAAATGACAAATATAAAGCAATGTTTTGTCTTATGTCTATCTGCGAATCTAAGTTCTGAAAATAGCACATTCATAAAGTAATATTCTAATATCTCTTATTTTGCCCACCCTGTTTGAAGTTTAAGTAACGAAAGTCTGATTTGACTGTTCTGAGCAATAGTTAACTTGCAATTTATATTGCTTGATGAGTTCATACTTTCTGAGTTCTTTACTTTTATTCACTAATCCTTGATAATAGGCGGTTTAAAAAGTAATAGATCACCATCTTATCTTTCCATCCAGTTTGATGTTTGAATAAAAAGTCTGACTTTCTGAGCAATAGTAAAGTTGCTATTTTTATTGTTTGACTTTTGTATTGCTTTTTGAATCCCTTATTTTCATTAAATATTCCTTTGATTTTATGAAAAACTAAACCTCTATATTTTTCCAAATATACATGTATAAATAAGATTATACAATGCATCGTTACTTTCTAAAAATGCCATTTATTTGAAACCTAGTTCTTTCTGAAAAACTTAAACTAAAACAATGTTTTGTTTTGTGTCTATCTACGAATCTAAGTTCTGAAAATAGCATGTTCATAAAGTGTTATTCTAATATCTCTTATTTTGCCCATCCTGTTTGAAGTTTAAATAACGAACGTCTGCCCTGACTATTCTAAGCAATAGCTAACTTGCTATTTTTACTGCTTGACGGGTTCTTACTTTCTGAGTTCTTTACTTTCATTCACTAATCCTTGATAATAGGCGGTTTAAAAAGTAATAGTTCAACATCTTATTTTTCCATCCAGTTTGACGTTTGTGTAACAAAAGTCTGACTTTCGGAGCAATAATAAAGTTGTTATTTTTATTGTTTGACTTTTATATTGCTTTCTGAGTCCCTTATTTTCATCAATTGATCCTTTGTTTTAATTAGACTCTAAACCTATCTATTTTTCCAAATAAACTTGTATAAATAAGATGATACAATGCTTCGTTACTTTCTGAAAAGGCCCTTTCGAAAAACTAATTCCTTCAGAAAAACTGCAACTCATTGTCAATAACTGATCCTTTGTTTTAATTAAACACTAAACCTATCTAATTTTCCAAATATACATGTATAAATAAGATGATACAACGCATCGTTACTTTCTGAAAAGGCCCTATTGAAAACTAATTCTTTCTGAAACACTGCAACTAAAACAATATTTTGTCTTAGTTTATCTGCGAATCTAAGTTCTGAAAATAGAATGTTCATAAAGTAATATTCTAAAATCTCTTATTTTGCCCACCCTGTTTGAAGATTAAGTAACGAAAGTCTGCTCTGACTGTTCTGAGCAATAGTTAACTTGCTATTTTTATTGCTTGACGCGTTCTTACTTTCTGAGTTCTTTACTTTCATCCACTGATCCTTGATAATAGGCGGTTTAAAAAGTAATAGTTCAACATATGATTATTCTATCCAGTTTGATGTTTGAATAATAAAAGTCTGACTTTCTGAGCAATAGGAGAGTTTCTATTTTTATTGTTTGACTTTTGTATTGATTTTAGAGTCCTTTATTTTCATTAATTGATCCTTTGTTTTAATTAAGCACTAAGCCTATCTATTTTTCCAAATATACATGTATAAATAAGATGATACAATGCATCGTTACTTTCTGAAAAGGCCTTTTCAAAATTTAGTTCTTTCTGAAAAACTTAAAAGACATAACAAACTTAAATGACAAATATAAAACCATGTTTTGTCTTATGTCTATCTGCGAATCTAAGTTCTGAAAATAGCACATTCATAAAGTAATATTCTAATATCTCTTATTTTGCCCACCCTGTTTGAAGTTTAAGTAACGAAAGTCTGATTTGACTGTTCTGAGCAATAGTTAACTTGCTATTTATATTGCTTGATGAGTTCATACTTTCTGAGTTCTTTACTTTTATTCACTGATCCTTGATAATAGGCGGTTTAAAAAGTAATAGATCAACATCTTATCTTTCCATACAGTTTGATGTTTGAATAAAAAGTCTGACTTTCTGAGCAATAGTAAAGTTGCTATTTTTATTGTTTGACTTTTGTATTGCTTTTTGAATCCATTAATTTCATTAAATATTCCTTTGATTTTATGAAAAACTAAACCTCTATATTTTTCCAAATATACATGTATAAATAAGATTATACAATGCATCGTTACTTTCTAAAAATGCCATTTATTTGAAACCTAGTTCTTTCTGAAAAACTTAAACTAAAACAATGTTTTGTTTCGTGTCTATCTGCGAATCTAAGTTCTGAAAATAGCCTGTTCATAAAGTGTTATTCTAATATATCTTATTTTGCCCATCCTGTTTGAAGTTTAAATAACGAACGTCTGCCCTGACTATTCTGAGCAATAGTTAACTTGCTATTTTTACTGCTTGACGGGTTCTTACTTTCTGAGTTCTTTACTTTCATTCACTAATCCTTGATAATAGGCGGTTTAAAAAGTAATAGTTCAACATCTTATTTTTCCATCCAGTTTGATGTTTGTGTAACAAAAGTCTGACTTTCTGAGCAATAATAAAGTTGTTATTTTTATTGCTTGACTTTTATATTGCTTTCTGAGTCCCTTATTTTCATCAATTGATCCTTTGTTTTAATGAGACTCTAAACCTATCTATTTTTCCAAATAAACTTGTATAAATAAGATGATACAATGCTTCGTTACTTTCTGAAAAGGCCCTTTCGAAAAACTAATTCCTTCAGAAAAACTGCAACTAATACAATGTTTTCCCTCATTGTCAATAACTGATCCTTTGTTTTAATTCAACACTAAACCTATCTAATTTTCCAAATATACATGTATAAATAAGATGATACAACGCATCGTTACTTTCTGAAAAGGCCCTATCGCAAACTAATTCTTTCTGAAACACTGCAACTAAAACAATATTTTGTCTTAGTTTATCTGCGAATCTAAGTTCTGAAACTAGAATGTTCATAAAGTAATATTCTAATATCTCTTATTTTGCCCACCCTGTTTGAAGCTTAAGTAACGAGAGTCTGCTCTGACTGTTCTGAGCAATAGTTAACTTGCTATTTTTATTGCTTGACGCGTTCTTACTTTCTGAGTTCTTTACTTTCATCCACTGATCCTTGATAATAGGCGGTTTAAAAAGTAATAGTTCAACATATGATTATTCCGTCCAGTTTGATGTTTGAATAATAAAAGTCTGACTTTCTGAGCAATAGGAAAGTTTCTATTTTTATTGTTTGACTTTTGTATTGATTTTTGAGTCCTTTATTTTCATTAATTGATCTTTTGTTTTAATTAAGCACTAAGCTTATCTATTTTTCCAATAAGAGGATACAATGCATCGTTACTTTCTGAAAAGACCTTTTCAAAATATAGTTCTTTCTGAAAAACTTAAAAGACATAACACACTTAAATGACAAATATAAAACAATGTTTTGTCTTATGTCTATCTGCGAATCTAAGTTCTGAAAATAGCACATGCATAAAGTAATATTCTAATATCTCTTATTTTGCCCACCCTGTTTGAAGTTTAAGTAACGAAAGTCTGATTTGACTGCTCTGAGCAATAGTTAACTTGCTATTTTTATTGCTTGACGAGTTCATACTTTCTGAGTTCTTTACTTTCATTCACTGATCCTTGATAATAGGCGGTTTAAAAAATAATAGATCAACATCTTATCTTTCCATCCAGTTTGATGTTTGAATAAAAAGTCTGACTTTCTGAGCAATAGTAAAGTTGCTATTTTTATTGTTTGACTTTTGTATTGCTTTTTGAATCCCTTATTTTCATTAAATATTCCTTTGTTTTTACGAAAAACTAAACCTCTATATTTTTCCAAATATACATGTATAAATAAGACTATACAATGCATCGTTACTTTCTAAAAATGCCATTTATTTGAAATCTAGTTCTTTCTGAAAAACTTAAACTAAAACAATGTTTTGTTTTGTGTCTATCTGCGAATCTAAGTTCTGAAAATAGCATGTTCATAAAGTGTTATTCTAATATCTCTTATTTTGCCCATCCTGTTTGAAGTTTAAATAACGAACGTCTGCCCTGACTATTCTGAGCAATAGTTAACTTGCTATTTTTACTGCTTGACGGGTTCTTACTTTCTGAGTTCTTTACTTTCATTCACTAATCCTTGATAATAGGCGGTTTAAAAATTAATAGTTCAATATCTGATTTTTCCATCCAGTTTGATGTTTGTGTAACAAAAGTCTGACTTTCTGAGCAATAATAAAGTTGTTATTTTTATTGTTTGACTTTTATATTGCTTTCTGAGTCCCTTATTTTCATTAATTGATCCTTTGTTTTAATTAGACTCTAAACCTATCTATTTTTCCAAATAAACTTGTATAAATAAGATGATACAATTCTTCGTTACTTTCTGAAAAGGCCTTTTCGAAAACTAATTATTTCTGAAAAACTGCAACTAATATAATGTTTTGTCTTATGTCTGTCTGCGAATCTAAGTTCGATATTCTAATATCTCTTATTTTGTCCACTCTGTTTGAAGTTTAAGTAACGAAAGTCTGACATGACAGTTCTAAGCAATAGTTAACTTGCTATTTTTACTGCTTGACGGGTTCTTACTTTCTGAGTTCTTTACTTTCATTTACTGATCCTTGATAATAGGCGGTTTAAAAAGTATTATATTATATATATTTATATTTATTTATATATATATATTATATATATTGTTCAACATCTTACTTTTCCATCCAGTTTGACGTTTGAATAATAAAAGTCTGACTTTCTGAGTAATAGTAAAGTTGCTATTTTTATTGTTTGGCTTTTGGATTGCTCTCTGAGTCCCTTATTTTCATTAACTAATCCTTTGCTTTATTTAAAAACTAAACCTATCTATTTTTCCAAATATACATGAATAAACAGGATAATACAATGCATCGTTACTTTCTGAAAAGGCCCTTTCGAAAACTAATTCTTTCTGAAAAACTGCATCTTAAAAATGTTTTGTTTTATGTCTATCTGCGAATGTAAGTTCTGAAAATAGCATGTTCATAAAGTAATATTCTAATATCTCTTATTTTGCTTTCCCTGTTTGAAGCTTAAGTAACGAAAGTCTGCCCTGCTGTTCTGAGCAATAGTTAACTTGCTATTTTTACTGCTTGACGGTTTCTAACTTTCTGAGTTCTTTACTTTCATTCGTTGATCCTTATTTAAAACTAAATTTAAACTTATTCAGCTTTTTGCAAATAAATTGCGATAATCCTTATATGAATAGTCTGAAATGATTTACATTACGTTCTGAAGAACGTCAAAAAACATTTTTTGATTCCTGTGATATAAAAAACAGCTCGCGTTTACATTTTTTTTGGCGTTGTTAAGTTCTGATTGAGCTCACCATTCAAGAAACTAATAGTTTATTTTGATGTTTGGTGAAAACATTTCTGACTTTCTGACCATTATTACTCAACTTACTTCTGCTTAATTTACTCACTGTTACTTTCTGAATGAATTTATCACTAACCTATGTTCGAGTAAAAGTAGAGCAATTTTTAAGCTATTTATGAAAAATATGAAATAACTGATTTAATTCTGAAAATGGCCAGTATAGAAAGTAACATCTTGATTCAGAAAGTAATATTCTAACATCTCTTATTTTGTAACATTATTTATACACGCATCCAACCTATGCAACGTTTTGAAAATATATGAATGTGATGAAACTTATGAATAATGTGAAATTATTTATTACAATCTGAATGTTTTATGATCAGAAAGTATTTTTTAATTCCTTGGGGTTTTGATGCATAGTTAATTTCTGATTGTACTCACCATTTAAATAATTTAAAGTTTTCTTTGATGTTTGTCAAATACATTTCTGACTTTCTGAATACTAGTAGGAAATTCATCACTGCTACTTATTTTATTCGTTTTGACTTTCAGAGTTGACGTATTAATATAAAAATCAGATATGTAATTTTGCGACTTCTTTATGAAAAACATGAAAGATCAAAATACATTCTAAAAATGGCCTGTTCAAAAAATAATATTTTAATTCTTTTGTTTACTGAACGTTCTGAACAAAAGACGATTACTTACTTTTATTTACTTCAAGCAATGTTACTTGGCACAGTTACTGGCTGCGTTGTTGCTTTCTGAGAACACCCTTTCAAAAAATCTCTTTCTGTACACCTGCTTTTAAATCCATTAAACTTTTTGGGCTACTGAGAATATGATTCTGACTGACCAGTTCAGAAAATGATATTCTAATATTTGTAAGCTTGTTATTTTTATTGTTCGACGTGTTATTATTTTCTGAGTTGTTACATTCTGAAAATGGCCCGTTCAGAAATTAATATATTAATTCGTTTTTCTGTTCGAATAATAAGTTTTATCTAATAAAGAAACTAAATCATCTTTGAAAATGTGTGGTTTGACATATTAGTAACGAAAGTCTTTCTGAGTGTCTGAGCAATGGTAAACTTGTTATTTTTATTGTTCGACGTGTTGTTTCTTTCTGAGTGTCTTACTTTCTTTGATATTTAGCGAATTCATTTCTGTGCTGAGCAACACTGCGCAACTTACTTTTACGTACTTTATTCGTTGTTACTTTCTGAATGAATGGATCAAACGCTTACGTTGCAAAAGCCATAATGTGTGACTTATTTATGAAAAATATAAAATATCTGAATACTTTCCGAAAATATCCTGTTCAGAAAGCAAAATTTCGGGTCACAACTTACTGGCTTCTTAGACTGCTTGTTACTTTCTGAGAATGTCCTTTCAAAAACAATTTTGTTCTGTGGAACTATAACTAAAACCATGTAAGTTTCTGGGTTATTTGCGAAGATGATTATTATACAGGATTTTTTGAGACACCACAATCTGCAAAGAAAGATTTTTGAAATCCCTCTGGAATTTGTGTTAAAAAAAAGTTAAATATAGCTAACAAAAGAACCGGTCTGAAATCCTTTTCTTGTCAACCCTTCGTCACGTAACTTTCTCCCCGGTATCCTTAACATATTCGTTTGTAACGCGGTGCTTAAGGGTCCGCATCTTATGAATTTTTAAAGACAAAACACACCCGTCTGCGGCAAACGTCCTTCAGGTTACACAGGTTGCCGTGAACCTCATCGATTTTCCTGTTTACTGCAACGATCGCGTTTCATTCAGGAGCAACACGCTCCAGACGCGTTGAAGTCCAGGAATCATAAAAATGCTTTATGTTTTATATTCTGATATATCAAATCATCGTTTCTTGGCTGATACTAAACTCTCAGCGTTCCAGGGTAAGGTACTGGACAGACTTTCATTCTTACTGAACTATACTCATGCTAAATAGAGAAGAATACCCCAGAAATCTCTAAGACACCTTGAATTTTTACTAAAATTGAACTCTTTGGACTCTGGAAAATTGAACTCTTTTATGGTCACCATACTCTCTTCCACTCGCTCTCTCTCACCCTCTCAGCTTAGACATAGAATGGTGAAAGGCAGAGTGATGCAGTTAAACGACTCGAATGAATAAAAAAAAATCTTAAAGAGAAGGCCCCAAATACCGATTTTATTCGGCAACCTGATGCTTCAAACAGAGAAACGAGGGTATTTGCGGCAACTTGACACAGTATCCTTCGGGTCGATATCCAGAGACCACGTGTTTGAAATTGGATCGAGACGTCTTGAGCGGTGTGTCTTTTCGCAATTTACCGCTTTTAAAACAACACTTTAATTGATATTGACGATCAGATTAAGAAAATAAATTGAATGCAAAAAAAAACTCACGAGAAAATGGGTAGATAACTTTAACAAAACATCTACCTAAAAGTAATGGATAGTGGTACAGTGGTAGGTTTTATATAAGACGGCCTCAGGGCAATATAAAACAAGCGCTGTGGAAGATTGCAATATACATTCAAAACGTCTGCAAATTTTTAAACGATAGCTAGTTTTATTCTTTTCTATACCCGAAAACGTGTCGACGAAATCGAAAATCCATTTAGAACAAGGAGGACGTTTTAACAACATACAATGACTTCTATAGGTAATGTTTGTATTGTGTTTTAGGCAAAGATGGTACGTTTCTGGCAGCTTTTGCCGGGTTAGGTGCCGTAATGCTGGTACTGCTCCTTTACATCAAAAACAAGGGTTGGTGGTGGGGCACGGTGAGAGGAGTGAGTCTGAACTGCTGTGATGAGGCATGTCCTCCTATAGCTTCTAGGGCAGTTCCCAATCCTTTGGTATCTCACGTCACCAATGTCACCACACATTCGTCTAGGAATAAATTGGGTAAGAACTTTCTTTAATTAAAATTCCTACATAAAGTATATAATATAAGGAGCACCAAATAGAAACCAAAAACTTCTACGGAAAAAGACATCAATCTAAAAATATATAACTCGCTATCAAAACTGTAACAGAGCCTACAGCGGGCAAACCAGTCAATATCTAAAAAGTTGAACCATCAGGAAAGATAAAAAAAATTAATGCCGAAGATAAAAGAGACGTAAATTATACAAAAATTTGTTGTTTTGCAACGAAAATTATAGAAAAAAAAACAATTTTTTTTAAATTTACGTTGTTGATTGTATTTTTCAATAATCAGGCTTAAAATGGAGGGTACTCGAGTAATATCTTGAGGTTGGAGTTTTGTATTTTAAATGGCAAAAGGCTAGATCCACACTAATTCTTTTTCTTGTCTAAAAATATGATTCCATATAGTATAACAATCAGGAATGGGGGGAGGTAATACTGTTGCGCTCGTGAAAGCAGCAATTCCTTATTCAATGCTTAAATGCAAGACTACGGTCCTTACACAAAGTATGTTTAAAAAATAATTTAGTATTTGCTTTATGTTAAAATTTAAATCCAAAAATGTTTGTTTTCATTCCTGTGAACATGGTATTATAATATTCCATCGAGTATGTATAACAGATACGTCAATTTGTAACAATATTCCACCGTTATCAAAACCAAACCTTTTCCTGTCCTTAATCAACAAAGCTCATGCGTTGACCTTGGCGTCCTTGCCATGAATTAATGAGAGAACTTTACTGATAAATTAACTGTTCTTTTCATAAATCAATAACGTTTCGTGCTAACCTTAAGTTTGACGACGACTTAAATTCTAACATGGTAGAGTTGGCTGCTTTTCCCTCTCACGTGCTTAGTCATATATCCTCACGAAAACTTTTTTGTTGTTGTAAGTCTTTTTTTTTTTTATTAATTTACATACTTCCATAAGAATATGCGTTTAGTTCAGTTTGCAACTTGCTTAAAATGCACTTTAAAATGTGATTTTCACACACTCTACCAACAATTTTTAAATGGTTTAAAGAGAATTTCTCTTCACTAAAGGCTTTAGTTAGAAGATTGTATTGTTTTCTTTCCAAGAAAATAGTTTCTTTAGGTGTGGGATTAAAAGCACAGTTTTCTGCAATTCAATTTGAAGACATTTATTTCATAGGGACTAATGTAATTGGCGTGCTCATGTTTTATTATCAAAAAGTACACTTAAAAATCTATCCCCTTCATCATTCCCGAATTTGATCTTGGGAGACTGTACTAACAGTTTTCAAAAGTTTCTCTTTACTAGACGTTTCTGCTCGATTTGACAATTTCTCTAGTTTGCTGGGTAATTTTTACAGTGTAACAACAATTTTTAAAAGACTAAAGTGCTTTTGAGGCATTTGCTCAGTTTAACAATGGTTGCAAAAATATATTGTTTTATTAGCAATAAAATAGTGTTTTTTAGTTATAAATATAGAACTAAAAGACTCATAGCAACGCAACTTTGGGAAAGTTTCGCTTCCTTTTTGTAAGGATTAAAGTAATCGGCATGCTCATGTTTCATTATCAAACTTATAAAATTAACCTATTTATCAGTCCCATTTTTACTATTTAGCTTTTAGGAGAATGTGATTTTCACACGCCTTACCAACAAATTTGTAAAAGCGGTGGGACTAAAGAGAGTTTCTCTTCAATAGTGGCTTTCGTGCAATTAGGAAATTTTTGTAAAAATGTGGTGTTTTCTTCAAAAAAAGCGATGTCTTTATCTGGGATTAACAACCATTTTTTACAACTCAAGTTGGGGAAATATCTTCCCCTTTTTCCATTCATGGGGATTAAAGTGATTGGCGTGCTTATGTTTCATTATCAAAATGTACAATTATTAATAACTACCCTGTGTATCAATACCAATTTTGCTTTTCAGGTTGTTGAAGAATGTGATTTTTACGCACTGTATCAATAATTTTCAAAGGGATTAAAGAGTCCTCAACTAAAGGTTCTTCGGCTCTTTAGCTCGCTTCGACAATTATTGCAAGAATGTATGGATTTCTTCAAAATAATATAGTTTTCTTTAGAACAAAAAACTAGAATTAAGAATTGTGCAGCTAGTTTCAGAAATTTTCTTTTTTCCATAGGAATTAAAGTGATTGGCGTGCTCATAGTTTATTATCAAAATGTGCAATTTTTATTAAGTACCCTGTGTATCACTGCCAATTCTGCTTTTTAGCTTGTTAGAGAATGTGACTTTTACGCACTGTATCAATAATGTTCAAAGGGATTAAAAAGATCTTACTTAATTAAAAGCTTTTGCTTGGTTTAAGAATTATTGCACAAATGTATTGTTTTCTTCGTAAGAGAATGGTTTCTTTTAAGTATAAAACTGAAAAGAGTATTTTTCTGCAACTCAAGCTTGAGAAAACTTTTTCGCTTTTTCTATAGGGATTAAAGTATCATTTTCACAATGAATACCTTTTAAGTACTCTGTATATTACTACCAGTTTTGCTCTTTATCTTGTTGCAGATCAATAATTTTTAAAGGGATTAAAGAAATCTTAACTAAAGACTTTTGTTTGGTTTAAAAATTATTTCTCAAATGTATTATTTTCTTAGTAAGAGAACCATTTCTTTTAACTATAATTCTGAAACTATAAGAACAATTTTCTGTCGTTGTGTTCAAAGTCTGGAGAATTTTTTTGGCATTTTCCGTAGGAATTAAAGTAATCGGTGTACTAAGATATCATTATCAAAATGTACAACTATTAATTACCCAGTGGTATCACTACCAATTTTGTTTTTTTGTTTGTTGGATAACGTGATTTTACGGTATCAATAATTTTCAAACGGATTAGGGATTAAAAAGATATTAACTAAAAGCTTTTTCTTGGTTTAAAATTTGTTGCACAAGTGTATTGTTTTCTTAGCAAGAAAATACTTTCTTTTTAAGTATAAGTCTAAAACCAAAAGACCAGTTTTCTGCAACTTAAGTTCTCAAGTTTAAGGTTATTTTTTGGCTTTTTTCCGTAGCGATTAAAGTAATCGGTGTGTTTAGGTTTCATTATCGAAATGCACAATGTTTTAGAACCCTGTGTATCACTACCCTGTTGCTCCTTAGCTTGTTGGAAAATGTGATTTTTACGCACTGTAACAATAATTTTCAAAGGGATTAAAGAGTTCTTAACTAAAAACTTTAGCTCGGTTCGACAATTATTGCAAAAATGTATTGTTTTCTTCAAAATAATATAGTTTCTGTTAGAAAAAAAAACTAGATTTAAGATATCTGCACTTCAAGTTTCAGGATTTTTTTTCTCGTTTCCCATAGGGCTTAAAGTGATTTAAAAGTTTTTTTTAAATTAAAGTTCATAGTTCACTATCAAAATGTGCAATTTTTTTTAAGTACCCTGTGTATCACTACCAATTTTGCTTTTCAGCTTGTTGGAGAATGTGACTTTTACGCACTGTATCAATAATTTTCAAGGAGATTAAAGAGATCTTAACTAAAGTCTTTTGTTCGGTTTAAGAATTTTGCATAAATTGCACAAATCCATTGTTTTATTAGAAACAAAAGATTTTCTTTGAACTAAAAGCACAGTTTTCTGCAACTCGTTTTGGAGGATTTTTTTTCCCTTTTTGCATAGCAATTAAAGTGATCGGCACTTCCAAGCTGTTTATCAGTCCCAATATTTTTTAGCTTGTTAGAGAAAGGGATTTTCACATATCGTACAAATAATTTTCAAAAATAATAAAGCAGTCTTCTCTTCACTAGAGGCTTTTGCTGGTTCTTGTTAGATAAAAGTCTAGAACTAGAATACCTGAGTTTTGAGAAAAAAATTGCGCTATTTTCGTAAGGATTAAACTGAATTGTTAATAAACTTATTAATGTACTAATTTAACTTATTACCTTGTTGAACTTCACTCCCTACACCTACAATTTTCAAAGCGATTAAAGAAAGTTTCTTTTTACCACAGGTTTTGCTCCTCTCTTTAACGATAATTGCAAGAATATGTTGTTTTCTTCGCAATAAAATAGTTTTTTTGAGATTAAACTAATAACATATTTAACCTAATACGTAGGGATTAAGGGAATAAGGGAATAAGGTGATCGGCACTCGAATGCTATTTATCTGCATCAATATTGCTCTTTAGCCTGTTGGAGAATGTGATTTGTCACATACAAACAAAAACGAGTTTCTCTTCACTAGGGGTTTAACAATTATTGCAAAAATTAATGCTTTCTTCATAGGGAAAAGTTCTTTTTGGTGTAAGTTTGGAGCTTAAAGAACAGTTTCTGGTACTCAAATTTGAGAAAAAAATTTCCACTATTTTTATAGGAATTGACGTGATCGGCATGCTCATATTGCATTGTCAAAATGTTTACTTTAAATTAGAGACCCATTTCACATTCTACACCAACCAAGTTTCAAAGGGATTAAAGAGAGTTTTTTTTCAGCAGGGATTTAATAACTGCAAAAATGTATCGTTTTACTCGTAAGCAAATACCATTAGGTATTCAAAATACATGTTAACAAACTATTTCTTTTTTCTTGTAGTAAAAACCTTCACCTTTGATGGTGGCGATTCCAGTTCGGAGTCGGAAGTCGGTAGTACGCGCAGTAGGCAGAACTCTGACGCTCCCTCATTGGGGCCTAACCATTTTTTACCCTCGAGACACGACCTCATATCTTTAGTTGAGAAAGGAAAAGTCGGAATGAGCAGTAACAGTTCGTGTTGCAGTTCCACCACCAGCTCCGTGGGAGACAAGCACGGGCTACCACCCTCGACGAGGGTCACAGCGGAAATCAATGAAAGTCTGAAAAGGTGAGGAAATGTGGCCCATATGGCTGCTTTTACCCTACCTAGCTACCATTTGAGCAAAGGGTGGAAGGATGTGTTTTTATCTGGTACTTTATTTTACCATTACTCACAATAAAATCGATCTCAGCTCCTTTATCGAAACTGTAACAATCGTTTCTTCATTAAAGTTTTCACTTGCAGAGGTCCTGAACGTGAGACAAAAATCGATAACCACACTTATGAGAAAGTTGGAGGTGGTGATCAGCACAGTTTTAACAATAACAGAGATGTGAGTATTGTTCCCACAATTTCCTCTGCCCAATTGATTACTACCTAGTGGTGTCAACTCATTCTTTGTTTACAGTGTATCGTAATAATGAATACCGAAGGCGACGAAAAAGCTATTGACGCCCCAGAAGAAACAATTACAATATCTTGTGAAGTAGAAGATCGACCCACTGACCACGACAAAGACACCAGTAGCATTAAGTCGGGCATTAGGTGTGGTTATTTAGAGATCGCCTTGTTCTACGATGCTCCGATGAGGAAGATGACAGTGCACGTGTTACAAGCGAGAGACATTCCTAGCAGAGATCGTGGACAACCCACTAATACCCAGGTTTGATCTCATTGACAGCGACTTACAGTATATCTCACAGTTTATCTATGTAGGTGAGGTTAATATTATTGCCAAGTAAGAAACAGAAGCACAAGACCAAAATTCGCTCAGGAGAAAACCCGCAATTTATGGAGAGTTTTCTTCTACATAGAGTTAATCCAGGTAGGCTGCAATACGCTGCTGTTTATTCCTTTAAAGTTTAATTTATTTTGCCTTCCAGAGGATGTAAATTCCATGGGAATCAGACTGCGACTGTATGGCTGTGAACGCATGAGACGCGAAAGGCTTATCGGCGAAACTGTAGTTAGTTTTGCCAATATCAATTTGGAATTAGAGAATAATCTATGGCTGGTTTTGGAGTCTCGGTCCAACACTACGGTATGTGATAATCTGTTACACGAGGTACTGTTTATTGAATTTCTCTTATCAGTGTGCTAGATTTTCACGAACGCACTCATTATGTCTTCGTGTGGCTGCTTTACTAATATTGATAACAGTTGTAGGTTTATCTTCACTTTTACAAATTATTTAGGACCAGCGTAGATCAATTAGGAACGATAGTTTCTTTAAAAGTATACAGGTTGTTCTTCTATACTTTTATATTTTTATACTTTTAAAGTTGTCTCGAATGAGCCACCCCGTATATTCCTTATACTTTAGTGACTGGAAACATTTTCATCTCTCAGAAATCTTCTCACTCAGAATTGAAGAGGGAAGAGGGATCAAGCGAAAATCTTGACCGAAAACCGTCTCTAAAATGGTTCAACATAATTACAGTTATTTCACGTCACTCATCTACAATACGTTGGCGTAGTTCGTCAAAATTCTCAGGCTGAGGCTGCCATATTTTTGTTCTTCTTTTTTCGAAAGCTATTCGTCAAAATTACTTTTCTCATACACCGCTTTAAAGAGGTTTTCAAGACCTTCCCCTTTCCCCTACTAATTTTGAGGGGTTAAAGTGCCTCCTCGTACAGGATTACTCGTTCAAGCCTCAAATGTACGTCAAAACCCCCAAACAAAACCAATCGACGTGTTTCGGTTTATCCAGTCACAACGGTGTAAGAAATATGAGGGGTGGCTCGTTTCACATAGACACCTTGTATATTAGAATAAGCTGTCACTTTGCCTCGTGTTTGATCATGTCCCAAATAAAGTTAAATTATATCTTGAACTCGAACGATGCCGAAGAAGAAACGTTTTCTTTTCAGCTGAGTGGGTGTACTGGAGAGCTCATGAGCCTGGCCAGATCGGACAGTACTGGCTCCACTCATTCCATGCATCACGGGGGAGTACCAGAACTCTTATTGGGCCTTTGCTACAATTCCATTACAGGAAGACTTAATGTCGAAGTTGTCAAAGGATCACATTTTAGGTACCTACGCGTAGTTTTATGAAATTTAATAGTCCCATCCTTATTATGAGTTTGATGCATGCAATAGGGTGAGTCTTTAACATATTAGTTCAAAGTCTCGTTTTCTTTCAGGAACTTAGCCCTGAACCGGGCACCCGATACTTATGTGAAACTAAATCTAGTTAGTAGTACAGGACAAGAACTGGCGCATAGTAAAACTACTATTAGGAGGGCTCAACCCAACCCGTTATTCAAGGAAACCTTCGTTTTTCAAGTGAGTGCGTTTTTTTTTTAATTTAACATTATACGCAGATGAACGTAAATTATTAATCATCAATTATTGTAAATTCAAGATTGGAAGTAACAAAGGGGGTAAGTGCGTCATCTTGAAATAGATCAATAAAAAGGCGTTAAGTGATTTAATGTACAAAGTTATTTAAATACGATGTATTTGCAATAAACATGGAGACGAAATGAAAAAAAAAATAGTACTCACATCATTTTATTAACTTTTTGTTGATTATCTCGAAATGTGTTATAATTTTGTGCATACTGTGAGATTCTGTCTGTCCTGATTCAGGACAAACAGTGCTTTCACCAACTTTCATACTAAAACATTAAACGCCAATTAACAATAATCCTAGTGACGCTTGCTTGGAGAGACATTAAGGTGTAAGCCTGCAACTTATTATTAACCTTTGCGGCGGGAACAGAACTCTTATTGGTCACTGAGATGGTCACCTTGGTAACCGCCCTGTCAAGCGGTATCAAGGCTTATTTAATCGCCGTGCTTCTAGGGTTGTTCTATAGAATGTGATAATGACACAGCACATTGGTGTTTGGTGCACATAGGCGTATGTGTTTTAGGAGAATAATCTTCTTTGACCTTCCGAGAAAAAAAATACGCCGGAAAGTTGTGTGGGATCATTAGAGCGTTACCTCCCAAGACGCGTTTCGCTCCCACTAGAGCTCGTCAGTTGGGTTAACTATGTTGATCTTACACAAAAATAAATCGAATTTAAAAGCAAATGTCCACCCAGCTATGGCAGGCCAGTACTACTAGCGCAATCTTTTTCGCTAAGTGGGCATTTGTTCTATAGAATGTATGACTACCTTACGTCGGCGAGGAGATCCATTAATATGCTCCAAGTTCTACTGATAAAGTTTCTCGGCTTTACTCTGACGTAGATTGACATGACAAATAATAATTTTTGACCTGGATTTCCGAGGATTTGGCCACTTTTCTGATTTCCATAGAAATTATATGCCTGCATGCTAAAATACCCAGACATTAGTCTAATGTGTTCACGAAGGTTAAATAAACGTAAGCCTGCTACTGCTGCTCTATTAGCCTTTGAACGGAAAGAGTGAATTGGTCAACATGTTAATCTTGCTGTCAAGGCTTATGAAAGACCCATCTTATGTTTAAAGTTCCATGGGTAATTTGACGTATTAGCTATTCACGAAAGTTTGGCATCTCTTTAGCCTTGGATATTTGACTTTGACGTTGTTCGCCAATCTTCATGACATGAGCAAAAGGGAGATGGGCAGAGAACAATTGAACATTCTATGGCTACTAAGATGCTAAAAAATGCACTCGTGTCAATCCCTGAATGTGATTGACATGAGAGAGAAGAGCAATTAACTCGAAATATAAATTTCGCCACTTACCCCCTTTATTTCTTCCACTCTTCAATTATCATCTTCTTTATGATCACGAACTTTAATCAAATTACGGAAAAGTATATTTACCTACACACTGGATCAAGTAGGTATGATTTGCTTGTTGTTATGGCGAAATCAGGTTTATAATATCATTGATTTAAAATGATCGTAACAAACATTGAAAACGAGTACCGAAGTAAGAAATCGACGTTTATTAAACTTCAATGAAGGTTTTATCTCCAGGTATACCATCCCATGGTACTATCGGCTCGGTAATTAAATGGACATGATAAGATAAGATGATAAGAAAGACAGAAAAGTAAGATATTTAAAAATGTCTTTTTATTTTTATCTACAAAAGTAAGTTTATACCGTCATTAAGGGAGCCTGAGAAGGCTACTTGTTTAGCGTAAAATTATCTACAACTTTTCTATTCACATCACTTCACATTCATTTTGCTGAAACCACGATAAAGTCTAGAAAAATAAACGCAAGGCCCATCATTCAAGCCCTAGGAGTATGGGATCAATTTGTTGCTGTCGCGCGAGAGGGAAAAATATAGCGAGATGAAATATAGAGGCTTACAGTTTGCGCCCTGCATATATTTTCTAATACGAATAATCATTTGTGAAGCAAAATGGTAGTCGTAGAAAAGGCACAGTGTGTAACAGGTACAAAAATCACTCTTCACACTCTTGTGACGTTGTATCAATCGCCTACGGCGCGTGTCCAAACCGTCACACTCGTGTGAAAAGTGCAGATTTCGACACTAGTTACACATTATACTATTACACAAACAAATACGTCTTTGGCACTCAACAAAAAACTTTTTATAACGTGAATTTTACTCGTGTATTGACATATCAATCCTATAAACCATTCACTTGTTATTGGCATCAAGTAGGCGTTGGAAATCTTACACTTTGACATTTTTATCGTATCTTCTCAACATGTGATGAAAGGAGATAAAACAGATAGGTATAAAAAATGAAGATTTCAAAGATAACGAGATGACAAAAATAAGTGTATGAGGTACCTACTCATGTACGGGGTGTTCATTATAAAACTTCATCTAGCAGGCTATGAAATTTTGACAGAAAAGGATTACATCATCAAAATAAAAGGACTTTTGTTTCTCCATCCTTTTCTTTTGGACTTTTTACAGCCAATTAGATGAAGTTTTATAATAAACACCCCGTATGCATGAGGACTTACACGGAATTTAATTTAATTTTGATATTTAACATGGAATTTAACTAAATTCCAACTTTAAACTCGAAATTTAACTGATTTTAAACACGAAACTTAACGAAATTTCGATTTTAAACTCGGAGTTTAACCAAATTCGATATTTAACATTCCAATTTAAACTGCGAATTTAACTGAATTCTGATTCCAAACTTGAAATTTAACTAAATTCCGATATACATTCAATTTAACTAAGTTCCGATTTTGAACTCGGAATTTAATTAAATTACAACTTTGAAGTCGCATTTAACTAATTTCTGACTTTAAACACGAAACTTAATGAAATTTCAACATTTAAATTCCGATTTTAGGCTGCAAATGTACGTAAATAACCACTCTAAACTCGGAATTTAACTGAATTTTAATATTAAACACGAAATTATACTAATTTCTGACATATATGGAATTTAACTAAATCCCGATTTTTAAATTGGAATTTACCTAAATTCAAATTTTTCAAACGGAATTAATCAATTTCCGATTTTATACAAGAAATTAAATAAATTCCGATTTACACGGAATTTAATTATATTTTGATCTTTAACACGGAATTTAATTAAATTCCAACTTTAAAATCACAATTTAACTAATTTCTGGCTTTAATAGGGAACTTAACGAAATTTCGATTTTAAACTAGGAGTTTAACCAAATTCACTATTTAAATGAAGTCCGATTTTAGACTGCAAATTTAACTAAATTCTGATTTCAGACTTGTAATTTAACTAAATTCCGATATACCTACATTTTATTTAACTAAATTCCGCTTTTAAATTCGTAATTTAATTAAATTTCAACTTTAAAGTCGCATTTTACTAATTTCTGTCTTTAAACCCGGAACTTAATAAAATTTCGACTTTAAACTCGAAGATTAACTAATTTCAGAATTTAATTGAATTCCGATTTTAGGCTGCAAATGTACGTAAATAACCACTCTAAAGTCGGAATTTAAGTGAATTTTGATATTAAACTTGAAATTATACTAATTTCTGACATATATGAAATTTAACTAAATCCCGATTTTAAAATTGGAATTTAACTAAATTTTCATTTTTCAAACATGGAAAAACCAATTTCCGATGTTATACAAGAAATTAAATTTTGATTTTTAACTCGTAATTTAACTAAATTCCAATGTTAAAGTCGCAATTTAACTAATTTCTGACTCTAAACACGAGATAAAGAAACTTCGATTTTAAACTGGGAGTTTAACCAAATTCGATATTTAACTAAATTGTGATTTTAGACTGCGAATTTAACTAAATTCTGATTTCAAACTTGGAATTTAATTAAATTCCGATTTACATTCATTTTCAACTAAATTCCGATGATTATATCATCCTTTTCTGTCAAAATTTCATAGTCTTCTAGATGAAGTTTTATAATGAACGTATGTAGTAGAACTCGCTTCCAGTCTGTATTTAGAAATGTAATTTCCTCCTTTCTGATGAAATTGTTGTCGTGTTTAAAGATCTCAAATACCACGGAGCTCACCACAGTCGAATCACTCACCGTCGGGTACAGGGTTGCCAGTTTGGGTGACTTGTCACCAAATGGGCGACATTAATTTCACAAATGTGATCAAAATGAAAAGGTTGGCTACTGGCGACTAAATGGGCGATTTTGCGACAATTGGCAATTGGTTATTTATACGACTATTGAGGATGAAAGAGTAATACAAATGTTTGAAGATGTATGTGATATTCCTTATTGTGCATCTATACCTGTTTAAAATTAAGTTTAGATTGGTTAAATAAAATGATAAAAAAATGCCTTAAATTTGAGTCCTTTTTTCATTTTTTTTTATTAACCTTAATAAAAACATTTTAGAACTGAGTGTTGTGTTGGTTAGAGTTGGCAGAGCTGCATCGCCTTTGATAATGTCTGCAGCAGCTGTAGACGAAACGTCAGGAGGAAATTCCATTGGACCACGGCTTCAAAGCCCTTCAACACTTTAGATTGTATTTTGACAGTCCGTGAAAGCCCTCACAGTCTTATACACACAAATTTTATTATTGACCTCCTAAAAGTGCAATTCTTCCCCCATTTAACCCACTTCATAACTCTGCTAGTTCCTGAGACCTTTTTACTAATCATTGAAAAAAAAATCACCCTGTATATGTACACTACGTCCAGAAATATCCACTTGATTATAACTGAATATAGATGAAATAAAATAAATAAAAATGAAACCTAGCTACACCTACTCGGCAATACCATCTCAAGATGTTGGTTTGTTGGCCAATTTGTATGTTTATTTTTCAACTTTAGTAATAATTTTTGATATTTCAGGTGGCGCTGTTTCAGCTGGCTGACGTAACACTAATGGTCTCGGTCTACAACCGAAAAGGAGTAACGAAAAAGAAGGAAATGGTGGGTTGGTTCAGTTTGGGCTTGAATTCCAGTGGCGCCGAAGAACTGGCCCACTGGATGGACATGAAGGAGTTCCAACAGGAGCAAATCTGTCGTTGGCATATCTTGGTGCAGTCATAGCGATATCAGAGAAGGCGAAGAGGGCACTCGGTTAAGCACGTCTGATGGTGCTGTCTGATGGGTAGGATAAGGATTTTTGTAACGATTTTTGAAGAAGAGCAGATACGTATTTTCTATTTCGATTGACTTTTTACGCGTATTTTGACATAAGTATTTAGAATCAATTTTTGGTCTTCTTTGTTCCCTGGAGCTTTTTATTTGTATTTCAAGAAAGTGTAAAATTACAAAGTATACTTTTTCAATAATTTTAATAATTAAATTAAATCTTCAAACTGCTTAATTATGTTTAATGCTATTAGTTTAGCTTAAAGTTCCAGGCCAAAAGTTAGCTACTCGAACGATAAACTTTATCAACATAAAGTTGCTTTTTCGAGTACTTAACTACCATCCTGACGTGAGGTATGGTATATTGTGTAATGTTATCACTTTTTTGCATCAAATATCTAAAAATAAATTTACTAGACATTTTTTTACAACTAACTTATACTATAATAAGAAGTAGAAAAAATACATACCAGCCATAGCCGGTTTTTTTACCGGTTTTGCATTACGGATTATTAACATAAAATGGGGTATAGGTGAAATAATCGCACAATTTTTATAGCATGGCTATTACTGTCTCTTTAGATTGTAAAATACTTCATTCTTTTATATATCCTACAGAAGGTAAACTTTACCGTTTTGCACCATTCTTTATCATTCCTACGTTATATTTTATAAGTAAATGGTGCATTTACGTACTATATAGGCAATGAGCAGACGGGGTATGACAAAGCGTCCACTTTTGTATTTAAAACTTAAAATTAGAGACGCACGAATTTTTTGGAGGGGAATACTTAGGTAAATGTTAGAGAAAAAACGAATTTGTAGTAATTGAAATTTAGAAGTTTTATGATCGAAGGTAAATAATGTAAACTGGTCAACAAAAAGATCGCAGTGGTGAATTTCAACTTTGCAGCAGCTTAAAGCTCGGTTATCGTGTTAACAGGTGTGCAAAAATGTTAAAACTTAATGAAAAAACAGTCGTGCCACAGCATATTAAAAAACTTAATTTTTGCTGTTTTGAAGAGCCATAATTGATGTATTGCGATGTATTTTCCAGTTTTCTGTTAAATGAATTACGAAAAAAAATTACAGTTGACCTTATTTTGGAATACATACGAAGTATTTAAATTAATTTAAAGTTTAATTACTTCAATATCTGAATGCAACATATTTCAGAATTCCCAGTTTAATGAATTAGTAACGAAACTATAAGTTTTCAACAATAGTATGCATTAGTCATAAAGTAGAAAAAGTAGCCAGGATTTGGCCATTAACACTAGACAAATTCTGATAAAAGAAGTTAAGCAAGCAATAAAAGCTCATCAATTGCCAAGATTTTGTCTACTTTATTGCAGTCAATTTGTGACTTTCCTGACCAGATACACGACTAAAATCATGGCTAACTTAAAAAATTATAAAAACCATTTTATCTTGCAAAGATATTGATATAAAGTAGTAATAAACTAGTAAATTTAACTGTAAGTACCCAAATGCCAATTTCACCGTTTAAAAACCAAACCTCAAAGAAAATCAAATTCTACTCCAAGAATTCCAGGAACCAGTCTCTTTCAATGTTTTATTTAGTCAAACTAGTAATCTTATCAACAAGGAAAAAAAGGAACTGTAGTCTACTACACAGCAAAAGGAAATATCGCTTAAAATATGTGTTATATAGGTACTTTAAAACATGTTTTTTAGAAGAGTCAAAGATGGTAAAATTGTATAGTTGAGGCATCAGTCTGGTGTTGAGGTATATTTTAATAAACTGTTCCATGAACATTCCTTCGTTTAGTTTCTACAGTGTTGCAGAATGTTTCTGCAACATCTTGCAAGACGTAAAGCCTAAAGCGTTAGCCCTAAAAAGTATATGGCTGTTCCCTATATGTAGAAGTTTGTTGTCGATGATAGAACGAACTTCCATACAGGGAAAAGCCTTGAGAACGACTCAATATGAAATCCGAAACTATGGCACTTTCCTAAAGAGAAGTTTCTGATTTCTTGTCCTGAACCCACTACTCTCACTCATCAAGGACTTGATAGGCACATTTTATGTCATAACCCTTGTATATACAGAGTATATATCACAGGTACCTTTGAATCTTTGAACGAACTTCCATACAGGGAATAGCCTTGAGAACGACTCAAAAAAGAATCCGAAACAATGGCACTTTCCTAAAGAGAAGTTTCTGATTTCTTATCTTAAACCTACTACTCTTACTCATCAAGGCCTTGATAGGCACATTTTAAGTCATAACCCTTGTATATACAGAATATATATCACAGGTAGGTACCTTTGAATCTTTGAACGAACTTCCATTCCGGGAAATAGCCTTGAGAACGACTTTAAAAAGAATCCGAAACAATGGCACTTTCCTAAAGAGAAGTTTCTGATTTCTTATCTTGAATCTACTACTCTTACTCATCAAGGCCAATCATAGGCAGGTACCTAAAAGCATATTGAATGTTTCCTTCCTATGTGCTAGGATATATTCCAGGAACATAAACTTTTTGGCCAAATGGTCATACCAGGTATATAGGACACCAATGTGCATCCTCTTACAAGTGTATACCAGGTATATGCTTAGAATATTTTTTTGCTATGTGGGCTGTACCTTTTAAGTCAGAATATAACTGAACTTTTAAATATTATCAAAAAATTGAGCGGTACGATCTTTTTGTTGACCAGTTTATATACAACGTTCGAGACAAAATTCGTTCTACATTCACAAGTTATGATAAATATGTACTGTGCGTTCTTAAAGTAAATCACAAAGCAATACAACTCTGGGAATTAATGCAATTATTTATGTAATATTTGGTTACAAAGAATTGTTCTCAGTTGAAACTTTAAGAAAATGCATTAAAGACGTCAGTACTATCTTAAATTATTATTTTAAACATGGATCTTCAGTGATTTTGTGTCATTTGTTAAAAAAAATATCTCTCTGACAAGGAATTTTCTAATATTTAGGAACGCACTGTAGATTACTCGGATTTCCCAGTTAAGCCTTAATGTGTGATAAACTATATGTATAAATAATTTCGTTACTTTACTATTGCGGTGTTAGAGTCTCCAATTTTTAAATACAACTCGCAATATATATGTGTATGACAAACAATATTTTCCGCTTTCAGGAGAGCATACTTTTTTATTGCTGTTATTCAGTTTAAGCTAAAATGTAAAACTTTTTTAGTTAAAACAGTTAAAAGACAAGAATCAGCTGAAAAAATACTTGTATTTAGCTGATATCCCAAACTACGCTAATGGCCAAGAGAAATCCGGAAGAATTTACGTGAGCCAGGAGGACGAATGGCACCAAGAACGATCGATGCATGTTAAATGTTTTTTTTTCCTTTCTGACGACAGCCGAGACAAGAAACAATAGTGTCAAGACAAGTGACAAATAGAAAAAATCTTAGATAATGTAAATTGACGAAAATCCCTCTCCCTCAGCTCTTCCCGCAAAGAATTTAGGAATTTCAAAGTCTTCAGCAATATTATTCTCACTTTTGTGCTTGCAGCTATAACAATAGAAAACTATGCTCTTCAGAAAACTAACTTGTTTTGAGTTGGGTACTTTCACAGTCACAAACGTTGGTTATATAGTGTTCTTGTGGAACCGCCCTATAGAGCTAGATTCTAAATTTTAAAACAGGGTGAACAAAGTCTGGATCGGGAATTAACGGAAGTTATTCTGATAAAAATAATAAACGCACCTTCAGTACGATTCTTACTTTCAGTGGAACATATTATATGTAGGTAGTACCATTTGACGAATAAATAATAGTCAAAGTAGAATATGGATTGGTCACTGAGTATGAGAATAGGAAAGAAAAATGCGCCAGTTGGCTCAGTTATTCAAAGGAGAATATGAACTGCCCAGATTCTACTCGCTATAGCTTTAAACTTTTTATATATTTTATTATAAATATGGTATAATAATCTACTTAAAATGTCAAAGGTAAACCTATTGTCCCTATGTGTAGAGATAAATATTAATTAATACAAACGTTGATCCCTTGATATTGGCTTTAAGCAATAAACGCAATCTTAAAGGCATTTTTTAAAATCAAAGTATTTGAGGTGTATTTTTTCAAACTCTCAATAATTGTTTAAAGTTTATTTAAGTGAAACTGGTCACTAACACAATGTTAGTTAAAATCAAAAAACATACAACTTAAATTTTTAAGTAAATTTAGTTTTATATTGAATTTCATAGGATCGTTTTTGATGCATGTAGTAATCGTATTTTACACGACATGTTTATTAAAAAAATAAGTTGCTATGGAACCTCGACATTATCTTCTGATAGGTACTTGCTCAGTATCCGGTATTTGACAAATCAACATGATCCTTCTGATTCTAATCCGTTTAGTACCCAACAGGGTTTTCGCGTGGCCTCCGGAACTTCAGAGTCCGAAAGAGAAGGGCAACCACAAATTTCAAAATATGTCATAATCATCTGTAGGTTTTTGAATCCACAATTGTAGCTTGAACCTGCAAATTGTAGCTTGAACCTACAATTGTAACTTAGAACTATGGTACTTGTAACTCAACACACAATTGTATCTTAACTTAAGGCAAATCACGTTAATATGGCGAATGAGGTAGACTAAGAAAATTTAAAACAATGAAATACTGTTTGGTGGTGAGTGATTTTTTTGTGCCTCTCAAATTCTAGAGAGTTAAAGATATGTATTAAAAGGAATATAAAACTACTTATGAGTACAATAGATTACAGACAAATAACAAACGTTCCGAGAGACCCAGAAATAAATCATCGACGATTCCATAGCATATATTTGAGGGGTCTTTAATGGTCACCCATTAGGTACTTTTTTAAGACAATTCACACAATTTCTGTCCAGACTCTCAAAAATTGGCCATAGTAAACTAAATACTTTTGGTACAAATTTTGAGTGTTTACTACTTTTGTGGGTCAATTTTCAAGAGTTTGGTTTAGCACTGACTGGTTACTGTCGAATTTTTGTGATGTAAGTATTTAGTAAGTATCTATAAGTATTTTGAAAATTTCTTGTCCTGTCTTAAATTAAGACGTTTGAAGAAAATATAAAATACAAAATCTAATTATAGTTATACGAATAAATAATAATAATTAAGAGCACAAGCAAGTTTTAATTGTTTTAATAGATGAGTAACTTGTGTAAAGATGTAACTGTAAAGAAAGGAATAAATTACTTTATATATTTCTTAGTTATTATACAAAATATGGACAAATCCACACCACAGATTCTCTGATGAAAAACTGGAGTCCCATGTTTGCTATACAGGGTATCAAAGTTGTATCTTTTAAAAGAAGAAATACTTGACTTATTAAATGAAAACAATTTAAAATATACAACTTTAACGCCCAGTATAGCAAACATGGGACTCCAGTTTTTCATCAGAGAATCTGTGGCTACTTTTTTGTAACAACCTATATAAGTAAAAGTATTTAGGAATTCAAATAATTTTAGTGGTTTTACATTTGGTTATTCAAATAAGTTCAGTTTTACACAAAATTTCTTTTATCAAAAAGTTATTATTTATCAAAGGGTTAGATAATATGTTTATTTACTAGAGATAAACATGGACCATGATTGTAAATAATTACTAATAAGCAGAAAGGGCTGAACATGCCTTTGACCATTTCAAGGGTTTAAACAAAAACTTTTAAATGTTTTCTTAGCAGACATTTTAATATACCTATGTAAGTATAGATAGTCTGTTCAAAAAATGTCATGAGTAACACCTGGCAACGAGCCTGTTGAAAAAAGCAGTAGTACCAAATCAATGTGAAAAAGATTTCAAAGGATGTACACACCTTGAATTGAAACTGATGTAGGTTCTGCAGCCCAAACCCTATTCAGCAGCTTAATTACTAAATTAACTAAATTGCCTTTCTATTTTATAAGCATAAAAAATATTAATTATAGTGACAATTTTGTACTTTATTTTTTAATTGAATGAGCAGTATTATGTATTTAAAATATGCACAAAAAGTCTTGCACAGCTTTATGTCCTCACAACACTAGCACTACAAAACGTAATTTTGAAACTCAACTACTACTGATTATTGTCAAACTACTTTTTGTACAAAATAAATTATGAATTTATTATTGTCAATAACCAATGTGTTTATTTTTACCCATAAAGTTTTTAGCAAAGAGTAAAGTAGGGAGTAGTTCTATTACTTAGGAGTCTGCATTGTGCAAAACCTGAGGTTATATATCCTCCTCCTCATATACCTCTAACAGAGTTCAATTTCACCTTTTTGATGTAGGGATAGGCAAAACCCATTAAAATAACAATTTAATTAAATAGACGTTTTTGTAACATCTAGAATCTATTTTCAAAACTACTGACAGACAAAAATATATAACTTCAAGCGATTTAAAAAGCGTCAGGTGAAGGTGGGTTCTTACTGTACTTATTTTCCTTGGTACGTTCTCCAGCAAAATGCTGCCTGTGTCGTTCCAATCTCATGGCATTTATTCTATTCAACTGTTTCACTTTCAATGAACATTCACGAAAATCCTGGATAAGGGTCTCGCATTTTTTTAATGTGGAGCCGCGATCTATTCCATAAGCCTCAAGGCAATCCAGGGCTCTCATTTCCATGTCTCGACACGGTTGATCACCCCATTGACTGGTTACTATGGCTCCAGCGAGGTCCGTGAAGGGAGATTTCAGAAAAGGATCTAATATCAACATTCTGAAATAATATATATAAGATTTTTTGCAAGTATTATGTCATAGGCATATTATGTGAAAAGAGGTTAAACAAGGAATAAGAAAGGAAAGAAGGTAAGGAATAAGTAGATCAATTAAATCAAAGATAGTTAACACTTACTTGATTAAGGAACTATGTAGGTATTTTTTATTAATAAATAAACAGCAGACACTACTAAGTTATTTGAAAAATTGCGATTTGAACTATAATAAAATTAATAAACAAGAGGAAGATCAAAAATGCATGAATGACAGGTGACAGGTACGTCTGTGGTGACAGGAATGATAGGTGGACAGGGCTTTGGCGCTTCACAGTGTTGCCATATTGAATTATCGGAGCTTTACTATATAGGTCGGTACAGTTTTGTAGTGCCTAGTTTCTAGTTTGCTTTCATTTTAAGGATTTCTGATTTAATTAAAAAATAAATAAATAAAAAAGAATTTAACTCTTGTTGTTGTCGCGCAGTGTCCCCCCAGCCGATAATAATGATAATCCGTATTAATCCGTTTAATCGGTGGTCGTTGCGTGGGGGGCGGCTGTGTTCGCGGCTGCCGCCGTGTTGCCGCCGTGTCTTCGGAGGAGATTCGACTACGTGGATGTTCTAAGTCCAACGTATCTTCTTGCGCCGAATCTCTTTTACCACGCTGCAAGGGGGACCCAACTCTTGGAAAGGATCTATTGTCCCTTAGGTCGCTAATTTAAATAATGTAAAATTTTATTGTTTTAGAGATGCCAGCAAGATTTTATGGTTTAAGACAAAACCTGCAAAAAGCAAAAAAAAAAAAAACTAATTGAATAGTAATTAAGGAAGAATAAAATTAAAAATTAAAAAAGACAATTTTTTGTTTTCTCCAGAATCTGAAATAAAATAGCGGCGGACGTGAACTTCTTGCAAACAAGCTCAGTGGTCCCCAGAAACGTGTTTGACGGGTACACGATTTCTTACTAAATTGGAAAACACAACAAAGAAAACTAAACTAACGACGCAGTGTAGAAGAGAACAATTCTGCCAGTAACTGGGATCCTCGATATTATGGAGAGCACAACACTACTATAATATACTAAATGATTCAACTTCTACAACTACTCTACAAATACTTAATTGCCGGTAGTCTCCTGCGTCTGCAAAGTATCCGCTAGCTGCAAGAAAATGGCCTATTCAGGAAAAGGGCAGAGGTGGGTTGACACTATGTGGCACAACCGAAAAATCACTCCACGAAACTTTTCGTAGGCGGGCAATGAGCGGTGTAATTGTTTTGGCACTAATTAAAGATAAAAATAATTAGCGCGGCGGACATAAAAACGGGATTCACAAAGAGGAAAAAAAATATACGAATTGGCGATAATCAGAACGGCGGAGCCAAGGACTTTTCTCGCGGTAAAATTCGAACTTTTTTGTCTTCCCGGTTAATCGTCGCTTTTTGATCGTAACTCTATTGAGTTCAAAAACGCGTCTCTCTCTTTCGAGTGTCGAAGATCTTCCTTCTTTCGCCACCCCCTCGGTACCTCTCCGCCCCGAGAAGGTACTGCCGAAAAAATCGATACCACCCTGACCAGTGGCGATTATATGGCGCTTCGGACAGCGCGGGCATAAATTTAGAAAATGAGCTTTTCTGGAAAATCTGCTAGTAGAAAAAAATTGAAAATGTGATCATTAAATAGAATAAATTAGGCTTTTTAAAATGACACCTCACATGACATAGTTTAATTGACAATTAAAGCTTTTTATTGAAATTAACCGTTAATTTCCTGGCTCAGTCAATTAAGACATTAATTGCTCGAATTTACAATCAAAGGATCAGAAATTAAAAGCTCTATCTGCTGAGAGAATAAGATTTTAATTTCAATTAACGATATTCGCAAAATCGCCTTAATTACTAAACTATTGTTCGGGTCACGTACAGGTCTGAAATTCTTTCGAGGGCCATAAACCATTAAAAGGGCGCCCTTGCCGGTCAAAAAAGAAGGGCAATTGTAGTGACCATGTTTTATGGCCGGAATTCCCAAGAAATTGTGAAAGTGCCTGTCCAACACTAACAAAGGAAATGCTCTTGACGAAAATAAAAAATATTGCAAACACATGTGCATTTAGGGCCTCATTGGTCTGGTTTATTTAGAAAACCGAAAAATAGAAAAAAAAAACTTCCATAAGATTAAAGCTTAAAAGCTTCGAAAAATGGCTTACAGAGTTGCCACGTTTCCACACATTAACTCATATGCAAACAGAGAGGTCAGTTTGCATAACATTGTGCAAACTGACCTCTCTGTTTACATATGAGTTCATGTGTGGAAGCATGGCAACTCTGTAAGCCATTTTTCGAAGCTTTTAAGCTTTCACCTTATGGAAGTTTTTTCTATTTTTCGGTTTTCTAAATAAACCAGACCAATGAAGCCCTAAATGCACATGTGTTTGCAATATTTTTTATTTTCGTCAAGAGCATTTCCTTTGTTAGTGTTGGACAGGCACTTTCACAATTTCTTGGGAATTCCGGCCATAAAACATGGTCACTACAATTGCCCTTCCTTTTTGACCGGCAAAGGCGCCCTTTTAATGGTTTATGGCCCTTGAAAGAATTTCAGACCTGTACGTGACCCAAACAATAGTTTGGTAATTAAAGCGTTTTTGCAAATATCGTTAATTGAAATTAAAATCTTATTCTCTCAGCAGATAGAGTTTTTAATTTCTGATCCTTTGATTGTAAATTCGAGCAATTAATGTCTTAATTGACTGAGCCAGGAAATTAACGGTTAATTTCAATAAAAAGCTTTAATTGTCAATTAAACTATGTCATGTGAGGTGTCATTTTGAAGAGCATCATTTCTTCTGTCGCATGATCACATTTTTAATTTTCTTTGTCCAGCACATTTTCCAGAAAAGCTCATTTTCTGAATTTATGCCCGCGCTGTCCGAAGCGCCATATAATCGCCACTGGTCAGGGTGGTATCGATTTTTTCGGCAGTACCCTTTCGGGGATGCGAGGTACCGAGGGGGTGTCGAAAGAAAGACGATCTTCGAGACTCGAAAAAAAAAGACGGTTTTTGAACTCGATAGAGATACGAGCTAAAAACGACGATCCAACCGGGAAGACGGAAAAGTTCGAATTTTACCGCGAGAAAAGTCCTTGGCTCCGCCGTTCTGATTATCGCCAATTCGTATTTTGTTTTCCCCTTTTTGAATCCCGTTTTCGTCCGCCGCGCTAATTAATTGTATTTTTAATTAGTGTTAAAACAATTAAACCGCTCATTGCCCGCCTACGAAAAGTTTCGTGGAGTGTTTTTTCGGTTGGGCCACATAGTGTCAACCCACCTCTGCCCTTTTCTTGAATAGGCCATTTTCTTGCAGCTAGCGGATACTTGGCAGACGCAGGAGACTACCGGCAATTAAGTATTTGTAGAGTAGTTGTAGAAGTTGAAACTTTTAGTATATTATAGTAGTGTTGTGCTCTCCATAATATCGAGGATCCCAGCTATTGGCAGAATTCCTTTCTCTTCTACACTGCGTCGTTAGTTTAGTTTTCTTTGTTGTGTTTTTCCAATTTAGTAAGAAATCGTGTACCCGTCAAGCACGTTTCTGGGGACCACTGAGCTTGTTGCAATAAGTTCACGTCCGCCGCTATTTTAT
The DNA here is from genome assembly GCA_951812265.1 of Taphrorychus bicolor. Lineage (NCBI taxonomy): Eukaryota > Metazoa > Arthropoda > Insecta > Coleoptera > Curculionidae > Taphrorychus > Taphrorychus bicolor. Next base: position 11,736,602 of record OX638299.1, on the reverse strand, counting down.
TTCAGATTCCTGAGAAAACTAAGAATTGTCTTTTTTAATTTTTTATTTTTTTTTCCTCTTTCTTAATTACTATTCAATTAGTTTTTTTTTTTGGCTTTTTGCAGGTTTTTGTCTTAAACCATAAAACCTTGCTGGCATCTCTAAAACAATAAAATTTTATATTATTTAAATTAGCGACCTAAGGGACAATAGATCCTTTCCAAGAGTTGGGTCCCCCTTGCAGCGTGGTAAAAGAGATTTGGCGCAAGAAGATACGTTGGACTTAGAACATCCACGTAGTCGAATCTCCTCCGCAGACACGGCGGCAACACGGCATCAGCCGCGATCACGGCCGCCCCCACGCAACGACCACCGATTAAACGGATTAATACGGATTATTATTATGGGCTGGGGGGACACTGCGCGACACTCTAAAATAGCAAAACGCTTTCTCAGAGGGATTCTGGAACCGTTCCAGGGGCGGGATTAATGGCTCGTTTGAAACGAGAAATAGCATCGCAAAAGTACTTACTTGATGCATATGATTGCATCGAATTATTGAGTTTTTGTGGAAGGTGCTTATTTGTCTGCATAGGGTCCAATAAAAAATCTGTTAGTAAGTGATTGCAAAGATCACCCGAGCAATTTAACAGGAAACAAACCAACGTTAATACGCGATAGTTGAAATTTCAAATGCATTTCGTAACTTTGAAATTTCCAATATGGCGACTTTCAGCCAATTGACATCATTGAATTTAGTTCGACAATCCGCAGTCAAATACGGAAGTGGTGATGTCAAAGCTTGAGTTTGCTTCTTGGCAACGTCGCGATCATATCCGAAATGTCAAATGCAATGAAGCATAACAGCTGTTATTGTTGATAAATAAAATTTACGTTTTCAACTTGTTCGTTGCTATTTTGCATTTGGTTTTTGTCTCCGGTTTTTATTTGCGTTAAGTTATTTGCAACTGGTGGTGTGTATCAAGAACCGCGGTACCAAGTTTTCAGTGTGCATTGAGTCTAGCGTGTCTTTAGGTACTATTACTATTATTACAACTGTTGAGGAAATTACCCAAAGGAACTTAATTTCAATTTAATTGAATGTGGGGGAAGTGATAAGGTGTGCACATCTTCAAGAAACATCCACGTTATAACATACTTCAGAAACCAACTATGATATCCTTATTAGAAGAACTAGAGAAGGAAAAGACTGCTTCAATGCGAGATAAGTTCTACAAAGAATTTGCATCTTTGGGGACAAATGAAGACACCAAACAAGTAATTTCAAAAGTGTGGGAACTAATTGACAAACATGTGTTATCTAAAGGCACAATCTATTTATCTCTTGTGGTAAATAAAAATGCCCATCTCCTAGAGAAGTGCCTGACCTGGGAGGGGGCAAAATTTCAATGCCTAGACATAAAGGAATGTATTAAAGACCCCAACCTATTATATGATTATACAGCATACACAAAGAGACATTGGTTTGATCTTTTAATCAGCAATTGGTGGACTGCAGTTGAAATTTTACCCAAAGCAATTTCTGATAAGCTTATATTTTTAGAAATAATAAGAATTACAAATGAACATGAGTTGGAATGTAATAGACCACAATTATTAAATGAATTATTGAAAAGTTACCCAAAGAATGGATTAGATGGTTTTTGGGTTTATTATGCACAAGAAATTGAAAACATATTAAATTTGTTCACATACTGCCAAAACAAATCTCAATTATCAATAAACAGAAGTAAATTTATACATTTTGCAAGTCAACACTGCACTTTAGAAATACTCTCAAATTTTCTGATGTTGGAGCTACATTATGATGATGTTAAGCAGTTACTTGCTGAAATGCATGAAAAGCAGTTGCTGCCAAATGACCAGAGCTCTCATTTTGAAGATTTCCAGATTCAAAAGGAAATTTTAATATGTTTTTCAATATTGGTAGAATTCTTTCAATTAATTTTGCCTGATAACTTTGGTCAGAAGAATGTCAATGAGAAAATCCGAGGCATTCAAGACTACTTTTTAATGTTAAAGGATCATTGCTTGCAGGTAGAACTTCTGCATGTAATTTTTGCCTCCTTGTTCTTAAAAACTGGGGATCTCGAAACTGGGAATGTAACTGATGGAGATAACCATATCTGCAAAGAAAAAGAAGTTAGAGTTATTTTATTCATTTTAAAGTCACTTATTGAAGAGGTCCAGTTCAGCAAGCCATATGAAAGTGATTTAGTGAATCTCAGTAAATTAAAAGAGCTGCATAAACTGGTGATTGATGCTACCTGGAGACTGGATTTGATAGTTAATGTGGTCAAGCCCTGCAAATTGGAAGGTGGCTTGTTACCTTACATGTTAACCACTCCTCAGAGTCTCATTAATCTTTGTCTCAGAAATGAGGATTTTGAGCGAGCTCATCAAGTACTAAAGGTAAGCTTACATCAGTACAGATATTCAAAATAAATGATTTCTAACAGATGTTCACTAACAATATTGGGATTGGCGTTGATTGGCCAATTATGCTTTTTTGATAGGAAAAGATGGTGTGATAGGAGCTGTTTGTAATTACTTCTCTTACCAAGTCGTTTACTCTTGTTCGATTTGTGAGTTTCATTAATGTCTCAATTAATGCATTAACTCAGAAATTTATCTACCAATTATTCCCCGGCATGTTTCCCATATGAGGTGTCCCGAGGGGTGTTCCCAATTTTCTTGACTATTAAATCTGTAGTTAATGAGTCAAAGGTTTTTTGCCAAACTAAAATTAAGTAAGTAAAAATTTCCTAAAGGATACAGTATGAAGTTTATAAATAGATTTTGAACCCATCAGTAACTTAAGCTGACTCTATTCTATCACTGACTCTGTTCAGTTCATAATAACTCCTTGAGGCATTGGTATGGGTATTTCCATGTTTGCTGTACTAGAGCTGATGTAATTGGAGTGTAGATTGGTATGAACATGAAATATGAATGAGAGTAATAATAATAATAATAATAATATTTTTTATTGCCATACAAGCCTCCCAGGACTTTGTTTATGAAATTCGTACATAATGTGTGATTCAGTTTCAGCTATCTCCCTGTATACCGGTCAGCAAGAATTTGTAACGGGTCAGCAAAAAAATCTCACTTTCAAAGTTTTCCAGGGGTGTAACTAAGCGATTTTCGGCCCGATGTTTACTAAATTCGTATATTATATGTAAGACATACTCATCTATCACCCCGCATAGCGGTCAGCAAGAATTTATAACGGGTCAGCAAAAAAAATCTCACTTTAAAGTTTTCCAGGGCCGTAACTAAGTGATTTTCGGCCCGATGTTTACTAAATTCGTATATAATATGTAGGACACTCTCAGGTATCACCCTGTATACCGGTCAGCAAGAATTTCTAACCGGTCAGCAAAGAAATCTCACTTTCAAAGTTTTCCAGGGCCGTAACTAAGTGATTTTCGACCCGATGTTTACTAAATTCGCATATAATATGTGGGACACTCTCAGGTATCATCCTGTATACCGGTCAGCAAGAATTTCTAACGGGTCAGCAAAGAAATCTCACTTTTAAAGTTTTCCAGGGCCGTAACTAAGTGATTTTCGGCCCGATGTTTATGAAGTTCGTACATAATGTGTAGTTCAGTATCAGCTATCTCCCTGTATACCGGTCAGCAAGAATTTCTAACGGGTCAGCAAAAAAATCTCACTTTTAAAGTTTTCCAGGGCCGTAACTAAGTGATTTTCGGCCCGATGTTTACTAAATTCCTATATAATATGTGGGACACTCTCAGGTATCACCCTGTATACCGGTCAGCAAGAATTTCTAACCGGTCAGCAAAGAAATCTCACTTTCAAAGTTTTCCAGGGCCGTAACTAAGTGATTTTCGACCCGATGTTTACTAAATTCCTATATAATATGTAGGACACTCTCAGGTATCACCCTGTATACCGGTCAGCAAGAATTTCTAACCGGTCAGCAAAGAAATCTCACTTTGAAAGTTTTCCAGGGCCGTAACTAAGTGATTTTCGACCCGATGTTTACTAAATTCGCATATAATATGTGGGACACTCTCAGGTATCATCCTGTATACCGGTCAGCAAGAATTTCTAACGGGTCAGCAAAAAAATCTCACTTTTAAAGTTTTCCAGGGCCGTAACTAAGTGATTTTCGGCCCGATGTATATGAAGTTCGTACATAATGTGTAATTTGAGTCTCAGCTATCTCCTTGTATACCGGTCAGCAAGAATTTCTAACGGGTCAGCAAAGAAATTTCACTTTTAAAGTTTTCCAGGGCCGTAACTAAGTGATTTTCGGCCCGATGTTTGCTAAATTCGTATATAATATGTAGGACACTCTCAGGTATCATCCTGTATACCGGTCAGCAAGAATTTCTAACGGGTCAGCAAAGAAATCTCACTTTTAAAGTTTTCCAGGGCCGTAACTAAGTGATTTTCGGCCCGATGTTTATGAAGTTCGTACATAATGTGTAGTTCAGTATCAGCTATCTCCCTGTATACCGGTCAGCAAGAATTTCTAACGGGTCAGCAAAGAAATCTCACTTTTAAAGTTTTCCAGGGCCGTAACTAAGTGATTTTCGGCCCGATGTTTATGAAGTTCGTACATAATGTGTAGTTCAGTATCAGCTATCTCCCTGTATACCGGTCAGCAAGAATTTCTAACGGGTCAGCAAAAAAATCTCACTTTTAAAGTTTTCCAGGGCCGTAACTAAGTGATTTTCGGCCCGATGTTTATGAAGTTCGTACATAATGTGTAATTCAGTCTCAGCTATCTCCCTGTATACCGGTCAGCAAGAATTTCTAACGGGTCAGCAAAAAAATCTCACTTTAAAAGTTTTCCAGGGCCGTAACTAAATGATTTTCGGCCCGATGTTTGCTAAATTCGTATATAATATGTAAGACACTCTCAGGTATCACCCTGGATAGCGGTCAGCAAGAATTTCTAACGGGTCAGCAAAGAAATCTCACTTTCAAAGTTTTCCAGGGCCGTAACTAAGTGATTTTCGGCCCGATGTTTATGAAATTCGTACATAATGTGTGATTCAGTTTCAGCTATCTCACTGTATATCGGTCAGCAAGAATTTGTAACGGGTCAGCAAAAAAATCTCACTTTCAAAGTTTTCCAGGGGTGTAACTAAGCGATTTTCGGCCCGATGTTTACTAAATTCGTATATTATATGTAAGACATACTCATCTATCACCCTGCATAGCGGTCAGCAAGAATTTCTAACGGGTCAGCAAAAAAATCTCACTTTTAAAGTTTTCCAGGGCCGTAACTAAGTGATTTTCGGCCCGATGTTTACTAAATTCGCATATACTATGTGGGACACTCTCAGGTATCACCCTCTATACCGGTCAGCAAGAATTTCTAACGGGTCAGCAAAGAAATCTCACTTTCAAAGTTTTCCAGGGCCGTAACTAAGTGATTTTCTACCCGATGTTTACTAAATTCGCATATAATATGTGGGACACTCTCAGATATCATCCTGTATACCGGTCAGCAAAAATTTCTAACGGGTCAGCAAAAAAATCTCACTTTTAAAGTTTTCAAGGGCCGTAACTAAGTGATTTTTGGCCCGATGTTTATGAAGTTCGTACATAATGTGTAATTCAGTCTCAGCTATCTCCCTGTATACCGGTCAGCAAGAATTTCTAACGGGTCAGCAAAGAAATCTCACTTTCAAAGTTTTCCAGGGCCGTAACTAAGTGATTTTCGACCCGATGTTTACTAAATTCGCATATAATATGTGGGACAATCTCAGGTATCATCCTGTATACCGGTCAGCAAAAATTTCTTACGGCTCAGCAAAAAAATCTCACTTTTAAAGTTTTCCAGGGCCGTAACTAAGTGATTTTCGGCCCGATGTTTGCTAAATTCGTATATAATATGTAAGACACTCTCAGGTATCACCCTGCATAGCGGTCAGCAAGAATTTCTAACGGGTCAGCAAAAAAAATCTCACTTTCAAAGTTTTCCAGGGCCGTAACTAAGTGATTTTCGGCCCGATGTTTATGAAATTCGTACATAATGTGTGATTCAGTGTCAGCTATCTCACTGTATACCGGTCAGCAAGAATTTGTAACGGGTCAGCAAAAAAATCTCACTTTCAAAGTTTTCCAGGGGTGTAACTAAGCGATTTTCGACCCGATGTTTACTAAATTCGTATATTATATGTAAGGCACACTCATCTATCACCCTGCATAGCGGTCAGCAAGAATTTCTAAGGGGTCAGCAAAAAAATTTCACTTTTAAAGTTTTCCAGGGCCGTAACTAAGTGATTTTCTACCTGATGTTTACTAAATTCGCATATAATATGTGGGACACTCTCAGGTATCACCCTGTATACCGGTCAGCAAAAATTTCTAACGGGTCAGCAAAAAAATCTCACTTTTAAAGTTTTTCAGAGCCGTAACTAAGTGATTTTCGTCCCGCTGTTTGCTAAATTCGTATATAATAGGTAGGACACTCTCAGCTATCACCCAGCATAGCGGTCAGCAACAATTTTTGACGGGTCAGCAAAATTTTCCGTAATAAATGGATTTCTTATGGGTCAGCAAATTAGGAGTTCCCCGTGAAATGTCATCTAGAAGGCTATGAATTTTTGTCAGAAAAGGATGACATAACCAGAGTAAATGGACTTTTGTTCTGTGATCCATTTCCAGAACAACAGAACAAAAGTCTATTTACTTTAAGTTCAGGTTAGTTTAGATTAGACATCCTTTTCTAGATGACATTTTCAAATGTCATCTAGAAAAATCAAATGTCATTTGAAAATTTCAAATTCCAAACTGGGTCCATCTGACAGAAAAAAAAGAGCCGCCTTACTATAAAACATTCTATTTCTAGGAGTCATCCTGTACTTGCATGGAATCCAGATGTGACTCATACCATTAGGAGGGCACAGCTCTCCCTTTGGTCATGCAAGAACCTGTGAGGCAAATCATGGGGGATGGGACCCCAACAAACTATGTATATAATAAGACCGATAATCACATATGGGGCCATAGTTTGGTATTGAAAGAGCAAGCAGAGCTCCATTAAAGCTAAACTGTCCTTTCTGCAAAGACAAATATGTCTCTGCATCACGGGGGCAATGAGAATGACGTCCATGGCAGCCATGGAGCGCATGCTCGACCTGCTTCAACTTCCACTACTCCTAGAACGAGAGGCAATGAAGGCGCCATATCGGCTGCAACAAATGACGAACATAGCACCGCAGCCATTCCTTGGTGGGACCAACAATGCTCAGGCTGGCTTGGAATGCGGTATTGAACATGGTCTCCGACCTAATGGCATCAAAGCGTACATTGGACACTCGGTACGTACGTCGTCAGGGTTCCCTCACGGGCAGACTGGGACGTACGAGGCGAAGATCTACACCTGGAAGGAAGTACCTGGTACACGGACGGATCCAAAACCGACGAAGGGGCTGACTCCGGAGTGTACAGGAGATTGGATGGCATCTGCATAGCAGAGAGCCTGGGTCGATTCACCACAGTGTTTCAGGCAGAGATACATCCAATTGAATTGTGTGCCCGACACCTAATTAGAGGAGGGAGGACACAATAGATCCGTAAAGATCTGCTCGGATAGTCGGGCAGCGCTTCTAGCGCTTATGTCTTTGCGCTGCAATTAGATGGACAGACTCGGACTCTCCGAACAGACGAAGTGTCGGCTGTGCTTGGCGGACCACGAGACAGTTGGGCACGTCCTATGTGACTGCCCGGCTATTGCCAGATTGAGATACTCACTGTTCGGAAACACATCATTGAACCTCAAGATGCAAACGCAATGTCGCCCGAGAGACTCATCAGATTCTTGAGGGTCTGGGCATAACGGTTGACCACTAGTGGAGCTAGCAGGGGCAAACGTTGCTGGTAACACTTCGAGTAAGCCACTATAGACCGCAAGTCCCGGTGAAGGACTGTATAAGTTCACTCACATTAAATACGTACAATACAATACAATTATAAAACATATGGTTGCAACATATGAAGGTGCGTCGTTCTTGGACCTTGGTGGTATTATACGAACGGTAGTTCTTGGGATGTGGTCCTTATGTGATTAGAAAAAAAATACAATTTTTTTGGTTTACCAGCAGTAAAGCCGCGGCCAGGTGCTAGACATGCAGATACGCTTAAATTTGACTTTGAAAAAGAAAAGATTTCAACTAGTAGTACATTTCAACAAATGTACTTTTACTTTGATTATGTCATTCTTTTCTGTCAAAAATGTATGGTCTCCAAAGTGACGTTTTCTAATGAACACCCCAATGTTGATATCTTGGTTGATATGGCATTTTCATCTCCTTCAGTGAATGGTGACGGTACTGATGGTTCAGATGATATCTAATGAATCAGTAGTAAAGTTTGAAAGACTCACTTTTTGATAGCATTCTGCTAAGGATGCCTCCTAAGGAGGAGAGCCCACTTAATATACAGAGAACCAAACGAAGTGGATAGGAAAATTAAGTCGAGTGTGGATTTGTCTAATTTACTATATTAAAACCAGTGAGGTATAAGTTGATAATGGTTAAAAATTGCTAAAATTCCTAACCGAATGTCAACAAAAGAATCCCCCTATATACGCGATTACTTTTAAAGTCTATCTATTGCTTTTTCTAAATTTCTGTGTGCGTAAATTTCGTAAATGGTTGGTTTGTATTTTTTTAAGTTTCCTTGTTCATCATGATATATTCCCGGTGGATTGTTAAAACAGAATGTTTTTATATCTTCAATTTCGTCTCTTGGGCGGCAGAATTTGCACCGACAACAACAACAGCACCATCCTAAAAGAGAATGTGTTTACCAGATAAATACTTAAATTCGCGCAATACTAAAATATAATATTTTTTTTATATACTAAACATACCATATTGACACCATAGCGGTAGGGCAATTAAAACGTACACTAAAGCCCATATCACTACCAGAACAAGGACTTTTTTTAACACACGATATTTTGCATTCTTGCTTAAATGCTTGGTTTTGGCTTCGATCAGAAAACACCTTAATGATCCCATTCCTGTGCAGGTAACATCTTAAAATGATTATAAAATAATAGCAAATTCTTTACCAGTTGCAGCCTTCTCCTCTTCTGTACAATTGTCAGAGCCTAGTTTAAACAAACCCTTTACAGCTTCATCGGGTGTCTCTTCTTCTTTGACATCTTTATATTTGGCTACATCTTTCTGAGCATCCGCCTTCTTTACATCTGCATCATACTGTGATTTCAAGTTTTCATAATTATAATCACTTATGTTAGTTTCACGATCAGTGTCACGTTTTGCTAGTTGGGCACTTGCGGTTTTATTAGACTTCGCTTCATCATCGAAGTAAAGTGTATCATCGTTCTGCAAAGTGTTTAGTCAACTATCTACCTTCATTATAATTTATCCAAGTCTATGCATCCACTCAACATCTGTTAATCTTCTCTCTCTCTCTCTCTGATCACACTTGCATATCGTTCTCAAGTCTGATCAGGCCTAGCCAAACTACGATGCGCTGGTGAATCTCCGGAGAACGAACCGATATCGACTATGCATTCTGCCTTTAGGGTTTACTTAACAGTATAAGAAATATTATATAAAATACCTTTATAATTTCATTGGTTTCATCCACGTATCCGCCAATCCAGGGTTTCCGTTCTTCGCCCTCTGGATTGAACTCTGGAAAGGGTTTATTCACCACACCCAGATCATTGTCTTTTGCATCAGTTCTCTTTTTAATCGTTCTGCCTCTTGAAGCGCTATGAAGGTTATAGTACCTGTCAGCATTATTTCGGTTCTGAGTCCGAGACAGCTTTAAAACTGCCAGCTCATGCTCTTGGATAAGTTCGTCTTCATCGTAGATATCTTGCACGTCGGATCTATCTAGCATTTCTGAAATCACAAACTCTTGCTCTTGCTTTAGATCCACTTCATATTCAGGAGGCCAAATGCTGTAGACATTTCTCATTAAAGGGTAAATAACTAATAATACCATTAATAGCTTCATCTTATAGAAGGTTTTGGATGTTTGCATTGCACTTGTCATTGAAGTGTCATAAAGTGAATGTACCTAACGAATTGTTTCGGTTTTGCAGATATTCAACCTGCAATCTACTCCAATAGCGAAGGAAGTCATCTTCACAGAAAAATTGCATGAGTTGAAAGAACTTTTCAAAAAGGCTACCAAGGCTCGAGAGCTTAAGGATGACGCTCTAGTCGTAATGCCGCCCAGTGCAAAGCTGCAATTTGACGAAATTGCTGACGATTTTTTTAGGCAAAACCATTCAGTTCAGAACTCTGAATCTGAAGAGGTCATTCTCGAACATATTGAACAATACCCGTACTTGGAGCACTTTCGATCCGAAAAGGAAACTTTTATGAATATTCTGGATTTAGCTATCACTGAAGCTAATACGTATGAAGATTCCAGACGTTTGCTAGAACTGGCTTTGACGAAAACCTCTATGAATGAAAGTGATTCCTACTACAAAGGGCTATTGACGGCTTTTAGAGAAACTGGAGAAGCTAAAAACTGGCCTTTACATTTAACATTGCTGAGCTCGGATAGAGATTTATTCACAGAGAAGAACAAAATGGATATAATCAACTTGTACACTCTGTTGTGCCAGAGCTTATATGTTGAAGAAAATCCAGGGCAATTTAATGACGACCATGTGAGCCATAAACATTTTAATAGTCTGCTGAAATATATGAATAGCTACTCGGAGGAATCAGTCACTAGTAGAGAAGGTGAACGAGTAAAGTATCTCCAAAAACTTTTTAACTATCTAAGAGCCTTTTCGAAAATCCTGTTTATTGAGAAGGATTCTTCACAAATCATATCCAAGGGCAAAAACTGTTCATATTTCAGTCTTTTGTTCCACAATAGATCTGAACTTATGGGCCATCTACTTTTTGAAGAAAATCTAGATCCCACCGAGTTTGAAAAATACTTTGCTAAGCTTCAGCTGGACTTCTTATATCACGTGGCAGGCAATTGTTTTCCGACCATCAATGTGCACTCTCAAGAACGGGTATCGCAAGAAGAACTCTACCCTGACAATACTTTATATCCCCCCAACCGTGCCGTGATAACATATATAAAACAAAGAAATTGGCTTATAGCCTTGCTGCTAATTGAGATGCATGGAGTGGAAGACGTTGGGCTGGACATAGGAGTGTCTAGGATACAGAACTTCATCAACTACCTGCGTCTTCCTAGAGTGCAGATGCTACAGCCCATATTCAAGTACAACGAAATCGTGACTGCCCTGCAAAATGAGATCAGTTTCCAGGAGGTGCACGATTTTGTTTATACGGAAATTGGGAAACACATTTTGCTGCCTTTTACACATTCAAGTGGCATTACTTGTGGCTGCGACGCCGCCGAAGAGATCTCCGAGGATAAATTGAAATCAACCAACTGGTGCAAGTTGTATCAGGTCATTGACAGTATACCAGAGAAGGAGTTTAAAAAGCATAAGCGTTTCAAAGAGCTGCGCGATATGCTCCTCATAAACTTAATCAGGGATGGATTCGAGTGCGAATATTACAATTTTGCTTTGAAAATTGAAGACAAGGAGGCCCGAATCAATGTTATATTGGATCACATGAAGATTTGGCCTGTAGATTTTTGCATTGACTGCATTAAATCGGAACTGACAAGGCCCGATGTTGACGAAAGCGATGCAAGAATAACAGAACTGAGGAGCTGGCTGAAGCATATTGAGCTTAGTAAGCGGGTAAGGCAGTATTTTGTACGGTGAATACATTCAAGGAGTTATAGACTAGTTAGTATGAGTAATATAAAAAGTCCATTTACTCAGTTTTCATCAGGGCTGTTATAGACTGAACAGTTAATGTGGAGTTCGATGGCAAATAGTACAATGTTCAGGTACAATTTTTAAAACCTGAAGAGTAATAACTGGGACAACATTCAGTTACAATTCTCAGGAATTGATGAGAGATAACTGGAAAATGTTCAGTTTTATTTTTCAAAAAAGAGTTGCAACTGACCCAATACTTCGCTACCATTTAGCTACAAGTAGCTTAAATATTCAGTTAAAATTCTTAATAGTGGATGGTCAGCAACTGAGGTAATGTCCTGTTACATTTCTTAAGAATATCGGATGCGCATATGGGGTAATATTAAGTTTTTATCTCTCTCTATATATCTCTGAAGAATGAATAAGCTGCAATGACTCAATATTCAGTTATCATTTTCGGGAATCGGTCAGAGGTAGCTGATGTGGTATTCAGTTATAATTCTTAAGAACATATATGGGGTAATATTCAGTTAAAATTCTCAGGGATTGATAAGAGGGGAATATTCAGGCTTATTTTTCATTATATTTTTCATATTTTTAAGAATCAATGAGCTGAACCTGACCCAATATTCCGTTACCATTCTCAGGAATCGGTGAGAGTTAACTAGTGTAAGTTAGAATTCTTAAGAATTGATGGTCAACAACTGAGGTAATATTCCGTTTTATTTCTCATGAATTAATGTGCTGCCACTGACTCGATACGACGTTACCATTCTCAGGAACTTATGAGCAGCAACTCAGTTAATAGTTAGTTACAAATTTCAAGATTATCGATTATCAGATACATATATGGAGTAATATTCAGTTACAATCATGAAGAACTGAAGAGAAATAACTGTGGCAACATTCAGTTACCATTCTCAGGAATTGATAAGAGGTAACTGTGGTTCCGTTACCATTGTGAGAAATCGGTGAGAGGTAACTGGCGTAATATTCCGTTACGATTCTTAAGAATATTATTGAGCTGTACTGACCCAACTACGTAAGCCTCACTTCTGGTTTTAAAAAATTTCCAATCATTCGAACTAACTAATGGCCACCTTGAAGACAGCTCTGATGAAAACTGCATACAGACGAAACGTTGCACTAAAAAGAGAGGTGTTTCATCAGTCTGTTAGCTTCAAACTTTTTTGATTTTTTAGAGATAATGAGACTTAATGAGGTTATTTTTGATGTAGGTAATGACGGCAACTGGTGTCGCAAATTGGTCGGAATTATACGAAATGTGCTCATTTAGACCAAAAGATGTCTTGCAAAAGCTTCTGTTCAATAGAGAGGTGGGTTACTTTAAATGTTTTTTTTCAATTTTTTTAATTATTTGTTCTTTTGGCTGTATTGATATTAACTTAGATGGAATAATGTGACAAAAATGGGCCCATGCCATATAAATTGTTCTATGGCATGGGCCCATTCATTACCATTTAATACTTGATACTCATTTTCGGTTTTTGTAGATTTAAAATCTTTTTCGTCTATTACAGGTGGAGCTACTCATGGACTTTACAAAATTGAACGATTTGAGCAGCACCTTGCTTCCTAATATCGATGAGAATGTTATCGAACTAGCGTTCGACGCAGGAGTCCATCACACCTCTATCGTAAACCTTTTGTCGCTTCTACCTAAAGACCAAAGAACAGATTTGTGCAAAAATCTACTACCCACATTAAAAAATGTCCAGCAGTTGCAATTCCTTATTGGCTATCTTAAAGAACAGAAAGTCGAAGTTGAAAACTTGGCGGAGATCGCCTTGAGCACAAACATTTTGTCGGTATTGGACCAATGCGACTTCGATCAGCAATTGTTGTTTCTATTAAGAGAGCCTCTAAGCATTATCGAAGTATTCATAATGAATACCAAACTGGATAAATTGGGTGCAGCGTTAGAAATCATTAGATCAAACATTGTGCAATGTGGTGAAGAATCTGGGGAAGAACAAGTGACAGTGGAAAAGATCGACGAGTTACTGAGGCGATACGCAGAGAAGAGTCTTGACTTTCGAGTAATTGCTCAACCGGATCCACGCCTGTTGCGTACTCCTGAGCCAAAACTGTTGCAATCATGGGATTCTGTTGATCCTCACGCCAAAGGTAGATCATTTATACCACGTTTACCACTCACAAATCGAAAATTTTAAAGGTGGGAGGATTACTTTTATTACATAAATCTGAAGTAATTAAAAATAGTGAGTTTTAGTCTTCTCCAATCGCCATTTTATTCAGATCTTGTCTTTACGTCAGTGACAGGCGATTGCTCAGATATAACCCCACTCACATGGCCAAGATCATATCATTAATACTTATTGTAGCATACATAGGTCTATATTCCTTAGGTATAGATGGTTTAAGTACCTCGTCAATAGACCTTTTTTTTGAAATATATATTGGTCGTCAAAATTTGTATGGTCTTCCGAAGTTCATGTCTAAAAAAATTGTTTAGTGATATTATTTATGATAAAAACATTTTTATATGTCAAGCATAACGTATTTATAGGTTTCGTAATGCCTGAAGATGTTCCAAGCCGAGAAGAATGGGTCAGCAACACTGACGTAATAGAGTGCATGTGTTGCAGATGTACAGTGTTCTCCATGTTTAACCGTAGGCACCATTGCAGGCGCTGCGGCAGGGTCATTTGCGCAAGCTGCTCGAAAAAGCGGATGGTTGTAAGTGTATTTTTTTAATTTGGCATTTTCGTACTGTTTTTGTTTTTCTTTCAAAGGCTTTCAAATCATTTGACTCGGTAGAACACATTAACATTCGCATTTCTACAGTGCGTAATAAACGTATGCGCGGCTACCAATATCGTCCAAACCGTTTATTCTAGTTTAGGAGCATTCTATGAGCAATATTTGCTCTTAATTTTTAAACATTTCCGAAAATTGGATATTTTAGGTACCAAATTACGGTGATATAATGGTGCGCGTTTGCGACGACTGCTTCGTCCAAACCTTTAATGACGCAAGCGAGGACACTTTGTCTACAAAGTCTGCCTTAGACGACTATTGGATGCTCACTAACGATGCGGACCACAACAGAATAGTTCGAGAGGAGTTTTCGTACGAGTTTGCTCCTAGTGTGTCCTTATGTCTATCACTCATGAAGTATCACTCAAAAAGTGACGAATATTCTAGGTAAGTTTTATTTATTGTACAGGTTGGTGTATTAGTAAAAACGCACTTTTTAAGAAAGTTGTATTCATTATTAAAATTGGATGGTATAAACATAAAAATGCGTTTATTATACTACTTTTAACTTGTATTAGTAAATTGAGGATATACAACTAAGTCTGTATAATTATGGTTTGGATTCTTGGGATGTGGTCTTTGATACAAACATACACGATTCAAAGAACTTACTCTTTGGGTCTTTGGTTTTGTTTATTGACGTTTCGGCATTAAATTGTGCCTTCATCAGAACTACAAAATACAAAAAACAGGAGAAAATACGAAATTACTATGGACATTATTACAACAGAAGCAAAAAGAGAAAAAACCCTTTTTGTTTTGTAAAGTAAAAATAATGGAGAGAATCAGTAATTCCAGGCACAAAAGCGTTAATGTGATAAATTTATCACAAAACACTCTCATGGTTTTAAACCAAAAAGTTTTTCGTCATATATCTCGATCTCTCAAAAATACATTTTTCGCGTCCAGGGAAACCAGTAGGCCATGAAGTGTCCAATGTCATACGCATAACTTCCATAAAACTGTGCTAGTTTGGGAAAAAAACAAGAGATAGAGAAATGATATGGTGAGAGATCACTTACCAGATGTTTTTGGAAAAACTTTGTTTAAATTAGAGTTTGAAAAGTGGAATATGTATTAGAAGAGATGTTATTTTTGAAGAATAGCTTTTGCTTAGTCCGTTGGTGTCTGTTTTTGCATTGACGCAATTTATGTTTTGTTGTGGGAAAACCATTAAAAAGAACTCGCGCTTTCTTCTATGTACTTCAATGTTTTAAGAGCTTTGGCGACGTTGACGTCGATTTGATATTGATGTTCGTTTGCGTGGCTTGTCATAGCTGTAGGGTTGCTTTTATTGTATTTGTGTCCATTTATCCGATTTTTGTGGATTTTAAATTTTTTGATTGCCTTGATCCTATATTCGAAGTTGGATGTTTTTACCACGGATCACATCCCAAGAATGCAACCATAAAAAGCAACAAGGGTCCTAGAATACCAAAACCGTTCTATCGTTCCAACTATTTAAGCCTTAACTAACTAATTTAAGTCTGTACAGTGTGGGAGCCCATTCGGGGTTCATAGCTAATTCTCCCATGTTTTATTGTAGATTTTTATTAGATCAGTGCGACTTACTACTCAAACTACTCATTCCAAACCAGGAGTATCTGCAAGAAATCGACTACATGTTGGTCATCAGAATGTTAAGGTAAAATGTAACACAAATATTACAATTTCCGCGAATGGAGTTGCGGTTTTTACAGGATTTTGGTTTTTTATAAACTCTTAAGCAAGAAAAGAAAATTATCTGGGTGCCTTTGATAAAAAGTGTCGCCAATTTGAACCCTTTTCATCTTCTTGTGTTATTTTTAAACAAGCCAAATCAGTTGAAACGATCTATATATTGGCAAATAATGATGATTGTCCCACTAATAGTAATGTAACGACCAAAGGGACAACAACTTGATGATGATTTTCTTTTTAAAGGTCATTAGCCTTAGCGGCGAAAATGGCTGCCCAGGACACCAGTCTCCGAACAGGCTTGTATTCAGCTGACAGGATTCTCAGCCAGGCTGAACTAGTCGGCCTATTGGCTGAAAGAGGCTGCTTGAATTTGCTGCCAATCTCTGGTAACGTCACATTTATCGACAGTATTGCCCTTATGAGGCTGACGGACAAATTGCTAGAAAGAGAGCAATGGAACCTAGCCTTGGAGGTTTCCACTAAGGCTGGAATTGATAAGTCAGGTAAATTGTTAATATTCCAATTATTTGCATGGTGTTGATTTAGGACGGAATGATTTTTAGGAGTTTTTGTGGCGTGGGGTATTAGTTGCCTCAAAGCGGGCAACTTGGCCGCCGCGAGAGAGAAGTTCAGCAAATGTCTCGACAAAAACATACTTAGAGACCCGGGTTTCAGTGAAGTCGATCACGGCGCTTCAAAAGTAATTAGAAATCCACCTTTACTGAACGAAATAATAGAAATTCTTGAGTCAAAAAAGGAAACTATTGACGAGGGCTTTGTAGTCGACCATCAGAAACTTTTAGGTTCTTCGATGACGACCTTAAACCAAAGCGTAATATCAAGTTCTCAGACAGATGGGGCCATCTTCATTCTGAATAAATTAAAAAACCTGAAGAACATCGAGTGCGGATATTACTCGACTAACACCAAACCGCGTTCTCCCTCAGACAAGATGAAATTGGAGCCAGTAATTTACGACGAATGTGTTTATTACCTAAATAAATACGGGACGGCGATAAGTTTGGCAGAGTTTCACGTTAGGTACGGGCAGTTTGGAAAAGCTGTAGAATGCATCATTAAAAAACAACTGTCACCTGAGGCTTTTGTGGATATTTACATGAAGTGTTTGAAGCAAGGGTCTGTGACGATGCTGCAAGAGCGCATGGCCGAGATAGATTCGACTTTGATTATGTGGAAGGTAAGTGGTGAATTATATGCATGAATGGTGAACTTAAGCTGTTTCTGTACGGAAAAAGCGTATTTGTATCCACGTTACTGAAGACCTAGAAGCTAGATCAAATGTGTAACTGGTTTGAATGATTGAAATTTTAACTTTTGTTATGGTAATTATAGCCCTGATGAAGTCTATGTTGTAAGGGGTGGATGTAGTTTCTGAATCTCTTAGATTTCGTGCATTTGCCGGAAATTATTCTCAAGCAAACATGCCCTAGATGGTTAGGGTTTATTGGTAAAAAATAATTTGGATTGTTCGGTTTTTAATTTAACTCAGTAACCCAAAAAATTAATATCTGAACAAATAAAAAAAGCACCTGGCTCCTCTCACTATGAGCAGCCACCCCTAAGAGTTGACAAGCTTCAATATTGACAATTATGGGTGATTATCGTTGAGCACTAGATCGCACTGTATACGTGTGAGCAAGAGCACAAGGCCATTGATCACATTTATTTACATATTTTTTTCCGATTGAGTGATCAAACGATAGGCATTCACTCGTGAAGAACGCGATCCGTGCCATTAGATGTCACCCTTTCTGCATTTTTTTCGCAAATTGTGACTTCTCTATAGGCGTTTTTTAATCAGTGTACTTGCTTAAGTTTAAAATTCGGTCCAGTGAGAGCGGAGTAGTGTGTTGCGCAAGTGTGAGCCACCAATTCAAACCATATAAAGGTGAGAGCGAGCGCGAGACAGGAACAGATTGGAGGTGTTCGAGAGCTTCCGTTTGCTCTTGGAAGTCATGTTTTCTGGTGATTTTCTTTTGTCTTGTTGATTATTAATTCTGTTTTTGAATAAGAACCTTTTTAGAAAGAAAAACTCGTAATTTTTGTCAATAAGTAACTCAACGTGAGTTGTATTTGACTGGTCCTTCGCAGCGAACCTTCTGAGAACTATACGAATTGCACGTCCACGTAACAGTACTCTATTTTTCAATCAGTGTACTCCCTACAACTTTGGCGCTGCGCAACAAAGAGAAATGAAAGGAAACGTCGCACGTCGCCCACTGGAGTTGTAGTGTTTATTATTGCTAGCCATGTTATCTCGATATACTTAATCCACCTGTCAACTAAAATGATATTTAATGAACGCCATTTCCTCATGTCTCATCAGATTTTCTTCTTTTGATGGTAGGCAGCAGTATGCGATCTGTGCCCATCCTTCTTAATACTTCCTCGTTGGTAGTGTGTGACGTCTAAGTCACTCGTAACATCCTACGATAGCACCATAGTTCGCACGCCTCCAGCTTATTCATTCCTTTGACCCTTAAAGTCCACGTTTCACTGGCGTAGAGCAAGACCGACCATACGTAGCATTTCAACACTTTCTGACGTGTACTCAACGTTAGATGTCTATTAGTTGAAACCGTTTTCCAGTTATTGAATGCGCGTCGTGCCATTTCAATTCTGACTCCGATTTCCATGTCTGGGTCATTGCTGGAATTTATCCCACAGCCGAGATATTTGAAACGGTCAACCCTCTCTATGTTGTTCTCGAGTGTTAGTGTTGTATTCGGCTCTATACTGATTTTGTCCACTGCCATTCATTTGGTCTTGAGAGCGTTTATGCTTAGCCTTTACACGCTTAGTTTACTCGATTAAGGAGTGTTTGCAGATCTTCAATATTCTCAGCAAGAAGGGCCGTGTCATCGGCGTATTTGATGTTGTTAATAATTTCGCCACCAATTTTGACACCAGTGTTGCCATTCTCCCGGGCCTCCTTGAAAATCTGCTCAGAATAAATGTTGAACAATGATGGGGAGAGTAGGCATCCTTGGCGATGCCCCGCTAAATGGTGAATGGTTCTGTAATTGTCTGGTCGACTTTTATTATCGCTGTGTGATTACAGTATAGATGTTTTAATATTTTTACATCCTGATGGTCAAGGGCAATGACATCTAGGACAAAAGCCATTCGGAAGTCAATAAAGCACACAAATATATTTTTATAAATTTTTTTTTTCTCGAAATTTCTCGCGTTCCCATGCCTCCCCTAAATTCGAACTGTTCTCTACCTACTATTCTTTCACAGGCCGAGTACATCCTATTATGTACAATTTTCAAAAATATTTTAAGTGAGTGGCTCATTAGGTATATTAGTCTATACTCTTCGCATGTGATTGGTTTGCTCTTTTTGGGTAGGGGGACAAATGTGGACTCTAGCCAAAATCATTTGATATCTGGCCGGATAAGATATATAATGTTAAAGAACTCTGTCAGTTTCTGTAAGCTACTTTCATCCAGAAGTTTGATTACGTCTGCAGGAATTTCATCCGGACCAATGGCTCTCTCTACTTCTGCTTTCAGTATGGGAAGAGGAGCCGCAGATCTTTCTATAGCATGATGTGATTCCGGTTCGGCGATATTTCTGTTAGGCGTTTTAAACATATCCCTAATATAGTCTCTCCATAGAGGACAGAGCACACTGGAATCAGAAGTATGTTTCCTATCCGAAGTTTTTAATGAATTTATATGTCTTTTTTTGTATTTGCCGGCCGCTTTTTTGAGTTCCTTGTGAAGGTTTAAATCATCGTGGGTTTCCTTTAAATGTTCTATTATTAGTTATTCTGTTTTGGCAAGATTCCTGTAGCCATATCTCTTTAGCCTCTATTATTTTTCGCCGAATTGTTCGGTGGATTTCCCTGTACTTTTGGTTGTTTCTGTTTTTGCTTCATGAGTCCCAGAATTTCTGCCGTCATCCACTCTTGTTTGGCTTGTGGTGTTCGTTGCCGAAGAGGTTTTATGCCTTCTAGAAATAGTATTTTGAGTACATTCCAGACCTTATCAGAGTTCTCTGGTACGGTAGTGATCTGGCGTACTAAATTATTGATTTCTTGGGTTCTTTAAGGTCTCTTTAATTGTCGGTTACTTTAGTAGTTGTGTATCTAAAGTATGGGTCTTGTCTATGACCTTCCTCCTTTTTAGTCTAAATCTTATCTTTGCGACGAGAGGATTATGATCGGAGTTTATGTCCGCTCCGAGGTAAATTTTAGCTGATGTCATCGAGTTCTTGAAACGATTATTAAGAAACATAAAGTCAATTGTCATCTTTTGGTGATATCCATGTATATAATCGACGTTCCGGAAGTTGGGAGCAAGTGTTCATTATAACGAGCTCATTTCCTGGCATAACTCGATGAGACGCGATCCTCTGTCATTCCGGTCGCCCAGTCCATATTTTGGCTCTCTAACAAGCTGTCTTTGAAGGCGATGGCCACGTCATTCTTATGCTGTCTATTTTGCGTACCAGAGTAGTAAACTGAATAGCCCATTGATTTCAGGAATTCAGAGTCTGTCCATCTGACCTCGCACAGACAACCTCTGCGCATTTCCTGTATTAAATTGTGTGGGCGACCTGCTTCATATAGCGTTCTCATATAATGTTCCAAGTGGCCATTTTAAATAATTTATCTGTATTGTTCATGGTGATTTTACTAGAGGTATCTAGCGGGATCTTTAATGTAGTGGTTCCTCCTTGCCTTCTACATTTCAATGCCTTTGATTAATACGATAGTTCTTCCGCCTTCGAGACCAATTTTTTAGCCCCAGGACAATAAAGTGCCCTACTTTTATTAGCTCTTCCACCCGAAGCTATCGGCCAATAAAAGGAAATCGCTTATACAGGCGATCATTCGGACCCTACCTGCGTTGGCGTTACCCGCCTTCTACCACAAGGAGGTGCAGGTTCCAAAAGGCATTTCGTGACCCCTCCAGAGCTTTAGAAGGCTTTGATGTTGAACTTGTTAAACATTTTAGAGCATATAATTTTGCGGAACATATAAATTTAGAACGACTTTCGCTACAGGAGTGTGTACAGAAATATCATATCTTGGGACATGTTTGGCGTTTTTTAGCAATTTTTTCTGGTTCAATAGATATTATTAGTATTATTTTTAAAAAAGTGGTATCATATAACACTAGGGCTCCAATTTGCCTCATGGTACAATTATTGATAACATTTTCATATGCAGTAGAAAGAATATATTGAAATGTTTAGCCTTTTCGCAGAAACTCTATTATATGTATAATATGCAAATTGGCAATAGTTATATTACCATTTTATATTGCTATTTTGCATGTTTTAAACTAGAGATTTTGCGAAAAAGCTAATAATTTCAATCTATAAGGACTTTAGTTAGTGATTTGAATAATTTTTCTTTCCAAGGATTATCTCATAAAAATATGCAGTCACTTGGAGAAGCAAAACATGCTGCACAGCCTCTATCAACTGCAGCTGTATATGGGAGATTACGTGAGAGCTGCAACGACTTGCGTCAAATTTTATGAAGAGAGGGCGACTTCCTTTACCGATCTATTCAATAATAATAATTATCTGAAAGAGGCTATTAAGCATTTGGTCCAGGCCAAGGAACAAGAGCAGTGGGTCGCTGTTTTGCCAAGTAAGAAACATTAATTAACATAGCCATTGAGGCACTGTTTAACATAGTACCGAATAAAGCATTTTTTACAGCTGTAGGTACAGGTGTTTTAGAGGGACAGGATGTGTAGCAACACCCTGTCTATAAAAGTTCTTGCTTCTATTAAAATATCGCTTTAAAAAATCCAACATTGGTGTCGGATTTATGCAACACCCTATTTCAACGAAAATGTACACACTTTCTCTAAATATTGATATAAATTCCTACAATCTTAGTATATTAAGTTTTTTCTCCAAAATGACATATAAAACAATAAGTTACCATTTTGATAAATTAAGTGTTTTATCGTGTAAAAATCGATATTTGCTTTTTATGGTTTGGTTTAGAGAAGAAGAATATACACTGTCTCAAGCTTACGAGCTTTGAAGTCTTGCTTCCTCCTGTATTACCGTCATAATGTCTTTAAAAACATAAGATATCCTTTAGTTTCTTCGACGAGTTTTGGAACGACCACCTTTGAGGAGAGCAGCATTACTAGTCCTTTAGTGAAGAAGATGAGCCACGCGGATATCGAAAAACATACCGCCACCATGTTGATGCAACTGCATGTGGCCCATTTCCTTGCCGAAAGGGAGAATAAGGAAATCTATCCCATGCAGATGTTACTGAATATTTTTCCGAATCCAGGTAAGTTTATTCTGATAGAACAGGTCAACTGTAACTTGTTTAGTTTAGTGGGATTTCGGGCAGTTCGGTTAGAGATCGAGTGATTCAGGATCACCTTTTCCTATTCTGATTTTTAACTCTCAAAAAAAAATGTGTTACTCCGGTTTGGATGATCCACTAATATGGTCTTTTAGTGAACAATAATCCGATTTCCAAGATCCAACAAATGTTCTCATGTTGCAGAGAACCTGAATATCTAATTAGTTGCAGTTAGATAAAATGTGACTTGACTAACTTTGTCACATCTAATACTAGAAAGACGCTAAATTAATAAGAATTGGCTAAATGTGTCTCTTAAGTGTGATGCTTTTTTTAACACCTTATTGTATCTATTGCCCATTTTTTATATGAAACCTATTTAACGTATAATAGAAGTAAAATTGTCGACGCCATTATTTGCCTTCCAGATAATATTCCAAGGCACAAAGTTTCCGTACCAACACTGTTTGGGTCGGAAAATCAAAGGACATACGTCGCCGTTCTCTGCTTAGTTTGTGCCGACACTGTAGAAGATGGTTTCGAGCTGGCTTCCAAGTATGTCATCTGCCAGTATATCTTTCATAATAGTTGTTGCATAATGCATTTTTATCATCTATTCACAGAATAACCAAGGATTTTAAACAAGTAAGACCAGCCAAAGTATACAAAGAAGTAGCTAAGTATTTCGCGCAAGCTGGCAAATTCCGTCATATCACTGATTTGGTGACTTGCGTACAAAAAGCAAGCATGGACGGAAGTTCGACAGCATCAGATATATGCGACGAAATGCTTATTTGTACGGTGGCGACGCTCAGAAATGCAGATGTAGATCCAGGGATTGTTGATGACCTTATAAAATTGATTTCCGATAAAAGCGCGAAGGTAAATAACAATGTTATTGAAGTTATTTGGCCAGATAAACATTCGGATGATTCACCTTTAGATCATAATAATCAATAATATATACTTATAATCAATAATAGATACTTGCAATTTCTGTTCTAGATCTCAGCGTACATTGAGGCCAAACAACTCAAAAAGGCCTACTTTGAGGCCACAAGGCACAAGCGCGTTGTGGATTTAAAGCGGATTATGAGGGAAGCGGAGCTGTCCAATGACATTGGAATTAAGGTGCTTTGTCAGAAAGCTATTCAGAAACATTCTTAATTGGGTGCAATATAATAATGTATCGTGATAAAACAAGGCTGAACGATTGATAGGCTGTGACTTTATAACGTTATAGTCGTAAAGTACATCATTTATAGTTTATTTTATCAGAAGGTGCGCATATAAGTAATTAAATAGCATTGAAGATTAAAAAAAATGTTACATTTATAATTAGGCAACTTTTTCTTAAGAGTTGTGATATGATGACCTTACAACCTGTACGTAAACCCTACATGATGGTTGTGTCATTTTCCATAAAAGTGGCATTGTCCCGGAGTGTACCACCTGTCCCACCTTACAACTGGTTGCATTATTCGGCGATCGCTCGAATTTAGTTATTTATAGAAACGTACTGCAAAAGTGTGCGTTTCAGTCCACGTCCACACAAAACTAGAAAATCATAGAATTTAGTGTGAAAAGTATACAGTAATAAAATCTCTCCTTTACTATAACTCAGAGATTGTTAAATCAAAAACCAAATATGCCCGTGGTGGGGGAAGAAAATTAGTAGACATTTGTCAATATCACGTTGGTCTGGCTTAAATTTATTCCGTCTATGATTTGACATCATTTTTAACAAAATCTGTGACTATCAGATTCGCATAAATGATAACGACCTACCCACTTAAAATTTTTAAGATTTTCTTGTTTATCTTGAAAACAATGAGACTTTAATGTATATGTGAGTAGGTAGTATCAAGAGGACATTCAGGGTTTCAATTTCATTTCAAGAGGACATTGCCGAAGAGGAAACAGTGGCAACGCTGTTTCCTTACCCACCATGCTCCGGTAAGCGACCAGCCAATCGAATTGGATTTATCGGATCTAGCTCGGGGCCGTGGCAGAAGGTAGAAGCGCAGAAGCGAATAAACAGCCGAAGTGTGCGTCACGCAGCTTGCAATCAATCCTTTACGCAAGTAATTTCTCAGTTTTTTATCGCTACCGCTATTGTTATTTCCGGTAGAAAAAGCGTTCTGGAACTCCGTTTGAGCTCGTACTGCAAGTCTTGTTTTTTCCTGTGGAAGGAAACGCAAATAAAATAGAAATACGCACCTAGTAAGGGGTGGGTTTAAAGACAGTTTTAACATTGTGCTTTTCCAGTAGGAAAATTTGTTTTGATGAGTTTTCATTGTACTGCAATAGTACAATGTTAAAACTGTCGTTAAACTTACTCGTACAATAACAGAGTTCGAGATCGGCGGATCGGCCAAAGACCGCAGAGATCCCCTATCGGCTCGCAGAGTATTGGCACCACAAAACGCAGTGTCAACACGAGTATTACGGAACACAAGAGAAGTGGCAGGCTGGGACAAACAGAAAAGTCAGCACTAGCAGAGCACGCTCTCTTCGAAGGTCGCGACATCCTTTATCTTATATCCTCTTACATATATCTTACATCAATCGCAGCGTTTCTATCCGAGACTAACCAGTGAGGCCATTGAGATCTTTAAACACGACAGCAATTTCAACAGGAAGTAGGAAATTACTTTTCTAAATGCAGACTGGAAGCGAGTTCTACGACATACTTCCAGTGCGCCGAAATCCCGCGCCTCCATTACTCCCACCCCAGTTTCTCCACTCATCCAAAGTACACTTTGCACACGCCGACATACAGTGCATGCGCTCGCTTTGCACACGCTTATGATAGCGGCAACATTGCTTTGTTCCGATTTTTGTCGGTTGTAAATCAGGCTATCAGCATTGTCAACTAGGGTTGTGATCTACATCGTACCTGGTGCATATGATTGTACCGGGTGCGGTGTTTATGAACGGTGCATATTGTGTTTGCGTTTGCACCCGGTGCATTTCGCATATGTCAGATGAATGTCTATCTGTCAAATGTCATCAGTCAACAAATGTCATCTGTCAACTTCATATTTCATAAAACAAAATATTTTTAGTTTCTTAAGTTTGTTTACTTAAAAGACATAAATATGTTTTTTGTTTTCAACTAACTGAAACTGATGTATTTCTCCGTCCTCATCCAAATAAAGGTATTTGATCCAGAGTCCAAACAGTTTAAGTTATTTTTGTTATGAATATGTACATTAAATTTTGTTTAACTCTTAAGTCTAATAACATGCTTAAGATAGAAAGAAAAACTCAGCAATTAAAGCAATATTCTATCTTTTGTTTTCTTATGATATTCTTACAATTTAAAATAGAGATTTTTTAATAAAATCAGGCGGTTAAAAATTTTATAAAAGTTTATTTCAGTTCCTGAGGGGTAAAATAATTAATAAAAATACGCATAAATGTGACCTGTAGACTGTAGTTAATGTAGAAAATAAAAAAATACATAATATGACATATAAGAATATGGCAACGTGGTAACGTAAGTTCAAAAGCGAATTGAATGCACCGGGTGCAATAAGAGCCGCTTTCCATCTTGCAATGGCAGTAGCTCGGAGCAATTCCGAAGCGTGAAGTTCGTTTTTCTAGCTTTCCAGCACCTTAGTACTTCATGCACTTGAAGCGCTCCAATCTTCCGCCCCTCTTGCCTTTTGAGTACGTACCGATATTTTGGTGTTTGAAGTACTTTTGATAACTATGAAAAGCTGTTCCAGCTCGAGTCTTTAAAATCCGTATGGACTTAACGCTCCGGGAGCTTCACGCTCAAGTCCTTTATTACAGCTGGAAAGCGGCTAACGGTGCATATTCTCTATGTCTCTATGTCTGTGTCGGTAAATGCACCCGGTGAAATTACATCCCTATATGTCAACTGTCACACACTAATCTCGAAACCAGAGACCTTTAACTTCTAGACATGAACATAGTAATACAACTTGTCACCAAAATTTAAAGCGCACAACTTTTAGTCTATCTCTTTGGTCATAAAGAAACTCCCAAGTTTTATCTTTGTCATGCACTAGGCCACAAAAGAAAAGGGTGCCACAAGAGCGACAATTTTGTTAGATATTCTAAGGTAGAAATGAATGGGAAGAAAAAGAAATATTATAAGGTCTCTGTCGTAACAATCGTTGGAGATCGTTTGAAACTCCTACTAAGTTTATTTATTACCCTCTATGCGGTGCGCCACTCTACTAGAGACAGAGTCCCACTTAGCATCCCTGTATCTACTGGTCTTTATGTGCTGTGACTAATTGAGGATTTATTAAGAGATCAGCTTCAACTAGTTCTAACAAAGGCCAAAAGGATTTTTTTTTGTATAATAACGTAAACAACTAATACGCGTCGAAAACGGAATAAAAATTTTAATTTTTGTTACTATTAGTTAATCTGGGAATTCCGGGGTCTAGAATTCCGATTGACACCATCAATCACACTTTGACCCGACAAGTGACAAAAAAGTTGTTTCTGTTTCGGACTACTACCGAAATTCTCATCTCTTTTTCAGAGCGAGTTTGTAAAACAAAGACAGAATAAAATTTTTATAATCCCGTCGGCCATGAATAGAAACAAAAACTTCCCTATTCAGAATGTTGAGATGTTGCCAGATTGTGATATAAGCCTGTTGTAAACGCGACAAGAACCGATTGCTGATGAATCCCAAAATATTAATTTTAAAATTATATAATATGATTTATAAATTATGATTATGACGCAAAATTGCAGTGGTAGAAAAAGTATAGTGTGCAACACGTGCGAAAATCACTCTTCACACTCTTGTGACGTTGTGTCACTCGCCTACTGCTCGTGTCACAATCCGTCACACTCGTGTGAAAAGTGCAATTTTCGACACTGGCTGCACATTATACTAATCCTTGTCATGGTCGGTGACACCGTATATTTAATCTCTTCCATACTCTTCGATTTTTTGTTTTATTGAACTAGAGAACTAATTTGTAATTTACTAGACAATTTATTTCACCTTCCTCAGGTTTTCTGTTGCGTTTTATCTCCATTCAATTCATAAAAGTCTGTCAAAAGACAAAATATCAACTCATAAGAAATTTAATGTAAATTGTAATTTAATTTACCGCACTCATCTTTCAGATTATAGATTTTTTAGCTTTAGAGTTGTTCTTTATGGAGGACCTACGTTTTCAGAGTTCTTTAGCTTGGCCGACTGATGACGGAAGCCTATAGAAGACTGATGTAAAAGTACAGAAACTATATCTCTGCACGCAAAGCGGCTTCACTCCTTAGCAGTGCTTCCTATCATCCAAAAACGAGTGAGAATTGGTCATGAAAGTGTGAAATTTTATACATGTCAAGCCAAACTTACTCATCAGGGAAAAATTCCCGGCGAAAAGAGTCCAATGTTGCCAAGATCCCAGGCACGACTTTACTTCTTTCGTATTAGTATTCACAATTGGCTTAAAATGACCTGAGAGAACTCAGAACAGGCATGACAAGTTAAAGATATAATTAGGTAAAATTTGTCAAAGACTTGAAAGAACATTGCTATTAAAGAGCTCTTATTTCTTTAATAAAATCACCTTAACAAATATAGGTTGGTGATATTCATTAGAAAAATTGATTAAAATCGTAGAAAGTCAATTTTTTCGCTAAGAGACTGGTAGAAATTCAAGTCTCCAGTCTCAAATTTTATTTTCAAGTTCCTTAGCTACATTTTTCGCCTAAAAAGGCATCATCAGGCCTAAAATTTAATATATAAAACAATTGCAACACAAGAACACGAAACACGTTAAAATTGTTAAAAACTGGACTCTTCATAACTAAAGTCGGATCTAAAAACTAGCTAGGATTATCCACGAGAGCATAGGACTCTGGCAGCTGCCAAAGTCAGAAGAAAACTTAGTAACATATATCTGTTATGTCGCCTATCTATTCACTGTACTATTAAAAATACTCACATACACTTCTAAAACTTACAATAGACTGAACTTCACAGAGGACCTTGAAAACAATCGTAAAGCTAAGTTTATTTAATTATTTTAATTAACCTATCTCGATAATCATCATTTATAATTTTAATTATAATTTCAACAATGGTAAGTGCAATAAAGAAAAATAAATTAATGTTAGTTCATTAAAACGATATTTAATTCTCTTTAGTATCTTCTTTAGAAATTATTAACTTGTTTCGAAATTATCTTAGGTGATCTTCCATTAAAGGACGAATATAGAAATGCGTGGGTGTATGGGCTCCTAATAATTCCAAAATTTAATTTCCGCATAATATTTTGATTTTTTTCAATTCGGCGTGGTTAATAATTCAGTTAGACGGAAGATAATCAGATACAGGCCTAATTAATGCTTGCTTTCGCGGAACAAGCGTTTTTGTTAGGTCGACTCGTTACCCTTACCCGTAGGATTCATTAAAGAACTCAAAGTTACTGGGCGACTTTTAATTATTGCTAAATGAGAACAGTTTGAAACTCAAATTAGAAAGGAAATGTAAGGATTGTAAATAGGTAAGTTTAACGAAGGGCGGAATTGTGTTACTACCGCCCTTGAGTTAATTGAAGCTAAGACTAATGAAATGGAGCTGGGGTGTTTGTGCTTGTTCGGGGGTAGGATAGTAGTTGTATTAGCGATTTTGCTTTATTTTAGAAAAAGCATGGAAAGTGTACTTATTGCAGTAACACATATTATTTCTTTGGAAAGCTGTTAGTTACAAGGATAATAGGACTTAGATAACTAATTACTATTATTTATTTTAAATATGAATATACACTGGGCAAGCCTTTTTTTCCTATCCAGTGTAGATGTCGACTGATCTTTGCCGAAGCAACCTTGACCAAAAGACTGCTACTGTTTTCCGCAGCCAAGATTTTCGACCTCACATCTATCCATGCAGGATAAGCTGAAGTAGTAGATTATTTTTTTATTTCTCAAGTCAGCCTTTGGCAGTTCAGAACTGGCAATATCCTAGCTAGTTACCTCATAATCCTCGCTTGTGTAGGTTTAATCGAAAAGGAGTTGGTTACTGTTAACAAGGTTAAATCGTGCGCTAACCCAGTTATAGACTAGAAAAGGTCAACCGTCTAGTTACCTTGAGTAATAAGTGGGATGAGTAGAAGGAGGGTGGGATAAGATAAGGGGAGATAAGAGAAAGTGGGATAAGGAGATGAGTAAAAACCTTAATCTAGGCTTGTGGAGGTTTAAATGAAACGTAAATTTTATTCTGTTAGCCTGCAAAATCATACTTATAGTCAAAAAAAAAAATAAACGGTAGGGTTATCGGTCATCCTGATCATCGATTGGCACTTTTTCACTCTTTAATGACTATTCACAGCTTTTTTGTTCTAGTTTTTGTTTGCTTTGTATCTTGTTCGGATTTAAACGGGTTATAAAAGCACGTATAATCGAAATGAAAGAAAAGTCGGCAGTTTTGTTAGGTGAGAACTGTCCATCTCCTCGCCATTTTTCTTATAATCCTGGCTTTAGGCTTAAATAAAAGAAAATTGAAAATTGGTACCGCTTAACCATGGTAATCAAACGCTAACCCACCTGTAGAGGAAATTTGGGTACGCTTCAATGCTGCATCAATTGCGTCATAATTAATTTTTTTCTGACGCCATCATTGCAGTCATAATATCTGCAGCCTTTCTTCCATTCAACTATTTTTAGTTGCTTCTGCTTCAAATTTGTCCTTGTAGGTATTTCAAGGTATATCCCTTGTTCAGTAGAATACGCTATCTAGAAGGCTATGATTTTTTTACCGAAAATATGACATAATCAAAGTAAATGGTCTTTTGTTTTTACATCCTTTTCTTTTGACATTTTATAGCCAACTTGGTGACGTTTTCAAATAAACACCCCATCGAGCTAATCTGTAGACCCCCTCCTGTTTTACAGTTTTGACCCCCCTTTTTAGCAGTGGGAACCTTTAAACTGATGACGATTTTCGCCGGAAGCAACGTCTTGGTGACGTCATGACGTCTTACGTCCAATTATTGCAAAACAGTTGTCACTGTTATTATTTTTATTATTTCTTATTTCCAGTCCAATCAAATTTCGAACGTATATCCATCTCTTAGCTAGAGCATTAGGGCTCCTAGCCCTTAGATGACCTAGCTCCAAGGTTTTCTAACACTTTACTTTCAATTTAACAGAAACAAAAAACAATCGATTAGATTGGAAATAAGAAGTAGTAAAAGTAATGTGACAGTGACAACTGTTTTGCAATAGTTTGACGTCATGACGTCACCAAGACGTTGCTTCCGGCGGAAGTCATCTTCAGTTTAAAGATTCCCAAAACCAAAAAGGGGCAAAACTGTAAAACAGGACGGGATCTCCAGATTAGCTCCATGGTGTCGATTGTTTTTGGTTTTTGTTGTTAGGTTACAACTTAAGTTTTAGAAAACCTTGGAGATAGGTCAGCTAAGGACTAGGAGCTCTAGCGCTCTGAGTAGGAGATGAATATAAATTCGATATTAAGTTCGATTAAGTTCTATTGGATTGGAAGTAAGAAGTGTAAAAATAATAATTTTCACACTTCATATTTCCAATCCAATAATTTGATGTTTTGCAATAATGTGACGTAAGACGTCATGACGTCACCGAGACGTCACTTCCGGCGGATACCTTCGCTAGTTTAAAGGTTTTCACTGCTAAAAAGTAGGGATCAAAACTGTAACACAGGAGGGTGTCTCCAGATTAGCTCGATGGTGTTGCACTATAGAAGAGAAAACGGTTTGCTAATTGCTAAGTGCTATGGTCTTAGCAAAAATTAGCCTCAAGTGTATATGGCACAAAATAGCCGCTGTTGCCAAAAGATTCAACATTCAATTTTTTACACATCTTCTTCAACATTACGTTGTCTCTCTTGTGGTACCTTTTCCTTTTGTAAATCGGTGCCAAGACAAAGATAAATACTCGGTGTTTCTTTATGACGAAAGATATAGGTTTTATATTTTGGTAACAAGTTGCAGCGCCTTGTTGTTATCTACTAATTATAGCTCTCTGCCAGTCGTCAAGCTCATATTTGTTTTACAAATATAAACCACCCATATATGATGACAAATTTCGATGCTACTTTCAGTTCT
This sequence comes from Taphrorychus bicolor, assembly GCA_951812265.1. Classification (NCBI taxonomy): domain Eukaryota; kingdom Metazoa; phylum Arthropoda; class Insecta; order Coleoptera; family Curculionidae; genus Taphrorychus; species Taphrorychus bicolor. Next base: position 11,704,972 of record OX638299.1, on the reverse strand, counting down.
AAAGACATTATTGTCAAATGAACCATGCTCCAAGGTAAACCAATTAATGGGTTTCGTGCGGCACACAACTACATTGGTTAAAAACAAAAAATATATTGTATTTGTGTGCTTCTGCACCAACATAATTAAATTTAAAGTTTGGATCCCCCAAAAAGGCCTTAGTAGGATTTAAAATTAATGTAAAAAGACCAATTTTATTGCAAACATTATATAATGAATTTTTGAAGTGAGGTTATATTTACTAAAATTCTGGCAAAATGACGTCATGTGCACGAAACCCATTATACCTATAAAAAAGCTGTAAAACTTAAACTGTTGGAGTTGTGGTTAAACGATTTGCAACTTTCTGTTTTATGTTTTTTCACGGGCTATTCAACTGTGGTAGTTTTGTTTTGTTTTGAAGATATTTTTTTGCAATACGTCTAATTTATTTGACTTAATAAAAAATAATGTTGACACCATCGAGCTAATTTGGAGACCTCCTCCTCTTTTACAGTTTTGGCCCCCCTTTTTTAGCAGTGGGAACCTTTAAAGTGGCGACGTTATTCGCCGGAAGTAAAGTCTCGGTGTTGTCATGAGTTGTCGCTGTCACAGTTGTCAATGTCACAGTTGTCACTGTCATTATTTTGATTATTTCGTACTTCCAATTCAATCGAATATCGAACTTATATCCATCTCCTAGGTAGAGCGCAAGGGCTCTTAGCTGACTTAGCTACAAGGTTTTCTAAAACTTAACTTTCAATTAAAAACAATCGACACATTCAATATCCAGTCCGGCTTTAAGTTGCTTTCACGTGCGCTAACGACGACATTACGTCATGGGAACCTTAAGAGTGCCGGACTTCCGGCCAAAAAACGGGACCATTTTTAGGGAAATATCTGCATTTGTTGGCTCTGTCCATATCTTCTAGGTCATTGGTCGAAACTAATGACTTTTTGTCATTTGGATAATTTACCACGACAGCTGTTTTTGACAAGCTTTTTTGATGGACATTTAAACAGTGTAGTCAGATATACAGAATTTTCTGTGCTTATACGGAAATGATGAATAAGAATGGACAATTCAATCAAATGTCGAACTTATATCCATCTCCTAGCTAGAACGCTAGGGCTCTTAGCTGACCTAGCTCCGAGGTTTTCTAAAACTTAACTTTCAACCTAACAGAAATTAAAAACAGTCGATACAATCAATATCCGGTCCGGCTTTAAGTTGCTTTGACTTTGTATGACGTGCTCTAACGACAACATTACGTCTTGGGAACCTTAAGAGCACCGGATTTCCGGCCAAAAAACCGGGACCATTTTTAGGGAAATATCGGCATTTGTTGGCTCTGTCCCTATCTTCTAGGTCATTGGTTGACACTAATGACATTTGTCATTTGGATAATTGACCATTCCACAACTGGAGCCTCATTCTGTAGGAAGTTGTGAAAGTGATAATGAAAATTTTGACAACCTTGATTGGTCAAAAAAATCTATTGACCAATTCCATTGGCCAGAGATGTTCATTTTCACTTTCACACCTTTCTATAGAAAAAGTGCCCAGGGCGCTTATTTTTAAGGAAGGAGTGAAAGTGAAAGTTAGAATCGCTGGCCAATGGAATTCGTCAATAGAATTTTTTGACCAATCAAGGTTGTCAAAATTCTCACTTTCACTTTCACTCCTTCCTTAACAATAAGCGTCCAGCGGTTTTGCAATTAGCTCATTAAAGCAATATTTTTCTGTTATTATTTGCATTTTATTAACATTATCTTTACCATTATGTGTGGTTAACGTCCTTGTTGCCAGTGAATAGGAACAGGTTTACGGGTATAGGACTGAATAAAACCAGCTCTCGTTAAAAAATTGCCGACGTTTCGATTGTATATTACAATCTTCTTCAGGGCTACAAATATAAAAAAGAAATTGCACAGCAGGCCTACAGAATAAATGTAAAATTTGTTCTTAATAAATATAAATATGAACATATAAACATTTAAAAACTTATTAACATAACGACAACATAACGTAACAATAGACGATCACTGGTATATGATTTTACTAACTTTTTTTTTATGTTGAGAACATAGTTTTGTCAATAGAGTTTAGTGCACCAGTACACATAATGGAGGAATTGGAATGGACCAAAATAGGCAAGAAGATTGTAATATACAATCGAAACGTCGGCAATTTTGTAACGAGAGCTGGTTTTATTCAGTCCTATACCCGTAAACCTGTTCCTATTCATTATCTTTACCTGGAGGAGAATGAGGAGAAAAGTATTAAAAATAGTAAGAACGGCAACACCTCAGCCAGTTTATTAATTATGAAGAACCACAGAGGAATAATTAAGTAGAGTCCTTTATTTACAAAATTTTGTCTGGCATCATTTCTAAAGGTTCGGTGCGATGTTGCCGCTCCCAGGGTCTAACTACACAACCCATATGTTTATATGTTGTGTAGCCAAATGTAGCCGTACAGCACGATCAGAACATAGGTAGAAAATCTTCTTAACTGACGAATTGGCAACAGTGCTGTCAATTCAATGTGTGTGTCATCCTCATTGAAGTGATGTCAACCACAAAACGTCAAAACATGTTTCCTTTGTGTTTGAAGTTGAGACAGTGATTGCAAGCGTTTTGTGCGATTTTTTGGTGTTTTATTAAAGATTTTATCATTATATGGTGAGATATTGTGGCATATGTAAGACTTGTAGTTATAAAAGTGGGACAGAAATCTTTCGTATCACAGGTAAGTGCATTCATCATGTTTTCACCGATTACCCGACTCGGCGGCCATTTTTTTCATTCCCCTAACGACTCGCGCCCGCTGTTATCCATATGCATGTTGGAAGTAAACAAATCTGACAATTTATGATTGACTCATTGAGTCTATCTATTTTGAAGGTCGATGGGAGTTATTAACAACGGAGAGCACAAAACTTATCTGTGAGAACATGACTACTAACGAATTAAAAGAGGTAGATTTAAAACCAGAATGGGGAGTAGAAGAGAGCTGGAAAAACATTCACAAACATTCGGTCTTGGAGCTTTTAGGAATATAAATGTATCTTCAATCAACCATGAAACATGATGATAAGATGAAGTTTTAAGTATCATCTGACATTTAAATAGTTTGGTCCGCCATATTGCCTTGAGGAGAAATCATGTCAAATGACGTAAGTCTGGAATGATCAGTACGCTTTCAATTTACCGTTTTCGAGAAAATAGTGAAAAGGCCTAACCTGAAAACTACAATTTTTACCATTAAAAGCTGCATAAAATTAAACTTAAACAGAAATTGGTAGCACATTCCTATCTTAGTTTTCAAAACTTTTTTTTGAGTTATATATTGCTAATTTATTTTTTCATAAAAACACAAGCTGTTTTCGTCGGTATGACAATTTTTTTGAAATAAAAATCGACACTATTAAATAACTTATGAAGAATGTGCAATTATTTTTTGTTTAAATAAAAAGTTTTAGCCGCTAATTTCTCCAGAACAGTGCGTTGCAGCTTATGATATATATAACGCAACTAGGTTGCTTTATTATTTTTTGAAACACCCTGTAGAGTTCTAAATCGTGCCTTTAGGGAATCGAAATATATCTATAAAAAAAATTGGTGTAAAATTCATCAGGCATGTCTAAACAACAAAATAATTTATTGTTTAGACATGATTAGTGTGGAACACCCTGTATTGCTTTTTTTATCAATATGCATTAAAACTGAATTTATTTTTTAATCTGGGAACTGATCGGTTCATCATCGTTGCTCTTACCCCTCTGGTATTTGTATGTGTTTCTGCATCCATCTTTAATGAACAAATGCTGTCATTCGACCTGATGCGTCCAGAAAATTTTTAACTAACGCAACAGGGAAATCTGCTCGTGTTTCTACTCGATACATGGTTCGGCAATTTCAGAATCCAAATATTATTAACCGGACCTGGAAATGAAGCACACCTGCGGAGGGTCAATGCAATTAACTACCTACGTTATTTTAACACACTTAACGAACCTTGGTCTTGGATTGCCCTTTTCACGCACATTTTATGTTGTGATGTAGTGTGTAAAAACATTTGAAACGAGAATATTTCGTACATGTAAAAAACTATCAGAGAACCATCTTTTTGGATCAAAAATGTAAGAAAACTACGGAATCTGACACTAACGATTAACTTTTCTTATATCAAAATATGATAAGGCAAGTAAAACTTTAGTTCACTTTTTAAAAAGAGATGTTAAGATTTGTTAATAATTTACTGTTACCTAAGACTTTCCTTGCCTCTCTACAGCTCTCAAATTATTTAAAAGTTTGCCTTGAACTGCCTTTACCGCAGAGCTCGATATGTAAATGCCGTTATGCCATACACGGACATTCAATTAGTAAATCCGTATGTTTCATTAGGGTAGTTAATGAACTGACGTCATAGGGTTGTGGTGATTATTAATCATCTTGTACTGAACCCCAAAGGCTGCTTTGAGCTTGCATGCAAATACGTATATATGTACAGTTTTATTTGAAAGAAGTTGGTGCATTTTTGCACTGTTAATATAAAATTATTAGCTTGTAACAGAACACCAACCGTTGTTCTTTTTTAATATTTCTTAATAATTAAAGTGCAACAAGTTATCATAAAGACCAAACCCATGAGCAGTACTATTTTTTACAGTTGTTTTAGATTTATATTTTAATCTAACAAGGTTTAAGCGAAATATAAGATCTATGTACTCTCAGTTTGTCCTTATGCAGCCCACTGAAAAATACAGAAGAAAAAACTGACAAGAAGTTTTCCCATTTTAGTTTTTGGAAAAAGTACTTATGAACACCAAAAATATGGATTCTCAGAATATTGCTCCAGTGTGCAGGACCTCTTCAGATTTTTTCTATACTTACAAAATTGACAGATCTTTAACCAATTTTTTTTATTTTAGCAAAAAACTAGACCAAAAACTGAAATCTGAAAAGACACTGACGACTCAGAAAGTCTTACAAAAATGTAGAATTGCCAAAGTCTCACAAAACCTGTTTTTATTACTCAGAAAATTTAAGTTCTTTTAAGGTTTTTTTGTTACGCTCAGAACTAAGAAACCTTTAAACTAAAATCTTTTCTTAATTTCTAGCAAAAACCTCCAGCAAAGATTAGAATGTGGTGAGGCATTCAAAGCTTAGAAAGCTTTTCCTAGCCCGATCATTCTGGTGGGCCAGGACAGAGAAAATCATTAATCAATTTTTCTTTAGCTCCTAAAAAAATTTTGCCATTTTTCAGCAACTATCATTATATAACACCCTTTATAGTGTACTCAGAATAGCGGTTTTCTGGAGACTCTCAGAAGGTTTATTGCTATTATAGTCAGAAACTGAGACATTGTTATTGGAAAATGTTGTTCTAAGGAAGGAGCTTCTACAAAAATATTTTCAAAAAAGTCTCAAAAATTATTTTGTCCCGTCTGGTGATAGCTGAGAAACCAAATAAATCAAGTTTTATTTGTATTCAGATAACATATAAGTGGTCATTTTCAGATTTTAGAATCTCTCGAACAAATCTGGAATTTTCCTATTACTCATAATGTTTAGAACTTATAAAAGTCCTTGATACTGCTTGTGCATATACTGAATATATAATTTGGACCTCACAGAAAGTTGTTTGTCACGTTCGGAATATTAAGAAACCGCTAACCAAAACTGTTTCTCAATTTTTATCAAAAAAAATCTCCATAAAAATAAAATCTGAAAAAGAAATTATATATTTTAGGAATGAATACTCAGAAACTTCCCAACCAAGTTTTACTTAGTTCCAAATAACATACTCTCCTTTTCAACAACTACTGAATACATTTTTAATATGCCTTTTCGGATTTATTATTTTTCAGAAAAGTTTCAATCAAAACATATATATATGGCAACCGACCAAATGGCCACTGACCGAAGTCTTTCAGCCTAAGAGTAATTGCTGGTTGAGTTTTCCTTTACAATACTGGACAAACAAACCAGTGAAAAAAAAATAAATTTGAGAACAAAAGGGAAGTTGAGTTATACAGAAATAGTGTGAAACTTGAAAATATGGTTAATAAAATATAGAACAGACGGGTTTATTGTTGAAGTTCTCTGGCTCTTCTTGAACTTAGCGTTTGGTAAATTGTTTGAGTTGGGTAAGTGCAGCGTCTTCGTACGGGTGTTTCTTCAATGCACAGGACATCGAGGGGCTCTTGGTTGGACCTCTTGTTGGCGAATTTGTTTGTTACACTGGTAAGTCTGCCAATTATCGGTTCTATTTGTGTTTCTCGAGAGAGTAGATCATTGGATGGATTATGCAGCGGGTTTCTTGGATTTCTCATTCTTGTGATGTTTTTCAGTGATGCTGTTTCTGCTACTTCGATCTTGTGGAGAGCTGTTGGTGTACCTACAAGTTGACAAAAATTGGGCAGCAGTATTCCAAAAGTGGGCGACATATTCATTTGTATATATGAGCTGCCGTTGAGTTGTTGATTCCTTGGTCTCGGTAGATAAGGATTCGGAAGTGCTTATTTGCTTTTGTTGTGCATTTGGCTTTAACATTTTTTATGTGCATGTTAAAATTAAGCTTGTGGTCTATTGTAATACCTAGGTATTTGGTAGCGTACTGAGGAAAAATTGTTTTATTGGAAATATGAAATATTGAAGACTCAGCATTAATTCGGTAGTTGAAAATGACGAGTTGAGATTTAGCGGAGTTTGGTTTTAATCTCCATAAGCTGAACCAACTTGAGGTTCTGGCCATCAAGTTTTGCAGCGATAGCATTGTAGCTGTATGGGTTTTATTGTCGCATACAAGTGCAGTATCGTCTGCATATTGAAGGATGTAAGACTGTTTATTGATGGCCTTGGTTGGGGATTCTGAATAGATGTCATGGCAAAATAAGTTGTAGAAGGTGGGAGGTGGGATAAGTTGTAAAAGGTGAGAATGGGGATCCCTGTAGAACACCCTGGTGGATTAGAAACGTCTTTGAGAGGCTGTTTCCTAATTTGATTTGAAGTGGCCTCTGCAAAATATATTATTTTATTAGGTGAATTAAGTAGGCAGGACAGTTGAGAGTGTAGAGTTTGTACAGAAATTCATGATGCCATACACTATCGAAGGCCTTATTTATGTCTAGAAATACAGCAGCTGACCTATGTCCTTTAATTTTGGTAGTCTGAACGTTTGAGGCTAATATGGTGACAGGGAGGGTTGTAGCATGTTTTTCTTTGAAACCAAACTGATACGTAGGTAGTAGAATGTGCTCGCAAAGGTCCTTTTGTATACGCTGATAGAAGAGTAATGGGTTTCGTGCACATGACGTCATTTTGCCAGAATGTTGGTAATTGTAACCTCACTTTAATAATTAATTATATAATGTTTGCAATAAAATTGGTCTTTTTGCATCAATTTTAAATCCTACTAAGGTCTTTTTGGGGGATCCAAACTTTAAATCTAGTTATGTTGGTGCAGAAGCACACAAATAGAATATACGAGTATTTTTTGTTTTCAACCAATGTAGTCACGTGCCGCACGAAGCCCATTGATCTGTAGCCACTCACCTCTGAATGATTAGAGTTTGTTTTGGATATCGTGATGACTTGTCCTTTTTTCCAAATGCTTGGAAAAATTTCGTTTACAAGGCAGTAGTTGTATCATGTTTATTATTTTTGTGTGTATGTTTCTGGATAGAAGCCTTAGTGTTTTTTTGGTGATGTTGTCGAAGCCAGGAGCATTTGATTTTCCACTATTTATAATGATTGTTCGGTTATTTATTCGTCATGTTGGTGTGTTTGTTGAAAGAAGTTGTTTGCCCAGTTGGTGATTATGTAGTAGTTTTCGGGACAAAACTGAGGATCACCATCAAAAGTGTACGTTTCTTTGAAGTGGGACGCTTCTACTTTCTCCATGTCGCCGTTCAGTATTTCGCCATTAACCTCAAGGTTGGTATGGAGTTCTTTGATTTGTATTTCGTTATTTGTCTCATTTGCCTCCAATAGTCCTTCCCCTGAGCATTCGCTATATTGCTGCAAGTTTCACGCCATTGATTTTCACGAAATATCCTAATAAGATTTTGGTGTTGTAGTCGTTTAGTTCTCGCTTATCATCCGGATTTTTATGTTTTACGTAGTTTCTATAGAATTTCTTCTTATTTTTTATTAACCTCATAATAAAAGATGGTAGTTCCGTTACATAATACCTCTTTCTGGATTTAGGAGATTCCTCTAATATCGCCTGAGCCAAGTGGTTGGTAAAGTTGGTTATATAATCTTCGTTCATGGGGCTTTGTTTTTCCGATTGTATAAATGCATCCATTCTGTAGTTTATGTTGTTGATATTGCACTTTCGTGTCTTTATTTCAAATTCATTATGGTATTCATTCAATCAAAACAATTTTTTCAATTTCTAGCAAAAAGTGTTAAACAAAAATTAAATCTGAATGGACGTTGAATGCTCAGAAAAGACCTCAGAAGACTTAGAAAATTAAGAAATCACTAACCAAAATCGTATTCAATTTCTATCAAAAAGCTCTCACATAAGTGAAATATGAAAAGAAGTTGTCTTGTTGTGTACCCCGATTCTTTTCGGCAAGCATTCAGAAATTTGTGAAACGTAGCTTTTTCAAAACCACAGACGAGGCTTTTTATTGCGCAGAAACCTTGAAGAACTTGCAAAGATCCCTTCTTCTGAAGTTTCATAACATTTATATTGTACCCATTGACTGTCTGTAACTTTAGAACCGTTTGGAGTGGATCCAACGATTTTTTATTTTTTTCCCTTCCACTAAAAAAACTGCTGTAGGTTCAATAGTTTGCGAGATAGACTTCCTCGGTGGTTCGATTTTTAACTGCTTTTAAAATGGGCTTTGAAGATATTTAGAACAAAGTCAAGTTATTGAAACAATTTCAGGCTTATTGTGTTTGTTACGTTCATAGGGGATTGAAATCGCCTCATTCCGATCAAAAATAGCAGAAAAAATTTTTGTCATTTTTTTGAAATTGACGAGAGAGGTGGATGGTTTTCTCTGTTTTCTCAGTTTCTAACTTTGGCCTCCTGCAATTTTAGAAGGAGAGGACTAATTGGAGTTAATCTAACCTTTTGTTCTTTTTGATGTCCTCTTTCACCTTCTACCAAAGAAGGTCCCGCAGAATAAATAGTTTAGAAAATAGACCCTTTGGTGGTCGATTTTTAGCTACTCTTAAAATCTGGTTTGTGAATGGGCGTGTATTCATATTTTTCATTCTTCGTTTAAAAATGTTGCTATTATTTTTAAGACGTCATTAAAAGTCGAAACGTCGGCAGTTTTACTTCGGTACTAAATCTTTTTATTTATCTAGTTCTTGATGATTTTTTTTACAGATTATTTATAATATTGCGTAATTTCGTGTATGGCTTATGCTTACTCATCCAAGGATCCATTAGAATGCTGCATCAACACCTCTTTACTTTGGTGGAAATTGACCACTCCGCTCTCCTCTGAATTTGCCCGAATTTATGGCGGCTATACTAATGTTATTGTCAGTTTGGTCACGGCCACCGTCACCTCCGCCACCACTCCCGCCACTCTGGCCATGTTTCCTAGAGAGGTTCAGGAAAACTTCTTCTAAAGAGCGGCAATGATACATCTACAGGAGAACATGCAAAGTTTCTTCGACTAGAAATTTGCCGCTCCTCATGAGACTGATCTATAATTGATGAGATTGAGGAGCCCATGCCTCTTTGTCTCTTGGTTGGTTAGTTGATCTCATTATGACTCATTAGGACTCATTATGACATGCGGTTAGAGAATAGTCTGGCTTAGCTCTGTGCCCAATGCCCAAGATATTCCCAATATAATTCTACACAATGAATTGTAATAATTGGCCTTGAATATGGAGTTCCTTCCCAGCCGCAGTATAACAATCGCTTCGGTTCCCCCACTCGGGGCGCAGGATCTATCTCTGACGTAAAAATCCCCTCCGCAAGTCACGGCCAAATGGCTTGAACAGTCTCTTAACAAAACAGTCTTAACAGTCAAACAAAAAAAACTTGGTTTCTTATTACACATCATTCTAAGTTATACACCACGCGAAGATATTGATCCTTCGAGTTAGAATCAAAACTAAATAAACCTCTTTTAAAACTTTAAAACAAAAACAATAACTTGGTCTCTTAACCATCATTCTAAGTTGTACCACGCGAAGATATTGATCCTTCAAGCCAGATTCAAAATTGAACGTGCAAAAATAGATGCGCTTAGAATTTTGGTTCTCAGAGCCGGATTCGGAGCTGAACAGACATTCTTCGTTCGATGCCTGAAGTAAATAGCAGTTCCTCGGTTAAACAAAAACAAAAACTTGGTCTCTTATTACCCATTATTCTAAGTTGTACTACGCGAAGATATTGATCCGTCGATTCAGAATCAAAACTAAACGAAATTCTTTTAGAATTTTGGACCTTCGAGCCGAAATCGGAGCTGAACAGACATTGATCTTTTGAAGCCTGAAGTAAATAGCAGCTCGACGGTTAAAAGAAAAAGAAAAACTTGGTCTCTTATTACACCTCATTTTAAGTTGTATCACGCAAAGATATTGATCCTTCGAGCCAGATTCAAAGCTGAATTTGCAAAAATCGATGCGCTTAGAATTTTGAACCCTCGAGCCGGATTCGGAGCTAAACATACATTCTTCCTTCGAAGGCTGAAGTAAATAGCAGGTCGACGGTTAAACAGAATCAAAAACTTGCTCTTATTACACATCATTTTAAGTTGTACCACGCGAAGATATTGGTCCTTCGAGTCAGAATCAAAACTAAATGAACTTCTTAGAGAATTTTGGTTCCCTAGACGGTTAAACAAAAACCAAAACTTGGTCTCTTATTACAGATCATTCACCACGCGAAGATAATGATCCTTCGAGCCAGATTTAAAGCTGAATTTGCAATAATCGATGCGCTTAGAACTTTGGTCCTTCGAGTCAGATTCGGAACTAAATAGACATTGATTCTTCGAAGCCTGAACTAAATACATCTACTACTTAAAGGTAGACAACTATCAAGCAATCAACGGGGCAGTGGTACATCCAGTATTCAGCAACATAAGGAGGCATCTAGGGACGAATTTAGACTAGTGCCCAAGGAAGCAGTAAACAGTGGTACATGTAATATCTCAAATCTTCGCTAACGATTCTAACAACAAAACAGTATAGTTCTTACAAAACCATAAAAGCTTTATTTACTCTAACATATGTCCATTTACCATGTTTCGAAGTCTGATCAAGCATCTAACAAGGCCAATAACGTTCTCCCTCTTTAACATAACTTAATCCAGTTTTAATTTCTCCAAACCCTTTGGTGGCGCTCGTTTTCACCAATAAGGGAAGCGGCGCGTATTTGCAAAAATCGATGTGAGCACTAGCCGGCAGCTCCACTAATTACAAACCCCGTTTCTAATTAACGATATATAGGAAATTGTTCTGCAATACTTTGAAGTGGCAGCTCTGACGTATACCAATGACAGATTTAATTAACAGATTTCTAATTAACTCGATCGAGAAAATTCATAATAGAAAATTTTTGTATCACCTTTTTTTTTGCCTGCATTTGCCCCGTAACGATATATTGCAGATTCTTTAGATATTGGATTATGGTGGTCTTGGATTATCCGAACTTATGCCTTGTCAAAGGTGCTAAAGCAACCCATTTAAGTGCTTCGTCATGAATACGGACATGCTCGTAGGGTTCTATCAAAATTGCGATGGCCTGCCAATTTGTAGTCGAACGCAAACACAACTAGTTTAAATTAAAAAAGTGGGATATAGGACGTAAATTGGACGAAAAAGCATCAATTTGATAAACGATGCATTTGCAATTAATTTTCGTGAAACTCTGATCGGCAGAATAAAAAGAGTTTTAATTTTATTTACCTCGTTGCAGTTTTTATGACCCCGGGGGAGATTCGTTTCGGTAATTGGTGATAGGGGCTTAATTAAAATCTATCTTGTAGTTGAATAAAAGGATTTTTGAATATAAATAAAAAAATTATAAAAGTCTTTTATGAACGCTATTGTAATAAAAAGTTTAGAGAGAGCAAAAGTAAAAAAAAAGTACAAAAATGTAGAGATGTATAAAGAGTACGTAAAACGCAACTAGTACCTAATAATACTGATAACAATGTAGTAAGATTGAGAATCAAAATGAATGGATGTAGTGTGGAAGTACTAAGGAGGGTAAGCACTTTCTTTGTCACGTTAGAGTGTTCATTTGAAAACTAATGTGAAATGTCAAAAGACAGTAATGAAGGAAAAAACGTCCATTTACTTTGATTATGTCATCTTTTTCTGTTAAAAATTCATAGCCTCTTAGACGACCTTTTCTAATGAACACCCCGTACTTCAGGGTAACTACGTAACTTTATCAACAAACCTTGACAGGGCTTGACATTACAGTTACAATGGTAACCGACTGCGTAACCAATAGTTCACCTCGCGCTGCAAAAGCTAATAGTGAGTTTTTCACCTTCTGAAGCCCACTAGATCAATGCCTGGTAATTTTAGCAGGAGTATAATTTCGATAGAACGAAAAGAAAAACTGGCTACATGCATTTTCCGTTCATCTGTCATGTTTTATTCTCCGTTCCCCCTCAAACTGAAAATTGAAAACCTTGAAAATCCATAAAAAAAATTAGTCAAAAGGTGAAACAATGAAAAAAGTACAACAGTTTTGATGAAAATTAACCCCACTCGTACAGGTGTGGTTGACGTTTGGACTGATCTTATCCGTTGCCTTCGTCCCTTATAACCCCTCAAATTTGCCATACTACTTCTAAAAAAGGCATGTACTTCATGAAGGACCTTGAAATTAGCCGTGGTTATTAGGATCATTGACTCCTCTACCTATTTTTACTTTAAAAAAACCCAATACACATAATAGAACCTTTTCCTTTTGCATTATACTCACTTCATTTTTGTTGCGTTAATAATTACTTTTTTTTCTTATAATATTAATAATTATTAATTTAAAATTTAAAGGATTTAAGACATTTGATTAAATTTTGCATGAGCTATACGAACTGAGGCTAAACATCTAAGAATATAGATTGTTCACACAACTTGTGACTAACGTCCAAATAAGATATATCTGAAATTAGATTATGGTATTCTTAAAGCAAAATAATTCATATCTGTGATAGTCGAGGCTAGAAACGAAAAGGACCGCACAGTTTTGTAACTGATGGTAAATTACTAATTTATGGCTCTAATAAATTAAACGTCAAACTCATGGCCGTATATAATTAATTATTCAGGATAAACGTTTTAAAGTTCGAGCTAAATCGCTATGTTAAAGCCTTATTATGTCCTTCTAACAATAAATTATGGGTTACTTTTTGTGTTCAAGATGTAGCGGAGCCCTAAATTCCTCTGCCGTGTAGAAGTTGACAAAGAATGAAATCTGAAAAAAAAGGCGATTTTATTTTCGACGTCCATTTATTTTGCTAGCAGATACCTACTGGTATTAATACACAGTCGCCTTTAACGTAAAATGGTTGGGTGATTTCTCCTATATGACAAAATGAAATTAAATTTTATTAAACTACTTATTGTCATTATCTAATTGTGTAAAATGTTCCTTGGGTAGATAGAACCGAAATATAAAAATCAATCGAGATTAGACGGTGATTAACTTATAGTTTTTAAGTAAATGAATTAGCCGAAGCCCATCAGTTAAATGGCCTCCGTGATCTCCTGATTTAAGGCATCTGAGTTTTTTTCTTTATCAGTCTCTACATGGATTTGTAAGAATTGTAGCAGCAAAATACACTTTGAACATTAGTTGAACAACGCCTGCTCAACTTAGGTCGATACTTTTATTGAAAACTGGGGACCGGCCATAGCACTTTGTCAATGTCCGAGTCCTGCACAGTTTCGATGGTTCGTTTGGCTTCAAGGGATTTAACAATCGCGCGACGCTTGATTACTACTCTGGAATTGCTCCAAATTGTGGTTTAAAGTATATACAGCACAGCTCATAATTGTATTTACAAGGCCTATACAGAATTATCTTTGCGACCATATTATAATTTAAACAGCTATACCTTAGGAACCCAAAATGGTACAGTAAAAAAAAAATGCGACAAAAACTGAAATAATAGACTCACAACATCATATATTATTTGTAGTTTTTTTACGTACATATGACAATTTTCTCATATACTTACTCAAATGTAGAGTGACTTTTTTTGGTTTTCAATGTTTGGTTCCAAGAAATGCGAAATTAATGGAAAAGTCAAAATCAATCATCTGCTCCAATTAAACCAATATGAATCATGCAGGTGCGAGTGAGGCAGAACAGAGGGACGCTCTCACTTTAACTCACGAAATATATAGTACTTCGTGAGGCTCTTATTCTATTGGAAAATGATGATTTAATTTACTTAGGTAATACTCGACCTTTTTGAGAAAAGGAAAAAGCATTTTAATACCAGTTTGTTTCTTGTAGTACGACTTGTAGAAGTTGCTCATTTAACAACTGGATGCATTTATATAAATTCATTTATTTGTTACTATTAGTTGTTTAGTTGTTGAATTTTTACCAATTATTGTAGTCCAAAATCTAGAAAAAAAAGTGAAAACATTTTTGAAAAATGTTTTCTACAGTAAACTAGTAAAACAACGAAGTGTACCTAGCTATAGTGAATCCAACTATTTTTTGTCCTTGTTGATGTCCTCTTTCACTTTCTATCAAAGAAAGTCCTATAGGATCAATAGTTTGTAAGATAGACCCCTTCGGTGGTCAATTAGTAGCTACTTATAAAATTTGCTTTGGAGGCATTTAGAAAAAAGTCACTTATGGGATTAATTTCACAAATCCCACCATTTTTTCGAAATTGACCAAAGAGGGGGTGGAAAGGCCCCTACAACATTTTATGACGGGAAAAACCCAGCCATTTCGCTTTATGGTCACCCACCATCATTTACAACCTTAACGGTTTTTACCTAGTTTGTAAGCCTAGATTTTAAAACCAGTCTATGTCCAAGCTTCAAAATAAATGCAACTATAACACCAGATCCTTCGAGCATAATTTGGGTTTAGTCGTCATTGTGTCTCTAAACCTGGGGTATTCTCTCTTTTTTCTTATGTTCCAACTTTGACCACGTGCAACTTTAAAGCGAGTGGACCGATTGGAGTAAATCGAATGATTTTTTGTTGTTTTAGATATTCAGCTCCCACCAAAGAAAGCACAGTAGGATCAATAGTGTGGGAGATAGATCCTTTCGGTGGTGAATGTTTACTTTTAGAATGTGCTCTGGAGGCATTTAGAAAAAGGTGCACTTATGGGGCCAACTTCACTCTCATTATGTTTTATTGTGACGAAGTTAACCAAATGCGGGGGGGGGGGGTTATTCACTCATAATTCTCACTGTCCAACGTTGAGCGCCTGTTACTTTAAAACGAGTGGACCAATCGGGCGACGGTTTTTTTGTTCTCTTTGATGTCCCCTTTTACTTCCCACCAATGAAATGCCCGTTGGATCAGAAATTTACTTGGTAGTTTGGGAGGTATACCCCTTCGGTGGTCGATGTATAGCTAGTTTTAGACTGTGCTGTGGAAGCATTCAGAAAAATATCCATTTATGGTATCAGTTTTACAAATCCTATAATTTTTTCGAAATTGCCAAAGGGATATTCCCTCTTTTTTTTCTCAATTTCCAACTTTTACCGCCTGTAACTTTAGAATTACCGATTTCATTTTTTCTTCCCAAAACCCATACTATTCTGTCTTTGAAACCATCGGCTTCGTTTTACATTCGTGTATTGATCGCTTTACCAAGAGAATCTCCAATGGTTTTCCAGCAGTATCACAAAACGCATATCGGTCTATAGGATCTCTGCACCCTCATTATTTTTCTGGCCTTTTTAACAACACCAATATGCAGCACTAAACATAGACTAATACACACATCGTATATAAAAGCTTACAAACACTTTTTTTAGCACTGTTGACTAAAAGTTCAGGCTTAATGCCATTAGGGTCCGCAGCCCTTCGTACAATTGAAATCAGAATTTTCTGGGTGTAGCTTCCATCTACAACAGTCCTGATTCTGGAGTAATGTGTGAGGATCAAAATGAAACTTCTGACTTCGTTGACTACTTAAGAATGACTTGTCAGGTTAGTATGAACTTAATTGACCAGTCAACTTCGCCAAAAATTTAACTCTCACATGTTCCTGTAGAATTCAAAACAATACTCATAACGATGCAGATTACTGTAAAATACAGAAATCAATTTTTAGCCGTCGGTACTATGAAAACCCTGTTTTTGACCTTTTAAACAACTGATGAAGTATCATTTTGCAAACTCTAATTGTGCCCATCCCCAGACTAGTTTTGCCGTATACTGCTCGTCAGTAAGGCTTTGACACAATCAGAAATTGCAAAATTTTCGGTACTCAAGACACGTTTCATAGCAGTACCGAGAAAAGTTTCGCGGTGGCGCCATCTGTGTCCGTTTGTTGAAGTAACGCGATTGCACTCGTCTAGTATCAACGTCATTGCCCGGTCTAAGGAAAAAATTGTGCAGATCACTGTAAAATACAGAAATCAATTTTTAGCCGTCGGTAATATGAAATCGTTGTTTTCGACTTTATAAACGACTGATGAACCATCATTTCGCAAGCTCTAATTGTGGTCATCCCCAGACTAGTTTCACCTTATAAGGCTCGTAAGTGAGGCTTTGACACAATCAAAACTTGCAAAATGTTTGGTACTCCAGACATGTTTTTAATACTCATAACAACTGTCTGCAATATTGCTGATACTTTAATTTAATACATTAGGTATCATATCATTTCGAAAATATCTTGCGTACCTTGTTAATCAATCTTTTAATTTGTTGTTAGTCCATCTTGCGGAGTTAGCCACCAATTTCCGGTTTATTTCATGGTTCTCCATGTAGTCCAGTCTGCAGAGTTTTTTGCAATATTTTTGCAGACCGGTATTCCAACTTATGATGATAATGTTGGGTATAATTCTAACAAAAGAGTTTTTTTGATGTCTGTGCCTGCCTTACTACTCTTAGCAGCGAGTAAGGTGGTCTTTAAGTAAGTTTGCGTTGTTTGGTAAACTTTTGGATAAATGTGATATTTAAGCTTTGGATAAAAATGTTGTTTTTAGAAAGTTTTCTGATGTTCTTCTCGTGCTAGAGAGGACCAAGTCAAAAAAAGATGTCGAATCCATTAATCCAAGCAATCTTAAAACATATGGAAAAACCAAGTTTGTTTTCAAATGTGTAAATGCCAAAATCAGTTTAAGATCTAAGGTAAACTAAAAAAATAAATCTATTACATCTCTATGCAGTGAGATACAAATAACCATCGGCATTCATATATCTCACCGTATAGTTGAGCATGTTAAGCAATGATTGCACCATGTTAAGTAATGATTAGGGCTAAGTAGAACTTAACCTGAAGTGACGGTTGCATTAAATTTCATAGTCATTTTAGGGTCACATACCTAAAATGACGTGTTTACTATGAAATTAAGAAGGTACTTTAGCATAGGTATCTTCTAAAAATTGATCTAGTTTAGTCAAAGTATATAAACCTTAATTTATTGAATTCATTGTTACGGTTTTAAAAAATTAACACGTTATTTGGTTTATTACCTTATGAAATAGCCATAAAATTGGTCAGTAGAGAATTTTAATGAGGCACACACTTTAATCAAAGGATTTTTATTGAATTGCTGTTGTGATTACAAACATTAAATATCCTTGGTTATGATAATTATTTAAAGATTGATAACGACATTGATGACAACTTTGGCATATTGACAGCCAGATTAACAGTTTTTTGTAATTTTTTATATTTTTAAATCATTTCACATGTATCTATCTCTATAATGTTCTGGGCTAGAACTAAGTTTTCTGGATGTCTTTTAAATTCATTGAATTCCTAAAGGATGTGAGGTTACCTTTTCCTTCTCCTTTTGGTCCTTTGTGTTAAAATTTCGTCGCTTATTTAAACGGGAATCATGTAACTTCCCTGCGGGATTTAATGCAAGCTCAGCCAAAGAATAGAATAAACACATTTAGGCCATTCACCATCTCAGGTATGTGAATTGAAAGTGTCTTTTCGAGTTTAAACCACATTTATTTGAATACAGTATAGGTACAAATCTCGGCCATCTGTCTCTGTGGGAAGCGACAATTTCGGCAGAAAACTGGCTTGGTTTCACTTCACATAAATCTCGCATGCCCTAGTGGAAGCACCTGCCATCGTCCGATGGCGCCACTTGCATATATGCACAGTGCCTTGAGCAATAGATGAAACCAAATTATACTCGAGCTCGTATTTCTATCAGGTTTGAGATATTTGATGAGCTCCAATAAGAGCGAAGCCTGATAGAGAAATGAGTTTGATACTCTGCTGAACGTCGTCCCCAGACAGTATAGATACGAATCTTGGCCATCTGTCTGTGGGAAACGACATCTTCGGCAGAAAACTGGCTTGGTTTCACTTCACATATATCTCTCATGCCCTAGTGGGAGCACCTGCCGTCGTCCGATGGCGCCACTTGCATTTATTTGAATATAATTTACATCAACTGTACCTTTTCATGGGGATCTTAGGTCATATTTTCATGTCATCATCCTTTTTTTTTGTTATTGGATCTGAATTGAAATCAGAATTTTCTGGGTGTAGCTACAAAATGTAACATTACTGTAACCACACAGTTATCACTGTAAAATGTTTAAGCTATGAATATAATTTCGAACTTTACCATTGACATGAGTATGGTGCAGGATCTCCACATGGGTTTTGTATGCTAATTGACTGAGGCTGCTTCAGTCTCAGGCCTACATCCAGTGCTACAACGGGTACTATCACATTTAGTGTCTAGTGCTGCTAATACTAGTGCCACTACTATTGGTTCGGCAAGTGCTGCTGGTTTCTTAGCTCCGACCAATAGTTCTGCTATAAACAGCTTCACTACACACAACACCACACACTACACCACTACACACCGAGCCACCCTGGACCTCTGATAATGCCCAGCCCAATTTACCTTGACACGATTGTGGGTGACTAAGATCCTTCACATTACACCACACAGCACAACAGGTGGGTCCGTTCCATTATTTTTCTAACATTGCCTTTTGATATAACCTCGTCTGGTGTGGTACTTATTGCGGTCCCCTTACCTTCCCTAATTATTAATCAGTGACTCGCCGAGGCCTCCTGCCACCGGAACCAGCGACATAAGGAATAACCATTCGCTACTCCACTATTTTAAGTAAAGATTACCTTAGTTAACCAATCAGAAACTTGTAAACTGAAGCATATAGCGCTATAGGCGGAGGGTGTTAACACAGCTTCAACTTAACTACCTTGCCTATGCTATTCCTTCTGGAAGCTTCTGTCACCTGACCCACATTTAATTTGATAGGCTTAAAGCCATTGTGAATCACATTTCGTTTTCTTGCGATAAAATTGTAAAATCAGTTAATTCAGGCCCTTTTATTAAAAGTCATTTTCGTTACACAGCGGTTCTGGTTCAAAGGTAAGTGGTTGAAAATCAGCTGGTCTGTCATTTTTGTTTAACCAGAACCAGAACCGGTGCAATACAAAAATGACCAAAATGTTTTGTAAATTACTACCCGCTTCAATCACCCTAATATATTGACATTTGACATTCCCATGACAAGCAAATTAATGACCTTTGTTTAATGTCATTAATTTCCTTGTCATTCCTTCAGTACCCTCTTTGTCATTTGTCAGTTGTTTTCATAGAATAAGAAGTGATGGTGATTTCGACGACCGGGTCGATATATAAATGCTACAATTACCCCGACCACTCTACCCATTTGCCGAACTAGCTGGTAGTGTAGAGATTTTAAAGATCTATTAAAGGGTAAGCAAAGGCGATTAATATTTCTTTTTCTTCCCCTTCACGTAATATCATATTGAAGTTTTGACACTGCATTTTTCTCGCTCCTAAGTTATCCTCAACAAAGTACAATGTGTGCACTTGAAAGTGGCATCATGGAGATTTTGGTACCTCTACCAACTTTTTGAACCCTACTGCAATAGGTACCTAACAGGAGTTCGGCCAAAAATGCATCGAAATTAATTTAACATTTCTTATATCGCCTTTTTGATAATATCCAAGTTGATTAAGGGCATACAAATTTTTTTCAGCTACCCTTTCACCCAGAAATCAAGGGTTTAACATTATAAGGTGCACACGTGGACTGGCCGTAGCTCCCTGGACAATAATATCTCATTACGAAGGTCGACTTTCTGACGAAGAATGAACTCAATCACGCCGTGCGGTGGAGATCATTATGACCCCCATTCACACGGTTCACAATTCTTCATAATTTGCGTATTTCAGTTGTCATTTAGACGCATTGTCACGTTGCAAAATACCTAAATTCGTACTATTTGGTCCGTGCAAATCTTAAACATACACTTGTTAAATTATTGCGGTTAACGTGGATTCGGTGGTCTAGAGGAAGTTGCCGGAATTAAGGCAACTTTAAAGGTGAATAAATTTGATGCGTAGGTGTCCGTAGAACTTTTATGACCCGCATCGCAAAGACATGCAACAAATTACTTCAGTGGTCCAGGATTTGTCTGGAAACTAGACTCAAGCACTGGGAAAGTTACCTCGTTAAACTGGACATGACATTACTTCACTTTAACAATATTAAAATCCTTGGCAGACTAAGTTAAATAATGGGAGAGCGGAGACAAATCAATAAGTAAATATAATCCATTCCCTTATTATTGCCCTCAAGTAGGCGCTGGAAATCTGACTTTGACATTTTGATCGTATCTTCTCAACACGTGCCGAAAAGAAAAAATGTATAAAAAAAATTAAGATTTCAAGGGTGATGAGATGCCAAAAATAAGTGAATGAGGTATAGTATGACAAATCCTATACAATGCGGCGCTATGTACGGCTGATTCGAGCTATTTTTTTACCAGGATTATTTTATACACCCATTTAAGCCATATTTTATTGCTTTAAGCATGCGGATGACATTATGCAGCATTTATATCCGAGAGATGGGATTTGCATGGACATTTCAATGTAGTTGTAAAGCCATTTACGCGAAAAACTGGAACATGGTGGTTGTGAGCACGTATTTTCCCCCAATATGACCGCTTATGGTTGACACACACTATAAAGTATGGATTGGACACTTTCCTTAAATTTGAGGTGCATTCTAAGAATCAAAGCTGTTTTTGACAGTTCACAATCCTAAATTGACGGAAAAGAGGAGCTCAATAATAATGCGTCACACCGTATACTACACATAAAGATAACCTTGGTGCTGCTGTCTGCTTTCTTTGATAACCTACTAAGGGACTATTTCCGTTGTAGATAAGATAACAAGCACCAAGACGAACGTGTAATTAAAGGTAAACAGAAAACAGATTCTTATTTACACATCTAATTTTGTCTTTTATGATCCTAATCCTGAGTGATTTAAAAGCTTACTCGAAATATTGCGTTCATATTAGGAAAAATCTCTAATCTATGATGATACACCTACCAAATTATTTTAACTATACCTGGTGTCCAGCAGAACCCTGGACATAAGAGTTTAACATGGAAAATCGGTTTTTATTTTTTTTGGCCCCTATACGGTTGAACATAATAACTTCTTATGTCAGAGTCAGAGCCGATTTTCCTTTCTTATTTATTTTGAGGGACTATCATGTAGTAATTAACGTGATTATGCAGTGAAAATATGTTGGCGACATTGCACATGCATGGCGGGGGTGACGCGACAAATTCAAATTTTTGCACTTTTTGAAGCGTTTTTCCAAAAAACGGCCAAAACTGGGGTATTGATAAATTACAGAATGATAGCTGACCATACGCTCTACAACTTTCCTCTTAAAAGTTTTTCAATCAATTCAACTGTACATGCGCAAAAAAAAAACCGATTTTCCATGTTAATCTCCTATGTCCAGGGTTGTGCTGGACACCCGGTATTAGAAAGCTTTTGTTAGGCTATTGGTAAGTTAAACAAAAATTGCATAGGAGTAAATAAAAATCCAAAGAATCACAGTTAAATCGTGACGATGAATCAGACCAACATCAGAAATATGTTAAACTTTGTTACAAAATAATTTGAAACAACCTGAAACTAACCTGAACGAAAATGCCTTTATAATGTTAACAAGGCGTCGCAAATGTTTTCATAGAATTAAAAAAACTGAGAAAACTTTTTGTGTCTTAATTTAATGATCTAAAAATGTTATACAATTCGTAACTTTGCCAGATGATCGCTCTTGATTTCTGTCACAAAGAGTTCAAAGTAAATTGCTTTTGAGAATTAAAGTTTAAAAAGTGTTTCACATACTCGTTTTCATTTCACATTCTACATGGAAAATTTAAAGAGCAAAGAAAAACAAAAAGGAAAAGAAGGTATAAAGGGAAAAACATAACAGCAATTGGTCCTTTTGGGTAGGGGGGCTGTTTGTTGTCTTTTGCTGTCAGTTGTAGGTTAAGACCAAGAGCTGTTACTCGTTATCGTAAGCCGGATAAAGCCTGGAATCCTGTTACCCCGAACAACTTCATTAATACGTTTTCGAAAAATAAAATTTTACCTCAAAAATATGTCGTTTGCTAGAAACGACTTATAGCGTTTTTCACTGGGAAAACTAGTTCTCACTGAGTGTATTATCCTTTGTCAATTCGTTCAAAATACAAAGACAGAAATATACTTAGTGCGCACTAATGCAGCCAGTGAAAAAACGCTATAGTCTAAGCGATAAAATGTTGTTATACTAAAAAAAGGTTAGTATAGGGAATGTCATTAAACGGCATTTAAATTTGGACTCACTAATTACCCAATCCGCCCTTGGAATGTAAAACACAGTTTTTAATGCTCTAACTTTAGGGTTAGATTGTACGTCTAAAAATAATAAAAAGAAAGTTTTACGAACGGGAGTCGGAAAAACTTGGTTAATGAGTTCACAGGCTATCAAAGTTTAAGTTTTTTTCATTTTTCCATATTTTTTTGAGATATTAAGTTTAATTGCTCACTAGCTCTTTCAAACCATAACCAATTCAAACCAATATCTTATAAAGACTTAAGTTGCTGGTGAAACGCAGAATCAACAAACGTAAAAAATACGCGATATGTTATTCTTCTTTTGCTTCCTTATTGAACAACCGATCGACCGCCTTTTTTTTGGCTGTGCCAGTGGCCAAGATCATTCATTCTTACGAAGCCACCCTGCCACCATTGTGACTCCAACACCCTCAGGATGGCAGATTGGCTGGATTGTAAAATCCTGGAACACGTCTGCAGGAGGTATCAGGCGTTAGGGTGCTAATCACTGCAATTCTAGTACGCACAAAGAACACTTTTCATACCGACGTATCCACTAAGAGGCCGTTGAAGAATCTGTACAAAAATAGGAAAAAAACCTCAGCTTTAAGTGGGACTGTATTGCTGAATGCAATCTGGCTGCTATAGTAGCACCCACCAACTCTAAACGAGAGATTGTCATTTTCTTAAGGGTGCAATACTTCGCTTTGCAGCCCCCAGATGAAGGGTCACCTTGTAGTTCTGTTCCACTCGAATAAAAACCATGCAGTCATAAGCCTTTGCGCTAGCATCACAAAACACATGCATGGAACAGTTTGCATGATCATCCAAATGAATTCATCTAGTAAATATAATTAGTTCCTTTAAGGCTTGATTGTACAAGTCACCCTCAAAGTCGGGTTCAGCTAAACTCGACTGGTACTTGAACTCGCCCATAAGAAAAGCATTGCTGTCAGCAAGTGTCACAAATGAAATTAATTTGACAGCAATGCGATTCTTATGGGCAGGTTCAAGTACCAGTCGAGTTTAGCTGAACCCAACTTTGAGGATGACTTGTACAATCGGGCCTAAGTAGGTCAATCCATTTATCCAATTGCAAAATTATTGCCTATTTTGTTCAAAAAACATCTGCAACAATAATTTGAAAAATAATTTCGCTCGTCTAGCAAATCCGGATCTGAGATCAAATATTCCTGAACCTACGATTGAATAAACTTTTCTAGAAAGTACATCTTCTCGCTTAAGGTGAAAGTTCTTCAAATTAATTTTTATGGTCAGAGTGTCTTTCTGAATATTCCAGACCAAACCAAGGTCCAGCGTTTCCACAGTGTCCTTATCCGTCTCTGGCTTTTGGATGTCTCCCATTCTACCAGTTCAAATTTTGCTTCCAACATAAAAACTGTAGAGTCTTTGTTAAAGCTATATAAATCATCTACATTTCTCACACTGGCTAGACAATTATCTCATCCGCTTATACTCTTTGCCAGATTTGAAGCGGGGTCTTCTACAAGACAGTAGAGAACCATTTGTTCAAAATTATCGTTTTCGGTCTGAATAATGAGTGTATCAGTGTATCTGATGGTCTCGCTGTAGACGTCTGATTTTGAGAATTAGAGGTTTTTCTTTGCTTTTTTGGGCTGAAGCTCCAGGAGAAGGAAACCTAGATTAATTACTGGATCTAGTTGAACTATTGTATGAAGTTTTTTTTGAGACTTTTGATATATTTGTTAGTAATTTTTCAAGAATGATAAAGCTTAAAATCATTTCTGGTTCTTGGTCCTAATATTTATGTAAGGAACATCTAGCCTTTGCCCGTGCATACAGGTCTATCTGATCAAACCAAATCAAAAAATGTTCTTTATTGTCTGAAATGGGCATTCATTGACAAGGCAATATAAAAGTGGTAGAACTATAAAACTAAAAATCGGTACTAAGAATACACAAAATGGGAGCACACGCATTCACTTATAGACTACACTAAATATAAAATGCCTACAATTAACACAGTGAATAAAACCAGGAATAAACCCGAGTGACTAAAACCGAAGACAAACAACTAACAGTTCTACAACACGTTACATTCCTAGCCATAGTATAGTGTACACGGCTCTGAAAAAAAAACAAAAAAAAATCCTTTCCCTTTCCTTCCTTCTCTGTTCCCCTTTCTTCCCTTCTCCCCTATTTCATCTGGAAAATGCTTCTACAAATTCCATTCACAAACTATCCTGTAGGAACTAGTCAACTGAGTAATGAGTAGGCTCTTCATTTTGCGCTTAAAAAGATTAAGATTATTTAGAGCTCTGATAGTTTCCGGTAGATGATTGTAGAAGAGCTTGCACCTGCAAACCACATACCCCCTGAACAATGCTGAAGTCGGGGAGGGCATAGGAACACGATGCCGGTCTCTCATCCTGTATCGACTCACACTGATACATCGCTGATTTCTATACTTTCTAAAGATGAGAGACACCACTTCTAAAATAAACAGATTTGGCACAGAATCTGATTCTCCACAAATAAAACCCTGCACGATTTCCACCTTCGGGCGCCACACATCCACTTAACTGCTTTCTTTTGAAGAACACAGACTCCCCGAAGCTGCTGAGCAGAGCAACAGCCCCAAAATGCAATGCCGTAACGCAGGTGAGTTTCCACCAGGGCAAAGTATGCGCTTCTGAAGCCACTTTTTTCTTAACATTGGCAACATGAACATCAAATTTCAGTTTGGCATCAATATGCACTCCGAGAAATCTGTTCTCCGTGGTGGTGTCGCACTGCCTCACCATTCATCATCACTTCCTCTAACTCACACCCGAAATACAGTATAATGGTCTTGGAAACATTGAGTGCCAGTCCGTTCCTTTCACACCACATTCTCACCTTTCCCAGATCTTCCTTTACACAGTCATTCAATTTCTCCACACACTCACTATGCCCATAGTATGGCTGCATCATCCGCATATAGAGTAAATCTGCCTGAAATATCGATAGTTGCCAGAACATTAATATATAGGAGAAATAAGAGGGGGCCCTGAGGAACCACCCGATTCATCCATCGTGGCTCAGATATTTCCTCATTAAAAGTAACTGACTGCCTCCTGTGCGAGAGATAAGACTCAAAGAAAAATTCACCGAAAGTTTGTGTCACATCATCAGAGCGTTTGCTCCCAAGACGCGTTTTGCTCCCACTAGAGCTCATCAGTTGGAATGTACATGTAAGGAATTCCTCACATATATATTAGGACTAAGAACCAGAAATCATTTTTTGATTTCAAGCTTCATAGCATTCGGTATGTTGTTACATCGAAGCACTACATGTGAAGTAGATACAATTATCGATCGACGAAGCGATTCGTGGTCTGTATATGCATTACGTGCAGTAGAAAATGCCCACTTAGCGAAAGAGATGGCGCCAATAGGACTGGCCTGCCATAGCTAAGTAGACTTTTGGCTTAAAATTTCGATTTACTTTTGTGTGTGAAATCGGTTCTGTAGCGGTGGCAATCGGTCGAGTTTAGTATTCGGGCAGTCGGTATAGCATCGTTCAGAATCGTGTGCGTTCGGAAATGTTCGGCAGTGTCAGGCTGAGGTGCTCTAGTGATGAAGCTGAGGCGAGTAGTGACGGGAAAATGGCAACCATCTCGAGGGAGGTGTTTCTTAAGGCCATGTCGGATGCGTTGATTCGTACCTCGACCGACCCGGTCGAGAAACTCCTGGTCGAGAAACGTGGAAAACCATTGTGATCCTGATAAAGTGTGCAGGGTAACGTCAATTCGTGGTAACGGGTAACTGTTAGGGTAGCGGTCCTTTTTGGTGACATTGTTCAACTTCCTGTAGTCTACACAACACCTAGTTGTTTTGTCCTTTTTTTTTAAAGACCAACCGGAGGCGACCATGGTCTCGACGACTCTTCGATGATGCTCTCTTATAGCGTGCTCTTCGACAGGTGATCAACTTCTTCTTTCTTTGCGATTGGCACTCTTCTGGGGGGTTGTCGTATTGGTTGTGCATCCCCGGTGTTCATGCGGTGCGGAGTGAGTGTGGATAAACCAGGTGAGAAAAATATTGGGTAAATAATGTATCGATAAGTAAACTGGCAGGCTACCCTGGGGCAGTCAAAAAGACTGCGGCGGGGAAACCTGTGGAGAAGACAGCGATACAGGCGGCAGTTGGCAAAAAGAAGTCCATCGAACTGGCCCCGGAGGCAGGGCCAAGCAGTGAGCAGCCCAAAACGCGGACTGTTCTTGACCTCAAGTAACTGAGCAGGCCAAGCCTAGGATTTTTGCGGAGGCATGGACTGAGCTGTCGGCTCAGCTCCAGTGAAAATCAAGAGTATCCTCTCCAAAGAGGGTTTCAGGCTGGCGCCGGATACGGTAAAGGACTACAAAATAGTGGTCCCAGTGCTGGCCGAGGTCTGCTTGACTACGTATACCTCAAAGCAGTGGAAAGCGAACTTCTGGAGAAGAACGTGTAGGCCGAGCTGTTCAAGATGTCTAACAGAAAGACCAAACATCAGCTGGCCCTAGTTTTGGCCAAGTGTTCAGACACCACAGTTTTTAAAGTAGAGGAAACTGCTTGGACTTTCTGTTAGAATCGAACAGCACAGATAGAAGACACTGCCCACCCAATGCTATCGCTGCTAACGATATGGCCATGGGCAATCGCAGTGTCATCACCAGGAGAGGTATGTCAAGTGCGCGGGAAACCACGAGAAACCCGCGGACGGGACCTGAAACACAAAGTGCGTGCCTTGCGCCACCCAGCTAATTGGTTGGGGTGCCCCAAGGTCCCGTGCCACGATTCCTCCTTTGGAGGGGGGGGGGGGTGGACAAAAGGGGTGGTTAAAATAAAACAGAATTACGCTGCTTCAATGAGCCTAATGCTGAATCTACTGAGCCAAACTTAATCTTCACTTTATCCAGCCTTAAGAGAGCAATTGCCCCGAAACTACCCCAGATCGGAGAGTGGTCGTGAGTTAGAAGACCTTAATAAAATTGCGCCACCTACTTTAATAAGCTCTCTCTCTTCAAGGATGCTGGACAAAGATGCTCGAGGGATGCTAGAGCACTAGTTAAAGCGGGAAATCAAGGAAACTAGTAACCCAGCAGTAACAAGACCAGATCCGCACGATTTATAATCAACTCTAAACAGTGTATTCAACCAATAATTGCATTTAAGATAATATATAAAACCAAAATCCTTTGAGTATGACAAATGTATACCGAAAATAAACATAAAAGCAACCCTCAATACCCAACCTGATTGCTAAAACCATCACGAGTTACCTGTGATTTCTGGGTTAAACAAGTGACCACAACTGACAGAAATCAGCTGGTGGACCACCAGAATTCCAACCTTACTTGTTACTGACTACAAATAATATTTTAATAAGTTTACTGGCTTAAAGTGAACTATGTTTTGTGGCTCACTATATTTCCAGAAATAATCCAAAACCTGGGGTATACGTTATACGTAGCATATGTACATATGCCTCGCTTACAATGAGGCCCTTGTTAATATAAGAATTTATTCCTGAGTGGGTGAATGTTATAGTAAAGTACCATCCACTTAAAATTAAAGGAAAGTAGGCACTAAATTTAAGTACTGGTATTCCCAATAAAAACAGTAAGTCAGCCTACCTTGGTCTCTGCTTACAAATACCTCAGTCCTTTAATTCCTGTTGAAACCCTAGGTTACACTCTCCAGTGCTCCCGTGACAGTCAAGTGTCCTAGTTACAGTCAAGTACAGCTGTAGCAAGTGTTCGAAATGCAGTGAGGTAGTGGTTCGGTTTCGATGAAGCAAATAATGAATGAAGATAAGGGTGACTCGAAGCAAAGTTGACGTAAAATTGAAGTTGTGGTTGAAGTTAAAGACGAAGCTGAACTTGAAGTAAAACGGGTGAGAGAATTCCTTAGATGGAGGATGGCCTTAAGAGTGAATATGTCCCTGAGGACTTCAGCAAAACTCAAGTCTCACTGTTTTCTGACAAACCTTTTGGCCGCTGCAAGCGTTAACTTTCAAAGTTAGTAGGCAGGTGCTGTCAGAATGTAGAAACTTTTAAATCTTCCAAAGCGATTTTTCTTATTTAGTAGCTAACCTTAGGCAAGCATAAAGAAGACCAATTACTGCTGCAAAAATCCTCAGTTCATGTGCCCTTTTTTTTATTCAAATTCCTAGCAAATTTCACTCTGCAATGGGTCAGTCTCTCATTGGTCAGTATTTGACCAATCAGGATCTTTGTTTTGATTTAGAGCGCCAAAACAAAACACGCCAAAAGCAATCAGTTTAGTTCAATTTAGGAAATAGAAATTGTCTTTGAAGAAGGAATTCATTATTATAGCATTTATAAAACAGCATTTTGAAGTCTTATTTCCAACCAAAAATCTAATCTATCTAGATAGAGTCGATTATTTTAAACCGTTACACCCGAAAGGCGCGCACCCAAGCGCCAAAACTCCCAAGCAGGCTAAAAAGTCCAAGGGAACCACATCTCGAAAGCTCCAAAAGGCAAAAGCCCTCAGAAGGACGATGGCCTCATCAAGTTCATCGAAGCCAAGTTGAAAAACTGCTTGATAGGATGGATTCCACTTCGGAATTGGTTGCTAGACACCCTGTGTCCTTCACCATTATATCCTGTAACGTTAACGGGCTACGCGCCAGGAAGTTCGTAGTGGAGGATGTCCTCTTGGCGGAAAGAGAGCCGGAAATTCTGGCTCTTCAAGAAACCAAGATGGGTAGCCACGTTCGCGTAAACTTCCGGGGTTATAGCACGTATCGTTACGACAAAAAGAACCCCAATAACGGAGGGGTGGCCATAGTGGTGAGTGACGCAGGCCTGGGCGTCCAAGACACGGAAAGTGATCCAGTTTTCATTGTTGTGGGCACCAGCTATGGTCAGATGAAGGTCACATCGGCATACAAGCCTCTACAGGACGAACTGCAGCAGGAAAATTTCGACATTTTCCTGGGTGGCCAGCAAGCACTAGTGCTGGTTACCCTCAAGTTACCCCCAGGATGTCCATGACAGGGGAAGTCAGGGACAGCCTGGGGACCCTTGTGGAACGAAAGGTTCCTGGGCAGGACGGCATCTACAATAAGGTGCTGAAAAACCTGACTAGAAAGATTTGGACATCGAGGTCGAAATAGGGAGTGGTGATAATGCTGAACAAGCGGGGCAAGAATAAGAAATTTCCATTAACTATCGGCCCATCACATTACCATGTGGGGCTGAAAAGGTCGTTTAGCGTATTATTCTGAGGAGACTACAAGACGAGTGTATACGCCTAAACGTCGTGCCCGTCGAATATGGTTTACAGGGGCTGCTTTAGGCAGAATATCAAGTCCTGAAAACCATGGAGCACGTTGCGGAAGGCAGGAACTCCAAACTGATTACTGAGCCTGCGTTTGATAGGGTTTGGCACGAACGCCTGATCTACAAGCTGAGTGGCTTAGATTTGTCGGCAAACATTTGTCAATTTATCGACAGTTACCCCACAGACGTTGTAAGGGTTGGTTCCTCTCTGTCGGCGCCCAGAGCGCTAGAGGCAGGTGTTCTCCAAGTACACTTGCCTCTAGCGCTCCACGCGCGTCCACTGTACACCAGCGGTATTCCTAGAACACCAAGGACTACGCTCGCATTGTATGCTGATGACAGGGCTGTTTTATCCAAACACCGGAGAACAGATGTTGTGCGGCAGAGTCTGCAGCTAGCTTTAGATGACCTCCAGGAGTTGCTGGTAAATAGATTTTAGACGACCTCCAATATTGATAAATAGGCGTCGCAATGCTATCCCGGATCAACTTGTGTTCGATGGCATCGAAGTGCCAAGGCAAGACTCTGCCGTTTATCTGGGGGTAATCTTGAATAAAAGGCTGACATAAGGCCTCCATGTCAGGCCTCCATATACTCTCTACTCAACCGAAAGGGCCATCTGCCGGTTAGGGGGATGCTCCTGCTGTTGAAACACCGATCCTAACATATAGATAGGCCTCATGGGATGTGCGGCGGAAGCCCAACTCTCCCAACTCAGTTAGAAGCTGGATGAAAACATTTACCTCCGTTTGGCGGTAATTGAGTGGTACTAATGTGCCGTGGAGTTTACTCGAAGTGTGCCATGGAGTTTAACGAAGAAATTCGTGTTAATCTGCGATAACAAACAGTGCGCGATTTCATGAGAGTCAAAGCTGAGAAGATCATGCAACGCGCGAAAGCACATCCAGACGACCTGCTATGGGTTTTGGTTGGCTGGCAAAAGTGGCTGTGTTGTTCTAAAATGTATGTGCTTTGTTTAAAGATGGAGGCGATTAAATTATGAGGATATTTATTTTCTATAAGGGCTGATTTTTCCTTTTTGATTGCTTCGGTTCGGGATTGGATAGGCCCGAAGGCCGGCAAGGCTATAGTTATGACGGATTTTTTTTGGGATGTAAGATGATTCGATCGGAAATTTAGATATCTTTCGGACTTTTTATTATTGAGAGTGGAACTACTAGGAAGGAGTTTTGTTGGTTTTGTTCGATTAGTTTCTATGGTGAATGGAATTTTTAGATGATATTTGTTGAACTCCTCTAAGATGTGTTGGACGCAGTCCTTAGGTGCAGCAAGTAGACAGTCATCCACGTCGCGAAGAAAAGAAAGAAAGTTTTAATTTTAGGCTCTTGATTAATGTGGTTTCGAAGTCTACGAGGACTAGTTGCAGCCTTCGCTTGGCTGCACTGCTTTCTTTATTATGCGTTTTAAGAATTTTGAAGGTTTTTCAAAATGGGATTTGATGCATGAGACGATGGGTCTGAGTCGAGGTCTGAGTGGTATATCTGTTTTGCGTAGTTTTGGAAACCGGTAAATTTTTTGGGGCCAGGCGTTATGCATTTTGAGATCTCGGCAGTTTAGGAGATATGTAGGCTAGATTTTCCTATCTCTTAATAAGGTCGTTGTATATAGTTTTGTCTTCCATAGTTTGTAAATTCTTTTGTCGTAGTCACTTTCTTTCATGTCTAACGACCTCGTTTTGTACTAAAAGGTTGGATTAA
Organism: Taphrorychus bicolor; assembly: GCA_951812265.1. Taxonomy (NCBI): domain Eukaryota; kingdom Metazoa; phylum Arthropoda; class Insecta; order Coleoptera; family Curculionidae; genus Taphrorychus; species Taphrorychus bicolor. Next base: position 11,673,131 of record OX638299.1, on the reverse strand, counting down.
CCAGGCCTTAGTTATGAGCTTTTAAGTTTATGGCTTGGAATTTCCAAAACCTTCTAGTTTACACCCCGTCAATAAAATTATCTTCGGCAAAGAGGCCTAAGAGAAGATTGTCTTGAACCGCCAGCTAGAACGTACCCTCTCGTAAACTTCCTGTGTTGTATTGTTAACTTGCAAATAAATTGAGTCGTTACGTTGTTCGAACTGCTAAACTTGTAGATACTGGGAGATTAAAAAAAGTTTTTACATAACAAAGAAACAAGCATCAAAAGACTGATGAACCACATTGCTGGAATTATATTGTTAATAAAAAAAGCACTCAACTGTAAGAGCAATGTAACTCACACATTCAATAATTCATTAATGGACACAATTACTACTCCCCACCACTAACTTCACCCTCGCCCCGTTAAGGGTAGAGAATCCTCGTCTACCCGACTTGAACAATTCACAAATTGCTTTTCAATATAACTCTCCCTCGAAGCACGCTCGGTTGTTCGTTCGCTCGCGTTCTCTCAGTTCAGTTCGAGTCGTCGTGTTGTCGGTTTGTTCTCCTTGCAAAGTCGCTTCGTCCTCGCTCGAAACTGGTCAGACTGAGTTGTGTGTGTGTCTGTGTGTCTGTGCCTGGTTTTACCTATAACATACACTGTCTGAAATGAGCTTTTTAGTCTGGCACAGCTAAACGCAGTTTTTCGTTTTATTTGGATTATTGTTGCGGGCCTTAGGACTACGACTTTTGCACTTCTGTGGATTTCCAACACTCGAGCCAAGGAGTTTTGTGTACAAATTTAATGCTGGAGAAATTTACGTATTTTTTCGTGTAAGTAAAGTCAGTTTGTGGCGTGATCTTAACCTTAGTAGTGTAGTGTACGTTGTGTTTATGGACTTAGCTGTATTTGTAACCTCTTCAATTCGTTTTAGTGTACAAAAACAATGTTTACAATTATCTACCATTCTTTACATGGAGTTACGCGTGGGCTGACATTCAAGTTTCATTAATATAATTACACCCACCATTATAGTATCAAGACGAAATTACTTTAGTAACGGCACTTCTAACAATGCTAGCTCGTTAGGATCCTACTAGAAATAGAAAATAATTCATTATCCAGACGCTAAACGAACTTTGCGGTTTAAGGTCAGATCCAAAAGAAAGACCGATCTCCTATTGAAAACAAACCTTAACCTCACTTCTTTCTATATATAGATGCGTCCACTTTCAATTATTGACTAATGACAGAAAGTTAAGACTTAGTTTTTAACTTTCTAGGTATTTCGATTTCCTATTAACTATTGTATATTATACTTTTTAAAGAGAGAGTCGTGAAGATGTTTTATTCAGTCTTGTTTACGAAGATAAGAAAAAATTCTAATTAATTCCCATCACGAGCACATCCCCACCACTGCGTGACAGACCGCCCTTTACCGAGGTTTGCCCCTCCCGCTGGTATATGGTAGCTGCGCCACTACCCCTTCCCGTCCCCAACAAATTTTCCGCATGCGTACATGCGTTTAAAGATGCTGATCAGGACGAGGGTATATAAAGGATGGCGCGACTGAATACCAAAAAAAAAAAAAAGATTGCCCTTTAAACTATCCAAAAAAAAAAAAGAAAAGATATTTGTTTCTTTCAGAAAAGGAAATTGTTTGAGGAGCAGAAACAGATGACGTATACCTATGATTGAAGATTATTTCTGGGAATATTTATAGGAAAATAAATAGGAACGAAAGATAAGAAAAACGTTGCTATGACCTGGAGTGGAATGCAAGATGTATCTACATAAAGTAAATGCATTGCCAACAACCTATATTTAAAGTAGGTAAATATGTGAATAAGTTATATTATTTAAGGTAAATACAAGTTTATTGAAATATTACTAAAACACGATAACAGCTGCTAGTCATAAAGAGAATTGCCAGATGGGATTATAAATGCATTTCATCCTCTATATTATTCTACAATAAAATCATTTAAAAAATAACATCTACGTTTGAATCTAACTATTCATGTACCTACTCGAAAGTGATTATTGATAACGTTATAAAATATTGTAAATTATAATAACAATTGTAAGTCACAGTTCAGGAAAACAACAACAAAAAATCAGTCATTCTGAAGTCACATATTCGGTTGGCTTAAGTTATATAAAATATTGGAATTCTATATGTATAAATCTTAGAGCATAATTGAAGTTAATTAGTTAGCTCATCCAACAAAAAAGTCATCCATAGACTACACAAATCTTGGGTAACTAGTCACTCAGTAGAAAAAAACTGCTAAGCCCCTTTCGCTTTCCTTTTCTCCAACTTTAAATCTCATTTTACTAAAATAAAGGCAACAAGTCAAAAGAAGAAAATTGCAATTTTTGTTGGAGACTAGTGCCCTGATGAGATCAAGCATACTGAAAAGAAACAATACAAATATATTTTTGACATGTTGCCAGATGACTCCTAGAGTGGCCTGCATAGCCATTGGCTCAAGTAATGACGCAGTAAAACTGTAAAGAGCTTAAAACCAATCAAAACAAGTAATTGTTCTTTTTACGTTTTTTCTCGATGTTTCTTTGATATTTTCTTTCATTATGCAGAGTGTCTGCTTCAAAACCTTCCTATTTTTTGCTTATTGCAAAACATTTCAGAAAATTCCTGAAACACGCCAATAATATCTTCAAGGGGGACCACTAATGGCATTAAACTTAATTCTCAGGGAGCAAATCAAATTTACTTTTGTCCTATGATTTTTTTAGGCTAAAATTTGAAGTTAATGCTGATAAAGACTCTTAAAATTGACATTATTTCTCATTGATTCACACTACTTTGACTATAAATTTGAATAATGATCACTATGATTTACTCACTTAATGAACGAATTGAATTGAAGGTTCTATTGTTTGGTGCTAAAATCGAATGTGCTAGAAGGAACGGCTTTCAATGACACACATTTAGCTAAAAATGTCTCTCATGTCTACATTATTCAGTTAACAACAAAGTTTCTTAAAACCGGATTTGTAGTCTGGTTGTACGACAAAGTTTTAGATGAGGTAGCCCAAATTGAAGTATTCGGTCATTTTGCAGCAGATCCGATGATATCTATTCGAAAGATCTCTACTCGGATCTCTAGTGAACGCGTCTCAGAAGGAGTTTCTCTAAGAAGATGAAGTTGTAGAACGGCCAAATTTCGCTCATATAAAACTCAGATACCACGAGTTACATGAAGACAATCTGGATAGAGAAATCCAATTTTGTGAGACAGCTACTACACTTATAAACCCAGTTCTCCATTTAGTCTGAAATTTTGATTCTGAAAAATGAATTTAAGCAGAACTGTAGGTACTGGTCGAATGAATACCCTCCAATTTTCATAAGGGACACCTACAATGACCCCAAAAAATAAACGTTTGTCCCGGAATTTTGGGAGATTGTGCCATAGGATTTTTATTCATAAACGAACATTTGAATGCAAAAAGCTATTTAAACATGCTAAAAGATTCAGTGGACCCCTTGATCACAGACTAATTAGAAAACCAAATTAATCCAGCAAATAGTCCTTTTTGAAATGAAAAACTAGTCCTACACAACTAACGTTTCCAACAGTATGGTGCGCGTTTGCACTATACTACCACATACCAGTTTGCGATTGATTAAATAATAAATTTCCTGGAAAGGAGACCAGAAGAAGAAGACGTATTTATTGACACTAGTGTCTGAGTGGCCAGCAAGGTCTCCGGATTTGGTGACCACCTACTCTTTTCACTTCGTTCTGGTTCCGATAACCAGCGAGGTACAGAGCAATATGGGTTGCTTCTCGAACTGAGAGCCATCTGCCGTATTGGATCTAAAATACGCTGGTGGATGTCGCCTGCTCCTGCTCTGTACAACATCTCACCGGTACTCCGTACATTTTCGGATTTAAGCCGCTAAATCACGGTCTCCAATTTGTCGACCAGCCAAAGCTGTAGTGATGAGGGGTAGACCCCAAAACTAGTATGCAGATGGGTTGATCGACAAATTGGTGACCACTTACCCTTTTCACTTCGTTCTGGTTCCGATAACCAGCGAGGTACAGAGCAGTCTGGGCTGCTTTTCGACCTGAGAGCCATCTGCCATGCAGTATTGGATCTAAAATAATGGTGGATGTCGCCTGCTCCTGCTCTATACTACATCTGACAGGTACTCCGTATATTTCCGGCTTTAAGCCGTTAAATCACCGTCTCCAATTTGTCGACCAGCCAAAGCTGTACTGATGAGGGTTAGACCCCGAAACTAGTATGCAGATGGGTTGATCGACAAATTGGTGACCACCACCTCTTAGCCCAATCGATTCCTTTCTTTGTGAGCATCAAAAACGGTTGTATATAAACTACCTCTCCAGAGCATTGAACACTTAAAGAGCAAAATAACCGACAAGTGCAGAAAATTAGTACCAAAGACGTTTAAAAATGTACGACGACATTTTGAGTAACGTTTATACTCTCGTTTATACTATTGCTTACAAAACAATGGGGGACATTTTGCACATTTAGTTACATAGTTGACTTTGACTTGAATATCTTCACCAATTGAAGTTTCTAGTTTAGTTTGGTATATCTTAACCTCTTTCTGTTGTACTGTTTTTGAAATACATTTGATATTGTCAAAGTGTGATGTATACTCAGATGTGTATAAAACAGTGTAATATGTGCAAGAATGTAACAACGAGTGAAGGGCTTTGGTGAAGAAACCTCCTTTTCGCTCTTCGCCTAAAATGACCAATCGCACCGGGACCACCTCTAGCAAAACCTCTAGCTATTCATTCGCGAGGAAGGCGGGATTATCTGCTTGTAGATTTACAATATCAAAGTTTCCTGCTTTCTGGGTCTCATCAGCCTCGTTAGTTTGCATTATGGTCCTAATAAATACAAGCTTCCACTTCTTTATGCTTTATATCATGTTCTCAATTACATTGCTAGGGGATATTTTAGCTTGGATTAATTGGTTAAGGAATTAATTTCAAATGATTGCGTCATGATCTTGCAATATTGCAAGTGTAAGTACCTTGATCCTGTTATAAAGTGGCTGATCGACACTGGTCATCAGTTATTGAAAAAGAACAAAGCAACGTTAAAGTTCCCTAAAAAGTTACCACCACTTCAAAGTGGTGGATTAAATCATTGACGACTTTATGTAGTTTACGATGGAGTCGTTCACGTACTTTATGTTTGCTCTTCTTAGGTAATATATCTACATTTTAAACTGTTTGATTATGAGTTGGATGTTCATGTTTTGTACTAAATGTGGTGCCCACACGGAAAGCACCTACTTTAAATTCAAACCGTTTAAAAGTGACAGAAAGAAAGGCAAGTAAGACGGGAGGAGGGGGAGGTGAGTATTATGATGGTTAAATAACGATGTACATTAGAAATTTAAAAACCAACAAATTATAAAACTACCAAGATATCAACTCAAACAACATTAAGAGTTGCTTGTTGTTCTCATATTTCCAATAATAATTTTAGCGTGGATTAATTGTTTTTTCTGTGAGATACCTACCTAATGCACTCAAAGAAGGTCTGTTCCACGTTATCTAATGCCTAGGCACAGTGTGTGGCGTGTGCATTCTGGATCCTCTGCATTGCCCATGCGCTTCAGGTATGCCTGGAAACAACCATAACTCGTTAGTAGCTCTAGGAAATCGTAATCTTTGTGTTCTCTAGTAACCCAAACATGTATGTCGGGGATCAACGTACGCTTATACTTTCCCAACTTTTACAGAGACCACCGGGTCTGCCAGTCCTCCATATCTCTTTTTCTACAGACGGCTGCGCAGTCTTTATTTTGTTCAGCTGCTTAGAGGCTAGCACGCTCTATGGCTGGTATGTCGAATGGTATAAGATCACTTGTGACCAGAAATCTCGCAGTTGAGGCCGTTCTATAAGCTCCACTTATTTCAAGAGCTAGTTTTCTGAGCTAACTCTGCATGCTGCTGCATATCAATGTGGCATATAATGGCTAAAAGGCGAGCTAGCATCACTGGCTAAAAGATTTCTCATGTGCCCTCTAGGTCCATAGTTTTTCTGCACCTTCAAGTAGAGTGTTTGTCATATTGGTAGCCTTCTCTGTGACTTCAATAACCTGTTGGGTGATCAGCGGGTCAAAAAACAACGTCAATTCTCTCTCTCTCTTTATACACAAGGCTATACCGAGATTATATAAAATGTATTCACAATAGATTTAATTCAGTCTTGTCCAAGTTTCGCACTTCTAGGTCACACACAAGTTAAGGCCACATGTCAAACAATCTTTGTTAAAATATTCTAATTTCATACAATATCTCACTCATAAGTATCCACAGAGATGGCGTAATTCCTATGCATCAACATTCGACTCCCCGGAGACATCTTATTGACGATCTCCTCTTGCAGGTACGATAAAACATTTTCCTAATATTCTGGTCCTATCCACTCAGGTCCAATCAGACTTTGGCTAGGGCGTAGTAGACTTCGTAGGATTCCGGCTTCATGGCCAGGGCTTCCTTAGCAAGTTCGATTGCTTCCCCTGGTTCCTGTTGACAAAAGTCATCCCTTGTCGAGATAAACTCCATTTTACAAGACATTTTACAAGTGGTTAACTGGCCAGTACTGAGTTCTCCAGGTTGATTTGCATGGTTGGAAACTTTCTTCTGAGAGAAGAACGAACGAGCTCGTTTTAGTGGCTGGTTATTTTTAGTCCCATAGTATGGAGCTTAAGGGTTGTTTCTGGAACTGCGTGTATGGGTATCTCTTCCAGTGTTTCTCTAGTTTTGCCTCCTACTGATATGGCTTAATCATCCGCATATGCGACTAATGCGAGTCCTTTTTCTACACTGAGTCTTAGTACCTGATCATAAATTATGTTCCATAGAGTCGGACCGAATATAGAGCCCTACGGGACGCCGTTAGGTATGCATGTCTTTTGTCCGTCTGGTGTGTTGACGCTTCTTTCAGAAACATGAGAGTCTAGAATTCTGATTAGATACGCACTTAGACCCTTTTCCGACATGGCCCGTTAAGTATAATATCGATAAGTATCAAGGCAGAGACATCTTGATTTTTTACTGCCTTTTTCTTTCATCATCATCTGTGATACCTTTGACCGTGCTGACTAGATGTTGAGAAGCATCTTCTGAAACTGTTTCAGCCGCTTTTTGTGGAGAAAAAAGTGTAACCCTAACTAAACTAACCATTAATTTGGAAATGCCTTCACTTTTAAGTCAAAGGTTACAGGAGAAATACAAAAAGGATGAAAAAACTTGAAAAAATTAAAATAATAATTCGCTTCCTGATATTCTTATTTAAAAGATAATTGCTGAGAAACGTAACTCAAAAGATATCATTTCGAATACCCTATTGGGAAACTATACCTTCCATTTAACATTTAAAAAAATATATGTCTCTGGGAATAGGGTTTTGCACCTGAAGACTTAAGTTTAATAGGTATCCCATTAGTCGACCCTATTGAAAATATTATTGACTTGTTTTAGGATTTGTCTGAAATATTTTACAATGAGCAAAAGGTAGGGCTGATAAGTTTTGATAACTAAACACTCTTTTTGTCGTCCAAAAGACACCTTGTAAGTAGAGTACACCCGCTAAACGCACTTTAAAGAGTAGTAATCTTAGTGTTGGAAGGGTGTTAAAGTGGGCTGTGGAAGACCATTGAGAATGTATTTAATTCTCTATACTCAACCACTTTATTGACTAAGCTTGACTTTTACAACTATCAGTAAAACTTCAGTTTGAAGATAAAAGACCAGTAATGACGTAAGCTGCATTGTTACCAACAATGTAATCTACGTCACCCTAAAAACTCTACCAACATGGAGGCATTAATACACATGCCTCCATATTGGTGGTTAAACAGTAGAGAGTGCCCCGAAAACAGTACGAAATGCAAAACTTGCCATAAGAGAAGTTTCTGTGAGATCTGAATCAAGTGGAACCTCGAATAATGGTATGAAAATGAGAAGTTGCAGCTACATTGGCGCAGATTGCTAAACATTTTATACATGGCATGAGTTTTTTGTCAAATTGCGACAAGCTCGACGACAAGTTAGGTATGCACCTACTTTATAACCGAAATAATTAAAGATTCTTTATTCGTTTTACTTCTTTCTGACTTCTACGAGAAGAGGAATGAGAAAATCTTAAAACATGTTTTAAGAAAAATCAATTAAGAATAATTATGTCATTTTTCGACATAGTCGCCATTACGTTTTATGTACTTTCTCCATCGTTGTGGTAGTGCTTCAATACCCAAAGAAGAAAAACAAGTTGAGCGTATTCAAATCCGCCTATGTACTGCCTGGATCATTTCTTGATTACTTTGAGATTTTTTCTCATCTAATGTTTTATTAAGTAGACAATCTAGCAAAATACTATCAACTAGCTATCAACTTTATGGCCATCTTGTTATGACCGTGTAGCTAAATAGTACCAACAAAGAAAAGATACATCTTAATAAATCACAAGGCAGTCTGGAAAGGGGCATGGCAATTTAGGGGGGCAGCAGATGAACATAGTTAACTGGAAATCACATTTTTTAAAAGTGCAATGATCATAGACAATCTGGAGCTTACGTATGTCGTAGACCCAAAAAGCATATTACCACCATAAAAAAAACATGTAGGCACAAACTCGGTCTGCACTAGTTAACCAGGAATGTTAGTATTATTTGTAAAAAAAGATAGATTAGGAATAAGATAACAACGTGGCCATAAAGATACGATAGTCGTTTGGGACGAGTTCAGGGGATTAACGAGAATGTGGCAGATACTCAAACTTTACATTTTGGATTGTTGCATGTGCTGTATCTGGACTCTTGTTATCGTGTTGCATGGAATGCTTTTTCTTAAAGATTCCCTCCTTTTGGTTTTGATGGCAGCCTTGAGGCGTTGTTTTGAGCATGTGGCAGTAGTAACTGAAATTCCAGTAGGCATGTAGTCTTCCAAAAGTACCCCTTTTGTGTTCCAAAATATAGTAAGCGTAGCCTTTCTTGTAGAGACCTGTGAACAACACTTTAGGTTTCAGCTAAGGGGAAAAACGGCATCTCTTGGTTTCCGGTGGAACATAGTGCACCCACGACTCATCTCCAGTCACTACCCATGTTAGAAAGGCGTCCCGTCCTGCTTGATTCCGACACAAAAGTTCTTCATATGATCAACTCTTCGTTGTTTCAGTTTTTAGGGTCAATTAGTTTGTGCACCCATCTTGCTGATATTTTTTAAAAAAATTGAAGGTATGTGTGGTGTACCCTTGGGTGTACCAGACCTTCAAATGCTGAAATTGTAAACTGGTGTCACAACACACTTGCAAACATGAATTCCTATACCGTAGCTTCATTCAGCGATGAATATTGACGGGTTTTACCCTCGGTTTTACCCGTTCATAGGCAAAAAAAAAGACAAAATGCAGAACGTTGTTCCGCTCTAATGCAATGCTCTAGTGGAATTCCAATTTTAAACTGTCATTGTGTGACATCAATAAAGCCCTCTGGATCTGAAAAATTGCGTTTCTTCTAGAGACATTTCATTAGTAGAGACAAACATGGAGATACAATTGGTTAGCAAAATATAAAGCGTATTATTTCCTTCTTCTTTCTTCTTTTAACCTTATTCGTTATAAAAAAAATCCTTTATCTTTGTTTTGGCACCGATTCACAAGAATCAATTATGCAACAAGAGAGACAATCCTATCAAGGATTCTAGTGTAGAAAGGGATGTTGGACATTTCGGCGACAGAGTCTATTCTGCACGGTATGCTTGTCTAGTAATACAAGGTCTCTGATCTCTTCACTTTGAAGATAAGGCTCAATGTGGTGCATTTGTAGGGTACTTTTAAGATTTTAATTTCAGTGTACCACTATATAATCCTATGTTATAGGCAGCCTTCAATGTTGTGAGGTATGTGAAAACGCTGACCATCACGGTCCTTGTCATTTATTATGACCACCAGTAATTAAATATTCCGATTTGTAAGAGCCCAAAAGCAGGTTCAATAACTTCTTTAGCTGGAAATATTTTTTTCTTTTGTTCCCAAAAAGTTTCTATGTTCTTTAAGTAACTTATAAAAGTAACTTTTCGTCTACTTGAAGTGACGTAAAATCAAATAGTTACTTGGAATACTTCCGTTTATGGCCGCTGTATTGATAAAATACCTGCTAATATAATAACTCGATTAACTATTTCAAGTAGGCACTTGATAAAGCTCAGAAAATCCATTCTATCAGTATTTGCAAGCTATCGGGCGGGAACAGGATGCAAATTTAAAAAAAAATCTATTTTTCCGCTAAAAATTTGACCGGAGTTTGGACGTTTATTTGGGGTTTTTATCCAGACTTAATGGATGTTCTTGAATCAAAAAGAGATCCTCCTAATTGTCACGGAAAACAATTTTATAGAAAGGTTTGACTTCAACAGTCATAACAAGTCTTCCCCATAGGAGAAGTAAACAATGGGGGGGCCGAAGCCTTGCGACTAGGCCTTAGAGGCCCTTTCCACAGTCCCCCGGTCCACTCATCCCTCTACACCAGGGCCCTTATTCCCTCCAGGAGTTGACCCGTCCCTCTAATGAAGGAGAGTATCCCGTCCCATTTCAGAGTCGGAAGATCCTCTCGATGAAGAAAAGCGGCCCCAAATGTCCTATGGCGCATTTGCTCCCACCTATGGCACAGTAGCAGAAAGTGGTATGACGACTCTTCCCTTGCCCTATGGCAAGGTTGGACTGTCAGCCATTCCTAGCAGGTGCATGTGCCTGTTTAGTCTGCAGTGTCCAGTAAGGATTCCTATAAGGTTTCCCAGGCACTGCCGGCTTCTCCCAAGGTCTTGGTTCTATCCGGGTTAGGGTAGATTTCCTTGGTCTGTTCACACATTCGTGACTGTATCCAGTTTGACCTTGTACTCTCCCATGCCCACTCCTTCAGAGTGTGAGAGACGTACCTGTTACTTACTCCTAGACATGGCTCTGGTCCAGTAAAGCATGTCTGGGAACCACGCTTGGCCGATTTGTCGACACGCTCGCTCCCCTCGATGCCCCTATGTCCAGGAACCCATCCCAGAGTAATCCTTTTTGTTTCTGCCAGTGAATAGAGCATCCCAGCAGTCCTGAACGAGCTTTGAACTAAGATGCTCATAACTGCAGATGGCTCGCAAAGCCGCCTGAGTGTCGGATTAGATGTAGATGTCCTGCTCTGCTCCCTGTCTGATTTCGTTCGTGTGGCCACCTCTCCCCGTAGGAGTAGTGGATTACTATGGACTCAATTGTACTCAAAATGATTTCAAAATGCAGCAATTTCGTAAATTCCCGTAAAAATTTTACTACATAGGAAAGATTACGAAAGTCATCTTAATGATGGTTTTACTATAAAGGTGCGCCTTAAAAATGCACACCTTTATAGTCATATGGTGGTGGTTCACAAATATAGAGCAAAATAAAACTTATTTTTGATTAAAAATTGCTTACGTTTCGATTGTAAATTTGCAATCTTCTTCAGGACTTTTTGTGTCAAGAAAACGAACTAGATGGTGAAGTCAAGTAAAACCGGCATTGTCGGCAAATAATAATATAAAATTGAACAAAATTAAGGGAAAGTATAGCAAAAAAGAAGCGACTAGCGGACCTGTTTGGGCATACAGTCCATCATCAGCGTTCAGAATTCGTCAATAGAAAAGAAAAAAAGGTCCTTAAACGTACTCAAAATTTTCTGTTTTAGCTTCAGTCATACAGCATATAGCTTAAATTCAGAAGTTAAGGATTCTTTTACTCGATTTTTTATTAAAAAACCTACGGAAAGCCTATACCTTCCTCACTAGTCATTTACAAGAAGCTCAGTCTCTCGCTCAGTCTAATGCATCGGTTTTGAATTTAGTAAGTAAAAATTGACAAAAAGGCTATAAACTTATTGAAAAAGAGATAGTTGCTTGATGTGCAACTTCACAAAAAGTTAATCCTTATATGCAATTTAAAAATTTCTTTATTATGCTGCTTATTAAATGATCGTAAAAGTTCAATTCCGTTCAATTATATTGTGAATTAGTCTCGAGATTTTATTGCATTTCGATTGTATTATCCTGAGATTTGCACTTAATTACATTCGATGATTAAATTACTAAATAAATTTGATTTAGGTACTAATACATATTTATATCATTTTCCAGCTTGCTGCTAATATGATTTTAGTTGCACTAATAATTCGTTACTTTCGTAAGTAGCTTTTAGTAGCTACAATGCACACAGCTTTCAGCTATAAACTGAACACAAAATTTCTTATAATAATCCGACACCAGACTGTATTCTTTGTTTTTTTAGTTACTTGACGTGACTACTTGAAGTAATAATTGCAAATTTTTGCTAGTTTGATCAAGAAACAAGATTCATCTAAATAAACCAACCAGAACGGCATCGTTTAAACCCTTATTTAAATGAATATCATCGTTGCTTAACGCCTTTTCATTCTTTTTTTAATTAAAGGCGGTTGTCTTCCATTTATATAACCAGAGTGGTCGAACCGGTTATGTACGGTGAAGCCTTTCAAAAAGGCTCTCTAGACTGGTACTTATGCAGGAAGAGCCGAGGTCATTAAAATTATTCAACTTATAAATATCGGAATAGTACGCTAAAGGTACGAGCATTGAGTAAAGTGGTTATTAATTTTTATAGTGTATGACTTGCTACTATTATTTGTTTACACTGAGTGGGACTATTACTCAATTCAATTATACGCTCGATTTTATTAGATATCTTCTTTTGGTGTGAAGGTTTGACCTAAATCTTTATTTCTCGTTTTTATTTACTTTTTGATTAATTTATAAGCATTTGATAGGGACACTCTTTACTTTTTATTAATGGATTATATAACAATCCCGATAGAATTATGCTCTGACTTGCTGTGTTTTTTTTTAAACCACTTTTTATTTCATAACTCCTTTATTACGTGTGATATAAGTGAAACCAAAAGAAAATGTTAGTAGTAAAACATAATTGTTTCTCTCGTTACACACAAGACAGTTTTTTTAAAAATGTGAGGTCATTATGCCATTATTGAAGAATGTGCCTACATTCCCCCTCTGAGAATAAATAAGATGGGATTGTTGTAAAATAATACAAACTGAATAAGTGATGTTCCGGTAGAGTTACACCTCAAGAAAGTATGCAAATCAACGAATGTTGAGTATGTGTGAAGAAAACTCTGAGTTATTATATTGTTACGATTCGCAGCAACGCCGCATGGGAGGCGGGGCAACGCATGGGAGCGTGTTGGTTGGTGGAGCTTCGCGACCTATCCGCGCTGCGTCATGGCTGACACGAGTGATTTATTGCTCGTCTGGCTTAATCTAGAAGGCAGTTGTTTACAACCGTTTTTTTTTTTTTTTTATGAGATTATTCAAGAATTCTTATAAAGAACTTTCTAGGTTTTTCTGTAATTTTAGGATTGTATATAAAAGGCGCATAGAGCGCCCGAGTAGGGTAGTATTATTTTAAGCGAGCTATAAGTAAGCTAAAGTACGAAGCGATAATAGAAGGCTATAAAGTGTTAAGTAGTGAGTTATTTAGTATACGAATTGTACCTGTGTATATTTGTGGGACAAATAAATAGTGTTTTCGTGTTAAATCGTTACACTGGAATTATCGAACCCCGAGTTCGCAACAATTGGTGTCAGAAGTGCGATTCCAGTGGGAATTTGAAGACTAATATTACTGAACTGTAAGTGAGTGCTTCATTGCCGGACATTACGTGTTTATGCCAGTGACCAGAAGCCAGCATCAAGCGATGGAAGATCAACTTGCCGCCCTGCTGTCCCTCATGCAACAACAGAGGGAAGAACAGGAAAAACGTGATCAAGTACAGGAAAGACGTTATCTAGAACAGAAGGAAGAGCTGGAAAAACGTGATCAATTACAGGAGCGACGTTATAACGAACAAAAAGAAGAACAAGAAAGACGTGATCGAGTACAGGAGCGACGTTATCAACAACAGAAAGACGTTATCAAGAACAGAAGGAAGAGCAGGAAAGACGTTATCAACAAGAGAAAGAAGAACAGAAACGGTTCAAAGAAGAATTAGTGAACCATCTCGCAGCTAGGGAGCAACAATTAGAAGAAAGAATAATGCAATCCGTCAACGACGTCAACCAGAGGGTTCTCGAGCTAGAAAAGAAATTCCGGGAACAACTTGAGGACGACACCGTGTCTACAGAGAGTTTTAGCACAGCCAACGCTAAAATTAAGCCTCCTGATTATGACGGTACTACGGCCTGGGAAATTTATAAAACTCAGTTTGAGGCAGCTGCAAAAGCTAATGGTTGGTCCGAGCCCCAGAAAGCTACATCATTAGTGGTAGCACTTCGTGGAAAAGCGGCTGAGTTACTCCAATCTCTGTCGGCAGCGGATCAAAGTAATTATGCGGCTTTAGTACACACTCTGCAACTACGATTTGGGAATGCGCACAAAGAGACCGTGTTCCAGGCCCAGCTGAGGATGAGGCAGCAAAAGTCAGGTGAATCCTTACAAGAATTTGAGGCGGACATAGACAGACTTATTCACCTGGCATATCCATCGGCTCCTGAATCTTTTCAAATGCAATTTGCCGCCGAAAGGTTCATTGAGGGAGTTCGCGATAGTGGCATGAGATACCACTTACGTCTAGTAAGGCCCAAGGATATCAGCGAGGCACTAGTTCGGGCCCTGGAATTCGAGGCGTCACGAGTGTCATCTAGTTCATCTCCACGTGTAAGAATGGCAACTTGCAATGAAGAGGCGAATACGTCTATGGCTGAATCCATGGCCAGTTTACATAAAGCGATGAAGGATATGGCAGTCAATATGCAAGCCCTGTTAGAGAGAACCCCACGATCAACAGACAATCGGGGCATAAAATGTTTTAACTGCGGCAGACTGGGTCACATCAAGAGTAACTGCCGTAATAGGGCAAGAAGTCCGTCGCCGTCGTTTAGAAGACCAAGCGGCGACCAAGACCGCCCTAGGTCCCAGGAAAACTAATTCCGGTCAATGCAAGGGGGCAATTGACCGGGGCCGCTAAGACCCCCAGGATCTTTAAAGTCAATAATTTGGGTGGCAAAAGTCTCACAGTGGCCGGACGCATTAAAGGACAGAAGATCCAGATTACCATCGATACAGGAGCAGATGTGACCATTGTAAGGCCAGATAAACTTTTCGGATATACCATACAACCATTGCCCAACCCTATTATGTTAAAATCAGTCACTGGAGAATCTTGCCCTATAGACGGAGAAGCCGATGTCACCATCATTATTGGAGAAAGACTTGAAGTTCGGCATAAAGTGTTGGTTGCCAGGATCAAAGACGAGTTTATTTTGGGAATGGATCTCATCAGGAAACATGGATTCTCCTATGATCACAAACAGAATATTCTCACGTTTGGAGATGAGGAGTTTGCATTAACCAATGGAAATGTGGAAACTAGTATCCGTCTACTGGTGGTGGAAGATGTAAAAATTCCTCCAAATTCAGAACAAATTATCACAGTGACTTCTGAAAATGATCCTGGGTGGTCCATAGGACTTATAGAACCTAACCTGGATTTGACGACTGAAATCATGGTAGCCCGAACTTTGACCGACACGAAGAAGACTATGCCAGTACGAGTTGCCAATATTGGAGAAAGGACCATCAAGCTAAAAGAAGGAACAGTTCTTGCCAATTATGAGCCTGTACAATGGGTATGCAATTGTGTCGAAGCAGAGACATCCAAAATTATATCTTCTAACCAAGCTTCCCCAGAAGTTATTGATGCTTTTAAGCGACAGTGGATTCACCTGTCAAAGGAACAACTTCAGTCTGCTATAAAATTTGCCATGGATGAATCTGATATGTTTAACTTCAAGAGCAACGACAGTCAAACCGATTTAGTTGTCCATAAGATCAACACAGGAGATGCCCAGCCAATACGACAACATCCACGAAGGGTCCCTCTGGCTAAACAACAGGAAGTTAACAGTTTGCTGAATGAAATGTTAAAGGAAGGCGTCATAGAAGAATCATCTAGTCCATGGTCGTCGCCTGTGGTTCTTGTTAAGAAGAAAGATGGTTCAACGCGGTTCTGTGTTGACTACAGGAAACTTAATGATGTAACCAAGAAAGACAGCTACCCATTGCCACGTATAGACGACACCTTAGCAACTTTATCGGGATCAAAGTGGTTTTCCACTCTAGATTTAAAAAGTGGGTACTGGCAAGTAAAGATTGCTCCCGAAGACAAAGAAAAGACTGCATTTTCTACTGGTTCTGGACTATACCAATTCACTGTTATGCCTTTTGGATTGTGCAATGCTCCATCAACTTTCGAGCGACTAATGGAACTTGTCTTGAGAGGGCTGACTTGGAAAACTTGCCTGGTATACTTAGATGACATAATTGTCATGGGACGTGATTTCGACGAGCACTTGAAGAATTTAAGAGAAATCTTCAACAAGTTACGGAATGCTCACCTGAAGTTAAACTACAAGAAATGCAGCCTGTTCCAGAAGCAAGTCGAGTACTTGGGGCATACTATCTCAGAACAAGGCATTAAAACTAGCCATAGTAAAATATCTGCCATTAAAGATTGGCCAGTTCCCCGAGACAAACACGAAGTAAGGAGCTTTTTGGGACTATGTACTTACTACAGGAGATTTGTAGAGGGATTTGCCGACATCGCAAAACCGCTGCACAAATTAACGGAAAAGAAAACACCGTTCTTGTGGAACCACGAATGCAGTCAGGCGTTTGCAAGGCTTAAAGCTGCCCTCTGTTCTAGTCCGATCTTGGCTTACCCTATAAAGGACGGACTCTTTATTTTGGACACGGATGCAAGTAACTGTGGTCTAGGTGCAGTACTCTCTCAAAGACAAAACGGGCAAGAGAAGGTCATTGAATACTACAGTAAGACTTTAAATAAGCCAGAAAGAAACTATTGCGTCACTAGAAAGGAACTGTTGGCCATCGTTAAAGCAGTCGAACATTACCATCGCTACTTATATGGAAAAAGGTTCCTGATTAGGACTGACCATGGAGCCTTGAAATGGTTATTACAGATGAAGAACTCTGAAGGTCAAATAGCCAGATGGATAGAGCGCCTGCAGCAGTACGATTTCCAAATTGAACATCGACCAGGAAGGTCTCACGGAAATGCCGATGCATTGTCTAGACGGCCTTGTAAAGAAGATTGTCGGCATTGTCAAAGAACTGAGCAGCGTGAGGGCCTTTTTTTGGTAAGGAGAACGTCGGTAGAAATAAACGATGGCTGGACCACACAGACCCTTCGAGAAGAACAAATGAATGATCCAGATATTGGACTCATCCTCTCTGCAAAGACTGACGACAAGAGACCAGAATGGCAAGAAATTGCTGGTAAAAGTCCAAACCTGAAGGCGCTATGGGCCCAGTGGCACTCTCTTAAAATAGAAAATGGATTACTGAAGAGAGCGTGGGAGAGTCCGGATGGCAAGACCGTAGTCAGTCAGTTGGTTGTTCCTGGAGGCAGAAAATCGGACGTACTACAGGAAATGCACGACGGAACCAGTGGAGGTCATTTTGGGGTCAATAAAACCTTGGCCAAAATTAAAGAGCGGTTCTACTGGGTGAATTATCATGAAGACGTCGAGTCTTGGTGCCGCAAGTGAGAAGTTTGTTGTGCCACAAAAGGACCTCGAACAAGATCACGCGGCCGAATGGTGCAGTACACTGTAGGTGCTCCATTCGAGAGGGTAGCAATTGATGTCGCGGGACCGTTTCCTCAGACTGAGTCGGGCAATAAATACATCTTGGTCGCCATGGATTACTTCACTAAATGGCCTGAAGCATACGCCCTACCTAATCAAGAAGCAACGACTGTGGCAACGTGGCAACGACTGGTGCTAGTAAATGAAATGTTCTGCAGATTTGGAGTCCCTCTCGAACTTCATTCTGATCAGGGCCGAAATTTTGAATCCGCTGTTTTCCAGAAGGTCATGGAACTTCTCGGAATTCGCAAGACCAGGACAACTCCTTTGCATCCACAGTCAGATGGGATGGTAGAGAGGTTTAATCGGACCATGGAACATTACCTGTCTAAAATGGTGGCAGATCATCAGCGTGATTGGGACCAACATCTACCTCTCATGTTGATGGCATACCGAGGCTCTACGCATGAAGCCACTGGTTATACTCCGGCGAAAGTGATGTTCGGAAGGGAAATGAGGCTTCCTGCGGATTTGATGTATGGAACACCAGAAAAAGAGTCGCTCAGCTCTGAGAATTTTGTGGAGGAGCTTAAGGAGAGGCTGAACAATGTTCATGAGCAAGTCAGGAATAAACTGCGGATATCCAGTGATCGAGCCAAAGCAAGATATGACTTACTAGCTAACTCCCGCGGCTTCCAGGATGGTGATTTGGTGTGGCTATACAATCCGAGGCGAAAGGTGGGGAAGTCGCCCAAACTTAGCCAAAATTGGGAAGGACCTTATACAATTATAAAGAAGATTAATGATGTGGTGTATAGGATACAGCGGACCCCTAGGTCAAAGATGAAGGTCGTTCATTTGGATCGATTAGCACGATACCATGGAACTCTATCTGGGACGAACAGCCTTAGGAGGAGGGCAATGTTACGATTCGCAGCAACGCCGCATGGGAGGCGGGGCAACGCATGGGAGCGTGTTGGTTGGTGGAGCTTCGCGACCTATCCGCGCTGCGTCATGGCTGACACGAGTGATTTATTGCTCGTCTGGCTTAATCTAGAAGGCAGTTGTTTACAACCGTTTTTTTTTTTTTTTATGAGATTATTCAAGAATTCTTATAAAGAACTTTCTAGGTTTTTCTGTAATTTTAGGATTGTATATAAAAGGCGCATAGAGCGCCCGAGTAGGGTTGTATTATTTTAAGCGAGCTATAAGTAAGCTAAAGTACGAAGCGATAATAGAAGGCTATAAAGTGTTAAGTAGTGAGTTATTTAGTATACGAATTGTACCTGTGTATATTTGTGGGACAAATAAATAGTGTTTTCGTGTTAAATCGTTACACTGGAATTATCGAACCCCGAGTTCGCAACAATATTATTAACAGCATGCTTTAGGAATATTCTGATGTCTTAGGGAAGGACTGAGCATTATTAAAGGCGCTAAGTACATCGACCATAAAACAAATCTAAAAAGGTTCGGTCCAAGAAATGTACCATTATTAGCTTCAGATGATTAGATCTCACCTGAACTTGAGATTGGTCGTAGAAGTTATTTTGAAATCCATAGTCACGATTTGGCAGTAAAGTGGTATGGAAGAATTAGAAACTGCGCAGATTTTAGAGTTACCAATCGATTTGCACAAATACCCTTTTCTTAGATTTTAGGATATTACCACAACACTTTCAAGAGGAAAACACTCTAAAATTGATTTGAAAGACGTCTATCTACAAATGAAAGTTCATACAGATTTACAAAAGTATCTAAGCACAAAGTATATTTCGTTCTTTTATAAAAGGCTTCCGTTTCATATTAGTTTACCGTCCCTATTCCAGCCTGTAATAATGGATCAACTACTATTGGAAGATGTTGTCAGTTATTTGGATGACGTGTTGATTTAGAGACAGTGGGACATCAAATTGAGTCAGTTGGTTTGCATACTACTGAAGAGCGTATTGAAGCCGCAGAACACCATTCAGCTTCGATCCTTTTTGAGGCCGATGACATGTTATGGCAAATTTATGTGAAATCTTTATATGAAATGCCTTCAGCTTCATCGTCGTTTAAAGAAAAACATAAAACGGGATTGGTACGCTGAAGGTTCAATGAGCTGAAGATAACGCTTATCTCAAGGGACATTTTAGTTCATTACAATCGTTACAAACCACTATTCGTCACCAGCGATGCCAGCCAGGCCGGAGCGGTTGCTGTTTTGCGCCATGTGACGTCAGACCGATTTGTCTGACGTCACACATGAAGATTGATACTCTACCATTGATAGAGAGGACCTAGGTTTGGTTTATTCGGACACAAAGTTTTGCTAATATTGGTACGCGATGACTGATCAATAGCTTCCGAAGTTATTTAGGGAGAATGGGGATGACTAATGACTTTCTTGAGAAGGAAAATTACCCAGCCGGCACCTCATCTAGACTTCCGTTAAATCAGAAACCCGTGGAAAGAGACGTTTCAAAATCACTAGAAGTTGTTACACCGCAGATTACAAAAATTGCATGTTGTAAAGAAGGTTTTAAGACTTCTCCAGAGTCATAACTTCCTTTGTCTAGGAATATATGATGATATGATGATGAACTCTGAGTCTGAGTATGGAGCAAATGCTTGGAGTGCAAGATCGGAGTTTAACTCGGAGTTTAAAAGCTTTTGGTAAAAATAATCGAATGACGAGTTGGTGTTTTACACTCCCTTCGAACTCAGACTGAAAGTATATGCTATATAGATGCTAATATCACTTAAAATCGTCACAGTAGTAAATTGAATAGTTATATTTTCTTCTTCCATCTGTACCTCTTCAAATCCTTGCTGGCCATTTTTTCATCTCAAGTATTTAGTAATGTTTTGTAAAACAACGCAACTTTTCCATTTCGACAGGTTTTTCTTCAAAATTGTGTGCTCACAGCACTGGAGTGTGTACTACCTCCCTTTCCCTTCCCTTCCCTTCCCTCTAGCTTTCCTCGTTTGAAGAGAAAGCCGGGGCTTTGAGCACGATTTCAACCAGACTTCTTCAAAGGGCTGGGTTGGCCTTTAGGGTTTTTGGCTCGGTTTTAGGCCTTTGATTTATAGGTTTCCTTTTCGTCTGTGATTAACCATCAGCTAGAGGAGCCTTAAGCGTAGCTTCTTTCATCTGGGGTGCCTTGCTTTCAATAACTTTGAAACCGTAAAATTTACAAAAGGGAGGGTATTACGACTTTTTTCTCAATTCTCAACCGCCTGTAACTTGAGAACGAATCAACCGATTGGAGTGGATCCAAAAGTCTTTTCCTCTTGTTGATGTCCTCATTCACGTCCCATTATCGGAAGTCCCGTAGGTGCAATATTTTTAAAGATAGACACTTTGAGAATCGCCTTTTTTGACCATTAAAAAAACACTTTAGATGTTAATTTCATTCGAATTAAGTTTGCTACGTTCTTAGGGTATTTTTCCAAGATATTTTTGAAAATATTAAAAGGGGGGGGGGGGGGGGTATTACGACCTTTTTCTCAATTTTCAAATTTGACCGCCTGTAGCTTGAGAACGCCTCGACCGATTGGAGTAAATCCAAGTGTTTTTCGTCTTGTTGATGTTCCTTCTTCACCTCTCACCATCGGAAGACCCGCGTGTGCAATATTTCACCCCTTCAGTGGATCTATCTTTGAAGGTCTTCAGATTGCTGGCGTCTTTAGCGCGTTTGACTAGAGTGGCATCTGGGGATGGTTTATGTGCGGATTGTTCTTTCTCTAGTGATCTTATCGCTATTTATACAGTTTGCTTTGGAGTTGAAGAACTTCCTTTTCCCGCCTTTTCCGAATCAGGTTATTTTTTTTGCTTAGCATCGTGCTTAAAGTATAGTCTTGACTTTTTGAGTAGCTTTTAGCTCAGATTTAGGTTTCTATCTCCATTGTCGATCCTTTCTCCACGTCCTCGATCCTCCAACTATTTTCAATTACCTACTTCTTTTTTGTCTATAATTATTTACATATCCATCTCAAAACTTTTCTTATCTTCTTCCATCAAAGCTTTGGTTTTGATCTTCTTCTTACTTATCAAGGGTGCTTTATAGTCTTTGGAGTTCCCCGCTTACCAGGGGTTCCTTTTTCGAGGAGCGTATGAAGACATCCTACGAAGAAGACATTTTATTGTGGAAAGATTTTGGGTACTTACAAGCTTGCATAAAGAAATTCTCCCTGTTCTTCATAGTGGTCATTCAGGGATATCTGCATGTCTGTTGACTAAAAAACGACGATGTTATGAGCGAAGTGGAAAAATGTGCATCATGAAAGCAAGCAAGACAAAACGAATTAACACTTAACAACACTCCTGTGTGTTAGAAGAACTTTGGCCTCGTCTTCATAATGATTTCACGCGGCCCTTCAAACTAAAGATATTGCTGGTTTTAGCATTTACATACAAGTTGGTTACAAGTGATTCCAGTAAAAGTCATACCATCACATACATTTAGTAATGTCTTTCAAGAAAGTTTTGCTCTTTTTGGACTTCCTAAGTTTTTAGTGTCAGACAATGCCTCTTTGCTTACGAAAAATTTGAATGACGAGTCACACTTGACATCCAAATCGAATGATTTGGAGGGAATACGAACATTCAAAGAGCGAATGCGTTCTAGTGACTATACAATAACATTCAAGGCGCCAATGCAATGTAGCGACCAAACATTGTCTTAGTTCAGCTTCAAAGCGTCCCGTTTTCACTCGGAAGAAACTTAAAAGGTTTACAAAAAGTCCTAGACTGATGATTTTCGGCCACAACTTGCGCCCCTTATTAGACTTGCTGTAGTAAGTCATGAGGAAGAATATGGATTGTGACCATTTTATCCAGAAGTTGAACCATGACAGAAAATGTTGTTTGTGTGTGTGGAGAGCGTAGATAAGTAAAACATCATTGTGTCATTTGGAAAAAAGTTCGATTCCTGGCCAGATAGTTCAAAAGATTATGAGATAAAGAGATCTTAACTCCAAAAACTTTACTACCAGCTGATACCTCGATTGGCTAGTAATCAATTTAATCGTTCATGAAACTCAGAATCAATAGGAATTGGAACGGAGAAACACTTGTTTGATGCTGGGAGCCCGATTCGATTTCATGGAACCCCTTAGAAAGGACCATCAGAGGCGTATCTGAAGATTGATGCTGAATCTCGTGCCGAAGAAATCACTGGAGGCTGTCCATGAAGAGATTGTCACTCCAAGAAGAAACCCTTCGAGAAGGCGAGATGAAACCCCTTTTCGCCTTCTCGAAATTTAGTACTTCCCGCACGATACCGAGTTTGAACTGTCAGTTTTGGTTTTTGATATGGGAGAAAAGTGGTGGAAGACATCATTGTAGCCGTTAAGTGTGACTGATCAACTGTGGAAAATCTGGTCAGAGATTATTTATTACGGAATTACGAATACTTTGTTCAGTTTTTTGTAAAATCCTTTCTTGGCGGACCGGTTGCGATGCACACGCTATCATCAGATCCCAAAGTTCGCCCTAATAATTGCCAACGTCATAGGAACCTGATATAGCACCGGAAGGAAAAGAATCCATAATTCTAGTGGCGCGCCTACGTGTTCCAAAGTAAAAATGAAATATCATCAGTTGGAAATGAATATTCAGCTAAAACCAAAATGGTCTAAATTAAACAGAGAGAGGTCCATTAGTGCAATCCTGAGGAATCTGACGTGGAATAATGACGTACCATAGATGGGAAATGTATTCCCACAAATGATTTTTGTTATTCAGGGAAACCCCACTGGGACGATCTGAGATCGTTGTAGCCTATGTTTGTGGTGTTGGCGTTTCGTCCCGGGGTCTGCCTTGAACTCATCAGTAACGCGTGGTAGACCCCTGCCGTAAACGCTGGGCTGAGAGTTCATAGTTGGAACTTGTATTTGAAGACAAATTCGGCGCAGGAAAGGCGGTGTGATGTTATGAAGAATTTCGACTAATGCTGCCACCTGTGAGTCGGTGAGTGAAGTTCGGTCACAGGGATATTTGTTCCTCAACCTATCAATTTGGACAGGACAGACAGTAGTGAATTGGTCGTTTTCAGGGTTAGCGTCAAAGAGTATTGACGTCTTTTTTATCCTTCTAATCTTAGTAATTATCTGATCAACTGTCATAATATTGCCACTACCCTTTCGTTGCTTTCCAACGCCTTAAGAGTCAGCACAACTTGTTTGATCTTTGGAAAAGTACCTTTAATAGAGTCGTATAAGCTTTTCTTCTTAAAGTTCTTGGAAACTGTACAGTGAATGATGTTACACACCATTTTCTCTTTTCATCAATTATACTTCTTTCGTTGTTTATTCTATGTAGTTTTTTTCATGGACCTGTTATTGAATTTCAAACGTCTGATTGGGATGAAATTAATCGATAATGATCAATTCGATCTGGATTGCGGTTTTCCAATAAGGCTTATGTGTCCCAAGCACCATGCACTTTCTGTCTCAGGTTGTTAAGTTTACCTGGATGGCTTAGGTCTTATTTGAACAACTCTAATACCGTTTTGTTCTACTTTGCATTGGTAACGATTTTGACCAATATATTACTACATAAATATAGATAACTTTTGTGTTAAGCTTTAGGTGGCAACAACGTCATTTTAGTGTACATATGTTAAGTCGACTTTGAATTCTTTGTTCGAAAGCTCTGCGCTCCTAGTTGGTTCTCCGAACCAGAGGCGTAACACTCAATTGAGTACTATAATTAACTACTTCGGCTATAAATATTTGTGCCGCAGACGCAAATATTTATAGCCGAAGTAAAATGGAGAATTATTGTATAATAAATTTACACGCCACGGATTTAAAAATAGAAAGTATTAACAATCCATTTCGACTGAAATATCAAGAAGCAACGTTTCGCATTGCGGAGGGGATTTTCTTTAAGTCAGCAACTGCATGGATGCACAATAATGATTATTACTATACCTGCCACCTTAGGTTTTATTAATATTAAATTAAAGGTATAATAAATATACTTTTGCTACTTCTTTATGGAACTATAAAATAATGCGCCAACAGAATAGTAGTAGGTAGGTATAATCTGACAACTCTAATAACAACTATGGAACTAAACTGATAAAGATGTTATTTTCATTAACTGGTATCAAATAACCTTGATAAATGGTATGTTTACTATACTATGAAATTAATGTACTTCGATGTTGGTAGATAATATTTTATTGTGGGAATGTTTGTAGATACCCGGTTGGTGTCTCACATTTCTGTGACGAGTAACACATCATTGACTACTTCGAATTACGTTCATTAAGCCGACATTTTTTCTACATACATGACGAGATACTGATTTCTGACGAATTTTCTCAAAGATGTCAACCAACGAGATAGATTAATCATTATTTGTGGTACCTAGGCCCAGATCGTACAATACAGTTTGAACTTAAAAATTCTTGATCTCGGGTCAACGGGCCGTTCTTAACATTCCTCACTCTTTGCTCAGGTAGTAAAACTAATACAGATTTTGATCCGCCTTCGGCTACACCTGGGTCTGGCCAGCAGACTGTGCTATTATGTACAAGGCAGGTAGCGGCTGAGCAGAACCCGAAATGTTGCGTCTCTCTTCGTTGCACTGGGTTGAAGGACGGGTGATCGAGGCTTTCTGTGGAGAACCGAACAAAACGTACATAACACTGATGGGAACTTTTAAATCATAAGATTATTTCACAAAGGACTGGCAAACATCTTGTTTGTTATTTTTGCCCATTATAGGGGCGGTTTACTAAATTCGAAATTGGACTGAAAAAGCGAACTCTTAGGGGCAGTACCACCTTCCACCTTAAACCTTTTATGAAGTCAAGTTGTACGATAATACTTTGCAGTACATAAACCGAAAATTGTTTTTCAATTTGAAGTCAATTTTATAAAGTAATCTTTTCTAGCTACTAAGTTCTGTACCAAATAAGTACTGTGTCCTTACTAGGCAAAGATGCTAAAGATACATTTTGATTGACTTACCACCCAAGTAGCTTTCTAAGCCATAATTTGGCTTAAAATGCTATGTAATCTTTGTTAAATTCAGCGACCAAAAAGCTGCCAAAAAAGCCAATCTATTTCGAAATTGTTACGGCACCTTGGCGTCATTACTCGGCTTTTCTGACCAATATTTTGGCCATATTTCAGTAGTCAGAGTTAATAGCTAAAATTGAGTGATAAAAAATAGCTTTTATGACTAAAAATGTTCCTACATTTTGATATCTAGCAAACGACTGATTGTTTTGTGTGGATATATTCTCAATAGTTTGATTGCAGATTTTACAGCAAATGGTCGAAAATAATGGTCTAAAAATCTTAGTGCCAATGCAAATTTACTGTACTTAAATGTAGAGGAGATAGTTATATATATATATATATTATAATTATTTTGCAACCTCCATTTTCACTTATTGACCGCTCGGTTATTGCAGATATTTATCGATGCTACAAAGATCGTCAAGAGGCTAGGAGCGACCGTTCCGTCATAAAAACCAATCAGTGGCCGAAAAATAGCTATGTCGGCCATGTCGTTTATTTTACTCCCTCTGATGGTTCTCAACGAAGTAAAATGTAAAGTATCATGCTGCCATGTCTTTGAATGTTTTTGTTGTTACAAAAACTTTACATTATAAAGTAAATAATAAATATAAAAGTAAAATAATTATTTTCATTTTTGCTTTTTGAGTTTTAAACTTTGAGTTTTATTTATTACCAATTCCGTAGAGATCATGGACTTATATGAAATACCTAGCATAATAAGGATATTGTTGCGAACTCAAGGTTCAATAATTTCAGTGTAACGATTTAACACGAAAACACTATTTATTTATCCCACAAATACACACAAGGACAAATCGCCTACTAAATAACTCACTACTTAACTTAACACTGTATAACCTTCTATTATCGTTTGGTACTTTACCTTACCTATAGCTCGATTAAATAAGACTACTACTAACGACGGCGCTATTCGCCTTTTATACAAAGTCCTAAAAATACAGAAAAGCTTAGAACATTCTTGTTGTCGCGGTCGCAGTCGTAAATAACTGCGTTCTAAATAAACAGAGCAATAAATCGCTCGTAACAGCGATAGGCCGTGAAGGTCCAACCTCCATTGTCGATCCGCCTCCCAGCCACCGCTTCCCGTAACAATATTAAAGAAATCTCTCATTAATAAATTGACATGACAACATTGTCCAAAAAAACATGTGGGTTAATCGGTTTGTGAAATTCTAGTGGAATAGGCATTTATAGGTACTTCTAACCCATGTTGATGGAAGTTACAGAAGATACAGAAGAATGATGACGGTTTTTGGAGTTGCTGGAGTAGAATTCGATTTTGTTTAATGTTAATAAGTTTTTAAATAAGCTTTGGCGTTTGGGTGAAGCTAAAGTTTCTACTTTGTGGCTATCTTATATCAATATCCCGTGGCTACATAAATTAGCTATTATTTCCAAATTTTGTAGTCAATGTGCCTAATACAAGTTTTAGCTATATTTCTTTATAGCTATATATAATTTGGGAAAAATTTTGAAAAACATTACATTTTTTTTACCTGGTTAAAAAAAAAACACAAATTTGCTGCAATAAAGTAGACATTTTATCCAGTAAATATTCGACAATTTTAACCAGGTAAAAAAAATGTAATGTTTACCAAAATTTTTGCCAAATTATTGCCATCAAGAAAAGTGCTACTTTATGACCAAATCTTGGCAATAGATGAGATTTTATGGCTAATTTTTTTGACCAAAATTTATCTTACATAAATGGCCAAATAATAACCAAATCCTTGCTTTTTTTTACTACTTTCTTACTAACTTTTGGCCATTAATGCTATTTGGTTATACAATGCTCCTTGGGTATTTTGTAGCATGATCCAAATCTTGGACTAAAATAAATAAAATTTAACTAAAAACCCCTCATAACGAAAATATATATTTCTCGTCAGTCACGTTAGGATTAAGGCTAAAATCGCTTAAGAATGACTCCAAACATATAAAAATACAAATTACATTTAATGCAAAGCATTTAAAAATGTAAAGTTTTTTTTTAATCACGCTATGATATGGGAGAAAATTGGTAAAAAAAAACATTTAAAGAATAAAAATATGGAAGTTTGAAGTTGTGTGTAAAAGTGCAGGGAGAAAATTGGCAAAAAATTAGTCGAAGCGACTAAAAATTCAAATTTAAAGTTTTTAGAGAAATTTGAAGGAAAGAATTAGGGCCAAAATGGATTAAAAATTAGTCAAAGCATTTAAAAATACAAATTTAAATTTTGCATTTACCTACCAGAGGTAGATAAAATGCAAAATTTCCTCTGCTTTGATTTTGCTTTGATCATTTGATCATTTGTGATATTCCTGATAGCATAAAATATCAAAGTAAAGTACGTCGATAGTGGATAAAATTTTTTATCTCAGAGTTGTAAAATTTTCGAAAGTTATACGTCATTTAACAGTGAGAAGAATAACTTCATAATTATCTCTTGCGCATTATCCTAATATGTCTTTTGCTTTTGTTTTTATTACTTTAACCATCTCTGATAAAAAAGGATTTCTCAGCAAATTTTCGGATCATAGGCTCCTTTTGAAGTGTTGGTTTGGTATTATCTTGTTCCTCTCCTATCCCTATCTTTGTGACATCATCCCCTACGTTGCCCATCAACCTCTTTATCGCTATTTTTGTGATTTAGAAACTAGTATTTCTGTCTGATCTTTTCTCCAATAAATTGTTTAATTTTTAAATCGCAGAAGAAGACGATTTTCTTCTTTTACTTCTAAGTCAGTAAGTAGAAACGACTGTGTGTTACTTTTTCAACAACCTAAACTTTAACAACCAAATCCTCTTAAACAAAAGCCAGTTCTTTTATTGACGTCAGAATTAGAATAAATTAATTATCCTGGTTAGTTTTTCAGTATAAATTTCTCAAGGCCTAAGTCAATGTCAGCAATTTACGGGAAAGTGTATTACGACTACCTAAACGAATTGTTCAGTAATAACTGTTGAGTAATTCCGACCGGAATCCATTAACTACTTTTGTAAAGTTTTAATTAAAAATTTAGCATTTCGTCCAGACAGTGCAAATCGCTTGCCCTTAGAATATATATAAAAATGTATTTTGTCAATCGTAACCACAATTCCTTGCTTTGTAATCAATAAAATATGCCAGTTCTTCCAGTCCGAATGAGCGAAATTGCCTCGAAATCTCTTTACAATTTGGTTGGTACGGTCCTGGTTGGGTAATTTCAACCGTTTCGTCCCCTTGCGTTATTCGAATAAATTGTTCGTCCCTTATTGCACCAGTGATTGTAATGCAATACTGCTTATATAGAGCTTAGAAAGTAATGTATGATAATTTATTGCCTTTAATATGCAGAATTTATCAATTTACTTGAATGGCACAATGGAAACTTTTATTAGGGAATAGGGGACGCGAGTTTAAAACTATTTAGGGATGAGTTATTTGCTTAGTTTATTGGATGGAGTTGACGCAGTGGGAATGGTGTCGTCATAAATAACTTCCTGTTTCCCAATTAAAAAAGCAGTCATGTAGATGTTTAACTATATACTTCCAGTAACTTGTTAGTCACTGGAAGTAGCTCCTACATGTGTTTTCTATGGGTTTTATTAGCTAAGACCCTCTCAGTTCGATATAAGAGTTCACTTATGAATACTCTATAGGGAATATGTTTGTGCCGTCATAATATGCAATTGGAAAAAGTTACTTGACAAGTTTCTCGATTAGAAAAGCTCTGAGGAGGACTTCATTGAATGCCAGTCAAATTTGAGTAAATAATAACTGACTTTTTTGTTTTGACCTCACATGCCTTGCAAGACTTTCGACATGTAAAAAAATTTAAATGTAATTTAATTTTGTATGAGAGTAGGATTAGATAAAACACCAATGCCATAATCAGTATGATTATCCAGTGATATAATTTTGATATAATATACAAAAACCATCAGTGCGGTAATATAATAATTAAACTCAGTGCTCGAGGGGGAAAAGAGCCTTTAAAATTTCTTTCAGAAACCCATATATTTATATTCTCCGCTAATGGCGCTGGAGACCCTAACCGAATTATAATTATAAAAGCAATTAATCTTCATTAAAAGTAAGTTTGGAGGAGTAACGTTACGTACAATTAGAGACTTCAGTCTTCCCTTGGTATTGCACTTAGACAATATTATAACGCCATTATCGACGTTAGAGCTGCCTATAATTGCAAGTCACACAATTAATTGCTTTTTAGTGGTTAGGCATACACATCGTAGACGAACAAACCAACTTCAACTTCTCCGATTTAAACGTTAGGTTCTAAAGATAATTATGTAGTAACCATATGGGTCGAATACCGAGAAAACTCGATCTAAACCCTCCCATTCAAATCCAAATCGAATACCATTTAAATCACTTTTGTTCACGATAAATTAATTTTAATTTCGTTTTCCACTTAATCCTTTTGACAGCTCCCCGTTCAAGTAATAAGTAAGGAATACTTTATTTAACTTGTTATGAAGTCGATTCGGTTATTAAAATTATAAATCTTATTTTACCGTTTTAATTTCTCCTGATCCCACCTAATGAGTTTGGAAAATTAATTAATTTTTTTTATAATGCGACCGAGCCGACCTTGTCTACCGAATATTTTATAACTTTTAAATAGGTTTTTGCTTTTAATTAAAAATTTAAAGTTTTTGAGAAGTGCTGCCAGAATTTCGATTAATATGAGTTCGAGGGCATATACGAATGTTATTTTGTGTACCTATATAAATTACGCAACGTTATAAAAACCATTTTTAGGAAAATTTTCTTTATAGTGTGGACGAGAGGGAGAAAGAAACAGCTAAAGAAAAGTGAAAGGATTGCAACTATGAAAATTGACTTTTAAAAAATTTAATTATAAGCGTAAAGGGGGTAAAAAAAAAGCGAATGAACCAACAAAATTTGAATTAGATATTAGGTTGCGATGACAAAGATGCATAAAAGTCGGATGAATGAAAACAGTCTTAAAAGGTAAGAATGGAGAAAATACACGAAGGGATCATGATCAAATAATGTGGGTCTGGAACAAAAAACTAAAACAAGGGCAGTAAAAGGTGGAAGAGGAGGGAAGAATAATGAGAACAAAATTCTAAAAGATTACGAAAAGAAAAGAACAAAAGGAGCCATTTCTTTGAATGTCAACGATGTCGAATGCTCATTCAGGAGCAAACAATCATAAACACACTACCCAAAATGGTAGAAGATGTAGGCAACCGAAAGCTATTGTAATATGGAGTAGTTAGATTAGGAAGATTGAAATCATGGAATTACACGAAAAGGAAAAGGATGGAATAGGTGAGCAGAGAAAAGCATGGTCAAATAATATGGATCTGGAACAGAAAACTCAAAGACAAGGGTAACAATATATAGAAGAGCAGAGAAAAATAATGAGAACAAAAGTTTGAGAGAGGACGAAAAAGAAATAACGAAATGAGCGATTTCTTTGAACATAACTAGTTCAGGAGCTTTAGACACCTATTGGCGTTTCAAAAGACATGAACACAGTATTTGGTACCGAAAACCAAAAACCATTGTACTTTGAAGAAGTTAGATTAAGAAAGAAATAAATTATGGAATTGCACAAAGAAGGAAAGAAGGGAATAGGCGAGCAGACAAAAACTTTATCAAATAATATGGATTTTTTTGGCTTTATCAAATAACATGTACAGATCTAACCTGAACTAACCTGAAATAGAAAACCAAAAGGTAACAAAAGATGGAAGAGCAGGAAAGAATAATGAGAACGAAAGTCTAAGAGATATTAAAAAAGAAAAAAAGGATTTCTTTTATCATAACTATTTCAGGAGCTGCAATGAGCATAGAAAATGAAAAAGCGTAACTAAAGATACACACAAAAAATCTAGTGAAAATCGTAAGAGAGATAAATTTTGCCAAGAAAGAAAAAAAAATTAGAGGTTTAAATAAATCAAATTAAGTTAAATATTAGTGTTAGGTAAACAAATCAATACACATAAAGGATTAACGAAGGTAAGGAAATGAGACGATGGAAATTAAAATAATTTAGAAAAGTTGACCTTGTTTGTCTATATTTTGAGCAATTACTTCTTCTAACATTTAAACGAAGAATTAAAAGAATCAAAAACTATGATAGAAGGACAAAAAACCGAATTTCTTAAATTCCAATAAAAATCTTTCAATAAAATAATGCTTAAGTTTGTGAGCATTTTGGGCTTTGGAAAGAGAACTGGTAAACTAAAAAAGCAACAATTTACTAACAAAACTTAAACGGCAGCTACAGGAGACAATTTAGAAATTGATCATCTTATCTTAAGTAACTTTAAAAGAGTACTCAAAATTTGGCACCGAGTTTGTCAAAAACTAGAAATTTGCTGATGAAACATATCGCATATTTTTGTTTTCTTAAAATCTCGAAGTCACTGCGAACAATTTCTTACTTGAACACACATTATCTTTAGCAGTTTTTGAGTGATTTAAAAATCTTCCGCAATGAATCTTAAATGAGTACTTAACATTTGGAGTCCTATCTGTCAAAATTAGCTGAAAGACCCTGTAAATTTTTGTTTTCTTAGAATTGTTACCTAGGTTAAGAGGAACAATTTCTGGACTCAACATCCTAGACTTACCTTTAGAAGTTTTCGGGTGATTTAGAAATCTTTTTAAATTAATCTAAAAAAAATACCCAGTTTAGCACCGCATTTTTGAAAAACTAAAAATTAGAAGATATAACACCCTGTATATTTTTATTTTCTTCGAATTTGGAGCTAGAAAGGAACAATTTTTGAATTGAACATCCTATATCTACCTTTAACCGTTTTCACTTTTAGCAGTTTTTAATTAAGTTTGTTTCAAAATTTTGAATTGTATTTTTAAAAACATAAAAAAGTGGATACATCCTGTATATTTTGGTTTTCTTAAAATCTGAAGGTAAAGAGGGACAATTTCTGGATTCAACATTTTATACCTACCTTTAGCAGTTTTCTGGTGATTTAGGATTCTATTTAAATTAGAGATCTTAACAGAATACTCAAAACTTGGCACCGTATTTCTCAAAAACGTAGAAATTTACAGATGGAACACCCTGTATATTCTTGTTTTCTCAAAATCTGGAGGTAAAGAGAAACAATTTCTAAACCCAATATCCTATACTTTCTTTACCATTTTTCGGCTGAATTTTTTTAAATTTTTCTTAAAAGAATGCTCAAAATTATTTAGTACCGTATTTCTCAAAAACATGTAAATTTGCAGATAAAAGACCCTGTATATTCTTGTTTTCTCAAAATCTTGGAGTAAAGAGAGACAATTTCTGAATTCAGTATTCTATACCTAATTTTACCATTATTTGGCTTATTTAGGAATCTTTTTAAATTCATTTTAAAATAATGCTCAAAATTATTTCGTACTCTCTCAAAAGCATACAAATTTGCAGATGAAACACCCTGTATATTCTTGTTTTTTCAAAATCTTAGGGTAAAGAGAAACAATTTTTCAACTCAATATCCTATACCTAATTTTACCATTATTTGGCTGACTTAGGAATCATTTTAACTCATCTTAAAAGATTGATCAGAATTATTTGGTACCCTATTTCTCAAAATGTTGGGGTAAAAAGAGACAATTTCTAAATTCAATCTCCTATACCTATTTTTACCATTTTTTGGCTGACTTAGGAATCTTTTTAAATTTATCTTAAAAGAATACTCAAAATTATTTGGTACCTTATTTCCAAAAGCATAGAAATTTGCAGTTAAAACACCCTGTATATTCTTGTTTTCTCAAAATGTGGACGTAAAGAGAAACAATTTCTGACTTAGGAATCTTTATAAATTAATCTTAAAAGAATGCTCAAAATTATTTGGTACAATATATCTCAAAAACGTAGACATTTGCAGATAAAACACCCTGTATCTCAAAATCTTGGATACCTATCTTTACAATTTTTCGGCTGACTAAAGAATCTTTATAAATTCATCTTAAAAGAATGTTCATAATTATTTGGTACCTTATTTCTCAAAAGCATAGAAATTTGCAGATAAAACACCCTGTATATTATTGTTTTCTCAAAATCTAGAGTTAAAAAGAAACAATTTCTGAACTCAATATGCTATACTTATCTTTACCATTTTTCGGCTGACTTAGGAATCTTTTTAAATTTATCTGAAAAGAATGCTCAAAATTATTTGGTATAGTATTTCTCAAAAATGTAGAAATTTGCAGATTAAACACCCTGTATAGTCTTGTTTTCTCAAAATCTTGGGGTAAAGAGACAATTTCTGAATTCAATATCATCTACCTATTTTTACCATTTTACTAAGAGCAGACTTTGTTGACAAGTTTAATTCTCTCCTTAATACTGATTATTGATGAAAAGAAAAAAACGTGTAAAATGAGAACTTTTTTCGAAAAATGAAACAAGTTCTACCTAGTCAATAATAATTTTTTGGGGTTTCTCTTATAGGCGATCGTAAATTGAACTCTCGAAGACAACAACAGGCACTTACATCAGTAACTCTTTTATTCCTGAAAAATGTGGTATCGCTTTTTGAATGTGAATAAAAAGAACAAAAAGAATACTCTTATTTTGAGTAGAATGTAAGCATTTCAACGTTTTTTTTTATGCCCCGCCTAACTTGTTATGGCGTAATCATAAATTGAAAATAATTCAATTCCGCCCCTGTACAACCGGGAATCCATATGAGAAGAGTGGGGAGGTAGGGATACGAGTATTATTCTATTATTTTTCCAGGCGAATGAGGGAGACGACCAGCTCTCGGTAATTATATTCCACGAAGGGAAGGTCTAATTAGTTTTTAAAATTGCCTCGATCGATACTAAAAGAGAGCGTAAATTGGATACTCAATTGTTTTACACCTGAAATTAACTGGCGGGTAATTCGATTTCTGTAGAAACCCGACAAAAAATTACTTGTTCCCGATTTTACGGACCATCCGTTTTTTAATGAGCTTTAATGTTTAATTAAGCACCAAAAAGTGCCGAAAAAAAATTGCGAATTTAATTTACAGGTTATGATTGTCTGGATTAAAACTTTTGAGTTTCGATGAACTCAGAACACGATACTAACAATTATAGCTATTGTTATCAGTGATGCTGGCCTATATGCTCACGATTATTGAATTCAAAAGTGACAACAACTGTAGATTAGAAAATAAAGGTATTAAAACAGGGTTGCCATCATTTTAAGATTCGGGAGTTTAAGTTAGTTCAGGCAGGTGAAGTCAAATTCGAAGATACAATCAACTCTTTTTACTACCTTTTATAATCATATCGACTGTCCTAAGTTGTTATTACACCCCAATCTTTCAATTTCACCTCCAACGCTTAATGATAGTTTTGAAGGACCTTATCGGTCAGTATTTTTATTAGACTGAAAGCCGAAGGCACCAATAACCAATAGTACTTTTCTCAAGTTCTACTTATTCCCCAGTCTTTGAACAATTATAACAAATAGGTAGTTTTAGGTCAGATTAGGAGGAGCACTCTTCGTGCAGTTTACTTTAAAATCCTTTATTGATGAAATACTTTTGACATGGAGGCCATCATCAGTACCAAAAATCGTCAGCAAGGAAAAAGGAACCATTGCGCCAAGGTACTCGAAGCAAGTTATGTCTAGCAAAAGTACATATAATATGATTCCAACAAACTGCACTACTCGTAACATGCACCACAATTTAAAGCCTTAAAAAGCCTCTAGAAAGAAACAAGAAATGACTGCTAGAAAGAGCAAGAATTACTGTTGAGATGTGCTTTCCATTATAGAATACTATGTTTCCTTCTTCCTTCCTCCTCTTCCTTTGACAAATTTTTGGGCGCAGATGAACCCCTTTGTGCTGAAACTGGTGCGGCAATAAAGGATTTTCAAGTAAACTGCACGAAGTATAGAGTAGTAGATTTGAACAATTATGTTTTCTCTTGGCTACTTTTCTGAGTCACATTGCAGCTTTCATTAAGCAGACTCATCAGTGCAGACCTTGAACCTTAGATACCCTAATTATGTGTCTAATGACAATAATGTTCTCGAAGGCTTTAGTCAAGAACTAGCTAAATAGATGCCTGGCATCTTAAGTAGGTTTTTAAAGATTTGTAGTAAGGTTCCAGTCTCCAATTTGTCGACCAGCCAAAGCTGCACTGATGAGGGGTAGACCCCGAAACTAGTATGCAGATGGGTTGATGGACAAATTGGTGACCACCTACTCTTTACACTTCGTTCTGGTTCCGATAATCAGCGAGATACAGAGCAATATGGGCTGCTTCTCGAACTGAGAGCCATCTGCCATGCAGTATTAGATCTAATACGCTGGTGGATGTCGCCTGCTCTGCACAACATTCTGTACCTTTTTTGGTTTAAAGCCACGACACACGGTCTCCAATTTGTCGACTATCCAAAGCTGTACTGATGAGGGGTAGACCCCGAAACTAGTATGCAGATGGGTTGATGGACAAATTGGTGACCACCTACTCTTTAATTTTGTCTTTACTGTTGAAGTTGTTCTTATGCTTGAAAATCTGAAAGGATCCTGGTTAGTGGTTGTCGATAATAACTCTGCGATTGATGTAAGATATCCACCTCGTTGAAAATGACATTGTAACCTTCGGAGATACCTTGTTGTGCTACTGTGCTACTGATGACTTGCTATTTCGGTGAAAAACTGATTTATGTGAGTCTCTTTCAGGGGGGGGGGGGCGGGAGGGGGGGTTACCCATCAAGGAAGCAGTGGAACATATTAATCAAATTTTCCCTAGGAGTGCCAGTGCTAATTTTAACTTGCAAGTGCATGCGGTAAACAGATGTTACCATACGCGATAAGGAAAAGATATTTGTGAAATGAGCCCTAAGTTTGTAGATAATAGTCCATCAAGGATGAGGGACCAAGAGAGCTTTGACAGAATTTGTAAACTCAAATGGAATATAAAGATGAGAATAGACTCAGAGGGCCCTAGTGCAAGATGATTTAACAAGACCTTAGAGTAGCGGGTATAGAATCTCTGTGCTCTAACTCTACAAATCCTGTGTTGCCCTTTTTCTACTACCTTGTCGTTGATATTCATCAGACTCAAGGAACAAGTTCAACCTACCTTCTATACTGCCTTCAGCCTACCGGCCCTACCTATCGAATATATGATACCATCGCTCGCACACTGGTTCTCAGGACTAATAACGCCACAATGTCCAAAGCAAAAGGACGAGACGGCTTGGAAATAATAGCAAAATGGAATCTGCTATGGGTTTCCCACCCATATGGGATTTTTTGAAGTCTTCTAGTAAAAAACGATTTCGTGACAGAAAAGAGCCTGACATGATAAATAGAAAGTCATAAGATTACAGTAACAGGAAGTGCTCTACTAAGTCCATCGTTCATTGTTCATTTCAATGTTTCTTGCTGTTTCTTTGACCATTATCGTAAACTTACAATTTCTGTATAATGTGAAACATAACAGAGGGGTTATTTTTCAGGTTTGAAGGACTCGGATTCACATACTGGTGGGCAGCTCGAGCAAGTCTTTCTAAACGCTGAGAAAATCCTTCAATCAAGCTGGCAGCCAGCGCCTTAGCCACAATGAATCCGCACTACCATCCATATGGAGGACCTGGAGAATTGACGTCGCCACACCCGCCATCTCCAGATAACAATAACTATCACACACATGCCGGAGGGCCGGCAGGAATGCACCATTCAAATGGACATACCATCGGATCAATCGGTAAGTTGATGTGTATAGTAAGATAATGTGTACTAGAAAACTCGATTAACTTCAATCGATGATACTGTTTATTCACAAGTTGGTATGGAATTGGATGGAAACAGATGATTGTGCACAGAGTTGAAACAAACATTTTTGATCAAAAATGTCGTTTCTTAAAATCAGTTTGGGTCAACGCGAGAGCTATTGGAGACCTTTGAGATGGTCAACGGAAATCTCAATCAGAGCAGCTGTGTTGGAGATGGGGTTGAAACGGTACATACTTTATTAAGCCATGAGGCCAATTAAAATTTGCAGGTTAAGCCCAGAACGTGATTTTTTTGTTGCTTGTCAAGTACAGAAATTCAGAGGTTATGTTGAAAACTCCACGGTGAATATCCAGAGTTAAACTATTAAAATTATAGTTATTACTTAAACCACTCAAAATAGGACAAGTTGTTTTCCTTTAAGTTGCAAGCCCTATCATTGCTGACTTTCTCTTACTGCAAACCTCCTCAAGAGGAATCGTAAACAACCTGCGGTTTGGTCATTGTAGATTCTCCTACTTTCACAGCCAAAGAATTACCAGAATCTAGAACTCAATAAAATTAGTTTAGTGTTATAGTCTGTTTCTATAGGTATAGGCTTTAAAAAATGGTCCTATCGTGGGTAATCTTATCTCAAATGGTGTTCATTACCATTACCATCCAGACCTGGACACTGAGTACTCTCAGGTGATAGTTTCCACATCTCAAGTTACCTGAGGTTTACAGAGAGGCTAACAAGTGTAGAGAATAAAAATAGTAAAGTATAAAAAGTAGTAAAGTATAAAAATATGAAAGATATCAGTTAGACCTACTCACTTCCAAATATCAAACGCCTTGGTCACAGAAACTGTCAACGATATGATTTGCAATGAATCCAGCTATATGTTGTGCTCGTGAGCTAAGCTCCCTTGATTAAACACTGCGTGATTCAGGAGCAAAAATCTAAAATGAAGAATTTTGTACCTCAGATGCACTTTACATAAGACTCTAGAAAACTGTGAGAAGATCTGCGTATTGATTTTAGAAATGAATCGGGAAAGGTACAAACCTTCACTATTCTCGAAGTGTTCCTGATCGCAGCTCATCTCTTGTCTAAGGTTAGCAACTAACTCACTCCAAACCTGATTGTTAAGCGTGATGGCTACTATCTTATCCAGATGATACCACATCCTCGACAATGTGTCTAGGGAAGCTTCATACTTCTGGTCTAACTCATTTGAAAGAAATGGCTTTCGGTTCTCCATATGGAAAACTACAATTGAATCTGACCAGATGGATGAAGGAGAGATTCTTTTTGTTTAAGTCCCGACTGAGACCTCTAAAGAAACTAATGACTAGAGTCTAGTTTCTGAGCCATCAACCTAATTCACTTTTTACATCAACTAGAACGGTAAATCAATAATCCAACCAATACGAGGAACCTAATATTGATGATGACTTAATCTCGATTCTGTTCGGTTTCCATTGTCCAAAATGGTTGCTCAGGCATTGAGAAGACATTGAGCGCTTGTACCATACTGTATATGGAGTTTGGGAGAAAGATTGACCATTCCAAAAGATATTTTATCCTTAGTGTCCCAAGGATATTAACTCCTTACTGCCACATGTCTGCTTCCCATCTAGCTATTCCTTACTTAAAGCAACTTGGATTGAATTGTTAGGAGTTTGTTTATCAGGCTTCAAATAATGTTTTCGTGGATGATATGTTATTTGATGTTGATACTCTCGAGCAGGCGTTTCATTCTGCACATAAAGCTCACTTTGGGGAAAAATCTGCCTTCCAAAAAGTTTATTCATTTGTTTATGCAAAACCCTTGATGCCCGTTTAAGGCTGTATCTTTGCCCAGATCAGAGCTGCATAAAGCGTTCGAGTTAGTTTGATGAGTTAATACTTTTAAGAAATTGCACAAGACTGCATCATGATTTCAAAGTTTTCAAGAAGTAGATACTTTAAAAGAATCGAAACATGTGGGCTCAAAAGACAATTATGTTGGAATTTGTTCCGAAAGGTTGTGATACTTTTCACGTGATCAACAATTAAATTTTACCAGGAAAAATTTTTGTCTTGATAAGCAGGTTTTTGGGTTGTTGTGATAAATTTGTTGTGATAATTTTTAATATACCATTTTCTTGGAAAAGTAGATAGCATTCTATCTCTTCTAAGAACCGAAAGGTTAGGTCTGAGTGGAGAATACTGAATTTAAAGAATTGAATTTCGTTAGGTTTCCTTCTAAGTCACCAAGAAAACCACAATTCTCAAAACACATGATCTTCACTCAAAAACGTTTCTTCAAGATAGGAATAGAGAGCTTTTTCTGCAGCATTAGATGTCTTGAACTTAACATACGGAATCATTTTGATTATAACTAAAATATAATAATTAATAGAAATAAGTGCAAAAACATTACCCTGTGTGAAATTTGTTCTATTATAACCTCAGGTATATAATAAATCTGTGGCAAGCGTATACGTTCGTATGAACCTAAAGATAATTAACACTTGTTTATCGCAAAGTTTGCCAATTAAAGTAGAATGGAATAGAATATCTAATGAAACGTTAATAACCATTTCTATTTATCATCTTTAATTGGGATGACATGTCTGTCCTTCGCCGTAATTAATTTTTATTAACAATAACGTACTCATTAGCATTTATTTCGTTGATTAGCGCTCAGTGGTAATTAAAATTGTTATTAAACATATTTCGTTAACGTTTATTAGACGTAATTAAGCTTCCTTAGATCCAGGTTGCTTTTTACAGCTCATTCTAAAATTAGCAATGTCTTTTACCTAATTTCTCCTGAATACTAGAAATCATTAAAAATTAATTTTCTAGACGAGCAGATGCAAGCTCTCTATGTTGACACATCAGGTTCATATAAAAAATGGTAAGCTTGAAAACCATTTTTGCTTCTGCATACTAGCAATTCTTAGTAATCTATCATCCCGATATGTACCACAGCATATTTGTTTTGACTGTAACATTCTTATCACGATCTATCTTTATTGCATATTATTATAGTGTAATACTCTGATTGTGATAATCTATTTGTTAATCTGAATCAGCTTATTTGGACTTTCAGCTATTTGAATTCGCCAATTAGATAAGCTTTTACCTCTGATTATAACTTGTTTTAGTTGTCATGAAACATGTTTCTTGTTTAAATTTTTGTGTCTTTTTTCTGACTGTTTTATCAATCATTTTTTTGTGAAATGTTGATTAGTTAAGTACATCAAAATTCTATGCCACTTGCATTCTAATTTGATAAAATGTGCTTTTCAGATTTTGCTGATTCAGTAAGCAAATTCCGATGAGTCCTCTACTATTTTATCCCGCTTCCAAAACCTTTGTAGTTCTTAGCATTTTCTCATTTTTACTCAACGACAAAGTCGAGGTATTGGTCTTGATGGAGAACTTTTGATATTTAGAGATAATTTCTGTTGGAAATGGTATTGGTTCAATATTTGATCAAAGTGGAGATACGAGTTTAAGGTATGAAATGTAAGGAGAGGTGGAATTGAATTCTTTAACAGCCTAGGACGGATAACAAGAATTAATGTAGAAGAAAGCGATAGTTGAAAATCACAGTTAGAGATTTAAATGCAGACTTCAATTAAGCTTTGAAACTAAACATGTTGCCACTAGTTCAAATATAAGTCAGATAATCTCTTCAATAGAGTGAACTCAGACAAATCCTTTTCTTCAAGAAACATCTATCCAAAATAGTCAACTGACCTCCTTTCAGCAACTTTCATGAACCTCGCCAACCAGTTCATAAAACTCAACGTGCAGCTAAGCCGGATACAGTCTGCCACTTTGCCAACTGCGTTTTTGACGCTCCTGCAATTCAACAACACTTAAGTGCAAATTCCTGGTAAACTTACAAGTTAGGGTCTGGTTAAGCCCCTCTCGCCTTTAAGAACATCCCCAATTTACCGTGATTGATTGCTAGACCTGTATGACTGAAGATCGAAGATTGACCAAGAACTGAAAGACAGTTTTTTTTTCATATAATATATGAATTATATATCAGGACATATTATGTCCTGATAGTCCTAATAGCTCCTACTCTAAACATGTATTGTTTGCAACCTTGAATTTAGATTCCTTAGATTCCATTAGATTCCTTTTGTACCACACCCTTATTCTCTCGTTTACAACCTTCTCCAAGAGTTTTCTCACCTCCGCCCGCTACAGGTATCCATCTATCCATCGATACGACGTTTCGTAGCTTCCATAACCTTCTTTATACCTCATAGTATCAGCCTCTTCTTCTGTAAGGTCCTGATAGAACCGATCAAATAGATTTATATTCTCCTTTGGTTAGTCGAGTTTCTCTTTTCAGGAATCTTCCAGAGGTATGCAGTATGGTGGACACCAATTTTTCAATCCAACCACTTGCATGCTAGTTTCGGAGTCTACTCCTCATCAGCACAGTTTTGGTTTATCGACAAACACAAGTCCTATAGAAACCAAGAATGAATTGTAAAAGTACTGAGATATTCTGCAAGAGCAGGAGACATCTACCGGTGTTTCAAGACTTTCATGCGACAAGCAGCATTTACATCGGTTTCCAATTTTTTGATCATCTAAAGCTGTGGTGATGAGAGGTAGATCCCTAAACTAGTAAGCAGTTGGGTTTAT
Organism: Taphrorychus bicolor; assembly: GCA_951812265.1. Taxonomy (NCBI): domain Eukaryota; kingdom Metazoa; phylum Arthropoda; class Insecta; order Coleoptera; family Curculionidae; genus Taphrorychus; species Taphrorychus bicolor. The sequence continues at coordinate 11,631,038 of OX638299.1, read as the reverse complement.
TGGCAAATTGATGATCGCTCTATAATTTAACTGAGGTTGCAAAATTTCCTAGAAACGAAATGTTCAATAGAAAAAGGTCATCAAGTTCAGGTTGCTTCAGGTTAGTAATTTTTGATACACGATGATCTAAACCATAAATAGAAATAATAATTACTGTATCCGGTTTGAAGATGACAGATACAGTTTACTTTGCAGTAAATTCAAAGGAAAACAAAATTATCTTTTCATAGTTGTAATTGATAGGTAAAATTACATTCTCCCCAACAAAAAATGTAGGTTAAAATGATTACATTTCAATTTGTATGTTAACATTTTTTAATGCCTTGACTTCCACAGCAAAAAGTTACTTAATAGGTACTTGTTTCTTTTTCCCAGCTTGAAAAAAAAAACAAAGTAATTTATAAGTAAAGAAGAGGTCAAAAGGGATCTTTATTTTAGCTGGTTGAATAGACCGAGAAGTCGGAGATCTCTTTCGGGTTAAAAGGTGGGAAAACTTTAGTAAAACTCGCCTATTTTTGACCAAATTGCAACCTTTGCTACGCATCTTTGCTAACAAAACAGAGACATATAATATAAAATAAAATAAAGAGATATATTACTCATAATATATTTTCATCTTTTTCCAAACGAGCAGCCAGTAGACACAATACGACGACAACCGACAACGTCTAACGTATGTGACTTGTGACTTCACTTGTTTTGTAACTTATATTAACTTGAACTAACTAAAACTAACTTGTACTAACCTAAACTAACTTTAGCTAATATGATCTAATCTGAAGTAACCTAAAACTCACGCCCCTTTAAAATATTACGCATTTAGTGAGCATTAAATGAGCTTTACTCCCTAGGGTAACTTGTGCCACTCGCTGGCTCAAACATTACCCTCGAGAATAACGACTCTTGTTAAATGCTTGTTGTATAATATTGTTACGCCCGTCGGTCCACAGAGATTCGGACCGAAGCGGCAATGCCCCGCGCCGGCCGCGACCCCGGGAACCCTTCTAGAATAAACGAGAACAGCCGCCTCCAGTCTCGAAAGTACAAGAGTGTGTTCAGGGCGGGTATATAAACCAGCGAGCCGCGCCAGATGGGATTCAATATATAGTGCAGTGTAGTAAATAAGCGGACAAGCGAACAGTGCGAATTGTTAGTAGAGAGTAATGTGTTTTAATCGTGTTGTAATAGTTAAAAGTAAACAAAAGTGTGTAGTTAATTGACGATAAATGATTGGAAACCGTATCTCGTGACAACTGGTGTCAGAAGTGAGATTATTTTCGTCAAATTTGTGACCGTACGGACAAATGAGTCGTCGCGCGCGTTCAATTTTGCGTGGTAAAGACAGTGCAAGAACTTTGAAATCGAGAATAAACACTGGCCACAGAGTTAGAATAGTTGACGTATAGGAAGAACCGCAACCAAACTCAATCTTACAGGAATTGTTGGACGAGCAGCGTGAATTCAGGAAGCAAATGACTTCATATTTCGACCAATCAAGGAGCAGAGCACAAGGCATTGGTTACAGAAGAAATATGGACCGAAACGCCGACCCACAAAAACCCAGATCTTGTTCCAACTGCTGCAGAATCGGCCATTTTAAAAGTGACTGTCGCGTTTGATGGGAAAGGAGTCAGACTCCGCCACGACGACAATCTGGCGGACTGACACATCAGCCGGAAAACTAAGACCAGTCATTGTAAAGGGGCGAACGCTGACTAGCCCCACGTAAGCCCCCAGGATTATTAAGATCGGACAGCTTGGCAGAAGCCTCACCCTCCCTGGCAAAATTGAACATCGTCCAGGAAGATCTCATGGTAACGGAGATGCATTATCACGCAGGCCTTGCAAAGGGGTATGTCGACACTGCCAACGAATAGAACAACGAGAAGGACCAAGCATTCTCGGAAGAGAACCAAGATTGACGTCGACGAACATTGGACCAGTGAACAAATGAAGGTTGAACAAACAACCGATAATGCTGTGGGGTTAATACGTCAATGGAAGTTGGAATATCTTGGTCAATACATCTTAGTTGCCATGTATTATTTCAGAAAATGGCCTGAAGCTTATGCACTACCAAATCAGGAATCTAGCACCGTGGCAAGGGTCTTGGTTGACGAATTCTTAGTGGATTCGGAGTACCGCAAGAGCTTCATTCGGACTAGGGACGGAATTTTGAATCGCAACTTTTCAAAAATATCATGGAACTTCTGGGAATCCGTAATACAAGGACAACTCCACTCCATCCACAATCAGATGCGATGATCAAGCGTTTCAATCGAATCATGGAACAATACCTCTGCAAATTGGTAGCGGACCACCAGAAAGATTGGGACAAATTTCTGCCTCTTCTAATGATGGCTTACAGAGGTGCAGTGCATAACAGGAAAGGACATACCCATGCCAAGGTTATATTTGGTAAAGAACTCGTCTTCCGGTAGATTTGGTATGTGGATCACCAGAAGAACCGGTGCAAGATGTCCAGAACTATGCGGATAAACTTCGAGAAAGATTAAAGGAAATCCATCGAAATGTGAGGGCAAAGATAAAGATTGCCAGCGATCGGATGAAAGCCAGATATGACCTAACGGCGAATTCTGCAGGGCTTATGGCAGGTGACTTGGTTTGGCTGTATAATCCACAGAGAGGAAGAAAGGAAAGTCTCCCAAGTTGTCTCCAAGTTGGGAAGGTCCGTATATAGACATCAAACGGATCAACGACGTTGGTTTACAGGATCCGACGTATCCCTAGAGCAAAGATGAAAATGGTTCATCTTGAACGGATAAAGATTAAAGTGCACTTTACATTATTGGATTTTCCGATTCGACTCTTAATTTATTAAATAAAAAGCCAAAATATTTGATTTTACATCATTCCATTTTACATTGGACTGGTTCGGTTCGATCTATATCTCGATTTTTTCATTCGATTTTAAGGAATGGGTCGAAATCTATTTGGATTCGATTTTTATTTTGGATTATTCTTTGCGCATGCGCCTGTATCTGTCAAAGATGTATTTCTAACCTAGATTTATATGATTTGTTTTTTATTTATTGACCCTAAATCGAAATGAAGAATCGAATAGATCTAAAGATGCTTCTACAGTGTGTCAAAATGGAATCCAACGAAAATATCGAAATGAAAAATCGATCCTAAATATCTAATAATGTAAGATGCTCCTTACAGTCGTGAAGATTTCTCTGATCAAAGCTAAGAAGGGGTCAATGTTAAGCCCGACCGTCGGTCCACAGAGATTCGGGACGAAGCGGCATCGCCGAGCGCCGACCGCGATCCCGATAATCCATCTAGAATAAACGAGAACCGGGAACAGTCGCCTCCGTTTTCGAAAGTACGAGAGTGTGTTCAGGCCGGGAGTATAAACCAACGAGTCGCGCGAGATGGGATGGAATAGATAGTGCAGTGTAGTAAGTAAGCGAAATAAGCGGACAAGCGAACAGTGCGAATTGTTAGTAGAGAGTCTTTTTCTTCTTCTTAGTCGCTATCTCGTATTCGAGAATCGTGCTTTCAAGATGTCCACAATACGTCTTCATTCCTCCCTGTTCTTTGCCATCCTAAATGTGCAGGCTAGACTTTGTCTCGTGATGTTAGAGATGAGGTGCGTATATCTATTGGGGATCTGCCTCGGGTTCTTTTTTCGGCTACCATGCCCTCAACGGTTAGTCTTTGAAGGCATTTTCTCCTTACTACGTGACCAAAAAATTTAGCCATGTTTTCAGCTACTATTGTTCTTAGTCTTTTTTTTTTATTTTATTTGTTGAATTATTGATTCAATGTTTCTTCTTTGTGTCCACGATGTTCTCAGCATTCTCCGCCAACAGAACATTTCCAGGGCGTCAATTTTCTTTTTGTCCGTTGCTTTGAGTGACCAGCATTCTGACCTATAGAGAAAGATTGAAAAGACCAGACTCCTTACCAATCTCAATTTTGTTGTCAAAGAGACTTCTCCATATGTTTGTTAGTTTAGTCATGGCTTCCTTTGGTAAAAAGCTTCTTCTTTTGATCTCTTCACTCGATCCGCCCTCGTTGGATATTAATGACCCTAGATAGTAGAGAGTAATTGTGATTTAATCGTGTTGTAATAATTAAAAGTAATTAAAAAGTGTGTAGTTAATTGACGACAAATTAATGGAACCCGTATACCGTAACAATATACTATTATTCACGATCACTATATTATGAAGATTTAATACGTCTGTTTGGCTTGTATTAAAGGCCTTCTAGCACACTAGTGGATTAAAGGTCTTCTAACACACTAGTGTCTTAAGTTGTTATAGAAACGATTTCCAGGCTTTCTACTTTTCAGGTCAATATCATTGTTGCTCAATGTCAAGTGTAATAAAGTATAATGTCAAGTATAACAAGTAAATAAATTTGTCAAACTTGACATTTTTCAAAACCAGGTATTTTCACTTGCTCTCCCACTCCTAATTGATTGTTTTTAGCCGTGTTAGTGGATAAAACGTTGAATTAAATTCGGGGACTAACAGCCTTAAATCCTCTTGCAAAAATGTAACTTTCGGCTGCGCCTCGAGTATACATTTTTTCTCGTAAATTAAAGGCTTGTTAATCCTCTTATATAATAAATACACAGCACTTCTTTAAACTAGGTTCAGTGTTATTTAAAGTCTACAAAGAGCTGGAATATAAAAAAAATGAGAATATAGATATCGAAATATGAACGAGAAAAAATAAGGCAGCATGGTTAAATTTTTAAATTTTGGTATATACCAAAATTAAAAAGTTGCATAAACTTTTTTTTCTAAAATATGATACATTTGACAAAATCCTTGTAGCTGGTTTTTTTGTAGGCATTTTAATCACATTTTCTTAAAAAGTAAATGCAAAATCTAGCAGGTCTTCGACTAAAGCGTTTGATCTCATAAACCGTCTCGTTATACTTTAAGCCATTGTTCTTTAAGATTTCACAATAAAACTAAAACCTGCATAGACCGCATAAACATTTTTACGTTAATTAAGTTAAAAAAAAAACCTTTCAGCGAATGGGTATTTTTCTGTCGTTTTACACCTTGTTCAATTTGGATCACTGTTTCGACGTCTACACAAAATTATTTCATGCTTCAATCCCTCTGGGCATTTGTTCCGCTGGTGGAGACCCATAACAGGAAGTCAGGTTTTCCGGTGAGCGGCTTTTGTTATAAAAATCATTTTAGATAATTATTGTTATTGTGTCGGTTTTCTAGATTAAATTTTTTCGGGTTGATGGCTTCTTATGGCTGCCGGACAGTTCGGACATAATGGACGAAGTTTTATTATAATGTATTGCGCTTTAAACAAAATTTAATGAAAACAAAAGAACAAAGAAATTAACATTTCAGCTAAAATCTAGCCAGCAAAAAATGTTGCTAAAAATTGTTTTGGTTCGTTTTTCTAGGTCTACAAAACGGACCAGCTCATCACCAACATCCAGCGTTCACCGGTAGCGGGACGCCGACCCCCGACGGATCTCTTCACCAGGGCCAGCATCAGAGTCCGAGTATAGGAAACAACAATAACAATAATTCAGTGAAAATATGCGCGGGTTGTGGCGGCAAAATCGTGGAACGATTCCTTTTGCACGCGTTGGATCGTTACTGGCATAACGGGTGTTTAAAGTGTTCATGTTGTGGGGCCATGCTGGCCGACATTGGGACTTCCTGTTTCACCAAGGGCGGAATGATACTTTGTAAACAGGATTATATGAGGTAACTATTCGATATTGTGTATCTTTAATCAAATTTTTATCTTACCGCTAAAAAAACTAGGGTCAGGCCTTTAAAGTTTAAGTATCAGGTATGCCTTGCGTCTTATCACTGATAGGTTTTCAATAGTAACGCTTGCTCATTTCATTTTAAGCCTACTAGAAACACACGTTTAAATAAGTCAACCAACTAATTAGCATGTAATATGTATAACTTAGAGATCTATGTAGATACAGTCTGCTTCTCGAAATTGAAGAGACTGCTCACAGAAGTGACCCACCCAGAAATTTATTGGCAATATGATGGCAAGAGTGGCAATTTTATGGGAATACTGGGGCAATCTTTTTGCCTGTTTTTTTACGTAAAAAATGTACGTGTTTGTTTATTGAACTTTTTTTGCTGCCTATATACCCAAGGGCTTTTCAGACAAACCAGGCAGAGTACCATTTGCAGTAACAAAACTTAGACATCAGCTGCTCTTAGCAAAGCGGTTGAAACAATTTTTCAGCGTCTTTATGTGACGTCAAAATGAAGGAAGGTTGTAAAAAATAGGAAAAAGTTCGGTAGCATGTATAATGGCCACATCATTGTCTCGAAATTGCCTACGTTTCCATTTTAATTATGGTCTTCTTCAGAGCTTTGTCAGTCAGTGACAAACGCCGTCAAATCTGTCCTGGTAGTGAATCAATTCGAAACGAAACCTATAGAAAGAGTACGTAAAACGTGACAAGATACATGAGTCAGCGAAACGAAGCATGTTTCAATAACAAAACATAATCGATTAGAAGTGACACAAAGCGCCAAAAAATGCAAATTTTGAATTTTTAGGGAAATGCGAGTTAGTATTGGAGCCAAAATCGACTACAAAATGACATGATGAACTTAAAATTGCGAATTTGAAGTCTTTGAAGGAAGTCACGTAAGAATTGGGGGCTAAAATCGATTAAAAACGACCCATATCGTCTATGACGTCTACGACCACAAATGTTGATGTTTTTGGCAAATAATACATTTTTTAAACAAAATAAGTGAAGTTTCACTAACAAAACCCTCAAAATGCGATATTGGTATTTTTCGCCAAAGTCAGGTTGAGATTAAGGTAAAATTTTGAAAGTAGAAAGAAATTTATTTTCTGCGAAATATGTTAGTGATCGAAATTTTTAGCTTTTTCGCAGGAAACTCTAGTTTAAAATATGCAAAAAGGCAATATTTACTAATTGGAAATTGAAAACTTATCTGCTTTCAATATTTCCAAAAATATTGCAGCTGTTAAGAAGGAAACAAACAGAAACAACTACTCCGACGGCTAATACCCCTACCGGCATTGAATTACACTGTTTGTTTCAAAGCACATTTTATAAAGCAAAAAAAAATAAAATGAATTAATAAAGTAATAAAAAATCAATGCTAAGAAGCCAAAAAAATATTAAGCTTTTTGCAAAGAATATAGAATTAGAGTTTAATTAAGATATGCGAAAAATGCACATGTATAATTGCAATTTGGAAATTTGAAAACTTGTCTAAATACATAAAGAAAGAAACAAATAGAAACAACTACTTCCAGGGGTAATACCCCTACCGACATTGAATTATACCATTTGTTTCAAAGCTTAAATATTATAGAAAAAATGCATAAAAGCAAAGATGAAATACAAGAAAGTGCTCTAGAATAAAAACAAAAAAAATATAACATAAAAGGTTCTTAAAGAAAGTTAAAGTTTATTTTTGAAATGTTGGTCAAAGTTACTAAATGTATATCTTAACCAAAAGTACTTACTACTCTCTTTTGGACGGAGTAATTGCGTAATTACTTTCTGAAACAAACAGTGCAATTCAATGGTAGGGGTATTAGCCCTAGGAGTAGTTGTTTCTGCTTGTTTCCTTCTTAACAGCTGCAATATTTTTGTAAATATTGAAAGCAGATAAGTTTTCAATTTCCAATTAGTAAATATTGCCTTATTGCATATTTTAACTAGAGTTTCCTGCGAAAAAGCTAAAAATTTCGATCACTAAGGTAAAATTTGACGAAAACTGACAAGACATGTAAAAATACAAATTTGGAGAGTTTGGAGAAAGTCAGGTTAGGTTTATGGTCATAATCTGTTAAAAATGATTTAAGGCTTTTAAGAGTCCAAACTAAAAAATTTTAGACAAATTCAGATTAGAAACAGGGCAAAAATCCGCTAAAAATGACTTAAATCATCTAAAAATTTTGAAATTATTGAAAAAAATGCAGGCTAGGATTAGAGCCAGTATCAGTTAAAAACGACTCAAAGCGTCTAAAAATGAAATTTACATTTTTTTGTAGAAACTCAATTAAGAAGTAGTTTTTGGAGTAATTCAATTTTACGACAAAATCATGCAAAACTGTTTCAAAACTGCTAATTTGTTCCTGTTGGTTATCATATTTGTTGGGCAAATATGAGATGGCTTACAACACCTCAGAATAAAAATGTTGTGCTTTTTGAGAAAGTCAGGATAGGATTACATTACAAGTGAAAACGTTTAAAAATGCAGATTTGAAGTTTGTGGAAAAATTCAGATTAGGATAGGGCCAAAATTGTTTAATAATTGGACAAAGCGTCTAAAAATGCAAACTTTAAGCTCTTGAAGAAATTCAGGTTAGAATTTGGGCTAGAAAATCTGTTAAAAACGACTCACATTATCTAAAAATCTACATTTTGACGTTTTTGAAAAATTTGTTTTTAGGACATAATGAAGAAAACGAATTTAAATAAAATAAAATAAATGAATTTGAACTAACGACTCATAATAAAAATTTGGTGTTTACCGTGTCGATTAGTGGGATGGGGACAAAAATAACAACTTCAATTTGTTTTCAAATTGCCAACGTTTCGACTTATCTTTTGGTCTTTATCAAAGCTCTTAATGAACCAAGAAGTTGTGTCCAAGTGGATCTATGGGCCGAGGCTACCGCCGAATAAAAACCGTACAACAACTTACAGAAAAAAAAGGACACGAAACACATGAAAATTGAGGCCAGGGTAGCTGATGTAGTCCCAATCTACAGACGATCATCTACAGATCAATCTACAAGTTCGTGTCTTGGCGCATAGATAAAATTTAAGTTAGTAGCCTTGGCCCATAGATAAAACTCACGGACACGACAATGACCCACTTGGACATAACTTCATCGTTTCATTAAAAGCCTGGATAAAGGCCAAACAATATATGGTCGAAACGTTGGCAATTTGAGAACAGATGCAGATTACGGTATAATACAGACATCTATTTTTAGCCTTCGGTACCATGAAAACCCTGTTTTCTACCTTTTAAACCACTGATGAACCATCATTTCTAAACATCTTTCTTCTCTCAAGCTCTAATTGTGCCCATCCCCGGACTAGTTTTGTCGTCAGTGACGCTTTGTCACAATCAGAACTTGCGAAATATTCAGTATTCAAGACACGTTTCATAGCAGCACCAAGAAATGTCTGCCGGTGGCGCCATCTGTGTCCGTTTGTTGAACTAACGAGATTGCGCACTCGTCCAGAATCAACGTCATTGCTCGGTCTAAGGAAAAATGCTGCAGAACTCATTTTTTAGCAGTTGGTACTATGAATGAAAACGCAATTGTCGACCTTTCAAAGGACTGATGAACCATCATTTCAATTTGAAAACAAACTGAAATTGAAAACAAATTCACAACTTAGTGGGGTGAGGACGAAAAAACAAATTGAAATTACGTCTCCATCTCACTAATCCACACGATCTACGTCGATACTGGGACGCTAAACTCTTGGAGAAATTTGGCGATTTTTCAAGAAAATTAGGTTGGGGTGGGGGTCAAAATTGATGAAAAATATTGCAAATTGTGTAAAAATACGAATTTAAATTTTTGGAAATGTCCAGGTTAGGATTGAATGAGTTAGGCTAAAATGGATTAGAAATGAGGGGTTAAAATTACTTAAAGCTACTAAAAACGCAAATTTAGAATTTTGTGAGAAACTCAAGTCAGAATTAGGGCCAAGATCGGTTACAAATGATCTAAATCTTTAAAAAATGTTAATTCATATAATTACCTATTACAAGTATTATAAGTTTATGGGAAAATTTTAAGTTATTAGAACCAAAGATATGTCTCTTTTCGTTGATCCACTTGTCTGATGACGTTCTTCACTGACTAAAAAAATCCTGAGCCTGAGGTAGACCACACATAAATCACTACGTTGCCCATTTTGAGAAAGTGAAATGGCTATTTGTCCTATAGTTGCTATCAAAGACCTTTCTAGTTATTAAAAGGAAACAATGATAAAAGAAAAATTCAAACTTAATAAATATCTTCGTTAAGAGAACTCAAGACATGTTGTTGTCTTGACTCATGTTGTCTTTTTTTGTCTTATGCACAAACATGTCAAAAAGTAGACAAAAAAACACAAGATAAGTTGACTCAAGACACGAAATTTTGTCTTGTCTTGTCTTGTAACATCACTATCAGTTTCATGGTTATCTTTTTTGTAACTTTCTCACATATTGTTTTCTAGCCTGGATTTGTCCCAATTATTCGTGTTCCGATCGACATTTTTCATAAGTTTGTGATTTTTTTTCTATCGATCACTTTCTATATTTAACATCAGTTATCGCACCTACCTGAACAATGGGTTTAAGGTAAGGAAATAATCTCTCTTCTATCGAAGAAACCTTGACAACAATTAATTTATACCAGCTTTGACTTCATAGAGGACACTGAGATCGGGCGCGAAGTATTTTCTAACCCTAATGGTCTTAATACGCACTTCAACACCTCGTGCAGAATAGTTTAGACAAAAAAACGTCTTTTCTTCTCTTGAAGAACTGCCGACGTTTCTACTTTATTTAAATGTTATTTGAGGCTGCAAATAACTTAATGGAGCTGAAACAGCTTAATGGAAATAAATTGAAAGTATAGATAATTGCGAAAATGCATGTAAACATGTGGAACGATATATGAAAATAAGTGTGAAAAATTTAAACAATTTTTATTTAAGTGTACTTCTTCTTTGATTTCATGATTTCACCCCAAGTCGGCAAATCACGTTGTTCAAGCGAACTGCTGCATTTTCAATTTAAGAAAAAAGTTTTGTTGATAAAACTATGAGTGGAGTAGTAAATTTGCAGCAACAATCTACATTTTTCGAGCTGCTTGAGGTCACGTACGGCATTTGCATATTTTTTTTAGACCAGCTACAACTATTAGTCTTGACTCCTGAGAAACAAATAGTACATTATTGTCGCAGACGAAATGAAAATAAAGTGCTAAATGAAGGGTAATTAATAATAAAACAAAATCGATAGCTCACGAACGGTAGAAAAAGCCGCTACTACAGTTGTTTACTTTTTGATAAAACCTAATTCTCTACTCTACCCCCGCTGTGGGATTCAAGAGATCAATAATACCCCGCGTGTTGAGGACTTATGCTAATAAATTAGATGGTTCTAAACAGGCCGCAGTGCAGATCGATGCATTATCACACGCCACAAAAAGCCCCAACTACCTAATCACATTTCGGGGTTGGCTATAATAAATAGTCGTATTATTTTGTTCTAGGTTACATACTATTAGCGGTGGCGCACGCGAATGCCGTATATGAGTAATAATTTTATTTAAATCTGTAGATACAACTTATGGAGAAATGGTTTTTCTACTCCTTCACTTTATCCTTCAGTACAACTCGGAGCTAGCTGTCTCGTTTATAAATTTATTTTGGCAATATCGCTCTATTTGTCTAACTAAAAGTTACATAAACGAGCGTTTTAGTGCTTAATAGGGGCAATAATTTCTGATAAAACCGATAAATTTGAAAACAAGTTAAAGCTTTTAGTTTTCCATCGTTTTTCATAAAATGGAACTTTTATTCAAAGCACAACAGAAGCTTCCAATTATCAACACAAACTTAATCCACGTCACGGGAAGTTTTGTATTTGAGACAAATATCAGCCCATTTTACTCGAAATGAAAAAGTTATATTTTGTTGCATAAGTGAAATAATGTTTTATTGAATCAGTTTTTGCCAACTTATATCGTCACTTTGTTAAGCATTCTATTCTAATTTATGAATCGCCTTGATAAACGTGACTCCCGCAACATACATTAAACATTGCATGAGTCACCTCTATCCATGTTTTGCCTAATCTGAGAAGAAAATTGACCTAATTGAATTACATACAGGAAACATCTTTAACACTCTTCAGTTCGGTTTAAATATTTCACACACACTACCTGTGAGCCTCCATTGAAAAACTATACCAATTCTTTATTCCGTTCCTCTCGTGATGTTAATGGACCTTAATGTTAATAGTTCGACCTTAAAATGTCTTCTACAGCTACAGCTTTATCAAGTTATTATCTATCGCTACTCAGGTATGACTCTGATGAGGTTCCTTTGGCCCCAACCCTCAAGGCAAACTATTTGGTGGGTTTCTTATACCTATTGATGTGGTTCATTCAAGGTTTGTGTAATTTCCACAGTTTCACCATACAAATCAAAGCTTTAGATTTACAATTACAATTTACTGGAAATAGTGCAGTCTTACTTTTGTAGTGTAGTTAAACAAGACAAAGTATATTGTTAAATACTGGATTAGATAGATACAAGATTTAAACACTCTTTTCCGTTGATAACTTCCCCCAGGTTTTCTGAAGATCCTTTGAAGCATTGGACAAGGTTATATTTCAAGACCGCCATAGCTAAGTTTAATCGTTGTAGTACATACCTGGACACTTAGAAGTACTAGATAGATACGATGGAAGTAACGTGCAAACAAGAAACCAGATAGAATACATTTTGCCAATTAAAAGATAGTTGAAAACGTATTTGGTGGCGCTAGCAGGAGAACATCGAATGATGCTAAAAAAGAGTAGAGAAAGTCCCAAGTAAACAGTGCCCAGAATAATAATTATAAAAATATGAAGAATATCTTTGTGATGATTCTTAAGAATGAAGGAGAAAAGATAAAACTAGAAAATAATGCTATAAAATAGGATAACTACAAGAGAGGTCCATGAATTCAAGATACATTAAATAGTACTACAGAAAATTCCTCAACGAAATGCAACGAAGGTGAATGACATTCTGAACAATGACCAGATCAATAGGTGTAGAAATTAGCAATGAAGCTGATAGTAGGGAAAGAAAAATAAAAATCATGAAAGATATAGTGTTGTGAAACAGTTGTCAAAAATGACGGAGGGAGAAGATTAATTAGAAAGAGGTGAAGAAATCATAAAAAAAAATGCGACGCTGCAGCTTGCTAAATTTTGCATCGACAAGTACCAAGGAAGAAAGGAGAAAACTATAAAATAATGGTACAAAATAAAACAGCTACAAAAGAGATCCATGAATTCAAGAAACATAAAAACAGTATTATATAAAATTCCTCAATGAACCGAAGCCCAGGAGAATGATATTCTGAAAAACGCCCAGAACAATAGATGATGATAATACGAAAAGAAAAATAAAAATCATGAACTGCGATAGAGCCATGAAATTTAGAGTTGTGAAACAATTGCCGAGAATGAAGGAGAGAAATGAAAAATTAAAAAGAGGTAGCTATGTTAAGGCTGGTGGAAGAAAGAGGTCTGTGAATTGAAGATCCATAAAACAGTATTATGGAAAACTCCTCAATGAACCGAAACGAAGGAAAATGACATTTCGTGCAATGCCCAGAACATAGGTGTAAAAACGAGTAAGAAAAGTCAAAATCATCAACGGCAATAGAGCCATGAAAGATAGAGTTGGGAAACAGTTGTCAGAAACTCTCCTTTCTTCGAGAATGGAGGATGGAGAAGTGTAAATAGAAAGCTGTAGATGGCTGAAGAAACTTGTGTGATGAAAACTGATAGAAACTATCAGAATGTCTTATCTAGTTAAGAATTCACTAAAATCTCACATTGTTAACTCTAAAGATTCACCTACAAAACTCTGAAATAGTGTTGTTTGAACTACAAGTCCGTCAATGTTGTCAAACTGAAATTGTTTCTAATTCTTCAAAACACGTAAACATAATACGTTTTTTGTTATATTATTATCTTTGTTCGATGTGATCACATAAGACAAATGGAAGTGTCTGATGATATAGAATCTTCTAGTATTGATGACAGACAGTATAGAAAGAACTTTTATATTACCTACCCTAAAGTAGGGAGACCTTACAGTCACAAAATTCCTATTGGTATTAATGACTTTTTTAAATCTTTGGTAGTACTGTGTGAACCAAATTTAATCCCTTATATATTTCAAGCATTAGTATTCGAGGCCCTAACGTGCTACGCATAACGTAATGGCCATTACAAGGACCATCCATAACTATCATTATGGTACTAGCTATGCATACTAACAGGTACTGTCAGCTTAAGTTAAATAACACGTCCATAACATTCTTGTTTATGATTGCAATTATTGTTATCACTTAGGTTTTTGTTTAGATTAGCTGCCTTGTGGCATTTGTGGCATTTTGCCTTTGTGGCGTTTCTTGGAGAGCGAGATATAGTGTGAATGACTTCATAAAGAATCCACCAGTTTGAAACTTTTCACATTTATTTACACTCTGTGTTCATTAGAAAAGCTTATCTAGAAGGCTAACAATTTTTGTCAGAAAAGGATGACATAATCAAAGTAAATGGGCTTTTGTTCTTTCATTCTTTTTTTTTGACATTTCACAGCCAACTACATGATGTTTTCAATGAACACACCCTGCATACTCAGTGATGAAAACGCCTCAAATCCTGATGAATCTGAAACCAGCTCTAGTCGAAATGACTATAAAAAAAAACGTTTTCTCGTTTTTCCTTAATTTTCATTAATATTTCGAGAACGACAGTTCAGAAGAATAAACCAATCCAGAACAAGGAAATCTATTGTAAGGAGAAATTGTTTTATTTGCCAAACATTTCTTGATCCTTCTTCAGAGATCATTCAAGTTGATGCGAAGGGAACGAAATTATTATTACTGATTTCATTGCCTGTTCATGCGAAGATTTTATTGATGAAGAGTATGGTTGATGAAGAGTATGGTACAAAAAGGACTTAACAAACCTACTGTGAATAGAAGAAGTTAAAGTTCGCCTTCTTGCTACTATTGATCTTGTTAAAGCTGAAGTATGTAGGTACCTGTGTAAGAACCATCTGGACTGAGATCTTGTACAGAGCAGGAGCAGACGACATTCACCAGCGTATTTTAGATCCAATACGGAATAGCAGATGGCTCTCAGTTCGAGAAGCAGCCCGTATTGCTCTGTACCTCGCTGGTTATCGGAACCAGAACGAAGTGAAAAGAGTAAAAGGTCACCAATTTGTCAACCAACCCAACTGCATACTAGTTTCGGGGTCTATCCCTCATCAGTAGCGCTTTGGCTGGTCGACAAATTGGAGAGAGAGGGAGAGTGATTTAGCGGCTTAAAGTTGGAAATGTACGGAGTACCGGTGAGATGTTGTACAGAGCAGGAGCAGGCTAAATCACGGTCTCCAATTTGTCGACCAGCCAAAGCTGTACTGATGAGGGGTAGTCCCCGAAATTACTATGCAGATCGGTTAATCGACAAATTGGTGAACACCTACTCTTTTCACTTCGTTCTGGTTCCGATAACCAGCAAGGAACAGAGCAATATGGGCTGCTTCTCGAACTCAACCAATACAGCCATGCAGTATTGGATCTAAAATACGCTGGTGGCTTATGCCTGCTCCTGCTCTGTAGAACATCTCACCGGTACTCCGTACATTTTCGGCTTTAAGTCACTAAATAACGGTCTCCAATCTGTCGACCAACCAAAGCTGTACTGATGAGGGGTAGACCCCGAAACTAGTATGCAGATCGGTGCGGATCGACAAATTGGTGACCACCTACTCTTTTCACTTCGTTCTGGTTCCGATAACCAGCGAGGTACAGATCAATATGGGCTGCTTACCGAGCTGAGAGCCATCTGCCATGCAGTATTGGATCTAAAATGCGCTGATGGATGTTGCCTGCTCCTGCTCTGTACAACATCTCACCGGTACTCCGTACATTTCCGGCTTTAAGACGTGGTTTCATAGGCTTTCAGAACACGTGGACGTCCTCAGTTGGAATACATTTTCTCAGAAGAAATCTCAATTTTTGTTTGACCGATTGGGAACCGCAGTACTCTACCAAACTTTTATCCAATTTCTTAAAACTAGGAAAAGCTTTACTTAGTAAAATAAGCAAATTCCTATCTTATGCTACATTTCTTCATTTCCTTCACCTAATTCTTCAGTAGGTAATCGTCCAAATTCCTAAATTTATTAGTTTGAAAATCCTGTATTATTCTGTAACCACTGGAGACATAGGAAAGAGTAAATAGCTTTCATATTCCCTTGATACTGATTCTATGTAGCTAGTGGCGTTGTTTTTATTCATTTCTTATTGATGAAGAGATTACCATGGATGCACTATAAGCACTATATAGAGCGTATCAAAAAGAAATGGTGGAAGAAAGGTGGAAAAAAGAAAATTGGTTATTTCTACAGAAATTCCACCAAGATCACCCTGTAGCAATTTTAGTGAGCAACGTAACTTCAAATACCCTTGTTAAGTTTTCTAAAAATGGACCTATCTGAGTGTGTTTTCTGCATTAAAATATCCTCATTTTTGGAGATGTGTAACTTACGATAGGTTATAGCCTAGACCAAAAACCAAATTTACTCTTGAACTGTTGGTTTTACTTGGCTTCTTCAGCCTCAAGCAACCATAAGTGCTGGATGATATTTTGAATGTTGAGTTTTATCTTTCTTGAAATATTAAATGTCTTCTTTGACAATAAATTATTCTGACTAAGAAGCTTATTTGCAAAACCGATAGTAGCCAAACATACTATCAATCACGAGTTTCTCGACTTTTCTTTCCGCCCTCACGAGTTTCCTTCTCAAACTTTAGGAGGGAGACCAGGCTCCCTTACAACACACGTATGGGTAAGACAATTGCGAACACAACCGGATGTATATGGGTCTTGTCCTATCATAATCTTGTCCCTATCAAAATCATGTCAATATAATTATGATAAGTAAGGGTTGGGAATTGCAGCATTTAATGATTCTCTGGGTACTGTTCTCTATATCTACTACACCTACAGCAGGGTAATAATTCCAATCATTATCTACGGATCTCTACATGGTAGCATAAAGCCAACAGAGAGAATCCAGGAACACACTGGACAAGTTACAGAGAATGACCCATTACAAGTCCGACCGGAGTGTCTCAACAGTGTGTTAAAGTTCAAAATTTTATTTAGTGTAGGATTTAGAGCAACAAGCTTAAATGAAAGTCTCATAGTACGGTTCACCACATAGTTTAAAATTACAGATCACGCCTTTTTGCGCCACCCTGTATGTTTGCCTACAATTTAAAATTGTGCTTGCAATTTTGCAATGTTTGTGTTTAACTTCTTGCTCTAAATCTAACAATAAGTAAGATTTTGGACTTTGACATATTGTTGTGACACCCTGTATGCTGCTCGATCTTCTTCCCATATACTCAGTAGCGGAAGCGAAGGTAGTGAAGGCAGCCTACCGCTAAAAACAAACGGCTTTGGGATACCAAAGTACAGGTGAGACAACATAGAGAGATTTTCACAATGATTGACTGATTGACAACAGAAATGTTGTCAATCATTGAAATGACAACAGAAATGAAAATTCCAGAAACCTGAGTTTCTGGAATTTTTTGCTGGATAAAAAGGCATCAAAGGCGGTGTTTTGCTGCACGAAAGGACATGAAAACAATTAAATGCCGCGTCAGAAAGGGAGCTAGGAAAAACAAACAGAGCCAGAACCAACGTGTTAGGTACTGCAGCAAACAGCCATGGGAGAAATCAGAATTCACTAAGGAAACAATTCGACTCATACTAGGGTGGACTCCCTGCCACGAGGCAAACCCGAATGTTCATAGGAGATAAAATCATAGTGAGGGCAAGTTGAAGCTTGAATCTGGAAAGTTCTGATCACGGGAGACAGTTCAAGGAAAAAAACGTCTATACCAGATGAGAAGAGGACAATATCCATAATGCAGGATGTGGGATGAAGAGGAAGAATCGTTTCTCCATTTGATATGCGAATGCGGGGCTCTGCAGGGAGTCAAACAATAAACCTTTGGGTCATATGTAGTGGAACAGCTCTTCAGGAGGATTCTTGATTTCTTTGAGAAAACAAGATTGACAAGTTAAAAGCAGCACGACCGTAGGTACAATCTGTCTGCTACCAGCAAATAAGCGGACCAAAAGAAATCATACAATAAAAATTACCATCCCCGCATTACCTTGCTTAGGTTGAATACGTCGGCTAAACAATTCAATATTATAGAAGGTCCAATAAAAGCCATCAAAATGGCTCTAATAGGTTTCCACCACTCCATGGAAATAACCAATAACTTCTATTTTAAGAAAGCTAAAGCATTAATAACAGAAAATAATACTATAAAAAAAAACTCTAAATTTAAAAGAGTTTTATTAAACTTACCCCTTAATTCAGCTTTAGTCAAAAAGCCTTAAATCAGCTACTAAGATTCCCATGGGGGCCACTCCCTGAGTGACAATTGTTTAGAATAAATCTGCAATGGACATCATTTTTTCGTTCGATTTCGACAAGAAAAAAAAAATTTTAATTAAACTCGTTAGGTTATGGAGAGTCTGGCAGATTTTATATAGAACAAAAACAAAATTAACTAAATTCGTTTTATTCGGTTTGAAACGGTAGAGCACGGCAAATCCTTTCTATATTACTCCTGGGCTTTTGCGGTTTAAAAATGAATCGAATTTAAAATTTAATTACATCCATCATTTTTGAGCTTTAATTTAATACAGCCACACCTACAGTAAAAATAATCATTAGGCTAGGAACGTAAGAGATAGGTTAACTAACACTGTTTTGGGCTAATAGGTCCTAGGACTGATGTTTTTATTATACTGTGAAGAAGCATCGATGATGATTTATAGTTTTCTTGCTGTAAAGGATACCATTATTCAGTGCCACCATAAATGAAGGTGAAAGTGATGTTGGCTGGTTAGGTTAGGTTAGTTCAGTTCGGTTTTTCTTTTGGTTCCTCCGTTGGCATCCCTCGCATTTTAGCAAAAGCATTTTTCACTTAGTTCATTACTACGAGATGTATCCGTCGACGGTGGTGTTAAGTCTAATTCCTACTACATCTAAAGCATTCCAAGATAATTGCGGAATCTTGATCTTCATGAGAGAATGAGGAAATATTAGAAGCGATTGGGCAGTTGAGCGATAGTGTGAATTGCCTCTCACGTAAGGCAAACTCCTCACGTTATCTCCCTGAAGAACCGACATCTGCTCCAATGGTAGGGCCACCCCTTCTTCAAATTCCTTGTCCCAACCAGAATATCTATTTCAACCCGATTTCACCGTGAGTCACTCGAATCCGTCAACTCGAAGTTTTAACTCTGTTTTAATGCCAATACTTGTTGCACAACTTGTTGCACGTTTTGCTAATAAAAAATGCGCCAGCATTGATGCGGATGATAAATTTCAAGCTCATCTTAACAAAGTCACTGACGTTCGAAAAAATGCCTATGAGCCAACTAAATATGACTCGTAGGGCAAAATAACGCTTTGGAAGAGCCACTCGAAACAAGCAATCCCTAATAATGCAAGAAAAAGAATCATCGCGGGTAAACGGAGCGAGAACGGGGCAAATGTAAATGTTCTTATGGTTTCCTTGGGAATTGTCATCGTCGAAACCGCGGCAAAAATCGCTTTTGAACGATTATTACGGCGAGAACAGCGACAATCGCTGCTGATATCGATGTTGTCGGGTGTCAAGCTCCAACTTCCCACGGACGGGCGCTTAAAATCTATTACAGCGGCTTACGTGGCGAAAGAATTACACTAAATGTAAAATATAGCCTAGGGAAAGGGAGAATTTTGAATTCTGAAAGTGGAAATGTTTAAATACAAGGAAGGGATAAAAAGTGTGTTGACATTTTCTCATCCCTTCGCGAAGCATCATTCCTTCTCAAGTGTTCTGAATCCAGGTACTTATTGGCTTATCAATCACTAATTGAGTCTCTCCTAATTTAGTTTATGCCAACGTCAAGATTCAAAAAAATATATATAATAAAAGGTTGTGCGATTATAATGAAATATTCAGTAATCAACTATCTATTGACCTTGTGGAAGGCCATCTAGTTGCACGTCTTATTTTGTTTTGATCTGTTGCACTTGCTGGCTGAAACAGATTGAGCACACAAGTTATCCGGAGTTAAAGATTCGGCGAACTCACGCCTTAATCCTCAGCAGCAACATGCTATGATTCACTTCCACCAGGAACATTTTCTAATGTAGGTATAAATGCTCTAAAGGGTCCCTTTCACAGGTCCACGTGTCTGCTCAGTTAAGTAGAACAAACAAACAGCGCAATAAATTGTGCGTGAAAGAACAAACCTTTTGTTTGTACATATCAAAATAATTGATTTGGTCAAATCTGTTCGAGTTTCATATTAATTTCCTTCCACTTCTGCAATGTTGCTGTAAATATGCGTGAGTACTAGAAGACTAGAACGACCCCAAATAGCTTGTTAATCTCTGAAAACTATACAATTTGTGATAAAATGTTTGAGTGTTAAAAGTAGATACATCGGCTCCAACAAGTTTGAGGTTTCAGTATGCGCAAAGATGTTTGCGCAAACATGTTGACGTGTGAAAGAGAGCTTCTAAGGCCTGACTGTTAGTTTCTGAGAAAATTAGGTTGAGAGAACAGTTTTGCGCAATAATTTGTGCGTGAAAGGTTTAGGCAAATCTCGTCGATCTATCATGGCAGTAGTTTCATCTTTGTGTAGATTCATATTAGTTTTCCTTTCACTTCTGCAATGTTGCTGTAAATATGCGTGAGTAATAGAAAACTAGGAAAACCCCAAACGGCTTGTTAAACTCTGAAAGCTATACAATTTGTGCTAAAATGTTTGAGAATGAAATGTATATACGTCGGCTCCAACAAGTTTGCGGTTGCAGTATGCATAAACATGTTTACGCAAACATGTTGGCATGTGAAAGTGAACCTTTAAAGCATGACTGTTAGTTTCCGAGAAAATTAGGTTGAAAGAACAGTTTTAAGCAATAATTTGAGCGTGAAAGATTTGGTCAAATCTGTTCGATCTGTCATAGCAGTAGTTTCATCTTTGTGTAGATTCATACTAGTTTTCCTTCCACTTCTGCAATGTTGCTGTAAATATGTGGGAGTACTAGAAGACTAGGACGACCCCAATACGGCTTGTTAAACTCTGAAAACTATACAATTTGTGCTAAAATATTCGAGTGTTAAAAATACATACATCGGCTCCAACAAGTTTGCGGTTGCAGTATGCACAAACATGTTTGCGCAAACATGTTAGCATGTGAAAGAGCGCCTTTAAGGCCTGAGTGTTAGTAAGTGAGAAAATTAGGTTGAAAGAACAGTTTTAAGCAATAATTTGAGCGTGAAAGGTTTGGTCAAATCTGTTCGATCTGTCATAGCAGTAGTTTCATCTTTGTGTAGATTCATACTAGTTTTTCTTCCACTTCTGCAATGTTGCTGTAAATATGTGGGAGTACTAGAAGACTAGGACGACCCCAATACGGCTTGTTAAACTCTGAAAACTATACAATTTGTGCTAAAATATTCGAGTGTTAAAAATACATACATCGGCTCCAACAAGTTTGCGGTTGCAGTATGCACAAACATGTTTGCGCAAACATGTTAGCATGTGAAAGAGCGCCTTTAAGGCCTGAGTGTTAGTAAGTGAGAAAATTAGGTTGAAAGAACAGTTTTAAGCAATAATTTGAGCGTGAAAGGTTTGGTCAAATCTGTTCGATCTGTCATAGCAGTAGTTTCATCTTTGTGTAGATTCATACTTGTTTTCCTTCCACTTCTGCAATGTTGCTGTAAATATGTGGCAGTACTAGAAGACTAGAACGACCCCAAATAGCTTGTTAAACTCTGAAAACTATACAATTTGTGCTTTTGACTTGTTACAACTTGTGTTCAACACTTACAACTTGTGTTTGAGTGTTAAAAATACATACATCGTCTCTAACAAGTTTGCGGTTACAGTATACATAAACATGTTGGCACAAACATGTTGGCATGTGAAAATGAGTCTTTAAGGCCTGAGTCTTAGTTTTCGTGAAAATTAGATTGAAAAAACAGGTTTACGCAATAATTTGTGCGTGAAATATTTGGTCAAATCTGTTCGATCTGTCATAGTAGTAGTTTCATCTTTGTGTAGATTCATATTAGTTTTCCTTCCACTTCTGCAATGTTGCTGTAGATATGCGTGAGTACTAGGAAACTAGAACGACCCCAAATAGCTTGTTAAACTCTGAAAACTATACAATTTGTGCTAAAATGTTTGAGTGTTAAAAGTACATACATCGACTGCAACAAGTTTGCGGTTGCAGTATGTATAAACATGTTTGGGGAAACATGTTGGCATGCGAAAGAGAACCTTTAAGGCCTGAATGTCATTTTCCGAGAAAATTAGGTTGAAAGAACAGTTTTAAGCAATAATTTGAGCGTGAAAGATTTGGTCAAATCTGTTCGATCTGTCATAGCAGTAGTTTCATCTTTGTGTAGATTCATACTAGTTTTCCTTCCACTTCTGCAATGTTGCTGTAAATATGCGTGAGTACTAGAAAACTAGAACGACCCCAAATAGCTTGTTAAACTCTGAAAACTATATAATTTGTGCTAAAATGTTTGAGTGTTAAAAGTACATACATCGACTACAACAAGTTTGCGGTTGTAGTATGCATAAACATGTTTGGGGAAACATATTGGCATGTGAAAGAGAACCTTTATGGCCTGAATGTCATTTTCCGAGAAAATTAGGTTGAAAGAACAGTTTTAATCAATAATTTGAGCGTGAAAGGTTTGGTCAAATCTGTTCGATCTGTCATAGCAGTAGTTTCATCTTTGTGTAGATTCATACATGTTTTCCTTCCACTTCTGCAATGTTGCTGTAAATATGTGGCAGTACTAGAAGACTAGAACGACCCCAAAACGGCTTGTTAAACTCTGAAAACTATACAGTTTGTGCTAAAATATTCGAGTGTTAAAAATACATACATCGTCTCTAACAAGTTTGCGGTTGCAGTATGCACAAACATGTTTTCGCAAACATGTTGGCATCTGAAAGAGCGCCTTTAAGGCCTGAGTGTTAGTAACTGAGAAAATTAGGTTGAAAGAACAGGTTTACGCAATAATTTGTGCGTGAAAGATGTGGTTAAATCTGTTCGATCTGTCATGGCAGTACTTTCATCTTTGTGTAGATTCATATTAGTTTTCCTTCCAGTTCTGCATGTTGCTGTAAATATGCATGAGAACTACAAGACTAGAACGACAACAAACGGGTTGTTTAACTCTGAAAACTATACAATTTGTGCTAAAATGTTTGAGAATTAAATGTACATGTCGGCTCCAACAAATTTGCGGTTGCAGTATGCGTAAACATGTTTGCGCAAACATGTTGGCATGTGAAAAGGTACCTTAAAGGCCTGACTGATAATTCGTAAAATTATATTTTAATTGGACTGAGATTACTAACATGAGGTTTAGTATGTTACATGATTTAAACTAGCGTTTAATTCGGGCTATTGCAAAGTAACTCTTTTGTAAACTAGTTTGCGCAAACACACGCCAACATGTTTGCGCAAATTAGTTTATGCTTATCGCAACCTCAAATTTGTAGGAGTCGACGTATGTACTTTTTTCGTTCAAATATTTTAGCACAAATTGTACGGCTTTGAGAGTTTAACAAGCCATTTGGTGTCGTGCTAGTCTTCTACTGCTCACGTATTTTTACAGCAACATTGCAGAAGCGAAAAGAAAACAAATATGGATATTGACAAAGATGGAAAATTACTGCTAGGACAGATCCAACAGATTTGCCTAAATCAATTATTTTGATATGTACAAACAAAATGTTTGCTCTTTCACTCAGAAATTATTGCTCAATTCCTAATTTGTGCAAACATGATGGCGTGTGAAAGGGAGGCTTTAAAGACATATTAATACTCTAATTCTAATATTCAACTCCGGAGGAATCAACATAGTGAAATTTTTACGCACTGTATAATTCCTTAACAAATCCTCTTTAATTTGCTTATTCAATTCTTGTTAACTAATACTTGTCCATCTATTAACACAAGCTCCTTTAGGGGCAATATTCTGTACTAAGCTATCGTTTGGTTCAACACCCACCACATCTAAGATCTCCTACTGTGTGGTCTCATTCTCAGTGTAATCGTCAGTTATTTCTAAGGGATCATTTATCCCATTGTTCTGTATCTCTGAATCTCTATCACTCTCACCTGAACTATCCTTTTTCGCTGAGTCAAGCTAGTTTGACTCAGCGATTGAGCCTTGGTCGTTTAAGATCTGCCTCAACAAGCGACCCAGCAGAAGAAATAGGTCGCTTTGCACGAGACTTTGTTTTTTTTGAGTTTAGTAATCTGTCTCTGGCCTGAAGAAGAATCTGTGACGTCACAGTTTTTAGTCCAAAGTCACCAGCCAAACATGTGGGTTGTATAGGCCACACCACTTTGCAATCCCCCATCCATAACGATAATAAAATTGAAGTGCCCGGTTTCTGCTTTTAATGGAGGGAAAGTATCAAATAAGGCACTTACTTGACTTGTATTTATAAGTAAAGGTTCAAGGCATCATTTCTCTGGTTGCTAATGGTTATTCTTTGAAATTTTGTGAGTTGCTCACCACACACAGTTTCTCTCTGACCTTTGACTGTATGAAACATAGGGGGGGTGTTCATATGTTGATGACTTCATCTAGTTGATGACGTTTTCAAATGAACACGGGGTACTTGCCACAGGGAATGCTGACTTTTGGTAATAACTTCTGAGAACCAGTGCAACACCAGTGCACTACAAGTTGGAACAATGTCATTGATTAGGAGAAATCGAGCATAATTTTAAAACCAACGAGAAATTTTTGGTTCCGCTTTAGCTTCCAGAACATCTTCATGCTCTTCTCTTGTATAGAACTGAACTCTTCAAGTAAAGTGCACATACAGTGCGTAGAAGTCATCCCCAGTACAGACCAACCAAGACTAAATTCTTTATGCTACGCATCAATTCTATGGTCATATCTAACTACAATTCAGTTAAAAAAACAACGAAGCTCTTCAACTTGCTGTAGACCCATCTTCATGATGTTTTGCACTCACAGATTACTCGATTGGTTTAATGGAAATGCGCGATGGAAGAGCACGACCTCTAACTACATTGTGTCCCAAATTGGCTTTCTCTGTATTGGGATCTCCGAAATTATAGGAGCTATCAAGTTGGCTAAAAGGGGAAAGTTCTAGAGAATTTTATTAGTAACGTGACAACAAAAACGGAATTGTTCTAACCTTTCCACTCAAGTTTTTTGAGAAATTATGGAAAAACTAAAATGGTGCATTTATAAAAAAAAAAACGGTAAAACTTTTAGGCTAATTTTGGGAAAAAGGGTATATTCCTTTGTAATGTCCCCTCAAAATAAAATATTTTATGAAAATTCGTTTACCGAATACCAACGTAGGTGTTTCATATTGGGTGTTTCATTAAAGAACATTCAAGCTTTGTAGTCAGAGGTGTCGGTAAATTCTCTATATGTTAAGAAATAGAAATAGAATTGTGTGTTAAAAGTATATCCAGTAAAACATGTATCAGCTAGGAAAGCGCCATACAAATTTAACTTTGATGGACTACATGTAGGTGAGCCTATGCCTTTTTAGCCATATAATTTTTAATCTCCTGAAGAAGACGGTGTGTGCATACTTCATCATCGCCGCTTTACAGACCAAGTCTCGCGTAAACTTCATTTCCTACTGTTGGCCAGGAATCAAAATTAAGATGGAGTTAGGGCAAAAAGACCCTAAATCACTCAGGGCAATCAGCGCAAGATCCTTTCTATTGAAAAACATCGAAATTAACATCATACTTCCTCAATGCAAAACATGTTTGCCAGGCTAATAAATCCATCAATAGAACTCGTATTCAATGACCTACTGAGACACTTAACCATTCTCTAAGCACAAACGATATTTTTTTAGACGTCGAAAGGGCATTCGATAGTACACCAAATAGACTGGATAAAATGGAGTGGATTCGCAACATGCGTGCTAGAATGCAGCCAAACTACATGCAGACCCTCGAAACGATGAAAAGATTATGCTCCATATGGAAAATGGGAGATGTCCACATGGTGTATTACTATTACCACTTATTTAGATTTACAACCTATTGGCCACCCCTAAAAGGAGTGAAAAGTACTCAAATGGAATTCTACAAGAAGGCTAAATGTGTTGCGCAGCTGGTATGCAAATAAAAGGCAAGCAACAAAGATATCCTAAGAAAACTGTTAACTTTTGTTAATTACTATTTGGCAAAAAAATTTTATTTACTGACGAGGTGAAATGACGAGTGGATAAATAATTTTCATGGATTTTCCACTCTGTGCAAGAAATTACGGAGAGGGGCATAACAAAAAAGTATCTGGCTATAAATGACGGTCATTAGATCAAAATTCATTTATGTTGTTATGGTTTACCATTATGGAACCTCAACATTTGAACATGATGACACTTCAAAAGCCTTCTCAGATTTACTAGAAATCTAGAATTGTGAATGACTTTAATTTAATTTAACTATCAACTTAGCTTATCGACTTAGGTCATCAGAGAACTAGATGTATATTACATCCCCATCAACCCCTTACTCGTAGATATAAATTTGGTGCCGAAACTGGTCCACCTAATTGATACTAATCAATTTTCACAAAATGTTTCCTTTTTTTTCTCATCTACCTAATTAATTAACGTGTTTATTTATTATTCATAGTCTCTTTAGTTTTCAAACATTTCGTACTCAAACCGGCGGTTGTTATGTTTACCAAAAACTCCACTTCACTTCTAATGAAACATCATTAATATATAGGATTAGTTGACAAAATCTAAGCTAATGAAACGCATCTGCGAGAGCCAGATAGGGCTGAAAGTTACCGGCTGGGCTGGGAGATGAGATTGTAAACATTTACTGTCAAACATCCATCCAATTAGCGTTGAGTTTGAAATTTATTATGCGAGTACATTAATATAATCTCGACAGTGTTTGTCCACGACGAGTACACTAATTTTGGAATAGAGAACGTATCGAGGACCCACATACTCCATGGAATATATCCTTCTAACATGTTAGCTTTAGTTATGCATCATAATTGCTAAGTGACATGGTCAAATTACTTTTTATGGTGCTTCACGAAAAATCGATCAAAAGGGACTACTCCTCAAGTTTTACACTTCTAGTTTAAATTCATGTTGAAGTTTAAGCTCCGGATTTGGCTTATCCTATTAAGCTGAGGATATACGTCCTAATTTCTCAATTTCCCCCTTTTTACAAACTAACAATGATTTGACTCAGACATTCCCCACTCATTTATATTGGTTTATCCAATTGGGCGTAGTTATTATTGAATTATTTTGGTTTTCATAATACCATAGAGCCCTATTATACCCTAAAACTTCACGTAAGCCTGCTTTAGGCTCTTAAATTGGTAGGTACTTTTAATATCTCAATAAACAAGCGCTACCACGGTTCATGAAGCCATTAATAATCGGACGCTCTCCTCGGATGAAATTATAAAACAGAGTCTATTTAAGCAAAAAAAGAGAAGATGGGTCGTTTTAAAGTTGTGGCGGCAAGTTTTTACGTCCCATATATTGTTGGGAGATGGATTACTTACATAATTGAAATGTATCACGCGACATTTTACATCGGCAATAAAGAGGAGCCAGCTGTCAGTCTTTACGATGGCGAACAAATTGAGTTTTCGTCCTGGCAATAATAAATTGTGTCCGGTGAGACATGGACCAGGATAATCCGGAGGTGCAATATCATCGAATCGGGGCGAGCTATGCCATGGTGGCGTTTCTTTCATTATCGTACCAAACAGACTGGAAGGTGTGATTTGTTTAATAAAATTGGCCATTGCATCCTTAATTTCTGTTGATGGTTAAGGTGTGACAAAGATTTCATCACAGAAAAGGAATAAGCTTTAATATTATAACGCCCAGTAGAAATTCCTATTTGTTCACACTTTCTAGGGTCGTTTCGACTAGCACCAGCTTTGAAATGGCCGCTATCTATTGTGTCTCTTAATATGGTATCGATCATGATCAGTCTGAGATCAGGCGGATCAATTTGTTAGTGGACATGAGTTCGGTCTACTCTAAGTCAAGAATCGCCTTCAGGTCAGTAGTACTTGCATGTAGTCGCAACTGCAGGGGAAGTTCAAACCAGCTAGTTCTTCGACGTCCAGAGCTGAATTATCCGGTGTTGTGGTGGCCCAGGCTGGGATACAGATCCCGATTGTGATATAGTCTGAGGTCAATCCGATGACCATGTACGTGGGTATGAGTGCGGTTGTTACAGTTTGAAAATATAGACCAACTTAGCTGATGCAAAGAGTCAACAAGTGCGTCGTTTGCATATTTCTGTTTAACCACTTTATTGAGACCACAATTTCGAGATATTGACAGCTTTTTTCTACATTATCTACTGGAAATTTAGTAATTGAGTATCTACGCTGATAACGCAGCCGCTTAGGCTCTAGACTAGAGCCTCATTTTTTGATAAGTATTTTCAAAAAATTCCTTGCTTTCCTAAGTAACAAAAACCACTTTTTTCTTTCATTTTGGCACTTTGAAGTTAGCAAATGCTGAGCTGCTGATTCATCTTCTATTGCGGATTTTTGCGTTTTCTCTTGTAGGATTTATTAAGAGAAATCCCGACCAAATAGTAAGAAACTCGCAAAAGCCACCCACCACCTATGTCGCATGGAATTTTCCGAGCCCGTACTTTTACAAACCCCGCTCAAATGTAGTTTATGTCCATCATGCCTTTTTATGAGGATCTTGTATCATAAGTGCCTCTTCACTAAACGCAACTTCCTCGACTCCAATTTTGTTTTCATCTTCACCGATTGCTATGGCACCATCCTTTAGAATATTCCTCGAAGCACCGCGGGGAATTTTTGCTTTGTTCTACGCTTTCTTCTTTAGTTTTGTTCTGTTCTCTTTATGCTACATCTTCATTGTCTCTGCCTTCCTTTTCCTTCGCTTGTGTAACTTCTATCAGAAATGTTTCACAATCGTTCCAATTCTGAGATGACGTTAACATTACGTCAAGGAGGCTGTTGGCCGCTATCTCAACTCCCACCTCATAAGTGGTATTCTCTGCCTGATCCATCTGACCAGACAGAGATTGTGCCAGGGTAATGGAAGAGGTTGTGCTCCGCCGCGCCACAGTGTGGGCAGTTGCTGTGTGTTTTAACTATCCTATTAGTGTAGTGTCGGAAGCTTCCGTGTCCACTTAGAGCTTGAGTTATAAAATAATTTACCTTTCTGTGTTTGCAGCTGACCCACTTTCGTAGGTGTGGAATCAGTTTTTCCGGGTGTCGTCATTTGTGCAACGTTTCTTCCCTTAGTTCAGATTTTGTGCGTCCTGTTCTGTGCTCCTGTGTTCTTTCCTCAATAAGTAAGTCAATGGGTGGAAATCCCGCTATAACCTGTGTTGCTTCCGTTGAGATCGTCGAGGTGATCTCACCTGAAGCAATGCTTTCCGTTGTGCCGCCATCAGTTTTTGTTTGTGTGTTTTAACTGCAGTAATATCCCCCCATATTGGGAATGCGTATAGCATGATTGACTGCACTACTCCATAAAGTAGGTTCCTTTTTATGTTTTTTTGGACCATCAAGGTTTGGCATAATCCTTCGCATAGTGCTTAGTCTGCCGGTGCACTTCTGCGCTGTGATTTTGGCGTGTTCCGCGTTGGTTTTCGTTTTGGCAACCCGAAGTAAACTCGGCTATTTTACGGCTTTACTTAGGTATATTGTGGTTTCTATTGTTCCCAAAGATGTATCGTAGTTTACCAAGTGCTGCCCATGTGAGTCCTATACGTCGGGTGATTTCTGCTGTTTGATTTGGTTTTCCCAGCATGATCGTATGGCCGAGGTATGTATATTGGTTTATGCATTCGATAGCAATGTTGTCCAGCGTTATATGAGGGTTTGCTTGACTCATTATCTTCGTTGAGACATGGAACGCACAATGCTCGGGATTTCATTGAGAGCCAAATTAAGAAACGCGGAGATTCGAGAAAGAACTAAGATTACGGATGTGGCAGAACGGGTGGCACGACTTAAATGGAGCTGGATGGGACATGTCGCAAGACAGAGCAGTGACAGATGGACAACCAGGGTTACCCACTGGCGACCAAGAGCAACTAAAAGGAACAGAGGGTGACCACAGAGAAGATAGCTAGACGATATTAGAGCAGCTGTTGGCCGAGGCTGGTATCACAAAGCCCAAGATCGTCAAACATGGAAGATATATGGAGAGGCCTATATTCAGGAGTGGATGAGAGAAGGTTGATGAAGAAGAAGAAGATTGTGGTTCCCCAATCTTAACACTTCTGCCGCTAAGAATCACCGCGTCGGTTTTTTCCGGGACCAGTTTTAATGATTTTGTATTTCGCAACCCAATAGTGTGTTCAATTGCTAGATTGGTTTCTTCTACGAGAAGGTGTTTGTCTTTCGCATTTACTACAAGAGCAATGTTTTCAGCGTAAGCCACAATGTCATCATACTGTAAATTCCATAGTGCAGGTCCCAGGACCGATCCTTGTGGTACCCCCGCAGACATGCTAAAATCGTAGTTTTATCTACTATAACGCGACGGCGTTGGAAGTAGCCTATGAGCATGTTCATGAGGTAGCCAAATTTCCTTCTTCTGTGGAGTTCTCTCATGATTATCTCCCATTAAAAGCGTTTTTCACGTCGAGGGTGACTAGGATGCACTATGCCCATGCTCTCCCTTGGTTGCTCTTTACCGCTTCCACCTTATCTTTGAAGCCCTCATGGCGTTTAGCGTGGATACACCTCGCCTAAAGCCGTACTGTTTTTCAGAGATGGGCATAGATTCTGCTATCTCGGTCTCTAGTCTGGCCTTAATTAGGTGATCGTAGATTTTTGCAAATGTGTTTAACAAGCATAAGGGTCGGTATGAGCTTGGTGCATCCATTGGCTTTCCTGGTTTTAGTATCAGTATTAGTTTTGCTTCTTTCCATTCATCAGGAAATATACCTGATTCCAGCAGTGTGTTCAGGGTTTCTAGCATTTTGACGCTGTGGCCTCTATAGCCTCTGCCGCCATTCCATCCGGGCCCGGTGCTTTCTTGAATTTGAGTTTGCTGGTGGCCTTTTTAAGTTCCTCTATGGTAAAGTCAGTATATTCCATGGGCTATATTTTTGTCGGTAATTCCGGGTGCATGGTGGGGAATAGAAGCCTATCTGCTTCTTCCTTCCTGCACGATGCCATTTTCAACTGATGTTTTTCTTTCAGATTTTTGTGTAGTATTTTATACCGTTCTTCCCAAACATCGTCCTCTAGCTGCCTGCCCACTTGCTTCCAGCGCAATGTTTTGGATTTTCTCCTCTCTTCAGATCGTTTTGGTCTTGAAGTTGATATTCCTTCCAGGGTTTCCTTCCAGTCATACCGCGTCCTAGCCTTGGAGTATGAGCGTCTCAGGAACTTGCATTCCTCCCGGGTTTCTTTAATTTTTTTCATTCCACCAGTAAATATTCTGGATTCTTCGTGTGCAGTCACTTGGCTTGTCTTTCTATAGGCCAGTGTCACTTTTTTGATGAGGTATGACATCCTGTCCAAGTTCGTGTTCCTCATTTGAAATTCAACCTCTCTGTCAAATTTCTCTTTTGCAAATGTGTACTGTTTTTTAGCGTAGTTTTGTTGTTGTTTGCGCTGTCTATTTCAAAATAGATATGTTTATGGGGAGACTCACTCTCTAGCACTTTCCAGCTTTTTACCCTTCTAGTAAGACTTTGGCTTATGAAAGTGATATCTATGTGAGACATAGTATTCCTCCTGGCAAATGTGGGTGCCCCTGTATTTATCGAAATTAAGTCCAAGTCGGCCATCGTTCTGGACAGAATAATTCCCGTATTGTCCTCCATTGGTGATCCCCATTCCCTTGATTTGGAATTAAAGTGACCCGCGACGATGTTTGGCCTTCCTAGTGAAGAAATCATGCCTTCCAGATCTTCAGTGAAGATTCTAAAATCCGCTGTAGCAATGTTTGGCGATATATAACATCCTACAATGCTCACATCCTCCATCTGATTTGCTATAGTGCCAGGTAGTCTATTGCATCTTTTAATTGGTAAGTTTCTCCTGATAAGGAGAATAGCCACGTCGTTTCTTGTGTCAGTAATCCATCTTCCTTCTGTCATCAATTTTTTGTTGGGTTCGCTTGTAATAATGAGGTCGACTCCCAGTTCTTTGGCAGCCGCATATGCTACATCATGAGTCATTATGACATAACCCTTAAGTACCTACATAAGGCTATTCCAAACCTCTGCTAGTTTGACACTTTCTTTCTCTGGTGATTGTACTAGCAATTGTACTGCTTCGACACCACTCCACCACTACAACTAGGACTTCAATTGCAAGCGAGTCTCCTATGTGATAACAAGCACAACCTCCGTTTGAGCTTCACAACACACCACACAAGTGCATAGTTGGGGTGGATAAAGGTTAGTGCAGCCATCATCTCTGTGCGTTTTTTATGACCGCTTGAATTCCTGAAAGTTTACAATTGCATATTATGTGACTTTGTATTTATCTAAAGTATGTAATAACATTGTTCTGAAGGTCGCTTCTGCCTGCTCAAATTCTTGTCTTGAATGTCTTTAAGCTGTTTTGTATCTCTCTTTTTCGCTTTTCGACTTGATTGTGACGGGATGGTTATGTGTTTTCTCCCATTGTGCCTCAAAAAAAATCTCCATTTTCTTTGATGTTCGGTTGTCTGAGCATATTGTGTTCGACAGTCCAAAACTTGCAAATGCTGTCCTTATTTTCTCTATGATGTCACAAGATCCATATGTAACCGTCACCATGGTCCTGAAGGTAGTGGCCATGACCTCACCATTTTTGGTCTTTATCCAGTACTTCCCACCACAAGTAGCATCGTGCCACTGCCTTGGTCACATTTGACATTGGGCAATTATTCAGTTTCTGTATATAAATTTTGTCTTTTCTGTACCAAAACGAGCAGAAATCTTTAACTAAACTAGGTGGCCATCCTTGCTTTTCCAACATTGATATGTTTTTCTTGAATGGAGAGCATGTTCTTATTCTGTACCACAGAGCTGACAACCTGTCTAGGCTCCAACATGGCGACACTACGCGTTGCAAGTGTCTATACCAAATCTCAACAACTTAATTTTTTTAGGCTTCAATTCTTTCATATCCCAAAACACATACCATAGTCATCGGCACCCAGCCAATCAACAACATCAACGATGACATGAGAAAGCATTAATTCAAACGTACTTCTGTGATGAAAAGGGCCACACGAGATGTCAGTGAGTACAAGAGAGCTAATCTTATCAGAGGACACAATGTAGAAAAAGATGGCTAGAAAAAAGAATGTTGGACATTTTGGAAACAGAGGCTTTTCTCCGAGCTATAGCCATGTTTGAATCTGGTAGTAAAAAGTTACTGAATACAACTGAATCGTTTCTGAAATGGTTTTCGGTAACCCACTTTGGGTACGCCTTTTATTCACTTTTCCCAATGTCAGGCTATCAAATATACAAACATTTAGTAGTGCTGTCGTGGTCACTTTATTAGCACTGTGCTTTAGAGCTCTCCCATCTTTTATTTTTTCAATGAAAGTCCAAGACGCTATTAATCTGTTGAATTGTTTTGTTATTGGTGTATTACGGAATTGGAGAGTGCGTCTTATGCAATTTATTCTATAAATAATTGTCTAAGATGATTTACCCTTCGGATTAGCGAGATTAGACAAATTGTAGGCCAAATTGGATCGTCAAGTTTCAGCCGACAGGATGACAAGCTATTTGTGAACCTTAAAAGGAAAATATGCAAAGAGTGCTTTGATTTAAATAGAATTAGATGAGAGACCATCTACTTATATAGTTAAATTGCGAATTCAGGTTGTGATAAAAAGCAAATTCAGAAATGTTTTTGGGTTCCTTCTTTGGTGAGTATTGTTAGGTTTGCTTTTCGAGAGGTCGTTGAGTTTGTATGAAAGTCATTCATAGGTCAATTTCACACATAAAAAAAATAATTGATCGAAAATTGGCCGTCCCTCTGAAAACTACAATAGTCTTGACTGCACTGAGGATCTTGAAATCACCCGCCACCTGATCCCCTAACCCCGAATGCTTATACAGCTTAATCTGAATCGATCCTTCACAAAACGTTATTTAGGTAATTGAACTTTTCATCTTCCAATAACTAATAATTGTTTTGTCTTAACGCCACCTGTAGCAAAGATCTTGAGAGTAGCCTTGCACTTATCGATCCTTTAAGTGTTTGAAAGTTTATTGACTCCTAAGTTGTTCTAGTTTGAGTGGTAAATAAAGTGAATTGAGATCAGCATTGTTAGACCTCTATGACTTAAGATTTCTAAAAGTTCAACAAGATTCAAAGTTTATGTTTTTTCGGACGATTTGCAAGGTGCGTAATGTGCATGATTTTATAATAAACGTGTAGATTTGGTTGAAATGGTTCAGCTGCTGACGTCGACTGAGTCCTGCGACAATTCCTAAACTTTAATGGTGTACTGATCTTCCTCTCACTTGTACCTCGTGCTTTGTTTAATGTGGTTGATAATTTGAAAATATGTTGAAAATGGGAGCATGTTCAGAAGTTCACTGACAATAGCACCGTTCAGTAATAGCACATGAATGGCGACAAACCTTCCTACCCCTTTCGTCTTTAGCGTCTTGTCTACCAACTCCCAACCTACCCAAGCAGGCAACAGTTTTAACCAATTTATACAGTGTGCACGCGATAAGTAGGTGAACTCTTTCTACATCTTCCTGCTCTTGTACCTACAGCCTACATCCCCTGCCGTCAACTTGCAATTCAGACTGTATGCGACCCTCGTATACTATCTAAAGCCACTACATCAAAAATAGTAGGTATTTCCCAAATATGAAAAGAGTGTTCTATTACTAAACTGTGACAATAGTTTTTGTGATGAAATAATAAGGTTTTAGTTTTTTCTGCATGCTTTTGTTGCCCTGACGAAAAAAGACGAAATAACACTGTAACTTAGATCGGTGGTATTCCGACAAATGCCCTCGGGCAACAGCATAATGCACGTGGGGCCTCGGGACCGCTTCCTAACTCGATTCGGGAGCCCGCCGCCGTGCCCCGGGCCCCAATCAATATAGGCGGCGAGACGCGCGGGGGCCAATTACATGCCCACTTACCGCCTAACGCCGTTTGCATATATTTGGAACGATAGCGACAAGAAGACTCTTTTGTGGGAATATCGGTAAATTATAGATTTCCCACTGAAAAGGCCAATTATCGCGATAAAATTATGTAGATAGTCCTTTCAGTATAAATAATATTTACTGAGCAAATATGGCATAATATGTTGGGCGTAAAACGCGTGTCGGTGAGTTACTGACTTACACATTGCTACAGACATTTTTTTTCTTGACTACATGTTTGATTACCTTAGACTACAACTAAAGTTTCTAATTAGCAGGCTGGGAATTAAAGGACTAAAAGAAAAATATGGGCAACTGATGGCTCAACAATATTAAACATTAACTACAAAGTGTGTGTGCGTGTGCGAGGTATGATTGGCCGGCTCTCCACCCCGTGACATGACAGCTTTTATTAAATTATCTAATCGTTCTTCCCCGCAGCTCGCAATCATCTCCATCCCCTGTTCTTATTTGCCGTCAAATTATGTTCACGTCTGTCATTCCGGCAAGGGGTGCTTGCACGTGGCTCGCTGTTTATCGAATGAAGTTCTATGGTAGGTACGTGATGCTGTTAAAACGAAAGTATATTTTTACCTTTCGGTATTCAAAATGGGTATATTATACATTTTTAGGCTGCGTTCTGCAACTAGGTGAAATGGAGTTGATTAAAATGGAAGGGATATGCGGAATATCTTAGTTCTTGACCAATATTTATTAGCTGATGTCCTATAGTGCGTTCAAATGAAATCCGGACTTGAAGTAAATAAAATCACTTATCAGTCATCTTGATCATCGTTTAGCAGTTTTAGTAGAAACAATTTCGGACATGTCGGTGTGAACCATTTGTCTATGATCACTCTGATCAGCAACATCAAAAATTAAACGTGTTTGCTGGGATTTTAAGTTAGACCATTTTTCATCAATGGGGACTTAAATAGAGAAAACTATCTATAACTTTTACAAGATGCCATATCTTCCTGGAGTACTGAAGAGTTAGCCTTTCAACAGAATGGAGCGCCTCTTCTGACCTACAAATTTTTAAACCAGAAATTTACTAAAACATTGCTTGGTAGGAGACGTTCAGTGGAATGACCCGCCAGGTCTACGGACTTTACTCCACTAGATTTTTTGCTATGGAGACATTTGAAGACCGTACCTTGATTCACTCGACGAGTTACGGGTCAGAATCATGGAAAAGTGTAGGTCCACAAATAAACCACAAATGTTTGCTAATGTTCGACGACGTTTTAAGGATCAGCTATACATGAATTCCACAATTACATGAATGACTTCCACAAGAGTACTACGTGTTTCCAAGGTGGTAGTTCCAAGGTGCTCAAGGTGAACTTTCTCCTGACAGACCTGCGCCAATCAGTCCTTCCAAAATCCCAAACGAAGTTCCATTATTTTACTTGAGCCAGTGCTCTTGTGCTGCTAAAGTTGCTGCTAAGTAACTTATAACATTTCTGGCTGCACTAATGCTAACTGAGTATATTTCCATCTTTACATTTTGGCTCGTTACTAGAACAACAGACGGTCCGATGCTTAGGTTATGGACCGTCGGCCCACAGAGATTCGGGCCGAAGCGGCAACTCCGAGCGCCGACCGCAACCCTGGGAGCTCATCTAGATTAAAGGAGAACGGGGAACAGTCGCCTGTGTTCTCGAAAGTACGAGAGTGTGTTCAGGCCGGGTATATAAACCAGCGAGCCGCGCGAGATGGGATCGAATAGATAGTGCAGGGTAGTACAATGATAGATAGTGCAAATGAGGCATTAATTCGGGCATTAGAGTATGAGGCGTTGAGAGTAAACACAGTCCACAGAGTTAGAATAGTTGACGTACAGGAAGAGCTGCAGTCAAACTCAGTCTTTAAGCAATTGTTGGACGAGCAGCGTGAATTCAGCAAATGACTTCATATTTCGACCAATGAAGGAGCAGGGCACAAGACATTGGTTACAGAAGAAATATGGACGGAAATGCCGACTTACAGAAACCCGGATCTTGTTTCAACTGCGGCAGAATGGGCCACTTTAAAAAGAACTGTCGCGTTCGACTGGAAAGGAGTCAGACTCCGCCACGACGACAATCTGGCGGACTGACACATCAGCGGGAAAACTAAGACCAGCCAGGTTAGTTCAGGTTAATGGCCCCATCGAAGCCCCCAGGATCATTAGGATTGGACAGCTTCGAAGAGGCCACACCATCCCTGTCAAAATTGAACATCGTCCAGGCCGATCTCATGGTAACGCAGATGCATTATCACGCAGGTCTTATGAAGGAGAATGTCGACACTGCCAACGAGTAGAACAACGAGAAGAATCAAGCATTCTTAAGAGAACCAGGATTGACATAGGCGAACATTGGACCATTGATCAAAGGAAGGTCGAACAAACAACTGATAATGCTGTGGGGTTATCAGTTGTGTGGTACGTCAATGGAAATTGGAAAATAAAAGACGTGATTGGAAGGATATAGCAGAAAGAGCCCGGAAGTAAAAGCTATGGGAATTCCTTGGCGATTCGGAATGGCTTACTGAAGAGTACTTGGGAAAGCCCCGACGGGAAAAGTGCCACGTTCCAGCTTGTCGTACCAGAAAGTAGACGGAAAGATGTTTTGAAAAAATGCACAATGAAGAGTCTGGAGCCCATTTTGGAGTGAATAAGACCCTGGATAGAATTCGGGAAAGGTACTACTGGGTGAATTGCCAAGATGACGTCAAAGAGTCGTGCAGAAATTGTGATACCTGCTGCCCCGTAAAAGGACCCCAAATAAAGACTAGGGTGCAAATGAAGCAGTACAATGTTGGCGCCCCATTTGAAAGAATTGCGATCGACGTGGCAGGTCCTTTTCCAGAAACGGACTATGGCAACAAATACATCTTGGAAGATTATGGAAGTTCTGGGAATCCGCAAAACAAGGATAACTCCGCTCCATTCACAATCAGATGGCATGGTCAAGCGTTTCAATCGAACCATGTAACAATATCTCTGCAAAATGGTAGCGGACCACCAGAAAGATTGGAACAAATTTCTGCCTCTTCTAATGATGGCTTACAACAAGGCAGTGCATAACACGACTTGCACGAGAGAGATTAAGGGAAATCCATCGAAATGTGAGGACAAAGATAAAGATTGCCAGCGATCGGATGAAAGCCAGATTTGACCTAAGGGCCAATTCTGCAGGATATAAGACAGGTGACTTGGTGTGGCTGTATAATCCACAGAGGAAGAAAGGAAAGTCTTCCAAATTGTCTCCAAGTTGGGATGGTCCATATACAGTCCTCAAACGGATCAACGACGTGATATACAGAATTCAACGTACCCCAACAGCAAAGATGAAAGTGGTTGATTTTGAACGGTTAAAGACTTGCAGTCGTGGAGATTTCTCTGATCGGGACGATCAGAACTAAGAGGGGGCAATGTTACTCCCGACCATCGGTCCACAGAGATTCTGGCCGAAACGGCAACGCCGAGCGCCCCGGGAATCCATCTAGACTAAACGAGAACCGGGAACAGTCGCCTCCGTTCTCGAAAGTACGAGAGTGTGTTCAGGCTGGGTATATAAACCAGCGAGCCGCGCGAGATGGGATCGAATAGATAGTGCAGTGTGGTAAATAAGCGGATAAGCGAACAGTGCGAATTGTTAATAAAGAGTAATTGTGTTAAAATCGTGTACAACTTAAAAGTAAATAAAAGTGTGTAGTTAATTGACGATAAATTATTGGAATCCGTATTCCGTAACAATACAGTTGTTAGCGGCTTTGTATCTAAGAGTTGGCACTCACGTTGAAGAACGGGTCCACGCATCAGTGTTCCTTGGATGACTACCAAACATAATGGCCCTGGAGGATAGAACTGGGCTTCTATTTTGTCACAGTTGGTGAAAGATGGTATTCAAGAGTTCTTATTTTCCGGTCCAGTAGCGCATCTTTTCGATTCATCCCAAACCCTCATCATTCTTTGAATGTCCTAAATTCAAGATCTAGCTGGAGTTCCTTCAGCACCTTATTTCTTGCCTGATCCTTACTGATAATGGTGCTCACTATGTTAGCTGAATCTGCTGCGTTTAATTGCTCAGCGACTTAGTACCAGTTGTGAATCGATGTTACTCTTCAATTTCACCAACTCTGCGCTACAAGTTTTTGATGACTTTTTCTATCTCCTTTTATCCAACTGAAAACTGGTCATGTCCCCAAATATGATTTTCAGACGTTGATCTTTAGTTCTTTCTTCATTGTATACAGCAAAGGACCACCTATCAGAGCTGTTTGTAGTTTTGTAGTTCGAGTTTAGTTCAATATTGAGACTAGTTTTAACTGCTTTTCAATGAGTTGTGAGAAATACCACCTTTACTTACTTATGGGTGATTATTCTCTGGTGAAGTACTACTGCAAACATTTTATTTTATGTATTTTTTATTTTTATAGCAAAGAAGTTACATGTTCTGTTGCCAAATTTAACGAAAAATAGGAATTGGATGGCATACGCAATATCTCATCAAGTTCCTCACATTTTTGGGACAAAAATTGGTGCAAGTCGCTTTCTTCCAACATAAAAGGTTTTCGTTTCGCAGACCTTTAAAAAGTCGGAAATTTTCATATTTATAGGTATTAATCCTTTAGCAATTACCAATGCTACTTTTATAAGCAAAGGATTTACCTAAAAATTGCATTAGATGTAAGGATTGTCCTTCAAGCTTCCTATGATGCCCTAAATTTCTAGTAGAACTGGAAACGCTGCATTAGCGGTAATACTGACGTGACTTGAACGAAAAAGATATCATACGATAGACAAGGTGTAGAGAACTGAACTCTAAGTCAGCAGCTCTCGTCTCAAATAATTTTTTAAAGCAGTGTCAAAGTATTTGAACCTGCTGACTTAAGTTCAGACTTTCGACCTTGGATTTCTATTAGTCTCTTTGTGAGAAAAATACAGTTTTCCAACAAACATACGATACGTTTTGCTTCTAACTATAAAAGTCTTTTTTAAGTTAGTTACACACCCAGAAAATCACCCTCAAAATAGTGTTTACGTAACGGCTTGTTCTGCGAGTGGCTGGAAACCCTCGCGGCGGCAGGCACCTCGCCGCCTCAACTTGATTACACGGATACTGATTTAAATGCAAATTTAAAATGTCTTTCAATTTATAATCTTATTTCTGTTTAAATTACTTCATTATGAAGCTGATAGCTCTGCCGAGAATGGATTTAGCCGGAATTTACCGAAAGCTTCGCCTTGACACACCGATGCGTTGTGTGGTTGAAAGATAATGAACTAACTTGAGTATCTGTGCGTCGTTGCTTTTAAATTGTTATTGTTAATAGATATGGAGTGTTAAATAATGCATAGAGAAGAATCAGAATATGCAAGAAACAGCAATATGTACTCCGCTTTTTAAAATCCTGCACTGCAAATCCTCACGTATACTGTTAATTATTACAAGACTTTGAAGCACAATTGTTGTGCAGATTAGCTACATCAACAGCGCCCTCAAACCCAAATAATTCAGCAAAAAAGTGATACTTCTCATTATTAAGCTTTAGACTAAATTTACTTTCTCGGTCCAGAACACATAACATACACAAAACAACCAAATTATCATCTTTTAAAACCAAATTATCATCTATCTATCTCAGCACCCCAGGAATATCAGAAAACATTTTAGTAGAGGGTTTATGAAAAATGTTACGCTATAGGTAAGGCATATGCAATACACATAAACTAACCTGAACTAACCTAAACACACACAAATCTGAATTTTAACTGTCTAGCTTAACCTGCCAAAATCCAGACGATGTATACAAGGTTGAAGGGTACTTGGCCCCTGCCAAGGTAGACCTAACATTATCAATAGTGGAAAGTGGAAAGGAGAACCCATTTTTTTTCTTTATAATGAACAAAGAATTAACCCATTTACTTGGTTTCTTGCTAACTCCATCTTTCACTTTTGGTTTAGCGTTTATTATTAGAGCATTTAAATCTACAGTTATTGATCTTCTCCTGGCACACACCTCAATCTCTCAAACTCGTCTTAATATTAATTTTAATCGCTTTTCATCACCACTTGGTTGGGGACTTGTTTGAAATTGTCAAAAACTAGTTAGCAATTAATATAGGATACCGATTGGTTTGATGTCTTTTACTAGAGATCCTAACCAATCAAACCTCGATTAAGTGGCAAAACTGTCTGTATTCAATACAAGCTATTACACCGAGGCAGTGTGATTACCAATAAGTTACCTATTTGAAGGTTTTCTTTCAACACAAATATCTAATTAATTAAAATAAAATATCTAATTAATTAATAACTGAAAGACATAACATTGACTTCTGCATTACTGTCTAGATCACCTTCCACAACATTATCACCAATTTTCCATGACTTGCCTTATTTATAGAGTTATTTATTGACCTAACAAAACAAATCGTTTTGTTTATCAGTATTGTCGCCATTATTGCTACTATCATTACCATGTCCTAGAATTAGCGTGCCAATTTTATGTCCACGACAACACTAGGCTAAGTGTCTCATTAAGTAGCATAAAGCATTTTAAGCAGGATATTGAAATTTGCAAAACTGGCCACATTTTTGACACACTTGTTCGTGAATACGCTAGTTACCTCCATAGTTCTCTCTGTTGCACCGCTGACTTCATTATCGCTCTATGTGCTCTAGACCTAACTGTTAATATGCTAACAGATACCTCTTTTATCCTCGACAACCGTCAGTGCCTTTATTGACTTGTGAGTCTAACTTCACATCCTGAAGACTTGTCCAGATACTGGGCTTGTAGTTGGGTAAGTTCAATGCCTTTAGCAATCGAAACTGCACAATCAAGTCTTTCTCCAGCAATCGTTCTTTTATAGTTCATTGTTGTAATTAGCGTCCTTAAGTTGTAAGTTGTTGGTGAAGTTAGCAGGATTGGCAATCCCGCAACAAGTTCTTTTATAGCTCGATATAGGCACCAAGCCCCTCTATAGACACATCTAGTGCAAGGTTCTCACATACCTTGTCCAAATCACAGTTCAGTCTTAAATTTTCCAAAGCCGCTATGAATTCATCTAGAGTCTCATCATGCTTTGACGTGTTGAAAACAGTATCGTTTTTGTTGGTATTTGGCTGATTTTGGAATGTGGGTTAATTTACGCTTTAAGATGACTTCTAACTACGTATCGGGTATTCCTTACCTCCCCCGAGGGTCCTATGCTGATTTAATCACTGAGTGAGGGCTTTAAAAACTAGGGGGTTAATATTTAAATGATAAGGTGGAATTCAAGTCAATTTCTATTTTCTACGCCCTTAAGAAATACCCTAACTACTCTAAACTCAGGCACCCTTACAATAAATGGGCCTTACCTAAGTTAACTGTAGAGGAGGACCTTATCGTGCCAACCAACTTAACGTACTTTGAGGGTACTGGGCGTCTTATGAGTAGACGTGGCTGCTTTTAGGGAAACAAGGGTAGTTCTTCCTTGCACTGGGACGATAACAAATTTGAGAAAACACTTAATTACTCTTCGACGGGTGGTCGTCCGACTATCTGACATAACGCCCCCAAAAAAATCAACCCGAACTTCAAATCTTAGAGTCTTGCCTGCGTGCAAGCCACCGAGCGAGTCTGCAAACTAGACTCCATTCGTGAGTCTCCAAAAGCGACTCCTTTTTCTACTTTTAAACAATGGGCTGGTACCTGGTGGTGGTCGTTCTTGCTTCCGGCGTAATGTCGACCTCCGACCAGTCCCAACGCGGCTCCCCGCACCGACTCCTCGTGAGTCTCCCCAAAACCAAACTCTCTTCGTGAGCACACCGAATAACACTGCTGTTTCTCTCTCAAAAACGCTCGTGCCAACTTTCTGTATTGTCAGCACATTCTTCCCAAACGATTGCAACCTTCTTTTCCATGACGTCCATGATATGTACCCACATGCTCAACAAATTTGCAAGATTTAATTTTTAAATTAGGGTCAACTAGTGCTTGGTTACTAAACCGGTCATCGGCCGACCATTTCTAAGAGTGCTGCAATTTTATGTCTTTTTGCTTCTTCGTGACAATATTTCGTTGTACAGTGGTCCATGTCCCCATTGGGAGAGCTGGGATCTGCTGGTCCTATGCGTTACTTCTCGACAATCATTTTCACCTTCCAAGCCCCTAGCTTGCATATGCATTTTTTAGATAATAATAATAATAATAATAATAATAATAATAATGACTTTATTGCAATTCAATCTTACATACGTAAATCTAAAAAAAAAACAATAAACCCAGCAAAAAACGAACTGCAAAGGGCGAAGTCGAATCGCAGATTCCTCACTTAACCCATATGCTGTAGGATGCTGTAGGAGCTTATTTCATTGGTTGGAATGCGATAGCACCTACAGGATATTAATTTCCGTTCTGCCCTCACGTTTCCCCACTATGTATTTCTTAGTCTTCAAACCCACATCGTCTGTATTCTTCTACTCGTTATTCTTTGAATCAACCATCCTAGTGTGGGTGTGTTAAGACTGACAGACATGCTATTGGAACTTAACCATGTTGGCTCACTGAGCATTCGAAACTGAGCGTTAATCCTTGCATTCCATATTCCAGATATTATCTCACAATTTGTAAACACCAGGTGCTGCGGAAAACTTTCGTGAGCCATTTAGAGCTTTGCCAGCCCTTTCACCTGCATATTCCATATGCGATTGTTCTGTCATTCTGGAGTTAAATGTCACTTTTTGATACTCCTACGTGTAATATCCCACCTACTCTACATTATATTTGTTCGAATTGAAATTTCCTTCGAATGTATCTTTTGTGTGGCTC
Organism: Taphrorychus bicolor; assembly: GCA_951812265.1. NCBI lineage: Eukaryota > Metazoa > Arthropoda > Insecta > Coleoptera > Curculionidae > Taphrorychus > Taphrorychus bicolor. The sequence continues at coordinate 11,587,180 of OX638299.1, read as the reverse complement.
CTAAACATATTTGGGTCCCGAAGGTAGCCTCTTATGTGATATTCATCCCGATTAATCTCACCGTTATTAGATGATTTAGTGTAAATTTCCCGGATTTCCCACAATTTGATTTTGATATCAATAAGAATTCTCATGTAGTCTCTAAGCTTTGATATCTAAAATTGTCCTAGGCTAACCTGAGGTCAGTAAGAACATTGAATGTTAGGCAAGCCCTACTGATTTCTGCAATTGTTCTATTTCCTGAAGGCGCTCTTTTAAAGTTTAGAGTCCAGTTTGTTTTTTATGTGTTCGTGTTTTGGTAACACATAATTTCCATTGCTATGGAATTGTAGTTTCTGTGATTCTTGGTCTTACCTTCTGCTTTCCCGATTGGTAGTATTAGGTCCTTCCATTCTTTTGGAACTTCTTTTTTTATTAGCTAGTTAAGAATTTTTAGAAGCTAGATTTATGCCAGTGGATTATCTGGTATTTTCATTGAATCCAGCATTTCCTGCAGCTGCTATTATTCGCAAACTTTTAGACGATTGTCCACATGGTTACCATAGATGTGTTTTTGGATAATTTTTCTGAGAGTTTCTTAAAACTGACTTTTTTCTCTTTTTAACTATTCTTCTTGCTAGTACTCTTGTAGCTATAATTTTGTTGTATGGATTTCAGGCTATGTTGATCTGATCGCTTATTTTCAATGCAAAAGCACTGAGAATAAGCGATACAACTAGTAGTACCAGAAAGTACTGCCAATGTCGAGCTATATTCTCAGGTAGTTATATTAGGGCATATTTTGTTGTAGTTGACTGTATAAATTGGCTGCAGTGGCGTCATCTGCATTCAATACTACACATTCACTACGTTTGTTTCCTGGGCAATTGTCGCTTTTGGATTTCCAGGAATCCATAACACATAAACTGTCTATTTAAGCTGTCTAAGATTGAATTCATATCGTCAGCTGCCAGGGTGGACCATATCCCATTAGATCTACTTACTGTATGCTTTATTAAAATTGTCATGATTTGCACTGTTTTAGTTTAAATGCAGATTATGTGCCTTTTTGGTGTTTTAGAGTGATCATCATCCTCTTAATTTCTCTTTATCTTTCATGGCATGTGCTACCCATTCTGCGCCCATCCTTGCACAGAATATTCTGTGTACTTCTCATGGTTGTCACGTCATCTAGGACATCTTGTCTTGCTTTTACATTGCTTGGTAGAATGATCTTCGAATGTCACTATTACAGCGTGTGTTGACTTAGGATGTTTCTACTACTGTTTTTTGAAGTCTTTTTGCTTCAACCAATTTTATCCCGAAAGCAGTTTTAGCAAACTTCCCTACGTCTTCCCAGGTGATATCCAGGATAATGTCATTTTTTGCATGTTACCATGGAAGCTGGTATGAAGGCTTCGCATTTTTTCTCTTCGAGTAGTGGGTTTTGAGAAACTCATTGGCTGCTGGGTTTGTTGAATAGTATCTCGACTCTGTTTTTCCCCTTTTTGACTATTTAATTCCTGTGATTTGGCCAAGGCGTCCTGCCGCCATTGGGTGTAGATTTGCTTCATTCCTTGAGTTTGTACATTACTAGATAAATATAACATTTTTGAATGTAATTTTGAATTTGGGCTCTGAGGTGTGCAGAGTTCTGGAGACTCTTCACCGGATCTAACTCTGTGCCTTACTGGTTGCAATCTTTAAGATTATTTTAAAGTTACAAGCGGGTTGGGTTAAATCTCAAAATTACTTTTATCTCCCAAGGCTTGTAACATTCTTTGGAATTCAAAACGTGCTTTGTGACTTTTTGATGTCAAAAAAACTTTTTTAACTTTCGTTTGTCCGGTCGGTTTTTTTATTCCGCACGAAAGAGAGGAGAAATGAGAAGAGATTCCGTCTGTCCGTGAATGACGATAGTAGTAACGATTGACAAAACTGAACGACAGTAAACCTGAATTTTCTAAGACTTAAATCTTACAACAAAAGAAACGTTCTAAACGGGGCTCTTTAAGCCATCAGCTGTGACATAATTACCAAATAAATCGAATTATTTATTATTAATACTAAAAGGAAAGTTGTTTTTTTAACACAACAGAAATTCGTCGGCACGCCATTGTGTTCGTTAAAAGCGACATCGATAATTAATTGTTGCGGCTTTTAATGTTAAGGTTTACTATCTAAATTGCTTCTAATATAACAGGGCGTGTGGGCTCATTCCATCGGTTAAGATCCGTTAGAATTGTGGGCGTAATGCGCTAAATTATTATTTAATTCCTCTGTTAAAACATACGAGAAAAATCCTGTTATTTCTTACATATGGCCCAGTTGGTGCCAGTTATTTGTCAGAAGTGTTTTTTGAAACTTGTGATTTAGTGGTTCAATAAGTTCAATAGCATCCTCCAATTTCCTTGAAGTCGTGATCCTTGAGTGGATTATGAAAAGTACTTGTTTTATCCTTTAATTGCGTTACAAGCATATCTTTTGGATTTACCTCGAGACTAAATTACATAGCGGACCCCCTGTAAATAGCCCAATTACGTGCAATAATTCAACCATGCAAAATGTTCGCACGGTCGAATCAGTCTGGCCAAAAAGGTATTTTTTTCTCCGGTTCCTTACTAATTTAATACTGCCCATTCTGCATATACTTTTTCTGTAAATCACGATTAATTATTGTCGTGTCGGCAAAAGTTAGGCAATATACAAGAAGCTTTCACGTCTTCATGGTCAAGAATCGCTCAACTGCACGTTATCCACCTGGAAGTGTCCACAAATTAATCTAGTCGAAAATGTATTTTTGCGGTTGAAATGATTTAACGCTGTGGTGACAACTATTATTCTATAGGGTATTTCATCATCATGCTAAAAAGTGCATTGTAATTAGGATCTTAACAAATTCTTCTTTGAATGTCCAAGAAAGACACATGGTAAAATTATGCTACAATTTTTTTACTAATCCACCTACTGCACAGTTTTATTGGGAGGCTAAACACTCGTAGAGCTTTTTTTACTTTTTTTAGAATATAACAGGAGTGTTCTATGTTCTATTTTGACCACTACTTGCTGTTCACCAACTTACATAGTTATTGCCAAGGACTTGAGATGGAAATACATAAACTTCTAAATCTTCCACGAGAGAAAGAGACTGAGAAATTGAGGGTTTTCCGAATGTTTGTTATATATAGTATATTATTTATAATAGTTTTGGCTCTTACATTAATTTGACAATTTTACCATTTATGGTCCCACATGTCCGGTAACCAATTCAGAAATTTATGGGCCCTTTTTCTTTTCATTTGTTATAGATTTGTAAGGTAGAGCAATATCCCCCTCTGGTTCAGCTTCTTCTTGGAATGAGACTCTTTTTTGGTTAAATCTTTGATCTGCACCTTGGACACATCCTGGAATCTTTGGTTTAACCTTCAGGTTAACCTTCGTCCTGAGTAATTTTCGAAGTTGTGTAAATAAAAAATTTGGAAAGGCATCGGCGCTAGTGTTTGTGTAACACTCCGTCTCTACGTTCAAAGTTCGATCGTACGTGCCTTTCTTGTAGGTAAATCGGAGCCACATGTTTTATTTTTTATACTTAGACACTATCAATTACTTATGTTGATTGGTTTTACTGGAGTCTGTTGTTTTAAGTTTAGGGACCACCTGTGAAGTTACTGAACTCAACTTTCTGAGTTCAGTGTTCAAAGCTTTGAAACAGCTTCGTCGTTTCTTTGCCTGCCTACTCCTTGAAGATCACAACTGGGGGACTAGCCTTATGTTCTTTTTCGTTTCTAGCTTATCCTAAACTTGGAAAACCTTTTATCGTGGAAACTGATACCGGTGAAGCCTCGATTGGAACTGTTTAGTCACAAGTCCAAAATGAACAAGAAAAAAGAGATGGTAGTAGAAGAAAGAAAAAGAGATACTGTAGTGGAGTTTTAACGAAGTCAGAACGAAATTACTACGTGACAAGGAAGAATTTGTGACTGAAATCAAGTTCCGTTAATTCCTCAAGTACCTCTTATGGATAAAAGTTCCACTGCTAAAAATTCCTTGCTCGCTGCTGCATTTTAAAACCCCAGAAGCTATGAAAAATTGCTAGATAGTAGCAATCTTCAGGAATACAACTGACACATGGAAAACATTTCAACTGTCAAGAAGAAACAGAAAACTTTTGAAGAATTTATTTATGTTAATATTTATTTGCCACAGAACTCAATTACAATGTTTCCATGGATATCATCCGAGGAAACTTGATGGAGACCAGCCATATGAAGCGCGACAATGAACAAATACCAGATTAGCAAACCATAGCTTTGAAAAACTAAAGAACTAATTAAAGAGAAAGAGAGTTGGAGAAAGCCCTGATGGAAAAGAACTGACTTTACAACCCATCTACCTCCAGAGTGAAATACCAGATATTTAAGAAGAGTTGATGGTAGACACTTTGGAGTGAACTGTTAATACTTACTGGTTGGGATTAACTATTTCAGCAAGTTGAGAACAATACACTCAATTGTAAATTAAGAAGCGATAACCGTAGCTGGGGTTCTACCTCAAAATTCTACATACCCATCTTTGGATGTCCCATAAAACTCATTTGGATCTAGGCAGCAAATCCAGTGTTACAACTTGGAACTGCTGTTTTTGCTCACACTCGCAATTCGATCTCCAACATACCCTATTTGCAACTTGAAATTACAAAGCTTTATGTTTCTACTTTGTGGAAGTAAACTTGATGTAAAGTTAAACGAAAGATTTTGACAGATGAATAGGGCAGTTTACGTAAAAATCCGAAAGATAAACCTCGTGTGGAGTTTAAACTTGTAGTACAAAAGTCATTTTAAGTGCCACTTTTTCTAGTCGAGTTTGAACACTATCTGAAGTTTAAACGTATATCAATCAAAAAAAATTCGTTTATCTTTAAACTGAAACTTAAACTGAACTTCTAAAAGTCTCCCATAGAGAGTATGAGAGTGACACTAAATGCGAATGATGTTTACACCTTTGCTTGATCTGGTCTAATTTGTGTGAGCTTTATTTTAACCAATAGATTGGATTGGATATAATGCATTTCTTGTTGAAACTCAGCTTCATTTTCCTGTTGGATCTTATAGACTTAATTCCCACCGTTCTTTCTAAGGTCCTATTCATCTTTGAATATTCTTAGTAGTTGTTCGTTCATCAACTCATAAATCTCTTGCGAAAAGCTCAGTACCCACTACTTGCGTCTTGGTTTTCGAAGAAAATAACGGTCGATTTTAAACCACATACCCCAAAAATCTGTGCTTTAGTAAATCATGTTGTTTGGTTTATCTTCTAACTGTATTCTTTACAACTCTGACGAACCCATTAAAGCCGTTGAATCTTTGATGTTCGTTTCCAGTTATCCATGTTATATAACGATCAGCTTCATATGGAGAGAACTGGAATCCACTTGAATTAATATTATCTCCGCTGCAAATAACAAAAAATTGCTTTTACCCTCTACCTCCTATATCATGAAAAATAATTTTAAGTTATATGCTGAAAGATGTACAGGACTTGGTTAAATTTTCAAATATCTGATCATTTATGGGGGCAGTGGAAATCTATCGTTGGGAAAGGTCGGACTCGGATTTGTTTGGTTGTGTGATACTATTCTCCAACCATTCTTGCACGTGGTTGCATTGACTATTGAACAATTGCGATACTTCTTCTTCTGTATGTGTGGCTTATTAACTCTTCATTGCAGTCGGTGTTTTATACCGACTGATAATTGCTGCCCACCGCAGCACTTATCACCTTGCATCTAGGCTCTTATGTTCTCAGTTTGCTAATTGGCTTTATAGTTTTTACCACCTTAACTGCAATTGTTAATTTGATCCCAATTTAACAGTTTGTTGCCCAGAATAATGGCAAAATCGAGCAATTAGCAAAAGCTAAGAGAGAGAAAAAATAGCGGTCTCATGTATCTTAGACTTAAAGGGTATTGCGTGGAGTTGTTAAAGCCATATCGTGAATAGTTTCTGCCATTAGGGCGAAAAGACTTTTATCTGAAGAACGTTAAGCGTTCAGTTTTTCAACTTTTACTTCATCAAGTTCCGTTATTTCAGTTATATCATTGGTGAAGATTTATCATGACGCAGAAATCTATTTTAAATGTATTCAGTAATTTGAGTGTGAATGAGTTATTTGCTACAGTACGGGATTTTTGTTATTAGAGGTTGGCCATTTCGGTACGTGGGCTACTCCTCAAGGGCCCATTTAATTCTCATCCTGTTGTTGAGCTTGAGAAACTTTTTTTATCTAACTGGTACGTTACAATCCAAACATATTAGATTTGATGTCAGTAGGAAGTTTCAATCCTAAAATTAGCCAGTTTAACTCGTATTTTGACAAGCATAGATCTTGGACTAAAATAGATAGAGGGGAGACTTCGTATTCAAACATTGCATGGATTTGCGTCGTCAAATGACATGTAAAGTGTCTAGATCTGATATGGATACAAACACACGGTGGACTAAACTTTTCCCACACACATGGCCAATGTATTTCGCACAATTCAGTGGCAAATTTTATTTACGTAACGGAACCGGTATTCCCATCCCCCGCTGTAAAATATGGCCCCACCCCTGACTGCACTATCGCTTTAATATCGTCGGCCAACTACCCTGTCGTTGCGGCCGGCAGACCTTGATTAATGCAACCACTTTACATTAACAATCCCGTAAATGCAAATTCGTCCCTGGCGAAAGCAACACGCATTACTTTTACCCACCACCACGTGGGCACCACGCTTTTCCGTGTTCCGGCTTAATTAATTAATTATTTTGCATATTTACACACACTTTTGTTCTTCTTTTACATGAAAAGCTAATTTGCAAATTGAACAATTACAGTTTTTTGTTCGTTTGGCTCATGGGAAATTACCTCGCGTAGTCCGAGCACTTAATGCAGAAAGCTTATAGCGATAGCGCCATCACGACCCTCTTCTCAAACAGATAGTTCACATTTGAATGGTCAAAAGGGCAAATCAGTATGAATAAGAATATTCTCGTTATTGCTTGGTGCGGCTCAATGAAACTGAAGGGTGTAGAAAGGCTGCATAATGTCCAGTTTCGGCAGTAAATTAGTACCATCCTCAGGGGAATATTACACATGCGACCTTCGTCCTACGTTCCTTCGTCCTTCGTCGCCACCTTCATCCTTCGTCGCTACCTTCGTCCTCCGTCGACACCTTCGTCCTTCATCCTACACTACTTTCCTACGTTCTGTAGTTTTATTGAGCCGCACCAAGCAAGAGCTTGGTTTTTCTGACTATATTCATCGATTGCTCGAAATTGCTCACAACGTCAAGTTTAGTTTTTAGGGGAAAGAAATAACTTTGAGCCTTTTCAACCCCTTAACCTGACACGAGAATGAAAACCAAATCAAATTACTTAAATTAATGCCTATGAAATTTACAAATTTGCAAAGTTTAACTGGCCGGCATTTTGGATTGACTTGATCAAATGACATGAAATTCCACTCACCCCTCTTTCGATTAAAAAATTCAAGGTTAATGCTTACCCTCATTTGGAGGTTCAGGATAGAAGGTCGAACTGCTCAAATATATATTCCTCTTGAAAACTAAAGTTGACAATTGGAATGCATAACGTGTTTTATCCTTTTTTGGGATCAGTATAGTGCAATTGTTTTAAATGATGATTTGCTCCTATATAAACCCTCTTGTAAGAATTATTAAGGACTAATAAGGATCTATAATGCATAGTTTTTATAAGAACCATTTATTAAATCTGATATGCACTTTGGGGTTTTAATCAATTTTAATTGGTCTTTAAGGAACCTATTTTTTTAGAGCTCCAGAATTACCGAAGTATCTCATGTTTTATAAGTTTTAAATCATACTATAGTTAATCCCTTATTAAACCTCAAAATATTTTAATCGTTTTAATCAGGTTCAATTGGTCAATTTTCTATTTGGAGTTTTACAGTTACCGAAGTTCATCAAGATTTACAAGGTTTAAGTCGGACAAGTTTTTAAAGTAAACCCTTATCCAACATCACTATTTAAATGATTTTTATCACGTTTAATTGGTGTGAAATATAAGATTCTAGTTGGCGGTAAAATGTCAAAAGGATGAAAGAACAAAGTCAATTTACTTTGACTATTCTATCAAAAATTCGTAGCCTTCATCACGGCGCATAAGTTTCTATTTGCAGTTTAGTATTAAAGTTACTGAAGTCTATTAAGTTTTTAAGTTTCAAATTGTCGGTATTAGAACTGATGTACAGAAATCTATATATTTCTAGTTGCAATTTTACCAGTTACTTGCCATCTTATCCGATTTTATAAATTTAAATAAGACTATTTAACTTATTGTTTCAATAAGTTTTTATAAATATTTCTTTATTAAACCACAAATTAATTTAAAGAACCCACAGCGGCAGTTACCAAAAGCAGGTTTTACGACTCTCTTCTAAATATATAAAAGGCGAAATTGCAGCACACTGTAAATTATATATAATGTATAAACATTTTGATAAAGCGATAGATATTGTCCAATTAGACACGAAAAGCATTTTGAATAATTTTAATAGCTCGGAGACTAGAAATCTAGAAATCAAAGTATAATTATTGTGACTTGATTGTTCAAATTCAAGTTTTAAGAAAAATTACGGTACCCCATTAAGATCAATAGACATTGAGACCATAGAAATTTTCTTCTAGACCTAGTTGAGACCAATAAAATCCGTGTTGTAGCTATCTCATTAACAGTAGAAGCTACTTTAAACCTGATTAAAATCAATTGTTTTATCCATTTTGATACCACTGGAAAATTTTTTATTAGCAACAATAGAAACTTATAAGTTGTATCTAGCTTATTAAAAACATTTAAAACTACTTTAAACCTGTTTAAAACTAACAATTTCCATTTTTCACCCCATTGAGACCAATAAAAAAATTCCCATTTAGAGCTGGTTGAGGCCAATAAAATCCGTGTTACATCTTCTTCATTAATAACAATAGAATCTACTCTAAACCTGATTAAAACCAATATGTTCGTTGTTTGACTCCACTGAGACCAGTGGAAATTTCCTTCAAGACATGCTTGAGACCAATAAAATCCGTGTTGTGTCTACCTTAAGAACAACAATAGAAAGTACTTTAAACCTGTTTAAAAACCAATATATACCATGTTTTACCCGATTGAGACTAATATTTCCTTCTACACCTAGTTGAGATAAATACAACCTGGGTTACATCTTCTTCATTAATAACAATAGAATCTACTTTAAACCTGATTAAAACCAATATATTCTTGCTTGACCCCACTGAGACCAGTGGAAATTTCCTTAAAGACTTGCTTGAGACCAATAAAGTCCTTGTTGTGTCTACCTTAAGAACAACAATAGAAGGTACTTTAAACCTGTTTAAAAACCATTATATGTTTTACCCGATTGAGACTAATATTTCCTACTACACCTGGTTGAGTCAAATACAATCCGGGTTACATCTTCTACATTAATAACAGTAGAATCTACTTTAAAACAGATTAAAATCTATATATTCCCTGTTTGATCCCACTGAGACCAGTGGAAATTTCCTTTAAGACTTGCTTGAGACCAATAAAGTCGGTGTTGTGTCTACCTTAAAAATAACAATAGACCGTACTTTAAACCTGTTTAAAAACCAATATATATGTTTTACCCGATTGAGACTAATATTTCCTACTACACCTGGTTGAGTCAAATACAATCTGGGTTACATCTTCTACATTAATAACAGTAGAATCTACTTTAAACCTGATTAAAATCAATTTATTCCTTGTTTGATCCACTGAGACCAGTGGAAATTTTCTTTAATACTCCATTAAGAACAATAGAAATTACTTTAAACGTAATTAAAATATATAATATGAAATAATAAATCTTGGTTGCTAAAGCCGATAAGGGTAAAGTTACTTTAACTTTGAAAAAAGATATTTATCGAACTGTTTTCTTTGGAATACTTAATAACCTTTCTTATTAGCGAAAGGTAAAGTTTCCACTACATCCACTTTTCATGCTACATCATGATGACCTTACAAGTTGCAATTAAAGTTGTATATTTTTAACGAGAAGTCATCTAATTGTTCTAGAATACATAATAGTATATTATACATCAAGGGGCTAAAGTGTGTCATTTTACCCAAGAGTAGCGATTGTTTTCAAGGGCGCAGCATCGAGGGATGTAGTGACACTTTTGTACCGTGGTGCATACGCTATTTTTTGTGCATACGCTAGAAACTAAATCACTTTGCTCCAACTCTTGATGTACCCTGCACGATAACATCAGAGGTCACTAGTGAAATTTCAACGTCAACACCAATAGGTATTGTCCAGTCTACCGACATTTCTAATGCAGACATTCATCTTTCCAATTGTTTTCATGTTAGTATTAATTTTCATAAGTTTGGGAAACAAAAATTCGCTTATACATTATAGCGCTTTACTAACACCTTACTCCTTAGGGAGTAAAAAATTTACTTTACTCCCTTGAGACTAAATGATCCACTTTACTCCCTCCATACAGAAAGTTAAGTAGCAACTAAATCCCAAGAGTGGAATAAATTGAAAATTTGCAATAAGAAATGAAATATCGGAGATTTGAGAAATATACTTATTATATGGAATTGATGAAATGAAGAAGAAAAGAGTTTTGTTAATCCTACTTGGGTGCATCTCTTCTGATAACAAAATGTACCACCCATTAAGTTTTATCTTCCTCAAGATCTCTCCAAATGTTGTAAATGTGCTCTATTCTAACTCTATTTCCTGACGGTATTTTTTGGCTGAGCAGCTTATTTTGAATGTCGTTAGGTGCTAAATCAAAAGGAATCATTTATCAGAAGTAGGTATATTGGTGACGGACAGAACCACCTTCGGTACTGCCTAAGCAGCCTAAGACTAAAACAGTCACTCAAATCCGCATAACGTGGTATCCAATTAAACGGCTCCGCCCACAAAAGAACTTTTTACCGCGGACGGGTACCTACCATAAAATCTAAAATGGTAGGGATGTGTCACTTTCTCATTATGCTTCGGGTTCCTGGTGTCGCGCGGATACCACACCGGGGACAACTAACCTTGTTTCTGGTGTTTTCGAAGGCCGATTAATAAATAACCATAATTTTTCACTTTGTTTTGAACAATTAGTTAAGAACGTTTTGAAGCTAACCGATAGAAAATGAAACACAACGCAATTTCGTCTCGTTTTTGAAGGTAATGGGCTTCTCCCCGCATATAGCTAACTTGTTCTTGGCTTCAATCAAATTAACTAGAGGAGCACTCCTTGTGGATGCCGCCTGAGAACGGAAATGAGAAGTAAAACGACACGGCCAATCTCAGGAGTTTCTAATTAATTATTTGAACACGAATGTCTTAGCTATAGCTGAATTTAAGTGTACCCTCGCTATTTAATTAAATCGTACGTATTTAATTAAAAGCCGTGAACAAAAGTTTCGCACATCAAAACTCGTTGGTCGAGGAAAGATAGTGGAGTAAATCACTAATTAAAAAAATTAAATTTCTTAAGGCAAATTACGATCCAATCTCAGCAACCTCAAACGAGGACCCATCAGAGTCAGCCTCTGCCCTTAGGAGTTGCTGTGGTTGATTTTTCGTAGTCAAATTAAGGTAAAAAAGGGTAATGATTCAGTTAAATTCAAATAAACGGAATAAACGTTCTTTCACTTTACAATCCATATTTAACCGCGTTAGTCAAACATAAACATATGGTCCGCTACCGCAAGGGGGATCCAGCGCGGCACAAAAATAAAAACCCAGCTGATTGACAATAATTCGGGAAGGAAGAGGGTGCAAGGCTTGGGATTCCCGTAGTTGATTGTGCCTGGGAGCGAGGTCCTTATAGCCGGGAACAACAGCTCGTCAATCAGACTAGACGCTATGCAGGGACGGCCTGCACAGAACACGTTTTATATATTTTGACGAGGCCTCTATATTAAGCATATTTACTCGGCACAAACACACATAAGTACAATTCGTCTACTTATAGTCCACGATTTAACACTTTAATATTGCTCTCTACTATCACTTTATTTTTTTAGCTTATAACTCCATTAAGAATTAGACTTATTAGACCGGCAGCGGTCACTGCCTATTATACCTAAAGCTTATAAACTAAAATGTTTCCTAGCATTCCTCGAATAATCAAAGTATATCGCCAAAGGTTGAAATATCACTAAAAGTCGCGTAAAGAAGGTAATAAATCACGAGTTGTGACGTCATGTCGAGTCGACAGGTCGAAGAGTCGCCCGGGAACGACCGACGACCGCCTGCACCAATCCTTAACAATATTTACTTCACAAGATTGGCAAAACAACAAAATTGTTGTAGAAAAAATGCCAAAATTGTTGATCTAAAAAGAAAATTTTCTTATTAACTACTTACTACTAAGGGAATTGCTCAATGTCTAAAATTCACCGTTATTTCATACCCCAGATTCGACCATTTTCAAACTTCTTTCTTAATTTTGATTTTTAGTGAAAAGCGATTGTCATATGCTCTGCGGGAAATGGGTTTATTTTTTCTTTTAATTTTAACTCTACTTCAAAGTTTTTTATAGTAGAGACTTCATGACCTTCAAAGACATTATTGAAAGGGCTTTTTTAGTTAAGTCAAATCTCTAAGTCAAGTCTCTCTAAGTTAAGCCTTCTCCATTAAGCTTTCAACTTAATTAAACCAATGACTAATTAAGCTAAAGAAACCATCAATTGGCACACATTTGGGTACCCTTTCGACATGATTTAGGCAACCCTCCAGTCAGGGGCTTATTCACTTAACCAAACTACACCCATTAAGGGTGTAAATTTATGCTATTAACACAACTGGAGGTAGTTTTATGTAGCTATCACAAACATTTACTCCGACATTAGATTTACTCAAAGAGATATATCTTGGCTTGTGGGCAATCTTAAGTTGTAAGCTACAGGTTCTAACTTTAACCCTCAGAAATATTTACTAAAGTTCTCTTCATGCATCGCAATGCGACATGATGCTGAGTCTCCAATTTCCAGTCCATTTTCTTGATTATTTTTCTTACCTTCTACAACCAGTACAACTTTTTCAGCTCCTTCCTGTTCACCATTAAGTTTTAATAAAAATCCCAGTATATCACTTCCTCAATTGACTGTTTCTCATTCGGTAGCCTCTTGACTGCATTGTCATTTCTTTTCCGACACACTCGACTAGTGCGATCCTTTTTTTTACTGGTGAAACTGTTCCACTTTCTAGCTGGATTTTACTTCCTTGAAGGTCTAAAACAGCGTTTCTGTACATGATTTTCACTAGGATTTTTTTGTTCCTTAATGATTTCCCTTTTTCTGATTTGAAGTTTGCCATATTACCAGGCACTGACTGCATATTACTCTCAGTATCCACCACATGTATCCGTACAGCCTTTAGCTGGCCTTCTACCTATTTCATAGCTAACTCTATCTCATATGCACGTTTAACTGTTAAGTTCTTATCGGCTAATAACTCTTGCTTAATAGTATGCCAATGAATACCACAGACTAATCGGCCTCTAAGAAACTCTGACACACAATAAAATAAATCTTTATTAATGGGGGGGGGGGGTGTTCTTGGGGTGTGGTCCTTGGTGATGGAAAACAAAAAAACACAGTGTTTTTTTCTTTTCCTCAAACTTCTATTGTGCTAGACGTTTCGATGCCATATGGCATCTTCATCAGTAGACTGCAAAATTTTGTTTCCCATCACCAAGGACCACACCCCAAGAACACCTCACCCCCCCCCCCCCCCATATACACAACAAGGTCCAAGAACGACGCACGTTTATACGTCGCAACTATATATCTGTATTAAGTTAATATATCATTAAATATTCATATACAATTACATAATAACATTTAAGGTACAGGATAAAAAGCAAATGTTCAAAAAATAGATACCTATAGAGATACCGGAGTCTCGGCCGAGGTAGGAGAAGGATTTGATACATGCTATCACACTGGGTGTGACCGCTAAGATACGATGTAATTAAGTCCAATGCGTTCTTTAAGTAGACGACAGCTTCTTCAGCAGAACCAGATGTGACACGCAGTCAACACATCAAAGAAGACGTCAGGCACCTCTCTAACTATGCCTCAATCACATGAACACTGGACAATTTTCTTCTAAATCCGAACTGGAATAGTGACAACAAATTATTGTTCTACAGCAACTTAGAGATTCGTACACTCAGTCATGTCTCCACAACAGACATGTCTCCACAAATTATTGTTCTAGAGCAACTTAGAGATTCGTACACTCAGTCATGTCTCCACAATCTTAGATAGTACAGAAACTTTAGAAAAAGGGCGGTACTTTGTAGGGTCCTTATCATTTCCCTTCTTGTAGATGGGGCCAACTCTGCTTAGTTCAGGTTAGTCTTTCAGAAAATTTTATTAATTTAAATCAGTTATTTACCAAGTTTACCAGTGATACTGCCATTCCTCGTTTGACTATACGACCTTATTTTTTGACTATAGTTTTGACTATATACGACCATATTGTCAGTTTTACTCTATGCAGCTCTTTTCAGAAGATTGATCCTGATCCTGATTCGTCAATATTCTTGATGACAAATATGTGAAAATTCAGGAGAAAAAAGGTATCGGAAAAAGGACACAAAATCAAACTTGCCTGGTTAGCACAAATTGCCGACGTTTTGACCTCTATTTTACGTCTTTTCAAGACTTTAGTACTCAAATTGTAGTAGCTTTTGTCAAATAGTTAACCTAGATTATTCAGACGTTCAAAACCATCATGGCGAGTGGCGTACCGTAGAAGTTTGTTTTTGTGTCCTTCTCTCGGTACCTTCTTTTTCTCATGAAAATTGACATTTTGAGATGCACAGCAAAATTACTACTTGGAAATCCACGTTATGCTCGTGTCGGAACCCAAACGGTTAATTCGTATTAGCCATTTTTATGAGTTGGTGTCCTTTCTGGCAAATCCACCTTTAATGGCCATTTTGAATTGATCCTCCCTATTTTGTTCATGTCTTTATTTATTATTTAGTTTTGCTTCAAGTTAAGAAATGCCATTATTGCAAAGGTGTCCTATTGCTGCTGCAAAAGTTCTCTCATTTTGCGGTGTGAGTAGTTTGCGCCCTTTTAGAGGTACGTAGATCTTTGTCTTTTAACCCAATATTTACGTGTTTTTTTAGTTTTCCTTCTTCATTACATGGTATTTTTCTTCTTTTTGGCAATGTGTTGGTTGGCGTTACCAGAGTGAGTTTTGTCACTCTAGGGACGCCTGAAACTGCTGACCTCCACTAGAGTATGAAAGTTAAAAGAAAGTTATTTTCTGCGAAATATGTTAGTGAACGAAATTTTTAGCTTTTTCGCAGGAAACTCTAGTTTAAAATATGCAAAAAAGCAATATTTACTAATTGGAAATTGAAAACTTATCTGCTTTCAATATTTCCAAAAATATTGCAGCGTTAAAGAGGGAAACAAACAGAAACAACTACTCCGAGGGCTAATACCCCTACCGGCATTGAATTACACTGTTTGTTTCAAAGCTCATTTTATAAAGCAAAAAAATATTAAAATGAATTAATATAGAAATAAAAAATCAATGCTAAAAAGCCAAAAAAATATTAAGCTTTTTGCAAAGAATATAGAACCAGAGTTTAATTAAGATATGCGAAAATGCACATGTATAATTACAATTTGGAAATTTGAAAACTTGTCTGCTTTCGGCATTTCCAAAACTTTGTAGTTATACATAAAGAAGGAAACAAATAGAAACAACTACTTCGAGGGCTAATACCCCTACCGACATTGAATTATACTATTTGTTTCAAAGCGTAAATATTATAGAAAACATACATAAAAGCAAAGATAAAATACAACAAAGTGCTCTTCACTCCACTAGAGTAGTAATTTTTTGAGGTGCTACGCCCACTTTTTGTTAAATTTGAAATATTTTCTCTTGACTCCTCCTCCTCCTTTGACAAAACTATTTTCTCCTCTTCTTAATGTCCTCTTTCACCTTCCACCATCGAAAGTTCCGTAGGTGCAATATTTTCGGAGATAGATCCTTTCGGACGTCGATTTTTAATCACTTTTACTATCGCGTTTTTTGGCTATTTAAAATTCCAATTTTTTTTTGATAATGCCCTAAGGCGGGGGGGGGGGGTTATGACTTTTTTCTCAATTCTCAATTTTGACACCCTGTAATTTGAGAACGCCTCAACCGATTGGAGTGAATCCAACTGTTTTTTCCTCTTCTTGATGTTCTCTTTCACCTCCCATCATTGTAAGTTTCGTAGGTGCAATATTTTCGGAGGTCGTTTTTTGGCACTTTTAAAATTGCGTTTTTTGACCATTTAAAAAAAACCCTCATTAGAGGTTAAATTCATTCAAATTGAGTTTATTGCGTTCTTAGGGGTTTGCAAGCGTGCCATTTCGATCAAAAAGTAGCAAAAAAATTTTCCGAAATTTTTTTCGAAAATGTCAAACGTGGGGGGGGGGGTTATTACGACCTTTTCTCAATTATCAACTTTGACCGCCTGTAACTCGAGAACGCCTCGACCGATCGGAGTGAATCCAACTGTTTTTTCCTCTTCTTCATATCCTCGTTCACCTCCCACCATTGCAAGTTCCGTAGGTGCACTTCTTTCGGAAATAGACCCCTCGGGAGGTCGATTTTTAAACAATTTTAGATTCGAGTTCTTTGACCATCTTTGACCAAAAAAAAACCTGTTTAGATGTTAAATTTATTCAAATTGAGTGTGTTACGTTCTTAGGGGATTGCACTCGTGTTATTCCGATCAAAAACAGCAAACAAAATTTTCCGAAATGTTTTCGAAGATGGTAAATAGGGAAGCGGGGGGTGGGGTGTTACGACCTTTTTCTTAATTCTCAACTTTGACTGCCTGTAACTTGAGAACGCCTCGACCAATCGGAGTGAATCCACTGTTTTTTCTTCTTCTTGATGTTCTCGACCACCTCCCATCGTCGCAAGTTCTGTAGGTGCGATATTTTCGGAGATCGTCAACATGAATCTTTTCAGTTGTGCGTTTGCGTTTATCAGTCAATCAAAAAAAATCCCAAAGAAATGTAACAAGAGTCGAAGAAAAGGGCAAACCGATCATCGCCCCGCCTCCACCCCCTAGTTTCGCCACTTGTAACACTAATAGCTAAGGTGACCAAAGAAGCTTTGCGACTAAGTCTTAGAAGACCGTTTTTAAAAATTTCTCCTCATTCCACTTGAGTCAAGGAGATGTCAAGGAGAGTATGTCGTCCCTAGTTGGAATCATCTAGTTCTTATAAAAAACCTGTAATGTACGCAGATAAGAGATGGTTTCCTTAACTCTTTCAAATTTATAGTTTGTTAACAGTGTGGCTAGACCGCAATACAAAAACTTTTTTTTTTAATATTTAATTTAATTTTAGTTAAAATAAAAGCCTGGAACGAATACTTACGTTCTCATATCATTAATACTTCATATGACCTGTTATTTTCTTTGTTACTCCCATTAAAACATTTCGTAATATAATGGAAAACTAGATCTGTAGCAAGGAGATTTTTTCTCCTAGGTATTGCCAAATTCTCTTCTTTCGAAAGATTTCTTTGGTTTCTTTGGTTCATCTTCGTGACTGTATCTAGTTTGTCTTTGTACTTTCCCAGGTACACTGGTTCATGCAGTATGGGAGAGGTATATTTTACTCGCTATTAGGCATGGTCCCAGCTCAATAAAACGTAGTTGGGGGATAGGTTTGCCCAGAAACCATCCTGACTTTTTGTAGCTGTCATGTTCACCGCTTCATCATGTTTCCGGAGCATCCCTGTAGTCATGAATGAATTTTGAACTCAGCTTGTTTCTGCAGATGGCTCGAATAGCAACTTAACTGTTGAATAAGGTAGGAAGTAAATTCTTCTGTTCACTTCATTGTCTGAGTTATTGTCGTGTGGTCACCTTTAAGTATGGTCTCTGAGCCTTTGAGTGTGTCCTCCCAAGAAGTACTACGCGCCTACTTCCAGGACTTCCAAGAAGAACTACTACGCTGGAATGCCACTCGGAATGAGGCGCCTACTGACCATTAACCATCAACATTTCCTTCCACTGGCTTCAATATCCTATTTCTCCCTCTTCTCTCAGATTGGAATCACGGTTTACGGGTAGCCTAAATGCCCTTGCTGGGTTTTGGGTGGAATGATTTTAGCTCCCCGAAGCCCGGAGCCTCCTGCCCACTGCTTTGCGTAGTTTTTTATGTGTTTTCAGGTTGACTTCTCTGTCGATGGTCACAGGCAGCTAATTAGCCTTAAGCTTCTCTAAAACTCTGTCTGTGATTATCCATTTGCAACAGATCACAAACGGTACCTACAACTTGTCCGATATCAAAAGCAGTCGGTTTTTCGTGTACGATTGCTCAGTGAAGCCTTCGGTCTAGGAACATTTACAGAAGACCATTCATTAGTTTACCAGATGTCTTAGGATATTTTCTAAAACACCCATCTAACTAGTTTGCTTCTGCGTTGTTTACTACATCACCCACTCCACAAATTAACCTGTTTGTAACCTCATTCGTTATGTCTTGATATCTAGTAGGATAGCAGAACACTTCCGGTTCTTAATGCACTTTAAATGCACCTTAAACCACCTTCTTCCATTTTCTTCAACGACTTCTAGTCGCAACACCATATCTTATGGGCCAGAGGTATTTTTTCCTTTGTGTAAGTTTGCTATAAGATAGGTATCACTAGACACCAAAAGTGTTTTAACCTTAAATCTTTAACCCCTACAAAAGCCCCTTTTTTATGGATTAGAGGACACTTAATAATATCAAGGTGGATCAAGGCCTAAATTTTCTTAAGAGTTTGATACTTTAGTTGATCTTTAACCTTGGAATTACTGCGCATTTAAGACATCGGTTTGAATTTTCGTATTTTTTCTCGAGTCTGCTTGATTTTGATAATTTTATACTGTTCTTTGTCTTTGAGTTAATTAATAATAATAAATTATTTTCAATATGAACAAAAAATGTTATCAAAAAAATGAATATGACGCACAATTGTCAATATCATGAATGAATGTCGTCAATGTCATACGTCATCCAGGTCATAGAATGGAATGTTGTCAGTTCATACTCAGTTTGCAGAGTAATTTTTCCTATTTTGAAAAATCCTCTAAAGAGTAAAAGCTATTGCGAATTTATTACCGGAATGACTTCGCGTTGCACATGGCCGATGCTTAATGCACAAAGCGTTGATTATGGCCCCCAAATACGACCAAATTAACTGCCTAAATAGGCGAAAGGGCTTTGTCGTTGCCGCTTTCCCGTTTCCACTATCGCTTAATGATGGTAGTTCAGGCATAATGAAGATATTAATTTGCAGATCTATAGACGTCCAGATATACAAACAAACTTGTTAAATCACCCTCCGATGTGGTATTATAATTGCGTTGGTAACGTAAGCATCAGTACGTTTCGATTATTTTGCGAATTAATGGCGGCCCACCCTCAGTGATATTTGATAAAGTTTGTCCAAAAGATTGCAGTGCAGGGTAGCTAGAGACCTGTTAATTGAGTACACTCCAGGGATAGATAGCCGCTTTTAATGCTCATCAATTTACAAGCGAGATACACTGGCGATAGTGTGGGCGGCTTTTGCTGTAAGGATATTTTTA
Source organism: Taphrorychus bicolor (assembly GCA_951812265.1). NCBI lineage: Eukaryota > Metazoa > Arthropoda > Insecta > Coleoptera > Curculionidae > Taphrorychus > Taphrorychus bicolor. Next base: position 11,567,520 of record OX638299.1, on the reverse strand, counting down.
GAAAAACCTGAATAACAACCTGGAGTGTCGTTCCGTTTGAACTGAAGTTCGAAGACGATTTGATCCAAAAAGGGATATAAATTTATCGAAAGATGTGATTAAAATGATTGTTAAGAGTTCTCAAATTGGGTTTTGACAATTTGGCAAATGTCAGCGCTTCTGTTCGTATTGAAACCACTTTCATAACTAATTTCGCTTTTAAACTTTTTTTTATAATTTTGAGTTTATCCTTTCGTGAAACATAGTATTTATTCAAACCAAAATCAAAAGTTAACTGCCGTTTGCCCGGTAACAAATAAATAGATAGGTGTGGCAAGGTGTATATTTCGTGCATTTGTTTCAAAAATCCGTGGCGGACAGGTTCGTCGCAAAAGACCATCAGCGCGGTGATGACGGCCTTGCCTCCCTACCTACTTATAGTATTTATTGACGTATTTGTGGTCGATTGGTTAATTTGCTTTAACTTGGGTTTTTGTGGCTATTTCCTCTTACCTTTAATGGATTTGTAGTTTAACTGTTTTGTTTCCTTCAATGGTTCGCCCTGTATTAACTTTTATTTTCAGGCCTGTGTTCTTTCCTCGGTCTTCTCTATTAATAAACTATTTTGAGGTTGTGTTTTGTGAAGTTTGACGTGTATGTACCGACTTCTTATGAGTTTTCCTACAATTAATATTTTTTTTATTATTATTAAATTAATTTTTTATAAAATTTAATTTATTTTTCTTAATTTTTGTTTAATTTTCTTGCGGTGTATGTCACACAACCTCTACAGGGTATCCATAATGAATAGAGTATCTGCATATTCTGCATGTGAAAATAATTATAATTTAGCCAAACATGGTTTAGTAAAATGTTGCTTCGTTGCGATATGCAGGGTGCTAAAAAAACTAATAAAGCAATGGGAGCCGATATCTTATAATTAAAGTTTAAACTCGAGTTTCTCATTGCCAACAATCCCCATTTTCCCTCAAATTTTTGCTGAATTTTATTTAAAATTATAGGAATTATCGAGAAAAATTTTAATTTTAAATGGGAATTTTGTCGCCCCCTCTATATCGAAACAGAGCAACATTTTACTAAAGCATATTTAGCTAAATCATGTTATTTTCTCATGCAGAATCTGCAGTTACTGTGTGATTCATTTATTACGGATCACTCTGTATATTACTCTCAGAATGAGAAACCAAGGACACATTTTTCAGTTCTTTATGAGATGTATGTACTACATAACTTTTAACGTAGTTAACAAAAATAAGCTTTTCTATCAATTACATTTTTTTAACTGTTGTTTGTTGGTCTATTCTTTCTCTTGTACTTACTTTTTTGTTTTCAGGCTCCATTTTCTCGTTTAAATTGTGTTAAGTTTTTCAATTTTAATCTGAGTTATTAGATTCTTTAACTCTTCTACCATTTTCAATCGTGCTTTTGATCTAATTTTTTGCCCTTTTCTTACAATTTGTTGTCAATAATGTTTTTAGAGCGCAGTGATTTCGATGTTGAAAGGGATTTTTTTTTCGTTCTCTTTTCTTTAGAAATTTTTACCTTCCTGAATATAGCCAGCTTGTGTATACAGGGCGTTCTGTATACAGAAGTTGTATACAGGATGTAAAGTAACTGATTAAAATGGTAAGGCGACGTTCTCTGTTTCGAAACAAACGATTTGATCAAACTTTATTATGAAAAAGTATTTGATTACTCTATAATTTGATAGGCAAAGTTTTTTTTAATATATAAAGTATTCTAGAAAATGTTACTATGGATTTTAATGAAATTTACTGTGGAGTTTAAGTACTTGTTTCTAAGTAAGACTCACGTTCTTATGGAGAAACGGCGTTCATCCACCTTGGTCAAGTGATAAGTTTTTCAGTGTCTTGTTACAAAAACTACTAGAACTTCTTATTTAGTCATTTGAATCAATTCGTTATTTAAAATCTGATACCTTAATGTTTTTGTGAAAGTTTTATTGCCCTTGGCTAAAGCTTGTGGTATGCATAGTTTTTCTGCAAAAAAACATTTTATGTACTTTTGCTATTTAACAATGTTACACATTCAGCCCGAAGGTCGTAATGGTTTACACAATTTATAATATTTTATTGAATTTCATATTAAGTAGTTTGATGTCAATAAAAGTCTGTGACCGGTAGAATTTTTCTTCATTTGACGTAAAATTGTAAATTGTTCAAACTACTACGATTTTAGCAGTGGGTGTGTAACCTTATTTTACTTCATACTGTATCATTTAGAACACTTTTACGTACTTGATTTTAATACGGTATATATATTATATAATAATTTTACAATATTGAGTACCGGCACATCTTCAATAAATAAATCCATTGTATTCATGGTAACCTGGAAACCGGTACCGGTACAGGAAACAGTAATGAAACTATTTGTCAAATTGGCGGATTTGTCAAAACTATATTCGCCGCGCATAGAATTAATTTTTTCCTGTTTTTAATAAGTATGAAGTAAAATGTTGTACATCATACGTCCGGTAACGTGTTACAGTAGTCGTTTCGAAATTCCAGACTCGGCTAGCGCCTCGTCCGGAAACATCTTACTCCTACTGTAAAACTATTTTTACCGGACTTATTACGTAAATAACTAAAATAGCAAATGTACAGGAAATATGTTTTTGCGTAAAATCTATGAATGCTACAAGATTGCATCAAGAATAATAAAATTTCGAATAAACATCAAGATGCCAGATAAGAAAATTAATCGATTCCGACGACTAAATAAATAAAAGGTCTGAAATATTTTTTAACAAGACACTGAAGAACTTGCCCAAGGCGGATGGTTGCCCTTTCTCCATCAAAACCTGAATTTTACATAGAATTAAGTTTACAACAAGTTTTATTGAAATCCCTTTTAACATTCTTCAAATATAACAAAAAACGAGTAGGTGGTCACCAATTTGTCGATCAACCCATCTGCATACTAGTTTCGGGGGTCTACCCCTCATCGGTGCAGCTTTGGCTGGTCGACAAATTGGATACCGTGAGTTCGCGGCTTAAAGCCAAAAATCTATGGAAGGGTGGTGAGATGTTGTACAGAGCAGGAGCAGGCGACATCCAACAAGGTATTAGATGTAATACTGCATGGCAGATGGCTCTCAGTTCGAGAAGCAGCCCATATTGCTCTGTACCTAGCAGGTTATCGGAAGAGAACGAAGTGTAAAGAGTAGGTGGTCGCCAATTTGTCGATCAACCCATCTGCATACTAGTTTCGGGGTCTACCCTTCATAAGTGCAGCTTTGACTGGTCGACAAATTGGATACCGTGAGTTCGCGGCTTAAAGCCAAAAATCTAAGGATGAATGATGAGATGTTGCACAGAGCAGGAGCAGGCGAAATCCACCAGGGTATTAGATCTAATCCTGCATGGCAGATGGCTCTCAGTTCGAGAAGCAGCCCATAATGCTCTGCATCTTGCAGATCATCGGAACCAGAACGAAGGGTAAAGAGTACGTCGCCAATTTGTCGATTAACCCATCTGCATACTAGTTTCGGGGTCTACCCTTCATAAGTGCAGCTTTGACTGGTCGACAAATTGGATACCGTGAGTTCGCTGCTTAAAGCCAAAAATCTAAGGATGAATGATGAGATGTTGCCCAGAGCAGGAGCAGGCGACATCCACCAGGGTATTAGATCTAATCCTGCATGGCAGATGGCTCTCAGTTCGAGAAGCAGCCCATAATGCTCTGCATCTTGCAGGTTATCGGAACCAGATCGAAGTGTAAAGAGTAGGTGGTCACCAATTTGTCGATCAATCTATCGGTATACTAGTTTCGAGATCTACTCCTCATAAGTACAGCTTTGGTACATCTCACCACTATTACAAAAAACACTTTTTTTGATTCAGAGAACGCCGCGGTATTGATTATGTTCTTACGGGACACCCTGTATATATGTAAGAGCCTCATATATGCAGTAAACATACATACAGTCTGTAAAATGTATGTAATTATACTGTCGTTAAACCATTTAAACAGTAGTATATCGCCTCACTAAAATAGACAGTTTGCAATTTAATTTAATAAATAATACTTATCTAAATTATCATCTAAAAATTGCTTTTGTCTAAAGTACTCTCAAAACACTGTTCCTACCACTTTTAGTACTGTAAAATTTATATGATACTTCTTTTGTTATTTTCACAACAATGTATCATTTAACTTTACTACAATGGGTAGTTTGCAGTTTATTTAGTGCAATGCATTGCCTTCGCTGTACTACGGGAAAAACTTTGTTCCCGGAAACAAAAGACCAAAAGTGTTTTTTTATTCCAGGAAGTGCAAAAAGCTCTTTGATTCTCTTTCTTATAACAATTTCGACTGCTTTCGAAGATAAATAGAAAAAGTTGGCCATTTTCAGAGTTAGTTAAGCGCCAATATGGCCTCGTCAAAATTGCCACCAAACACTGATGAGTAAGTGTTTGATATTGTACTCCCTTCAATCAACATTTCTATTTTTCCTTGTCACATTAGCTCTGGGGATGGAAATAAAGGCGAAAGCCAACTCTTCAACAACTATCAGTTTGTTACCGTGTACACGGCAGTTACTACTTGATTTGTTGCAATGATAATTGCATCAGCAACCATTAAAAAATGTGCATAATACTTTTAAAAAAATGCCCTGCTTGAGCAGAGTCCAGGGACCAATGTACACCCCTCTGCTACTCACTTCACCCTTCTCTCTGTTCCACGTGTCATACATATACTATTCTTTCGAACAATGAATATTTGATTTGTCCCTTCATTTTAGAATTTTGTTTTAATTAATACGTTCATTATTTATGAGCTTTTTAATTACTTTGATTAATTAAAACAAACACTCGAAAAAGCCGTTTTGATGTTTTGATTAATAATAAATTAGCTGCCTGCGAGACAAATTAATTTTTTGGGCTAAGGGGCACTTATTAAATAAAATGTGTTTAGTGTTTGCAAATTTTTGAGTGCGGTATACAATAATAATAATCTATGCAATATAGATGAAATCCACGTGTAGGGTCTGAGGGTAGGGAGAGGTAAAACGAAAGCAACAAAGCGGCATTTGACGTGCCTTAGGCAACATTAATTAGAAATATCTTATATTGTGGAAAATACCGCGATTGTCCGCCGCAGGCAATTTTAGATTAACGAACCCAATTATGGGCGCGTTGTCTGAAGGAAATTATTACTTGGTCGGCTGTTAATTAGATTAGAGCATGGTCGGGATAAAGAAGGCTAGGCTTTGTTAGATATGCCAATCTAGGACTTTTCTGGTTATTCGAAACAAGGCCTTGATCAAGCAATAAGGTACATCCTAAATACAACATCAAAGAACTTTTTCCATGTGAAGAAGTAGATGTTTAGTTTCGTAGAATACAACAAATCTTACACAGACAACCTTAGAAGATGTGTTAACTCACAACCCAAAATATCGTTGTATATAATATGAGTTCTATCGAAGACAACTAGGCATTTACCATACAACTTATACCTACTACTTTCACTTTTAAGGACTATAACTGGTAGTTGGCACTTTCCCCAGTCGTGCCCCTGGCCGCAATGATAATTAATTTATTACTTTTGAATAATCGTATTGTTTCACTAAGCTTGATGGGAGAAATTTAATGTTGTTCTTTTTTCGTTGGTCCCGCAGGTTGTTCGGTAGTTCCGGAGCTTGCTCGGCGTGCGGACAAACGATCCCCGCCAGCGAGTTTGTGATGAGGAGCGGAGGAAGCAATAACCCCACCGCACCCGGACCACCTCTCCATATTTTTCACATAAAATGCTTCATGTGCAGCAAATGCCTGGCTCCCTTAGTGCAAGGCGACCGGTAAGTCGTTATCACTACTTTAACAACATTTCTGTAGTTCCTAATAATACGATACGTTTTTCTTTCTTTTAATTTTCTGAATTAAAAAATTAGCGAACTTTCCATGACACTTTTCATTACTTTGCATAGTGATCACATCATTAAAGGAGAAATCACGTGACAACTATAAAACGCGCTTGTGGGAACTTAGTTTAAAGGAGTAACAATGGTCTCGCACGTAGACGTCTACATAACAAAAATTACCAAAATTTCCACGACGCTTTCCAGTCCTTTGCACAGTGATCACGTGGTCAGTCTATTTACAAAATATGTGATATCACGTGACAACTGTAAAACGTCCTTGTGGGGACTTAGCTTAAAATAGTAACAATGGTCTTGCAAGTTGATGCCTACATAACAATATACATAACAAAAATTACCACACTTTTCATTACACTTTCCACTCCTTTGCACAGTGATCACATGCTCGGGGTATTTACAAGATATGTGATATTGCGATATAACTGTCAAACGCGCCTTTGGAGACTGAGCTTAAGAGAGTAACAACGGTCTTACAAGTTGACAACATACACCACAAAAATGACCAAACTCTTTTTATTCCTTTGCACAGTGATCACATGCTCAATCTATTTACAACATATATGATATCACGTGACAAGTGACAGACGCGTAACTTAGCTTAAAGGAGTAACAATGGTCTTGCAAGTTGATGCGTCCGTAACAATATGCATAAAAAAATTACCAAACTTTCCATGACACTTTTCATTGCTTTGCACAGTGATCACATGCTCAGTCGATTTACAAAATATGTGATATCACGTGACTACTGTGAAACGCGCTTGTGTGGAACTTAGCTTAAAGAAAAAACAATGGTCTTAGAAGTTGAAGCCTACATAACATTCGCCGAAAAAATACCAAACTTTTCATGACGCTTTCCATTCCTTTGCACAGTGATCACGTGGTCAGTGTATTTACAAAATGTGTGATATAACGTGACAACTGTCAAACGCGCTCGTGGGGACTTAGTTTAAAGGTGTAACAATGGTCTTGCAAGTTGACGCCTACATAACAATATGCATAACAAGAATTACCAAACTTTCCATGACACTTTTCATTGCTTTGCACAGTGTTCACCTGCTGGGTTTATTTACAAAATATGTGCTATCACCTTACAACTGTCAAACGCGCTTGTGGGGACGTGGCTTAAAAGGGTAATAATGGTTTTACAAGTTGAGGCCCACATAACAACATACACAAAAAAAATTAACAATCATTCCACGGCACTTTCGATTCCTTTGCATGATGATTACGTGCTTGGTCTATTTACAAAATATCTGATATTACGTCATAACTGTCAAACGCGCCTGTGGGGACTTAGCTTAAGAGAGTAACAACGGTCTTACAAGTTGACAACATACACCTATATGATATCACGTGACAAGTGACAAACGCGTAACTTAACTTAAGGGAGTAACAATGGTCTTGCAAGTTCACGCCTACATAACACTATGCATAACAGAAATTACCAATCTTTCCATGACACTTTCCTTTTCTTTGCCTAATGATCACATGCTCGGTTTATTTACAAAATATTTGTCGTCAGCTGTTTTTAAAACTCATAGCGTTTTCGGGTGGCTACTCTAGACCGGTCTGTGTCTGATAGTATTCCCATCCTTAACAACTTGTTGAGAAAACAAAGGACGGGAATACTCACCTAGAGTCCTTCAGAAAATGCTATGATATTAATTTATTTTCATTTTTAAACCTTTACATATTTCCAAGTCTACATACGCCTACATAACAATATGCATAAGTTGCATGCATGCTTAAAGCAAATATTTGTTGGTAATGATTTAGCTAAAACATTTTTCTTTAAAAATTGAATGAAACTCAGATGTTAATAATCCTTCCTAGGAATCCTTCCTGGAATTCCTAGGAATGGAAATTTCTGCCTCAATCCCAGACTACTATGTTGCGAGCAAGTGATTTGGTGGAGAAGGGCAAGATGTTTATGATGCAAATGTTTGATTGAATTATGCTGTCTCATCAGATGTATGATGAAGTAGTTTAAGGCTGCGGAGAGGATGAGGCAGAAAGAGGAGATATTGAGTCAAGATGGGGGCGGAAATGTAGAGTATGAGATCTGCTGACATTAGAGTGGTGAGTCAGTTGGAGGCGGCTCTTTCTTAAACTACAGTATCAACTGAGGCATTGAGGGTTGTATGTGGGGGTCGCAGCATTAACTATGCAAGCGGGGGAATAGCTCAAATGTTTGGGAGAATTAGGGATGAAAAGATGGGAAAGTGTTTTTTCTCGAAAACAAAGTTAGATACGAAACAATAACAAAAGACAAGAAAGATTTGGAGACATCAATAAAAACCAATATTTTCTTAGAAACAATCCTCAAAATTTTTTTAGTTTTGACATCCTATGTCTTAAAAACTAGACTTTCTATGACAATAGTCTATATAAATTTTTCTACTTAAACTTCGAGGGGTCAACATCTTGATTAGAAGTCGGTGTATTCACAGGCTGGTTGGAGAGATAATTAGGAAGATTTCAAAAAATATGTAAACGCGGTGGTAGTCATTGTAAGGTGATATTGTAAAGGTATTAGAGGCTCTAATATAGTTAGAGCGCCCAAGACATCACTCTTAATAAAACCCTAGTGAATACCATCACATTCTTAAAATTTACTACTTATCTCTCCAAGCTCCCTCTGAATACACCCATCACCATTCAAGATGTTACTCACCTCTTGACGATCATTATACAGAAATCAGCGAAAGGAATTGAGAAGATTTCAATAAAAACAACGTGGGCTAGAGAAAAATTAAAGTAGGACCAAAATATTATAGCAATGAGTTAGGGACAAGATCAATGAAATGCGCCAAGTAAAAGAAAGGAGATATATGAACTGTGTCGGCAGGTACGTAAGGATAGGATTGATTTGACCTTTCTTGGTGACCAGTTGGCAACTGGGCACTATAACTTTGCAGGTTATTTAACCAGATTTCGATACTCGGCCGAACTACTGAAGCCTGTGGCGATGTGCCTGTGGGGGGTTGCTGCAACCCCCATCGGGCGCTTCCTCAGGAGGCCAGATATGGCAGGTACCGAGTAAATCAAATACTCGGGGTCGAACCAAAACTAGCCTGAGGTTGAGCAGCAGTAATCCCAGTACTGCCATATAGCTGAAAATAAATGATATTTGCAAGGTATATGAGCAGATACCTTCAGGCAGAGTTGGATCAACAGTATGGCTAAGACACTGCGATGAGGAAGGCTCATTATATATTTCCTATTAAAATTATCATGGATAACAAAGAAAAAACACAGCCCTTAGTTCCCGGCCGCCCTTCGATAAGCAGAGAGTGCGAAGAATCACCGGGTGCTTCAAAATCAGCACATGGATCGTGCAAAGCTTATATACTGGCGACAAATTTCACTATGTCGTCAAAGAAATGATACGGTGAGACGTTAAAATCATGGAAATCAGCGAAACACACTGGCCAAATATACAGGCTCATGCCAAATGCAAGAGCACATGGTACATAATTTATTATGGAAACGAAAACCCAACTCACAGAAACCGAGGTCGTAAAAGAAATCAACGCCTCAGACAAAAATTTTATACACTACAACGACAAAATGCTACTCTTACAACTAAAAGCAATTCCAATGGATATAAACATAATACAGGTGTACGCCCCTACAGCCGATAAAGAAGAGCAAATTATAGAAGAATTCTACGAACAACTAAACCTTCTCATTAAACTAGAGAAAAAGAGCGACGAGATCACAGTGATAATTAGCGATTTTAACGCTAAGATTGGAAAAGGGAAAGAAGAAAATTAAGTAGGCGATTATGGCCTAGGACTAAGAAACGATAGAGGAAATCGACTTCTTCAATTCTGCAAAGAACAGAAATTGATAATTAGTACTTCAACTTCTACCACGCAGACTTTATACGTGGGCTGCACCAGACGATACAGCGGACCACATTATACGTAATCAAATTGTCTATATAAGAACCCCTACAAAATGGAACAGAATCGCCCAAGTTGTTAGAAACACCTAGAAAAGTACCTAAAAAAGACAAGTGTAAAGAAGAAAGAATGTATGACAGACGAGATCTTCACCCTAATGGACCAGAGACGAATACTTAAAAACAAAAACAGGGAGGAAAATTATGACTGCAAAGGAAGAATGGCTGGCAGGAAAATGTAGCGAGATTGAGGAACTAGATAGAATGCATGATCATTTAAATACACACAGAAAGATAAAGGAAATGACACATTCCCGGAAGAAAACCACAACAGGAACCTTGGTAGACTCAGACAGTAATCTTATAACAAAAATGACAGAGAAACTGAACGTGGAAACAATATATTCAAACAACATTTTCAGATAATAGACCAGAACATTACATCAGTGTCGCTTTTGAACTATGCCCACGCATAGCAAAAGCAGAAATTGGGAGAGATATCCAGAATATGTAAAATAATAAATGGCCTGGAGTTGACGAGGTCCGCGTAGATCTGATAAAAATATTATGTGACAGTAACACGAAATTCCTCAAGTCTCTGGAAGAAATCTTCAATCTCATCTACGATACAGGAAAAATCCCTTTTACTGGTTAATGGTCTTCCTTCATTACCCTCCCTAAAAACCTCGCGCCAATATCTGCGACCAATGAAGTTAGAGGTCAGCCCATCAGTCTCATCAATCACATCGTCAAAGTGTTCACCAAGATCATCTACAGCTGAATATATAGAAAATGTGACTTATACACCAGCCAATTTCAATTTGGATTTAGAAATGCCCTGGGAAATAGACGGGTAATCTTTTCATTACAAGTCCTAGTACAGCGGGGTAGGGACATGAACCGAGATGTTTACGCATGCTTTAGAGATTTTTCAAGGGCTTTTGGCAGGGTAAAACACACAAAACTGGTGGAAGTAATGAGGGAGGTAGGCCTAGATAGTAAGGATATACGAATTATAGCGATTTGTATTGGAACCAGTCAGCTTACGTGATAGCATACGTGTTATAGCCGGCAACAAAACAGAAGAGTTGAAAATCCAAAAAGGCATTCGTCAAGGGTGTGTCCTCTGGCCGACCCTTTTTAACATCTACTCTGAAAAGATAATTCAGGAGGCACTAGAGGATTCTTCTGAAGGGATTAAAGTAAACGGCGAAATCATAAACATCAGATACGCAGATGATACTGTTATCCTCGCAAGTAGTCTGGAAGATCTTCAAACTCTTCTGGAGAAAATCAATACTACGAGGGAGGAATATGGACTTAGCCTAAACACGTCCAAGACAAAACATATGATCATCAGCAAACATTCTCAGCCTCCTATGGTTTTGACTTTAAATCAAGAAACTATAGCAAAGTCGAGAGATACCCTTACTTGGGATCAATGGTGAATGCAAACTGGGATCAATCCGTAGAAGTAAGACGCAGAATCGAGAAGGCAAGAACTGTATTCAATAGAATGAAAAAAAAAATTGTCAACAGAAAACTGCAACTGAAAATGAGAATGGTCAGATATTACATGCTTCCAGTCCTTTTGTACGGCGTTGAGGCGTGGTCCATGACAGAAGCCTTGATGGGGAAGCTCGAAGCGTTCGAAATGTGGATATATCGGAGAATTCTGCGCATCTTATGAAGAGAAGAAAAAATGGAGTACTTCTGACATATTGAGGAAAATGAGGAACAATAAATATCGACTACTGCAGCTTATCCTACAGGGAAGTTCGACGGTAGGAGAGGACCAAGAAGGAGAAGGAAGTCATGACTGCAAAACCTGCGCCAGTGGTTTGGGATGACATCTTTACAATTACTTAGACAGGCAGCTGAGTCAGAATAACCATAATAATCGCCAACGTTAGCAGAGAATAAGGCACCACAAGAAGAAGTGGCGATGTGAATCTGGGGGAGGGAAAGTTGAGAATCTTTGTTTAATGCTGGAAAGAATCAGAAGAGACAGAAATCGCTAACATCAGGTTCGTGTGAAATGAATGTTCGGGTGAAATGAACTAAGAACGAAGAAAGAAGAATAGTAAGGATTCTCAATGAAGTGCCCAATTAGGTAATAGTAAAGTGAATGAATTTTAGTATAGAGATTATTATTTTAAAAGCTTTTAACACATTCTTCAACAACAGTCTTTTTATTTCGATGTTATTGCAGTTTTAGGCAAACAAAATGCTGAAGAGAAGTCTGTGGTTTTCAGTTTAACTAGAACCTTTAGATAACTCTTCTAAACCCTCTCTTGAAGCCGGCTCAAATCATCTATAAATCATCTATGGTTTTACTTAGGGTAGTAATGACAGTCACCTTATTGCTATTATTATTTGCTAAGTTTGGGCAGCCTTTTTCAAACGACTATCTAAATTTGATTTTTTTTACGCTTGAGACAATTTGAGGGCTTTGATTTGCGCTTACTTCTTCACATCCCTTTCTTGAATTTTGCGATAGCTTTTTAAGAGTTGTTTTAAAGATATTTTGACTACCAGAAGCGACTGGATAGGTAGCCAACTGTAGAATGATCTCTATGATGACATTTTAACAAACGAATAAAATTTTTAGAGTATTGATGTGACTAATGTGTATGCATAAGTGCAAGGTTAATTCCCTCTTGAAGGCTCAAGTGTTTCTATCGTTTTGGTTACGGTCAACTCACACTAACCTGATGAAGTTTGATATTGACTAATGAAACAAAAAGTCGCGTCGTGTCTGGAGGCACAAAGATTCTCTGACGTTATCATATGTGGGGGGGTGACTAAACCAACCTGAACTATCCTGATGAAGTTTCATATTGTTTCACATTCTTATCATTCTCTTCTTGAGCGTCATGCTGAGATCTCGACAGCAGAGGAAGTGTTTTGTTTGTGTGAACATTGTTCTAGCCTTTTCTATTCTGCACTTTATTTCTTTAGAGTGGTCCTACGAATCATTGAGGTTACACCCGAGATAAGTAAAACTACGCACTCTCTTGATAGCTTCGTTTTTACAATACAGCCCACCGCGTTGATTAGGGGACTTACTTATAACCATGTATTTGGTCTTCTTGATATTCAGTTCCAATCCGTATTGGTCGCTTGTGTGTGTAACCCTGTTGGTAAGTTCTTGTAGCCCCTCCAAGTTATCGGTCAGTAAAAACGGGTCGTCGGCATATCTGATATTGTTGATTACCTCACCATTCACCTTAACGTCGTCTGTGGTGTCTTGTAGTGCCTTCCTAAATATTTTATTCGAGTAGAGATTGAACAGTAAGGTTGATAAGATGCAGCCCTGTCAGACTCCACGTTTGATTTCTACTTGTTAACATTATTGAAAATCGCCCATAAACGCCCCATGGGTACTGTAACAGTAACGCTACTGAACGAAAATGGTTTTTTTTTATACGTTATATTTTTGTATACGAAGTATCTAAAGAACTAAGAATTTTAAATTTCCTTCTTTCAGGTACTACATGTTGGCGGGGAGTTTGGTTTGTGAACAAGACTGGCATAAGTTGCTCAAAAGTTCGGCGCCTGCGCCCACTGTCCGGAAAGGCAAAGTGGGACGGCCTCGTCGGAGTAGGGACTGAATTCAAAAAATCAACATCGATGCAGGTAATGTGTTTTACGTCTCTCGGTACTATTTAGAATACTTTACGTACTTAATTTTAGTCTGGTAATTAGCGTTTTACAGTACTGAGTACCATAATGAAATTTTACAGTTCTTAGCACCGTAATGCAATTATACCAAATTGTTCTTTATACCAAATTATACGATAGTTTTACAGGGTGAACAAAAATTTAATTTACTTATTAATATAACATCGCTCATTCTTCTAATATTTCCAATTGCAAATAGAGTTGGTGGCCTCCATCAAAGAGTCCAAATTATTAATACTGTCAAAAGTGTGAATTAAGTTTACTGCATAAACGAAGTGAAACTTTAATGGAAAAAGTAAATTTTCTCCGAGGATAATTTCATTAGGAAGACGAGATACAAAGTTTATAATCTTCGTCGAGGCTCATCAATATGCTTTTTAACGTAATTTTCCTGGTTTCTTGAGCAATTAGTGCTTTATGTCGTTAAAATTTCAACATAAAACAATACTTTAAATGCACTTAAATTCGGAATTAGCACCGGTGTATTTTATGGCTTGAAGATTGGTAGAGTTTTAGGGGATTTGTTTGATGGAAAGAGAGACTTGGAAACACGAATTGATTTTTAAATAACGTGCCACAGTTTTTGAATTAAAATGTTTATTTACCATTTGTATATTTTAATTGAACTAACACACAGTTTAATGCTTTTTCAATTAATCAATATTTCTTTGAGCTTAAATGATAAAACGGTCACCCCGTATAAGTGAGCACAAAGTTGGAGTAAATTTTGAAGAGCAGAATAACTAAAAAAATCTTGTATTCTTGATGTACAATTGCGTTAAGATAGACGTCAAATACACGTCGAAACGTTGGCATAATTTCTACAGTATCGTAGAGGTTTTCCTTTTATTGTCTTATATCTGCTATAGTCGATGTTACTAACCACGTAAATAAGGAGATTCTAACAAGGGATGCAAGTAAAAGAAAATGGATGACCGACGAGATCTTCGGATTGATGACGGAAGAACATGAACGAATACAGATCCATCAACATCGAAATACTCGTAAGGAAATGGATTAGAGAAGCAAATCAAAAAGAACCTAATGAAAGAAAGATGTAGAAAATGAGAAACTTAAGAAAATATATATAGGAAGATTGGACATATCTGAGAAGATCCATTCGAGTTCGCAAGGAGAAACCTACAAACATCAAAAGCCAGGTTGATCAGATTGCTCAAGGAATGATCCTGACATAGCATCTTCATTTTCAACAAATAAACTCACTAAGTTTCCATTCCAATCTCCAGGTAGATAAATTGTTTGAAAAATGACTTCTCAGGATTACTTCAATGTTTTTTTTTTCTACAGGAAAGTTCTTATCTAGGAAAAAATATCTGTAAATGACAACCCTCAATTAATTTTAATCACGTATTTTCTGAAGATGCATTTATTACACTGCTTTTTGTACAGAAAAGTCAGGAAGAATAATCTGTAAGGAGTTGTTTCAGGCTTCAGATCCACTGTTCACTGTTTTGGCTTCAGGTCGTTGACTCTACAGTTTTTGCTTTCACGACAAATTTATATCCAAAGAAAAAGATGTTTCAGGTTTTAGTCTGCTTAGGGAGGAATTTCTTGGCTTTCCCTTGATTCTCATCTTCATCGGAAATTATTTTCAGTGAAAAAAAAACAGACTTGAGGTGATGAGATGAAAACATCTTTAAACATAATAGATGAAGAACAGAATATCAAACGTCAGAGTTGTACAAAAACTTATTGAGGAAAATAAATAATGTTAACAGTAAAAGCAGAAAATTAGAAGATTTAGAACACATCAAGAGAAACAAAACCTAATATAAGTGAAAGGGGGCCTGGAAGAAGATGAATATCCTGACTCTGGAGCGCAAGGACCTAGTTTGAAGGGTCGTTTCAACACCACGAGACTACCAGAGCAGCATCTCTCTCTCACCCACCGCACGCAGCATCCAGTAAACTCTGCCTTCACTCACTCCACCGCGGAATTATCTCACACACATCACTCCCTGGTACCACTCTTGACAACACTGGCACATCCTCCGTCACTTACCTCGCTCAAGCAGTAGCTTTATCCCCTCAGTTCGCAAAATAAGCCTCGCTTCTCTCCCATCTTACAACTTCGGTTCCCGTTGTCACTGGAAGGGGAGTATTGTGGCGAAACTTTATCCACCGCGGCTCACATGTGGCACCGCCGAAACCTCACTCACCCACTCACAATTGGCAGCATTAGGCGAAATTCTTTATAACATCAAACCGCCTTTCCTGCGCCGAATTGGTCTTCAGATGCAAGTTCCAACTATGAACTCTCACCCCACGGTAAAAGGGGTGGGTCTACCATGCTTTACTGACGAGTCCAAGGTAGACCCTGGGGCGAAACGGCAATCAGGTTTCATCCACAACGGGATTCTTCAAAGAAGCAGCAAATAAAATCGTCATTGCCCAGAAGAACTTTTGGATAGGCAGTGGAAGAAGAAGATAAGAAATTGTGAAACCAAAATTGGGTGTTATACCTAATTCTCAAGCCTTGAGGAAGTTTAGGCATAATAAACCACCCATCAATTTAACCATGCAAAACGTTATAAACATTGAGATAAATAATAATTCAAATATAACCGGACACGATGCCTGTTACGCAGCACAAACCTGTTAACTTTGTAAATAATATGTTATATGAAGTACAAAGGCAAAAAAAAAGATATGAAATAAAACCAAAAAAAAATGCTAAAGGGAACTTCCTCATAAAGCCACACAGTATATAAAGTTTTCAGGAAAATAAACACCCTTTAGGGCCCGGCCGATCTCGTCCGTAGCACTCTCTCGGTCATTACGTTGGTTAGGGTAATATAATTTACTAAATTAATTTCGGATTAAATTTAATCTCATATAATTAAAGCATCGGTTGTCCGCGTAAAGGACTCCGGGCGAGGCGGCCATTTTCTCTTTGATTGAAAATGTAATTACTTTGCGGACATCAAAGGGATTGTTGAGGATAAACTCACGAATTTTTATTTTATGAATCTTTAAACGGTTCGTTTTAATTAAATCCACACTGCCAACCATTGCGGAAACAACTTAGATAAACTTTTTGAATTTTTACTTGTTTTGAGGGTGTTTTCAATTATTGGTCTATAGCTGATGATATCGCCGGCTCCCACACACACCAGAATCCAAAACCTTTTCTTCAACTTTCTGCTAAGTAAATTGGTTAACCTTAACGAATGACAGGGCTTCGAGTATTTTTTATCAATTTCAATGTAAAAATCCGCCAACTTATTACGTGCCCTCAATACGAAATTGTCCGGTCAGTTAATTAGGCAACGTCACATTAATCTTTGGCAACAAAACCTATCGGCAGTAGTCAATTAGCGATTTCGGCGGATCAGTGCGCTAACTCCACCCAAAGAACCATTGTTAAAATACCAATGCGATCCTTCTAATGAGGCCTCGTTTGTATACTTTATAGTCTCTTTTACCATTTTTAGCTTCGTCCGTTTTGAAACAACGGGGCTGTCTAATTAGAGGAACAAAACGCCGTCGTCGTCACAATGCACCCTAATTGCCAGATATCTATAACCAGTTTTAGTTTGATCAAAAGTCCAACTCGGTCTTTAAAAGTCCACACCTTTTCAAGTCGGTTTAATTGATGTTCTAGCTAATAGAGGCAAATGTGTGCAAGTTTTAAACGAGAGATTAAACGCTATTATTTTGTTTCTAAACAATATTCTTCGTTTTCAATTTATGCGGCAATAAGTTAAAAGCGAAATTCCTCTTGCATTCCCATCTAATTGCAGTGAAGCATCTCGCTTGCCAACCACTAACTGAGTAATTATTTTCTCTTACAACTTTAGTCATTATTAAGTTATTTTAATTACTCTCTAACTTGCTATCTACCATTTTGCCTCGATTCCGTATGTGTCAACATCATATCTCGATGGTAAATAACAAAAGTCGGTTTGTTTCCGGCATATTGGCACACAATTGGATTTTTTTTTTTTTTTTGATCTGGGAGGTGTAGGATTTCCTTATTGCATCAGAAAATAGACTTTATAGATGTGCCTGAAAGTTTATAGAAAATCGGCGAGATATTGTATAAACCAGGAACATCTCATCGCCCTTCAGTAGATTTTTGGTTTTAAGCCGCCAACTCGAGGTCTCCAATTTGTCGACCAGTCAAAGCTATACTGATGAAGGGTGGGTTGATCGACAAATTGATGACCACCTACTCGTTATAGAAAATTTTTGAAAAGAGTTTTATTGTTGCAAACACTTGTTTTTAGTCATAGCCTTGAATCAGGGTCAGTTAAATGTTAATACAATAGGAAGAACTAGGAAGGTATAATTCCGATAGGTATTAGCTCAATTCTTCATTTTCAGGCGCATGCATAATTTCATTACTTTCACCACTAATGCCAAATGGAATATATTTCTTAGATAAATAATCTTCATTCACATCACGAGTCCTTAGACCAATCTTTTTCTTGTTTCGAAACTCGTATGTTTCCACTATTGGGTGAAGGTCTATTCCATCTCTCTCCACTCTCCTGTTTCTTGCTCCCATCATCCACTGCCAGCCAAGCCTGGCTGTTTAAGTGGGATCCGCTTTTTCGCCAAGCCCGACACGTCCCGATACTCAAACCTAATCCTTATCTCGATGTTATGTCGACAGAATAATGCATGATTCTTACATTTGTCTATCAACTATAGGTTCTTCACTTGTCGATATGGGTATAAGCGCCTCCACGCGTCCCTTGCCCTGATCGTTAAGGTCCGACGGGAAAATCGGGACACGGTAGAGAACACCAAGTCCCAAAGAAGGCGGGGCTTGGTGTTCTCTCTACATGCCACCTCTATCCATCAGAAAATCAGAAACACGATCGAGAAAATGTCCAGAAGATTTTCAATAAAAGCCATCATAGAGATGATAAGCGTCTGCTGTGTGCTCAACCGCCATGACTTTGGTTTCCTTTCAAAGGTCTCCTAGTGATGCAGTGACGTTACGATTTTGGAGCGCCGATTTTAGCACTTTAATAGCCTTCTTAGGGGGCCCCAGCCCTAAGGGCTTCATGTGAACTTCAACAGACCTAGATAAAATATCCGGCAATTGGACTAATACTTCAAGCGATATAGAAGATAAAAGGCCAGAATGGTGTTAAATTGCTGATAAGAATCCAAGTTTAAAGACATTTTGAACTCTGAAAAAGAGCTTGGAAAAGTCTGGATGGAAGGACCGTAGAGAATACGCCATCTGGCTTCATTATAAAAAACCGTCAAAAGAAACGCTCTAATAATTATTTTTCATCCAGCTGGATGACTTCAGGCGCGTCTCGTTGACAAACATCGTAAAACCTGCAGCTCTGTGGACTGCTGTGCCCTGAAGCCAGAAGTAGTCGTCTGGTAGGGCTTGAAATTTTGTCCTTTAACCGTTCCAAGATGACCCATTTTGCTACCTTCACCACTAGCAGCAAGCTGACTGTAATTTTGTGGAAAAAGATGATCTCTATCCTACTTTGGCAAAAAGTTCTGCTTGCTTCCACCTAGATGAAAACGGTCTCAGTCTTATCTTTGCGTTTACAATGTTGACTAAAGTTGGAATCCCTAGGGCCAGCAGCATTCGGATATTGAGAGCTGAACCCTGAAGTCAAACTACTCATTTGGTAGGATCTGTAGCTCTTTTCCTGTGTCCTTTAGCTGTTTCAAGAGGACTCGTTTTATTATCTTTCCTTGTACTGGCAGGAAGTTGCATGGCTCATAATTTTATGGAAAAAGATGATCTCTACCCTACTTTGGGAAAAAGGACTTGCTTTCACTTACATAGATGTGTCTCAATTTTAACGTTACTTTCACCGTTCTCACCCAGACCTCAATGCCTAGGGCTGACAGAACTCGGACTGCTCTGTTTCCTATTCCATCACATCGTGAAGCCTTGCCACGATGTGGGATGGAATAGGAATTGTGAAAGATGTCCCATACTTTTCCGGACGTCGTCTGCCTTATGCTCATAATGTAAACAAATCCGTTTGGTTTGTGGAGAAGCTGGTTTGGTTTCCTCTTCTGCCGCATCGCCCTAGATATTTCCATAGGCTTTCGTCTTGTGGGTCTAGTGACTGCAGGTGTTTGTGCCACTTCTTGTCGCGGACTTCTTGCAGTGCAGATTGATGGCTGCTCTTTTGGCTCTTCTCCTTTACTGGATGAGTTTCTTTGTTTGATCTGGCCTCCCTTTGCCTGGAATGGATTCCAGGCAAAGGGATTAATAATGCCATTGATCTTGCGAAGCATTGATTGAAAATGAGTGAAGCTTGGCAGGTCTCTACAACAATGCTGCAAACTGTCGCCAGTATTTCTGTGGCCTTTAGCGGCATCAGGTGGTGGCCGGAACAGCTTCTTGGGCAGTTCACAAATTTAGTTCTTTAGTGAGAACTAGCCATAGAGGTAGCACCTTTTACTAGAATCGGGCATATCAAGCGTCATAGACGGGAGATAGATTGTAAGTGTAACTGGTCCTCATGGGTTACCCAGCTCTTACTCATGGCTCGAAGCGCCACACCCTGGGAAACTGTGTTGACCCAGAGGCTAATTGAGTAGAGTAGCCAAATATGGAGAACACTGTTGTTGGGCAGCAGCGACAACAGTACCATGCAGCGGTGGCGAAGACGGACTTCATACCCAGTGCTGTAGCGGATGTGGACGGCGCAGCTGTAACAGCTTCCAACGGCTTAAACACTGCGGTGAAGAAGGGGAAACGTTATTCCCACTACACTATTTATTCCACTGTCTAACATGGCTGAAGTAAATTCAAGAATGGCCCTCGGACCGGGGCACCCCTTAAGTGGGGAGAGGGTGCGAAGAATCCTCCCGTCTGTAAAAGCGAATAAAATACAGTTGTGCAAAGAAAAGACAAACATCGCTACGTGGAACGTGCGTAGCTTATATATGACCGGAAAAGTGGTCAATGTAAAACAAGAAATGCATAGACTGCACATCAAGATCCTAGGCCTAAGCGAAGTAAGATGGCTTGGTACCGGAACCCACAGAACTCTGAAAAGCGTCCTTTATTACTCGGAGGGCGATGATCTCAGTCGCCAATATGGAGTGGCTATACTTATTATTTTAGCGTCGGATCAACGTATTCGAGGTGTACTTATATCGACGTATTCTGCGCGTATCCTGGATAGACCGAATAACCAATAAAGAGGTGCTCAGGCGGATGAATAAAGATACAGAACTATTAAAAACAATACAAGAAAGAAAACTGTAATACATCGGTCACATCATGAGAGGAGAGCGATATGAAGAGTATTTCATATTTTGCCTTGTTATTGAAGGGAGAATCGAGCGCAAAAGATCTGTGAGCAGACGGCAGAATTCGTGGCTCAAGGATCTGAGAAGATGGTTTGGTCGAACGTCTATTGAGATATTCAGGGGTGCAGTTTCGCGCACCCTTATAGCCAGTTGGATCGCCAACCTTCGGACGGAGACACTATCATAAGAAGAAGAAGAAGTGAGAGCTATGTCTAAGTACTTCCTTTCTTCCATTGTTGGCTTTATGAATATATTCTCTAAACCTATGACCAGAATGTAACTTTTTCTGCCAAAGAAAGCCTTTATAGGTCTGCCACTCTCGTTTGTATCTCTGCTATTATTCCAGTTTGGCGATTTTGAAATCTCCAATGGCAAGGTGCTGTCCCCATTGCCTCCTAAAAGTAGTAACTTCTTTTTGATCACTGGGGTCCATTCCTTGCCATGGTTGGTGACAGCTGGGATTTTAAGATTTGCTTTCTGAGAGTTCTGGTACGTAGCTCAGTTTTCCGCTTTTGCCATTTACACTCCATGATATTATCTACAAGGATGCGTGCCACTAACTCACCTGAAACATTGGAAAGTTAACCATTATAGTTGTACTTACTGACAACATCTCAATGGTACTGGTCCCCATCTGCTGGATGGTGTGTGCCTTCAAGCAAAAGCCTAGCTCGCAGTCTGAGCTTTTGCTTATGTCTGGCTATCTTCTGCCTTGCTACTTATCATCTTTTCTGCTTCCTGTGGTTTCTCTCGCTGTGTTGTTTTCCTAACCTAATTTGCTACATCTTCTGCAGCTGTCTGGGTGCTCCGCGCATTTTGTGCGTCTAGCACAAAATGCGAGGGGTTCTTTGATCTTTTTGCACTCCCTTGAGGGACAGCCGCCATTTTACATCAGGCGATTTGCGGTTGCATAATCTTTGCACCTATCCGTACCCATAGCATTTAAGTTCCTCTTCTGATGTTTTCTCTGAGGCTCCACTGTAAAGCCTCAGTCTCAGCACCTCTTGAGTCCAAACATAACCACTCGTTGGCACTACGGAACTTGTATAAGCATTATGGGCAGTGGCTTCCAGATCCCTGAAGCTCCTCATTCTTTGCACAGAAAGCGGGGCTATTTCCTGCTTTTGAGATGTAGTTTAACCTCTTGAGCGGTCAAATTTGTTGGTGCTGCTTTGACAGTCTTGTGTCCTGACAGGAAGTACCAAAGATACTCCTTTTTGCCCTCGGCATTATGGTGGCGCTGTTCCCTGTCATCTTTGCCTTGGTGTAACCAATTATCTTGTCTTTAAGATGATTAGAGGCAACTTGCCAGTCGCCTGCTTTTTTTTAGTACCACGTGTGGTATTTTGGTGTTTTTCCTTTCCCTTGTGGTCGTTTTTTTTTGTTTTCTTGCTTCTTAGCACTTACTTGTGTTTTTTAAATCTTTTTCAGAGAGTTTCTCCATTTCTTTATCGTTAATGGTTTGCGTCCTCGTTTCCACGGCTTTTTCAGCCTCAGAGGTTTTTGGCCTCTTTGCCTACTCCTCGTCTGTTTTATGGTGCAGTTGAATGCTCGAAAGCATTCAACAAGAATTAAGTACTACAGCTACATTTGCTTTTTAGCTCCTCTAGAACGTCGTGAGTGCAGCAGGAGTAAGAGTGGAAGAAATGGAAAAATTGAACAGGTATACTGTAGCTAACAGAGAACTTGATATGACGACAAGTTCGTTCTTGGTTTCGGATTTTTATCTCTGGGCAACTTGTTAACGCGAAGTTGTTTACAAAGCGGCCTTATAATTAGTATACAAGTCGTTTGACATTTGGTTATTGCAGAACATGAAACTGAGCCTCACTATTGCTGATAAAATTTCTAGATACCCGATTACCCGAGCAATTTCGGCCATATTACGTTTGTCCGTAAAATTTTCCAACCAAGGAGTTAAGAAGGCAACATTGCAGGTTTATCTTCGAAGAAGTCATCGAGTGATCAAAAAAATAGAATCACAAAAACTGCTAAATAAGACATATTTTTCTTGTTAATTGCAAGAAACTTGTACAACTACATTATATGGAGAGCTCAGATGACGGAAGAATAAACTCCTGAACAGCTGAACAAAAAAATTTACATATTGTTTTCAATCAGTATTTTTAATTATTAACTACATAATCAACAAAACCATATTACATTAGTATACCGAAAGTAATCAAAAAATTATTTAATTTATATAATTTCATTAATAATGAAGTAGGTAATAATTTCGAGCACTCGCTTCAGGATAGTAATGTAATATTAAGTTCTGTCGATGTACAAAAGAGTATATTCTCAGTGCATCGTCAGATTTTTATTATTTCGCATTAAATTATACTGATAAAATTTAAATATCAGCTCACATACGGAACACCTACGCGCCATAGAAGCTTTTGAGAGAATAACGAATTGCTCTAGAAACCTAATGCTTTTACTGCTGCATTAGTCTTAAAAGCTTCTTTTAGTTCCAAAAAAGGATCAACACTAATGTAAAGTGTAAGTACTATGACTAAGTGTTAAGGCGACGCTACCCGAAGTAATCTAAACTTTCTTTAGGGGGGAGAAAGAATGGCTTTTAAGGATTAACTCTATATAACAATGCAACTTCCTGTACCTTCACACTTACGTGTATACTATTATTGTTCAAAACTATTTACTCATTGGTCGTGAATAAAGAGGTGTGCGTAAAGGCTATATCTAACAACTTTAGCTAAACAATATTTTTGTTTAAATTCTAATATATTTTTTCCTTTTCAGTTGTTCCATGGTAGCCGGGCGGTGTCAGGCCGTGCAATAAAGAAGCATCTCCACTGATTGACATTTTTGGTTCGGTCTTCCCAGCATATCGGTTTTAAGTGATATATGAATTAGTTTTCTGTTTTTGATAATACGAAAAGCAATTGCGACAAGCAAAAATTATAGATGAGTCAAGGAGTCTGGGATATTACCAGTAATGGATCTGAACAATGTTTAGTTTTGAGTTATGTCTTATCTTTGCAAGTATGTGGATTTATTGTACCAAACACATGAAAATTCTAGATGGAGTTTTCATGTGTTTGGAATATAACATATCTAGAATATAACATATAACATAATTTCTCCATATGAGTAACCCTTGCAAAGTCCCCGATCTCAAATGAAACATTACTGGGCTTAACCTGATTTCTCCTTTTTTTGAGCTATTTATATAGAGTGTACAAAATTATTTGTTTATTTGTCAATTACCACACATCAACATATTTCACAATTCGATATACATATTATTGTAAATTTCTCAAGTGATTTTGTAGGAACAGTGCTATTTGGATGATTGTACTGAATTGGCACTAACAATCTCGATTCTTACGGTATGTTGTTGTTATTTTTGTACATATTAAAGTATTGTTAATTCTCGATTTTTTTGTCGTTTTTTTCCTGCAATTTGATTAACTAAATTTGTTTAAAAATCCCTCGTTTAGTTAAAAAACCCTCACCACCATCAACTATAATATCTAATTCTCGATAATATCCCGTAAAAAAGTTTTAAAACGGGCGTTCAGCAGCATAATTGATGGATCCCATAAAAGCGGATGTAAAAGCCAAATTTCCTAATTGAGAACGGGAGGAAGATCAATTTCTGCTTTATGATGGGTGTGAAGTTTGATATAGGAAAGCAATATCACAGATTACTTTCCTTGATGAGAAACGAAAATCCAAAATGCATTAAGGAAATTGGCACTGCTTTTATATTAATGTTAATTGCACGGCGGCGGATCCATTTCAATTTGGAGTCGGTATTAAAGTTGCTACAGGGTCGCGCAAACTAAGCAACTAACTTAATGTGATTTGATTGGTATTTGATAGTAAATAGAGCAATGTAATGAAAATGTTTAGGTATAGAATAGTTAGAACCAAACATGTCAAAGTTTGAGACCACGCTTTAAGATATTTTTTGCTTACTAAAATAACTTTTAGTCAATAGAGTTGCGTAAGAAAATTACAATTCACTTCTAAGAACTTTTAATAGGTGCTTGCATTTGTTACATTGAGAGCTGGTGTTAACGCTTCCAGAAAAGATCTTGTAAAATTAGCCAACACAGAAGATACGTAGTTTAAATTAACCATAAGAAGCACTTAAAATGTGGACAAAATGGTGAAGGTGTTCGTGAGCACGAGAGTGAAGATAAGTTGGACTGTTCTCGCTCCAAGCCAAATATTCCTGTTATCACTAAACCTATTTTTTCTGGCAAATTTAATAGGTAGTTGGAATTTAAAGAGACGTAAAAATCTTTAATTCATGAAAACACCAATTACATACAAAACAAACAAAAATTCAGAACTATACAACAAATTTCAGTTTTTGCGTAGTTCGTTGCTGGTTTTTGTATCGTGATGCATTTTGCATCATGAATCGTCGTCAGGTATTTAGAAACTGCTGAATATATTTTATAAATGCCTTAGATCCTTTGAAGCTCTATTTCAGCTGTGGAACGTTTTGATAGTAAATATGGATGTTCAGTTAAAAACATCATCTAAATGGCTGTAAAATGTCAAAAGATAAGTATAAAGGAACTAAAAGTCCATTTACTACAATTATGACATCCTTTTCTGTCAATCATTTATAGCCTACTAAATGTCGTTGACAGTTAGCGACTGTCCATGAATGAGAGGGGGCTAGACTAAGAAATGTTTTGTTGACTCTTGATGAATCAGGTCCTTTCTCAAGTCAAGATATCAGCTATTCAAGAAACTTGAAATGCACATGAAGAGGCCAAGAAAGATCAGGTGTGAAAAGTGGTTATTGCATTTAAAACTGGGCTCTATTTATTCAAAGCTTCACATAATTTTTTATTATGAATAATGCCGCTTTCTCAGGTTTGGGTGCTTTCTTTAATATATTTGCTTCGGGCTCTACTTCTTCAATCTCCGTTGGATGTTCTTTCTTTAATACAACTGTTACAGTTTTGGCAGTTTCTTCTTCTGCATTCTTTTTAGGTTTAGATCTGAAACTGTCTGTACAGATTCCTCTTCTTTGGGAGTTTTTTTTTAAGTAGACACCGTTCTTTCACTAAAAGCAGCTTTTCTTAAACTTCCTTTTTTGGTTTTGTCTTTTTCATTCACTTATTCAAGTCATCCTCGATAGAGAAAAAGCTTTACTGGCTGGGCGAACTTAACCACATCCTTTTCCTCCTGAGATTTCATTACTGCTTTAAGCTTGAATTCCTCAGGTGCTTTCTCGGGTCCCGGTTTTTGTGGACCGTTCTTTGTAACTTCTTCTTCAATCTCCTATGACATTGCCGCCCCTTTTTTGTTTAATACTTCCCTGGATTCAAGTATCGGTTATTCTGGATTTAATTAAACTTCTTAAGCTCTGTTAAATCTTTTCCAACATTCTTAAATTCTTTTAGCATTTTCTTTTTTTTTTCAGCTTCGTCTGTAGTTCTAAATGTTATGCCATTTTATCCGGTAGCTCCAATTATGGTGACTTGAATTTGACTAATTGAAAAAATATTACTATTTCATTGATTGACGGAAAATCCACTCATTTAATCCTGCTTTTTAATTTATGTGCTGATATTCTGGGGTAATCGGTCGGTTTCAATTTCCGCACTTTCTCCATTTTAGAAGAAAATTCTCTCCATTTTAATTTAAGGTCAGGAAGTTTTACTTTTGTAGGTTCTGCAATTTCTGTTGTCTTCAGATAGGTATATTTGCAATTTGATATTTGCCAATTTGGCTAACTAGGAAGTTGGATCCATCACCATAGCATTTTGAGCATTGACTTCAACAATTGTTACTGGAAGATGCACGGGTTTTGCCTTTTTTGGTACCTTAGGCCACTTTTTAGACTCATTTTATGCAGTTTGTCGTCACTCCTTAAATTTTTCTAGTTCCTCAATCTTAGACTTCATATTCTTCTGGTTAGGTTTAAGGGTTGCAGCCTCTTTAATGTTCCCGAATAATATACCATTGTCCTTGAAAATTACTTCTAAGGTGCTCACAAGAGGTACTTGCTTGGCTTACCGGCGGGCAGTCAGTATGGACAATTCTGCACATGAACCTCTTTGGTAATTTTTTCTTCTTATTTATATCCTCAACAGGAACTAGTTTCTGATAGATTAATAAGTTCATCAGATTGGGAGCCTAAAGTCCCCTTCTTCCCTTCCATCTTTTTCTGATTTTCATTCTTGAGAGGAAGCTTTACGTCTTCAGGCTCCTCCTTCCTCCTTTTGCTTTTCAACCTCAGGCCTTTCAGATTCATATATCCGCCCCTGTTTCTTCAGTTGATTAACTTACCACCTTAGTTGATTGCCCAATATTTTTCATTATGTATAAGTGACGACTGTGTGATAAGGATCAGCGTCAAAACGTTACCGCTTTGATACTCAATTTGTTGCTGTTTGTCGTAGTGCAAACATTTGTTTGCTAGTAAGATTATGTCGTCTGCATGTCCTTGAACGTATACTTTACTCTGGTTTCGTTCCGTGAGGTGTCCATATAGTCCACTCTGATCCAGTGCTGTGAGATGAATATCGATAACCAGGTCTCCACAAAATGACACATCCTTTGGCTGTTTCAGCTTTTCTACAACCACTGTTTCCTCTCTATCGCAGCATCCAGCCATACCGGCGCTGGGCGGCTCGCTCCTCGACCTTTGACAGCTTTTTTTGATGGAGGTGAAAGAGGTGTTATCAAAAGCTCCATCGATGTGAAATGACTTCGGCTGGGCGAACGCTGCTTTCTTTGGTTTAGGACGAAAGGTAACGTTTGTGGTTTTTCACTTTCCAGGTACATAGCTCAGTACCAAACTAGCCCTAAACAGACTTCAAAGCATTACATCGCCCGTTTTATCTCCGAAATGTCAATCAGACTGTTGAATCACTTCCAGTGTTGTTTTGAGCCCTTCCTTATAAATATCTGTGCGTGTCGCTTGGGACCCATATGAGCTCGCTCCTAGGAAAGGGTTTCTAACTCGGCCTTTGTTTAACCTCCCGTTTTCTTCAGATTCTCTGGTGGCATACTTGGAAGTATTTTCTATTCTATCGCAGTACTTCCTTCGAGAGTCTTGCTTTACACTTTTCATCCAGTTGACACAATTCCTTAAAAAATTTTGATATTCTGCCCAAAGTCCGGTCTTCTTAACTCTGCGAGTTTCAGGTTTGAGAACTCTGTTGGAATATTTGGTTCTCACGGCCACGCTCTCAGTCTTTGTACCCCCTCAAAGAGATCTCAGTTTGCAGCTGCTTGGGTGCCTATACCTCACTAGTTATTGTTTTTGAATCTTATGTACCTGTGGTCAGAGGGTGAACGTTCTGTTTCAACCTTCTAATCTCTCACTCTTAACTTAACTAAACTCATAACTCTTAATGTACTTAGTCACTTCTTGTTTCAATAACAAAGGTCGGTTCATTACCTCGATTACTTATTTCTAGGTTATTGCTAATCAGAAATTCTAATAGAGCCTCACCTCTTCAGATCAGATCCGGAGGTACGTCACGTTATATGGCGAGAGTTGGTATCACTACAGAGTCAGTGTGTTTCTGCCTCTCATTGAGGTATGTCATTAGTGTCTGAAAGTATGGTAGGTATCCTAATTGCATGATTAGGTCCCTTCTTTTAACGTAAATCGTCGTGTAACGAAAAACCAGAAACAAAAACTACAGACACACAAACCGAAGAAACATACACAATGCAATACTTAACGAAAAGAGTGGAAACAAAAAACATAGACACACAAACGGACCCGAACTACGACCAAAAGAACATACTAGGATAATTACATAAAGCAAATAACATAAGCAAAATCATGGAGATAATAAAATTAAAATGGAATGACAAATGTTAACCAAAAACAACACCGGGCCTAGGAAACCCACTTTCAATTGAAAATAACACCATAGTGATCATAGATACGGACGAACAGGGAAATAATGGCTACAAGAAAAACTAGGCGAAACCTTTCCGCAAATCTCCAGTTACCTCAAATCTGGAAAGCCAGATGAAGGTAAAGTAATAAGCGTCGACACAAAAATCACCACAGATGAAGACAACAAAGAAGAAAATGGAAATACACTACACGTCCTTGGATTAAAAAATCCAGAATCTGAGCAGAACATTTCAACATCCCTAGAAAAATGGACGAGTCTCTACCAGGGACTCAAGAATTTAATACAAAAAGAACAACAAAAGGCAACCAAAAAAATCACACTCTGTAATTACACGAAAGTAGACATAGTAAAAATAAGACGACTGGCGAAAAAAAAATATTGCAAGATCACGACATGAACATGACAATATATTCAACTACAAGAGCTCCGTACAAACCAATAACAACACAGGAACAAGGAGTATACACAAACGGAGAACTGAACACAAATACAGGTACTTCTACAAATAACGATCCCTTTAATTGGACAACCACTAGAAATCAGAAAACAGGCACAGTTATAATAAAAGGAGTAAACTCGGAAGCTACATACTCCCAAATAACGTCAAAAATGAGAAAAAAACATCAAAATCCAAGACATAGGAGTAAGAGTGCACAATATTAGACACGACAACAAAAGACAGATACATATCAAATATCAAGCAAACGAACATGAAGAGAAGACTTTCCTTGAAGAAGTAAAGAAAACATAGACAAAGATATGGACCATGGAGCCAAAAACTACAAAACAGTGTTTATAAAGGATATAACTAGCACAACCGAACAACAAGAAGTAGAAGACGCTATTACCGATACACTAAAAATCACCCCTGAGGAAAAAAGTGATATTAAAATACAACTGGCTATAAAACTTAACCAAAATAAACTCCTCTATGCTTTTGCAAAATTACCAATTGAAAAAGCCAACATACTAATCAATACGGGAAAAATACGAATAGGATGGAGTAACTGTAGAGTAGAGGAAACAAACAAGCCAGTAATATGCTTAAACTGTTATAAATTTGGACACATCACCCCTAACTGCAGAAACGACCGCAGAGAACGAAGTTGCCTTAACTGTAGTTCGACCCAGCATGAAATCAAAAACTGCAAAGAACAACCGAAATGTCTCAACTGCACTGACAATAATAACCACAAAACATACAGTTACGAATGCCCGCTCTATAAGAAGGCATTCTTAGAAATGAGGCAAACTCGTAGAATGATTTAAAGCCAAAATGTTTGCAGAACGCGAAACCAAAAAAATTAAAATTTTACAGATAAACATAGACAGAAAATATAGCGCCTTAGACTTACTTAGGCAATTTACATACGAACAAGACATAGACATAATACTAGGACAAGAACCAACACATTGGAAAAAGGAAAACTTCATATATGACCTAAACAACGACTGCTTCATATGGACATCCAAACAACTAAAGCTGATGAAAATAACCCGACATCACGGATTTGCAGCTATTGAACTCGACACAGTCATTGTCATCTCATGCTACTTCTCTCCAAACAAAACCCTGCAAGCATTTGAAAACTTTCTGAGCCAAATAGATACCTTTATAAAAAATTGCAGTAAGGATATTCTAATCGCAGGGGATCTCAACGCGAAGTCAAAGGTATTTGGATCAACGGTGCAGAACCCTAGAGGACCGCTATTAGAAGAACTACTAATCTCAAATAATCTAACAGCCATAAATACTGGAAACTTACTCACGTTCTCCAACGCAAACGGCACCTCATTAATAGACATCACAGCCTCATCAAGCAGAATATGTAATAAAATTGACAACTGGCACGTAGTTAACAATACAGACAGCCTAATGGGACATTTTTACATAACATATGAATTAACATTTTCCGAACAAGAAGTAACGAACAACAAAGAAAACTTGGAAGGGTGGAAATTGGACGAAATGGGCAAAATAAAGATGGAAAACTACCTCAAACAAGACACACAGACGAAACTAAACACTGCTGAAGAGCTGACCAAATACCTAACAAATTTATGCAATAAACTACTCCCAAAAAGAAAATCACCAAACTCAAACTATAGACCTGCACACTGGTGGACAACAGATATTGCAATGAAAAGAAAACAGTGCAATAAAATTAGAAGAACCCTCACAAGAATAAACGCAACACCGTCTGACGTAAACGGAAAAGAGGAAATTAAAAAGTTATACAAAAAAACTAAGCAAGAACTGAAAAAAATGATCAAAAGTGAAAAACAGAAAAGTTGGACCAAATTGTTGGACGAAATGGAACAAGACATATGGGGACGGGGCTATAAAATAGCATGCTCTAAACTAAATATCAAACTAAAAATAACTTTAGATAAAGAAACCCAAATAGAGCAATTTTACAAACTGTTTCCCTCACATCCTACAAGAAGATGGCACAATAAAAAATGGCACAGTACCCATAGTAACTACAGGGGAAGTGATATCAGCAACAAGAAACATCAAGAGCAAGAAAGCCCCGGGACCAGACAACATCACCTCTGAAATAATTAAAAAAGCTATAGAATATAAACACTTTGTAGACAATATGGTAAATGTAATGAATGCATACGTGACGACCGGAACTTTTCCTGAAATATGGAAAAAATCAAAACTAGTTTTGATAGAAAAGCCGCAAAAGAACCCCAACGACATCCAAACTTATAGACCCCTATGCCTCATAAATATGCTCGGAAAAATTCTGGAAAAAATAGTAAAAGATAGACTAGAAACGGAACTTGAAAAGAAAAACTTTATCCACGAACACCAATACGGTTTCAGAAAAGGACGCAGCACAATAAGTGCCCTACAAAAAGTAAAAGAAATTGTCCAAGAAGTTAACAAAGTAGCGTACAAAAACAGGAAGTTTTCAGCAATGGTCACCATCGATATAAAAAATGCGTTTAACTCACCCCCCTGGACAAACATCATCAAAGCGCTACAATCGGCAAATGTAAGCAGCTACCTGCAACAAATTATCCAGGATTACCTTGAAAACAGAACTATTACTCTCCCCTGCGGCGAGGAAATGAAAATGAGCTGCGGAGTCCCGCAGGGCTCAATAATAGGGCCTCTATTGTGGAACCTTTTCTACAATAGGATACTCAGGGAAATACAACTGGAAGAGACGCACTTGATTGCATACGCTGATGATCTCTCAATAATAACAGTAACAAAAACCAAAGAATCACTAGAGGCAAGAATAGAATTGGCAGTCACAACAACAAAATACCTACTACACAAAATAAGGGCTTGAAGTAGCAGTACAAAAGACAGACTTAATAATCTTAAACGGAAGAAGAAAGCTGACAGAACTTCAACTAAACATAGACGACAAGCAAATAGTCTCAAAGAACTATATCAAATACATGGGCCTCAATATTGACAAGGACTTCAAATTCCACACACATATAAGAACCATATGCAACAAGGCGAAGACAGTAATAAACATGCTCTCAAGGGTCACACTAACAAAAAACGGACCAACATTCACCCAACGCAAAGCACTAATGAGCACCGTGACATCCATCATCTTCTATGGATCACCGATCTGGGAAAATATAACAACTTATAAATACTACGCTGCACTCCTAGAGAAGACAAACAGGCAAATAGCTCTAAGAATAACGAGGGCATACAGAACTGCACCCACTACCCTACCCCACTACCAAAGATACTCCCCATAAAACTACAAATAAGGCAAAGGACGCAATTACACAACAGCAAAAATAAAACTCAGATAGCTGAAATAAAGGATGAAGTACACAGAGAGTGGAGTAATGAATGGAATAACTACAAAGGAACAGCAAAGACTTTCATCACAGACCTAGAAAAATGGATAACTACAGACTGGACAGAGACAGACCATTACATGACGCAAATATTTACAGGACACGGAGTATTCGCGGAATACCTTCACAGAATAGGAAAGAAGACAAGCCCAGGTTGCGAATACTGCGACCTCACACAAATAGACAACTCACTACATACTCTTTTCAAATGCCCAAGATGGGAGACAGAACGACGCAAGACAACTGTAAAATGTGGAACACAAATTAGCCCGAACAACATCGCTTCACTACTCTTGTCAAACAAAAAAAACTGGGAGGCAATAAAACAATTCATAACAATGACAATGAAAACAAAAATCGAGGACAAGAAAAAGAAACAAGAAATGGACCAACGATTGTAAATTAAAAAAATAGAGAGGAAGAAGAGACACAAGAAAAATTTACCGGTAAGTAATGCCGTAAGGTGGTACCGGGAAGAGAGGGATGGAGTTTAGTCAGGCGGTGCTCCTGGAGGGAAGACGCCAAACTGACACTATATGGGAAACCTCGATCGCCATGTGCCAAGCCCTCATGTCTGTATAGCAGATTCTCTAATCCTCTATAAAAAAAAAGGTCTCTTCTTTTGGGCAAGTCTATTTTACTGGAAATTAGTTATTTTAGGCAACACCATTTTATCCTTAAATATTTCTATTTCTAATGATAGGTAACGCATAATTTTCTTAATGATTTAGTATATGATTTTCGTTAATTACTTTATACTCATAGGTGACTATAGAAAAACATATTTCGGAAAGAAGTTTCACATATAGTGCATATTTTTTGCTTCATAATGGTAGGTAACTATAGAGGTATCATCTACTAAAGTTAGTGGTTCAAGACAACTTTTTTTTGTCTTTCATTTGAAGCAGCATATTGAGGGACAACAAACAGCAACAAAGTTGTTTACCACAAACTGGGGACCAAAACCAAAGAAATATAGAGGGTTGATATAAGCAGATATCTTTCTTCAAAAAAATTACTTTTGCCATTACAAATGTACGTGCTTCCAGGTTATTGCACACTGAGGGGACACATGCATATTTTGAGAATAGAGTACAGAAGTTGTGGTGGCAATTTTACAACTACTATTCTATCTTGGTAACCTAATGGTGGAGACAACAAATTTTCAAAAACACGCATTAACAGATATAACAATAATGTGTTGCAAATCACAAATACCAAAGTAACTGCAGGACACCGGCATATATACAACTATCAGCAATGAGACGGTCTTCAATTCAACACCGAAGAATACAATCGTAGTTCTAGGAGGTCTCTCAAATCTGAAGTGATTGTGCTCTGGAATGAGATTTCAATACGTTTCTCTGCAAACAATAGAGAGCTCCTACTTCGTAGGTACTCCGCATCCCCTTCTGAGATCTTCATCCTCATTTCTTTTACGCTACGTCATTACAAAACTTTTCTCGCTCTTGCGGTCTCTTTTCTGGTGGCACTCAAGATGTCGCTTATTGTATCGTCTACTGGGAACTTACGAATATCTCTAATTCGGAAACCTCCATTTTCGCAAAAGGATTTCTCTTTTCAAAGTAATAGAAAACATTTCAACCTAAGACTAGTATAAGTAGGATAAGTAATTATAGCATTAGGTCCTGTCTTGTTATGCTTATTTCTATTACAATAGTAATCCCAGTTTTCATAGAAAAGTTATGGGAAAGTTTACTGGTTTCTATTGAAAACTGAAAAGCTGAAGGGAATAGGGTCAAACATTAGGCTTTGCCCCAGGAAAGAGAAAGTTAAACTATCGAGTATAGCAATGCCGAAAGCTCATAAACAACCGGAACTAACTTAAACTGTCTGTAGGTAGGTATATTTGCATATTCATTACTTTTTCTTAAGCCAGTTCACTTAGTACTAATTTACAGTTTCAACGTAGTTGTTAATTTCCCTTGTAAATTCATCAAAGTTAAAGTAAAGCTTTCATATTGTTCCGCTTGAATATACGGGGTGAAGCAGGGGATAAGCAACGCAACAAGCCCTAACTGAAATGAGAAGTGGTCAGTTATGCCCGGGGCTAACGCCCAACTAATTCATTACTGTATTCATCGCTTATGCCTTTGTGCCGGCCAGTCTTTGTGTAAATTAATTTGAGTAAATTAATTGGACTTTAAAAAAAAACTGGACCTAATGTTAATTAACAACAGCACTCTAAAGGTAAGATATTGCTACCTACTTAAACATGTTCTGTTTGCAATAACTTAATTGTTTAGTTCAGAAAAAAACTTGGTAATCTTGAAGGAAAGCCAATCACATAATAATAATTACTTTAAAAGCTTCAAGATCTACGTAACCTTGACGTTTTTCCCCAAAATAAGGACGAGAAATCCATTTATTTCGTGTTATAAATATTTAATGTCCATTAGATATTAAGAAAAGTGGGGGCGAACCGACAAGGAAATTTTATGGTAACATACGGGGCACTCTTGTAATTAAATTCATATCGTTACCAAGTTTCCTTTTCGTTAGGAATCAGAACCTAAGAATATCAAAAAAGCGCTCTATCGTGAGGTTTTCACTAAACTATGCCTACAAGAATTGGGTTTTAGACAATGCCCTGTAATGTTGTAAGGAGTCTTGTGGTGCCTGCAAGAGTGGTTCTGCCGGACAAAGACTAACGTTACGGTAGAAACTTTTCAGGTGCTACTCTTTAGACAATATTGAAAAACTTCACTGATTTAACTTGGTTCTAACGATTTTCCAATTAATTTTACTCTACCTGGAAGATTCTGTTAAAAGAATCAGTAACAGGAAGGTCGAGAGAAAATTAGTCCCTAATACTTCGAGTTATCCTATTATTAACTCATCTGTTACATGGATATCTGAATATTTTCATTCTGACCTAAGCATTAAACTTCAAGATCGAATTTCAAACCCAAAGCTTAAAGAACATGTCACAAAAAACCCTCCTATATTTTGATTTGATCAGTCACTGGAGTCTCAGCTTCAAGTTAAAAACCAAACCTAATGGAGAAGGCCTGATGAACTTTTCTAAGAATTTACCCGATGCGAAGCCACTTTGTAGGTTTTGATTGGGATCGTGATGTCACTAAAATGGTGCAATTAATCAAGTCACAGCTGTCTGCTCCATTAAGGTGCCACTAATATTTCACGTATTTCCTACTATCGGCACTAAGAGTGAACGAGGCCCCAAGTCTTCTGGGCTGGAGTTTTCTGTGGGATGTGACATGGTGAAGAGTGGTAGAATAGAGATAGAAATGAAGAATGTTCTCAATGAAAAAAGAATGTCCTCAATTTGAATCTTTTCTTGTGGTCGGTGGTTGGTGGAAATGGAATGCCGATTGAGAAATATGGAGTAAATTGGGTTGGAAGAAGGGGTTCAGATGGACATGGTTCCGGGAAAGTCGGTGAGGAGACTGAAAGAAAGTGGATGAGATCGTGAAAAACGTGCAGGTAATAGAAAGGACGATTAAAATATAACCCAGGAAAGACGGGTATGATTTTGTAAAAAGAGGGGAGAGGAATAAGACTTCCAGAGTTTCCAAAAAGGTGTCACTGGGTTATAGTTGATGCCTAAGGATGACCACTATGTCCGATATCGTGGTGTAATTTACCTGTCAAGCAAATAATTTACTAAGTTCAAAAACCTCAGACAAAAAAAGTGAAACAAGATAGGAGAGAACGTCATGCAGACGGACGGTAAAAATCCTGAGGGTAAGAAGTGAGAAAAGACGGAAGGACATTGGTCAGGAGGAAGGGGTGAGAAGGAGCGCTTGAGAATTAGTAAGTAAAATCGCAGGTTTTTGCAGGCTGACTTCAGATTGATGACCCAGTTAGATGCAGGGCAGAGCCATTTTCTGCTGCTTATGGTTTCTCAGACCACGTATGGTACGGAGTACCTTAGTTGGCCATCAAGGCTGGATTAATAGTAGAGAGATGGGCTGAGGAAATAGGAATACAAGAGGATAAAGGAGTGAAAGAAAAGTGACAGGTTGTATGTACCACATAGGTATGACGAGGGTGTAATATAAAGTGTGGTGGAAGAGCTAGGAGACGAGGTAATGGATTGTATGTTGATGCGAGTGAAAGAGATTGTAGAGTGGTGACTGGTTGGATTGCAGTGGGAAAGATGTAGCCTGAGGAGCTGAGGTGTGGCAATATGAGCCGTCATGCATTGCTCACGCTGTAAAGAAGTACAATTATGTATTGAAAAAGGAAAACATGTAGAAGTTGGTGAAATAGTAGTGGCAGGAGTGAATGGGGATTGTGACGCTCGTGAATATTTCTATATAAATAAAAAAAAAAGAAGAGGGAAAAACGTGATTAGCACAGTATGGCCGAAGAGTGGAGCAAAAGATTTGGAATGTGTTTAAAGAAGTAGGAAGAGGGAGGGAATGAGAAGGGCTCTCTTAAAGAAATAAGCCAACTGTCGTTAGTCAGTTCATACAGGTCAGTTCTCATCGCCTTTACTAGTTTATGAGTAATCGATCATTTGTTGTTAAGAAAATGTTTTGCCAAAGGCATTTCTTATAGGGCGTTAACAGTTCTGCTCCTCATTCATCCCATGACAACGCAAATTGCCTGAAACTGAACTCTGTCCAATTCCTATTACTGGGTTAGCGCTATTTGTATGCAACATTCAGCCTCCTCGTCAAGATGTTCAATCTCTCTGACTCCTCCATGTGCGGCTGATGATTCTCATGACGCTATTTCCTCTTATAGCTTTTTCGTATGTCTCATCAGTATGTTTCTATCCAATCATTTTAGTATCCAACACTACACCAGCTAACTTCAAGGGTTTTCTCGCTTGTCATACACACAAAACATGCATATCCAGTTTTTATTTGCAATCTAGGCCTTTTGTATCTCTGGTGACAGCAGAAAGTTCTTTGATGTATGCCCTTTTTAACCTCCATTTGTGTCTCAGTGATTTCAGTTGATACTCGATTCTCTCCCTCCATGTATTCGTATAGGTTACGAACGCATGACTGTAAGGCAATCAAGCGGCATCTTGTGTAATCCTTTTCGTCCCTCCACGGTTTCCTAATTGAAATAAGACGAAGCGTCCATTCTTCTGGAATATTCACTTCCTGTTTTATTGTAGGTACCATTAAATGTTTTGAACAACAATTGTTTTTAGTATTTAACAGCAGAGTAAGAGATCGAGTCCTTGCTCATGTAGTTTTCCTTCTGAGAATTAGAGCTGCATCCAGTTCATAGTTAACTCATCTGGTTCCTCGTTTCTAGTGGTATTGTCACCCTTACAAGGACCTCTCTGGATGGGAGCTATAGAGAGTCCAATAATTATACAGTCTATAGCTTGTCCATTTAAGTGTCTTGTTTTTTTTAACTACTTGAGCACTTATCGAAGAAAGAGTCAAAGAGTGATAGAAATCCAAGGTCGAAAACACTAGAGCTCTAAGTCGGCAGTCCCAAATAATTTAAATTTAGTTTTTCAGGGCTACAGGCATCAGGCATTGTTCTAATATGTAGCCCTGAGGAACTAAACATGAATTATTTGAGACTGCTGGCATAGAGCTCTATTGTTTTCGACCACAAGTACTTATACGCACTTTCCAAATTAGTTTAAGAAATATTTTTTGTCAGGGACTCTCTAAAATCAATAAAGTCCTGTATTTTCTGTAGGGGCATTATATTTCTGGCTTGGGCTGTTGTCTCTAGTACTTCAGGAAACTTTGTTCTGTCGTTTGTTTCGTTTTTGTAGAATTAAATAATTTTCTCCACTCAGTAGCAACTTCGTGACAGGTTTCACTTTACTACCTAGATTTCTTAACCGCTTTTCTTCAATATTTATTTGTCTTGGGTATGGCCTTATACACAAATATGGGAGTTCTTGAGATCATAATTAGAGAAGGTAGAGGTCTTTTTGGTAGAGGTCCCAATTTGCCTGACTAACTTTGCACCTAGTTGAAGGTTTCTGTCTTAAGAGAAATTGCATAACAGATAATATGAGCAGGTAACCACTAGGTCTATATGATTCGAGAATATCTCAATACCGGTGCATGGCCATATCAGAAATAATCCTTATAGGTATCAAAGAAGCTTTTGTTATGAGTAGAAATTAGTAGTAGGATGAGAGGAGAGTTATTCTTGCTGCTTCCCTAGTGGTCAATATTAGACATTCGCTATTTGGAGATGTTAGCCACATTATGTTGTTTCTTGTATATTTCTGCATGACCCCCAGAGTGAGTGCTGTCTGTTTAAGTCTACCTAGAAAGAAAAGGTATAAGAACTGAGTCCCAAACTAATATATTCTTTGGGTAGGTTAGATGTACCTCTGGAGGGAAGTATTTCATGACATATCCAATGTTTTAAGAGCATATCCTCATAAGGCCTACTACCCTTAGTATTCAATTGTAATTTCCTGAACGGAACTGAGAAGTACCCAAAAAAGGATACACTTCTTTCTTCCTTCGGTCTTAATATAGTACATTTTATTTATTTATATTAAACTCATTTTATATTAAACTCACAATTTGCATTGAGCACTACCATATCTGGGATATATTAATTTAGCATATTGATAAGATCTATGTGGTTACTTGATACTTGGAATATTCCACTGTCTTATTTTTATTGTTGATGGGTTCATTGCCCCCGTACTGGAGTTAAGTTGGGAGTAGCGTACTTCAAGTAGTATCTTACTGCGGTAAATGTTTTGACATAAACCTCTTCAATACTCCCTCCTGGGTGAAACTGAGCAGATGCCACAGGAGTTCGGGTTTATATCTGGAAGGACTGGAAAATAGGCCCTGCTTATGAACTTTAGTTGTTGTAAATGTTTCTTTCCTTTAGGAATGCTGTTAGCAACGTTTGAGTAGGAGGGCTTTCAATTAAATTCGGTTATCAACAGTATACCGACTTCTTTAATTTGAGTGGAATTTCATAACCTGCCAGATATTTTTGAGTTATTTTTCTGCTGATGTAGATTTTAGAAACCTTTTGGCACGACTCACTCAGAAAACACACATGTGCCTTCTCCTTCTTCCTGGTCAAATGTGAATTTCTTCTTGATTCTCTTGACTTAATGACAGAGGTTTTTCTTTGAGAATAGGATTTCCTATGATCCGATTTGCTCTTTTGGGAATTTCAAA
Organism: Taphrorychus bicolor; assembly: GCA_951812265.1. NCBI lineage: Eukaryota > Metazoa > Arthropoda > Insecta > Coleoptera > Curculionidae > Taphrorychus > Taphrorychus bicolor. The sequence continues at coordinate 11,527,902 of OX638299.1, read as the reverse complement.
CCCTATAAGAATTCAATTTTTCCCTTCTTCATTATACTTCTGTCATTGGAATTTTTCTATAACCTTCGCATGGCAGTATAAGTACATCCCACGTAAGCAGTGCAAAAAAAGATAGCCCTATATTATACTATAAACTTATCTTGTTGAAATGCCTGATGTCTACTGATAGGCCATAAATGTGCTGCATGCATTTATTGAAAAAGTTTAGACCTTAATATACCAGGAGATTTACGACTTAATGGACCTAGAACAGGTACATGTAAAAAACGCCAAAACAAATTGCTTCCAATACGATTTTTCTTTCAAGGTTACGGTTGCTGAGATGTCTAAGAGTTGCAGAAAATGTCTTACAAAAATCTGTATTTTGTTGATGTTTTTAGTTAACGGAAACTTTTAACGGTTAGATATTTAGAAAAAAAAAGTATACCCTCCCTTTGGTGACTTTTGCAAAAATGTTCAAATTGTTTTAATGCTGTTTTTTGTTAGAAATAAGACGACTTCAATTTCCTATGAACGTAGTAAACTCAACACGAGTCAGAATACCATAATTGAGTTTTTAAAAATTGGTAAAAGAGTCGATTCTAAAAGTGCCTGAAAATCGATCACTAAAGGGGTTTATCAGCGAAATGGTGGAAGGTGAAAGAGGACATAAAAAAAATAAAAAACTGTTGAATTCACTCTAATCGGTCCACTCGTTTTAAAGTTATAGGCTATAAAATTTAGAAAAAAGAAGGAATAACCCTGTGGCGGAACCTCATCCACCGACTCACAGGTGACAGGGCCGAAACTTAACCGACAGACTCATAGGTTTCAGCATTAGTCCAAATCTTTCATAACTTCACACCGCCTTTCCTACGCTGACAACAAGTTCCAACTATGAACTCTCACCCCGGCGTATAAGGCAGGCTTTTTAAAAGTGGTAAAAAAGTCGATCTTAAAAGTGTCTGAAAATCGACCAATGAAATGGTCTATCTTCGAAATTTTTTAACCAAAAAGACATTTTTCTTGTTAGAGGGAGGAGAAAAGGGACATCGAGAAGATGAAAAAACTGTTGGACTTACTCCAATCAAACCCCTCGTTCTAAAGTTGTAGGCCGTCAAAGTTAGAAATTTAGAAAAAAGAAGAAATACCCTCCTGTTCGTGTAGTGGCTGTATGGGCTGATTAAAAGTTAAGCGGTTCACTAAATTTATCTATTTACACACTTAAGAAACTATGTACAGCAAGAGTAAAAGGTGTCGTTTTAGATGCTTCGGGCACAAGAGCTGGTCAAAAAGTGACCGTAGTTTTAGTGCCCCCAAACTCCTTGCTCTCTTCCGAGAGACCGTAATTTAGGCTCCAGCGGAACATCTGGGAAACACATTTCGAAGCGAATTATTGAACTTAGGATTGTTAGTTACGCTTGGACGACTCGGGATCTAAATTATCTTATACTAGCATGCAATAAAATATATATAAACTAATATCCTATTACAATCCTAAAACTATCACTGAACACCTCCTTTGGTCAATTTCGAAAGAATGTTCGAATTGTTTTAATGCAGCTTTTTGTTAGAAATAAAATGACTTCAATTTCCTATGAACGTAATAAACTCAACACGAGTTAGAGTACCATAACGGAGTTTTTAAAAATTGTTACAAAAAGGCGATTCTAAAGGGGTTTATCACCGAAATGGTGGGAGGTGAAAAAGCACATCAGGAAAAGGAGAACCTGTTGGATTTACTCCAACCGGTCCACTCGTTTTAAAGTTATAGGCTATAAAATTTTGAAATTTAGAAAAAAAGAAGGAATAACCCTGTGGCGGAACTTTATCCGCCGACTCACAGGTGGCAGCGCCGAAACTTCACCCACGGACTAACAGGTGGCAGCATTAGTCCAAATTTTCCATAACTTCACACCGCCTTTCCTGCGCCGAATTTGTCTTCAAATACAAGTTCAAACTATGAACTCTCACTCCGGTGTATAAGACATGCTTTTCAAAAGTGGTAAAAAAGTCGATTTTAAAAGTGCTTGAAAATCGACCAATGAAAGGGTCTATCTCCGATATTTTTGAACCAGAAAAGCTTCCCTCTTGTTAGAGGGAGGAAAAAAAGGACATCGAGAAGAAGAACAAACTGTTGGACTTACTCCAATCGAACCACTCCTTCTAAAGTTGTAGGCCGTCAAAGTTAGACATTTAGAAAAAAGAAGAAATACCCTCCCTTTGGTCAATTTCGAGAGAATGTTCGAATTGTTTTAATGCTGTTTATGGTTAGAAATAAGACGACTTCAATTTCCTATGAACGTAGTATACTCAACACGAGTCAGAGTACCATAACTGAGTTTTTAAAAATTGGTTAAAAAATCGATTCTAAAGTGTCTATAAATCGACTACTAAAGGGGTTTATCACCAAAATAGTGGGAGGTAAAATAGGACATCAAAAAAATAGAAAAAAACTGTTGGACTTACTCCAATCGGTCCATTCGGTTTAAAATTATAAGCCATAGAATTTGTAAATTTAGAAAAAAGAAGGAATAACCCTGTGGCGGAACTTCATCCACCGACTCACAGGTGGCAGCGCCGACACTTTACCACAGGTGGCAGCATTAGTCGAAATCCTTCATAATATCACATCGCCTTTCCTGCGCCCAATTTGTCTTCAAATGCAAGTTCCAACTATGAACTCTCACCCCGGCGTATAAAGCAGGCTTTTTAAAAGTGGTAAAAAAGTCGATTTTAAAAGTGCCTGAAAATCCACCGCTGAAAGTGTCTATCTCCGAAATGTATGAACCAAAAAGACCCTTCTTGTTAGAGGGAGGAGAAAGAGGATATCGAGAAGAAGAAAAAACTGTTGGGCTTACTTCAATCGAACCACGCGTTCTAAAGTTATAGGCCGTCAAAGTTAGAAATTTAGAAAACGAAGAATTGCCCTCCCTTTGGTCAATTTCGAAAGAATGTTCGAATTGTTTTAATGCTGTTGTTTTGTTAGAAATAAAACCACTTCAATTTCCTATGAACGTAGTAAACTCAATATGAGCCAGAGTACCCTAACTGAGTTTTTAAAAATTCGTAAAAAAGTCGATTCGAAAAGTGTCTAAAAATCGATCACTAAATGAGTTTATCATCGAAATGGTGGGAGGTGAAAGAGGACATCAGGAAAAAGAAAAAACTGATTTATTCCAATCAGTCCACTCGTTTTATGGCCATAAAATTTGTAAATTTAGAAAAAAACAAAAAACAACCTTGTGGCGGAGCTTCATCCATCGACTCACAGGTGGCAGGGCCGAAACTTCACCCACCGACTCACAGGTGGCAGCATTAGTCGAAATCCTTCATAATATCACACCGCCTTTTCTGCGCCCAATTTGTCTTCAAATACGTTCCAATTATGAACTCTAACTCCGGCATGCTTTTCAAAAGTGGTAAAAAAGTCGATTTTAAAAGTGCCTGAAAATCGACCACTGAAAGGGTCTATCTCCGAAATTTTTGAAACAAAAAGTCTTTTTTCTTGTTAGAGGGAAGAGAAAAAGGGTACCGAAGAGAAGAAAAAACTGTTGGACTTACTTCAATCGAACCACTCGTTCTAAAGTTGAAGGCCGTCAAATTTAGAAATTTGTATAAAAAGAAGAAATACCCTCCCTTTGGTCAATTTCGAATTGTTTTAATGCTGTTTTTTGTTAGAAATAAGACGACTTCAAATTCCTATGAACATAGTAAACTCAACACGAGTCAGAGTACCATAACTGAGTTTTTAAAAACTGGTAAAAAAGTCGATTCTAAAAGGGTCTGAAAATCGACCACTAAAGTGATACGCAGCTTAAGGCGTGGATTAGGAGTGGATCATAATTTAAAACTTTTGAGTTTTTTTAACCGCAAATTAATTTACAATCAGAGTCTCCCAACTTAATAGATAATTTGATTTTTACATTTTTATTCTCACCATTTTTTCGAGAAACTCCTGAGAAAACTGCGATATTGTGATGGGGGTCAATGAAAACAATTGAAAAAAAACAAACGCCCTGTCTATATATACCCTGTATAAGCTTATGGATGATTTAGTTTATGTAAATGAGATGGGTATTTATTTTTTATAAAGTAATTTTTTTTATAAAAAATCCAAATGAGTGAAAAGCTCTAGGTCTACCAAGATCCCCTTCCTGCTGATCCCTGCAGACCCCCAAAGACATTTTGTACTGTTTTGTATTAAAAAAGAGGAAATTTAATTTAGTGATGTTTAGAAAATGCTTGATTTTTTTGATTGCCACCACCATTTCCAGCATTTTTGGCAAAGTATTTCATTTAAGTTTTAATGTGACACACAAAAAAAGCTTTGTACCTGGCCGAGATTTTATCCCCACGTGAAATTTTTTTTAATGCTTATCAGTTGTCTTTATCTTTTTTTTAATAAATGTGAATCAAGGTGGTGCATTAAAATAAGTATACTAGATAGCGGGTATCCTGAAGTGTGCTGACCATTCACAGCCGATGACGTAGGCATTGTGGAGTATTTCCCACTTGTTTACAATAAACAAAACAAATACAAAAACTAAATATTTATGAAGTCTTTATGAAGAAAAACTACTTATGAAGTCCTTATGAAGTGAATCACCTTGTATATAAATACAAAATATTGAGTAGTATGAAAATGTAGACTTAGTGAACTTTAGTAAGTGAAATATTCCTAAATGTAAAGTTATGTGAAAATGGACTTTGTTGGTTTTTGCAGAACGCGCACTAATCTACTAAACATTTTTTTTCAAAACAGCATAAATTGGTAAGTATAGGTCAACTAATTGAAAAATACCAAAGGTAAGATGCTAAACAATAAGACTATGTGCGGCGGACATTATCAAAGTAGATGATGCAATGGGCGAAGTGGTCTCCCGTGCTTCCCGAAGTTGACTGATTCAACTGTGGTGAGCTCCGTGGTATTTATTACCCCTCCGTCGAGCTGCGGTGGAAGGACTGTGGTGGGGGTAGAGGAGGCGCGAGGTTTCGGCGCACTTGAAGCATGTCGTAGAACTCGCTTCGAGTCTGCATTTAGAAACGTAACTTCCTCCTTCCTCTTGTGCTCCGTAATCCTCGTGCTGGGATTGCGTTTTATGGTGCCAGTGTATACCGGGCCACGGCTGCATGGAACTCGGTAAACTCCGGGTGTCGATCTTTGCCGCCTTTGGCCGATCTCAAGTTCTGTTGTATTGTAAGAGTGGGTTTAAAGACACTTTTAACATTGTGTTTTTGCAGTAGCCAGCCGATCCTGTCCGTTACTTTGTGGATGTATGGTAGGCTAGTCCATCCGGTGTTTTCTTCTTCGTCTTCTCCCGTTGTTCCTTCCTGGCGCTCTACATTTCTTGGACGGACGGCCTTATCGAACCCGAGTTCGATAGGAGTTCAATAGGGCCCCCTTCTTCTAATGTATGTGTTCAATATCATCATTATTAACAGATGACATTGTTCTGCACTTTTCCACTTTTCTGACTCGTTCGTTGGATCTCAACACAAAGGCTCTCTCCATATGGATCTGCATTGTAGATTAATTGACTTTTATCAGTGTAGGGTTATAGTATAATTATAATCGCAGGTCACGATATCACATATTGTATGGGTTAGGTAAACGACATCTAGAGGGTAGTTAGTTCCGTATAGATACGTACATTGAATAATGTTAGTCACTGTTACTGGAAAAAAGAAATAGATACACTTTTTTGCTTTTGCTTCTTCAAGAATTCTCCGTTTAACGAAAACCCCTTAATAAATATGTAGGCAAAGGACGTTCGACTAAATTAATTCTCCAGGCTTTAATCCTAGGGCTTTTGCAACAAAATATACAATCGTTCTGCTCGGGGAAATGCAGAAAGTTGAAACAAAAACCGTCAATTAATTAGCGCAGAGATTTAAGCCGAATTAAGCAAGAGGAATTCGGTCCATTTAATTCATCAGCAGAACGGAGCCACTCACATAAAGCCAATGCACGAGATTTATGAATTGGCTTAGTTGGGAATGTCAACTCGATTTCAGTTCGACCCTGTATAAGTAAGTAAATGCTAGCGGGGAATGGTTGTTCTGGAAATGTGTGGATTATTTTAGTGCAACTCCGTCAAGATTTCACTTCATCGAAGTTGCACCTTCTCTATACCCTGGTTTGCGCCATATTTCCATTATTCTCTGAAGTCGTTAAAATCACTAGAGGTCGACTGTTAAGTGTATGATACTAATTTTAGGTTTGGTGTTTACGGTGAAAAAAAAGCACTAAGCTGTGATACAGGAGAAAGTTTTGTCCTCGGAAAAACTCTGACAAACTGAGTGTAAGAGAAATATTATTACAGCAACTCTGCGAATAGCGCTCTGCTGGAACGTCACTGGAGCAATCGAGAAAGGGTTAAGCACCGCGAGAAGAGCCTGATTAATTAGTCTTCTGTGTAGGGGAGCCATGAAAGTTTACCAGTTAATTAGGAAAGTCGCTCTTACGCTACCTACGCTAATTTAATTTGTCTTTTTATACTATGGATTCTCTCTCTAGGGGGATTAAGTTATATTCTACTGTCGTTGTATAATAAAAATTCTTATATCTAAGAGAAGAGTTTCAGTATTTATTTGCAGCTAATCAAGGTGGTTAGAATTTTTAATAAGTGTTGTTCATATTTTGGAACAAGAAATATTAAAGTTACTTCGAGATTTAAGTCCTTAACGTAGATTAACTGTCCTGCTTCATTTGGCGTTTGTGTAACGATGCACTAAATATTTCGAAACGTTTGTTATATTTGTCATTTTTATAAACTCAGGGAGAGTTTTCAACAAAGATTTAAGGAAAATCTTAACTCTGTTCACTCAGAAATAATGACTTTAAGCGGTGTAATATTTTGCGTCTTTCGAAGTTATGCAGGGTAAATCATTAAGTAGCAGTAAATGGAGGTAGGGTTTTTTTCTCATACAACGCTATACTTTTTGTAATATTTTCTGATTGAATCTCTCATTCGGATCATTTTTCATGTAACTTTTCTATGAATAATTTTAGCGGATTTTGCAGGAATTTATTATTTTATATATTTACTTTTCAAAAATGCATGAATTTCCTGGCCCTAATGCAAATTTAAAATAAGAATACCAAGCAACGCTTATATCATATATACTCTGTTCAGCGAGGGTTCAATATGACGTCACATTCATCATCTCATTTCATTAAAAAAAGATCGCAAAAAAACAGGCGTATTATTAGTTCTTATTAATAATAAATCCACCAGCTAAAGTCAGTTTGACGCTTAATGTCAAAATGTCGTCAATGTCGTCAAAATTTAGAAATCCGAGTCCAGCTTTTGTAGAACTAAATATATAAACGAAAGAATCGCTTTTAAAGGATCATGTAGAACAAGTCACTGTGTGAAGAAAAACCGGAGAAAATTTCCAAGATAGTCGAGAAACAAGCAGTTACAATCGATGAAGCGGCGAAAGAAATTCCATTAACATACGTCCCGAAGGAACTATGAATTGTTGAAAAGAAGCCCCTGTTCCTGAACAACCACCTACTAGTCCACAAAAATATCTTCCCCTGGTTTCACCTAAAGGCTAGATTCGCTTCTGTGGAAATGAATAAAACATTAATCAAAATTAGCAGGTAGCTGAATCAACTAAAGAAGAAATGTGGAAGAACGGTGCTGCGACACAGATAAAAGCAAAACTAGGTGTCTTAAAAAAATTGCCCACACTTAGTTAGATTATGTACTCAATTTAATTTATTTATGTTGCATGTTTTACTATCACATTAATTAAATTGTAAGAAAAATTTCAAGAATTGAATATACAATAAAGGCCTAACAGTTTTTTTTATCAAATGAATGAATTCATGCGGACACGTATTGAACTATTCCGCAGAAAAGGGTGCATTCGAGCGAAAAAATATGTTTGGCGACCCGACGACAAGTGTTTCTGCTTATTGGTTTTACAACGCAAGTTATGAGCACTACTAGGTATAGTAAGCACACAAAAACACTCGAATATCTTGGGCCAATTTTGTCCATATCTTATGATCTACATCCATGGCCGGGTGAATCATAGCAGGTGTCTATGGTAAAGCTGCTGCGGATATTCCTTCTGAATTAATACCCGAAATGGGAAAACTTTGGAATGTTTGCACAAAAGGCTAAACTGTTACCTGCCCCGTGTCAACTTGACATTTTGTTTAACTGACATTTTATCAAAGACAGACGTGTTTTTTTGTATGACGTCACAATTTATGACGTAATATTGAACCCTCGCTGAACAGAGTATAATTAACAATTCAATATAATATGAATGTAACCACCGAGCTCATCTGGAGTTCACATTTTTAGCAGTGGGAACCTTTGAACTGACGACGATTTCCGCCGGAAGTGACGTCTCGGTGACATCATGACGTCTTACGTCAAATTATTGCAAAACAGTTGTCACTGTCATTATTTTTATTACTTCCAATTTCTAAACGAAATCGAACTAAATATCGAATAAGCTTAACTTCTAACCTAACAAAAACTAAATACAATCGACAATTAATATCCGGTCCTGCTTTAAGTTGTGCTGACGTCAAAATTCGCCTTTTATTCAAAATCCTAAAAATATAGAAAAGCCTAGAATATTCTTAGAAGAAAAATAATTGCTAAGAGACACATAAAACAGGTCGTAGATAACTGCGTTCTAAATAAATAGAGCAATAAATCACTTGTGACAGTTTCCACACCGCAGCGCTCAGATAGGCCGCGAAGGTCCAACCTCCAATGTCGCTTCGCCTCCCAGCGCCCGCTCACCGTAACGATATTCTTATTGAGAAAACAAAGGACAAAAGACGGGAATAGTCTCAGTGCACCCTGAGCCTCTATCTGAAAATGCTAGCATGTCATTGTCGTGTCAAGCTCTACATGGTTTTGAATCCGCTGGAACTATTTTGAAAAGACATCTCTATCATCCAATCAAAACAACTCTCGAATGAAGAAAGAGAATTAAGGATTGAGGAATGCAATCTGATTGCACCTAATATGGCAGAAAGTGTCATTGACACACTTTACTGTGATTTAGCTCTTGTCAAGAATATCAAGAAGTTTATTGTTAATGATTGGTGCTGTAGGACGTCGCCGGAGGGTCTATAAAGCTTTTATTATGATTTATTGGTGTTGGCCGACCAGACCCCGCGACCATGGACTTGTAGACTCAATGCGGCCGAGAATGATTTATTACCTTGTTTACGCTATTTTTTAGTGTTACTTTATAAAATAAAATCCTAAACCTGTAAGAAGGTGGGCACTTCCAAAGTTAGCTTAGGGACTAATATTGCGCTTAATTATTGTAATGACAAAAAAATTTGGTTTTTTTAAATTTTAGTTTAGGAACGATTACTACTTGTGGTGTACTAGCATCCCTTTGGCATGCTGTGTACCTTGGCTTGCAATGAAGTCTTGGGGAATACCTTTCCATTCTCACCATAAGGATTTCATCGGATTTTGATCATGAGATTTTAAGACTTTTACAGGTTTTTAGAATTAGAAGAGAAAAATATCATGTTGAAGTTGTCAATAAAAGAAGACGCAACTGGACCCAAACTACAAGAAAATCTATCTTGTCTCTCTCACAATTACTTATAACCTGAAAATGTACCTGAAAGAATATAAAATGATGAGTCCTTTGTTAGCGGTGTGTTTCCGGACTCGCTGAGGAGGGTAGTGGTGCTGGCGCTTCACAATGGAGGTGACGTCGATGTTTATAATGTAATTAATAGAGCGTTTGGTCAAGAAGAAGGTGTTGGGCTTCTTGAGAAGATATAACATACTCAATGACTGCCAATTTGGCTTCCTTGCGGATCGGAGCACCAATGACGCAATTTTTAGAGTACTGGAATCTTTGTACTTCGGCTTGAATGATGGCTAGGTTTCTGCGGTTGGGTTTTGTGACGTGGCTAAGGCTTTTGACAATGTGAACCATCGGCTGTTGCTTAGGAAGCTTGAGTGTTACGGTTTTAGGTGCTCTTGTCTTAGGTGATTTGAGTCTTATTTGTCGGATCGAGTGCAGTAAGTCTCTATTGGAGGCAGGACTTCTTCTCCCGCTGCCTTGAGGGTGGATGTTCCGCTGGGGTCGGTGCTTCGGCCTTTACATTTTCTCCTGTTCATTACTGACATGCCGAACTTGGATATCGGTGCTCCGATTTCTCTGTTTGCGGATTACACCACTTTGCTTCGGACTTCGGACGATTCCACCGGGTTGGAGGAGTTGGTCCGTGGAGACTTGTTGAAGGGCAAGACTTGGTTTGACGCTAGCAGACTCTCTTTCAATATCTCAAAAACAAAAATCCTCTCTTTTGGTTGCGATACCCCCCACCCTTCACATTGCAGGTTCCTGGGGCGTCAGGTGGATGAAAGGCTGAAGTTCGATTTTCAGGTCTCCGTCCTGAATGGCAGGTTTTCGAGCGGCTCTTATGCTTTACGACTGCTTGCCATTTATTCGGATATTCCTGTACTGATGATGGCTTACCACTCCTTGATTGAGTCGCACCTGCGATATGCAGTCTCATTCTGAAGTTGTCAATAAAAGAAAAAGACGCAACTGGATCCAAACTACAAGAAAATCTATCTTGTCTCTCTCACAATTAGTTCTGAAAATGTACCTAGAAGAATATAAAATGATGAGTCCTTTGCTAGCGGTGTGTTTCCGGACTCGCTGAGGAGGGTAGTGGTGCTGCCGCTTCACAATGGAGGTGACGTCGATGTTGGTTCTAACTTTAGGCCAATTTCGCTGCTTCCGATGCTATCTAAATTAATAGAGCCTTTGGTCAAGAAGAAGGTGTTGGGCTTCTTGAGAAGATATAACATACTCAATGACTGCCAATTTCGCTTCCTTGCGGATCGGAGCACCAATGACGCAATTTTTAGAGTACTGGAATCTTTGTACTTCGGCTTGAATGATGGCCAGGTTTCTGCGGTTGGGTTTTGTGACGTGGCTAAGGCTTTTGACAATGTGAACCATCGGCTGTTGCTTAGGAAGCTTGAGTGCTACGGTTTTAGGTGCTCTTGTCTTAGGTGATTTGAGTCTTATTTCTCGGATCGAGTGCAGTGCGTCTCTATTGGAGGCAGGACTTCTTCTCCCGCTGCCTTGAGGGTGAATGTTCCGCAAGGGTCGGTGCTCCGGCCTTTACATTTTCTCCTGTTCATTACTGACATGCCAAACTTGGATATCGGTGCTCCGATTTCTCTGTTTGCGGATTACACCACTTTGCTTCGGACTTCGGACGATTCCACCGGGCTGGAGGAGTTGGTCCGTGGAGAGTTGTTGAAGGGCAAGACTTGATTTGATGCTAACAGACTCTCTTTCAATATCACAAAAACAAAAATCCCCTCTTTTGGTTGCGATACCCCCCACCCTTCACCTTGCAGGTTCCTGGGGCGTCAGGTGGATGAAAGGCTGAAGTTCGATTCTCAGGTCTCCGTCCTGAATGGCAGGTTATCGAGCGGCTCTTATGCTTTACGACTTATGCTACCACTCCTTGATTGAGTCGCACCTGCAATATGCAGTCTCATTCTGAGGCGGCTGCAGCCGCCAATTATTCGATACAGTTTTTGTCCTCCAAAAATGTGTTCAGGACAGGGCAGGGGGGCAGCTGCCGAACGCTGTTCAGACACTTCGGGCTCCTGACGCTTCCATCTTTGTACCTCTTCGAAAGCGTCTGTTTGTGGGGTTCAGACGTAGAGGAGCGGGTCCTGCCTCTCTCCCGCGCTGTACTAGGAGCAGCAGTGGCTCAGTTAGGTTACCTAGACTGCAGTCTTCCCGAGTTGGGAATGCCTTTGTGTATTCTGCAGGGAGGGCTTATAATAGGCTTCCCTTGGCAGTCAGACGTATTGATAATTATAGGCTTTTTTGGAGTAACATTAAGAGTATTCTAATTGAAAAGGAATACTATTCAGCGGAAGAATTTTTTAATGATGCACTTTAGTCTCATTCTAAATTAATTCCTCTTTCCTTCCATTCCTTTCAGATAGGTTTTATCAATTTTATTAATTTTATTTATATTCATTGTCTGTTAATATTGTTTTAAGGATTTTTATTGTTAATATTTTTTTATTGTTGTTAAACGTTTTAGTTAATTTTAGTTTTTTGATTACATGTTTCGGTACTCAAGACAGTTTTGCTAGCAGTACCAAGAAAAAGTCTCCTGGTGGCGCCATCTGTGTCCGTTTGTTGAACTAACGTGGATTTGTCCAGTATGAACGTCATTGCTCGTCATTGAAAATTTGGCAAGTTCTGATTATGACAACGCCTCACTGACGAGCCGTATACGGCGAAAGTAGTCTGGGGGTGGACACAGTTAGAATAATGGTCGAAAACAGCAATTTCATAATACTGACGGCTAAAAATTGATTATACTGGGCGAGTGCAATCTCGTTAGTTCAACAAACAGACACAGATTGCGCCACCGGGAGACTTTTCTCGGTGACGCTATGAAACGTGTCTGAAGTACTGAAAATTTGGCAAGTTTTGATTGTGTCAAAGCATCACTGACGAGCCGTATACGGCGAAACTAGTCTGGCGATGGGCACAATCAAAGCTTGCGAAATGATGGTCCATCAGTCGTTTAAAATGTGGAAAACAGCGTTTTCAGAGGAAATGTAGTTTAGTGATTTTTAAAAAAATTCCTAATTTTCACCACCAGTGTTGCCAATGCTTGGAAAATTGTCCAAATTCTGGGAGTTTTATCGGAATAAATGTGAATAGGAAAATTGGGGAGAAAATTACTCTTTTAAGCAAAAATGGGAACTTCTGCCCTCGGAGTAGTGCCGAGCTCGAGCCGCCTAGGCTATTTTTCTCTAAAGATGCTTGTAAAGCGAGATAGCATTTATTATTGGTTAGACTTTTGACACCTTTAAATATGATCATTGTATATGAATCACAAGTAAATCAATGAATGGATAGTTTGGTCCCTCTCTGCCAGAGGGCCATGGGGGACGTTGTCAATCTCGTCATCTTCATGGGGGACCATAAACTTGGCAACGGTGGAAATGTCACGGCAAAAGTAAAAATAACCACAGCTGTATACTCTATACAATTAAAAACAAAATGTCTACTTCTCTACTGCATTGGGTGAACAAGGATGGATATTTTCTATAAATATAAAGTCATTATAAAAACTAGTAATTTTGCAGACGTAGAGAAAAAGATATGCCAATTCGTCTGTCATTATTATTTATTAAAGTTTGGTTATGTGGTGTACGTATAAGTACTTGTGATATTATGTTATTTTACTTTCTTTTTTTGGCAAATGCCGGCCAAAAAGAAAAATGAGAAAGGATGACCTTTATTACGTACTGTCGCCGCATCCATTTAAGTTATCCTATACCCAGAGCCGTAGTTACAATGGGGCAGCCAGGGAACCCAGGCTTCAGAGCACAGCATGAAGGACCTCAATGGATTGTGAATATTGTGATTGTATAGTAGTACGAATGCGATGCACCCCTTGGTACCGGAGCTATCAGTGTCAGTAACTGGAGGAAGGTACTGCCCGTGCCTAAAATCTTTGATAGTTGATACACTCTTTGGTACCGGAGCTATATCAGTATATGTCTCACAACAACGTGTGTATAATATGGATTCTGGATATGCACCCCGTCATTGCTCAGCTCACAGGGCATGCAAGTCCAAGTGCGAACCACCTGAAGGAAGGTACTACCTTTGTCTAATAACTATAGTAGTACGAAGCGTGTGTCATATGGGATGCTGGATAGCCCTGTAGGCTCCCGAAAGATTGTCACCTAGGTACACCTTGTATATGTATCATGTAATAAAGAGGACCCTGTATCTCTTAGCGTTTCCTAAAGTACAACGGTCACCCTCCAGATCATCCCTGAATTTGTTACAACCTGTACAAAAACAAACTCTTTTCAAATTTATGAACTCTGTGAACTCAATATCTCCATTTTATATTCAAAGTGTTTTTATAGGTAAAATTATAATATTAGGTAGGTTACTTATGGTTAAAATGCATTAGTTTTATAATAAGTTAAGTTTTAAATAAATAAAAAGTATTGATTTTCTAAAAAGAACATTAAAAAAAGTTACAATATTGGTAAAATTCTTTAATACTCTTGTTAATAATATGATGTTAGTAAATAATATCTAATCCTAATAATATCCATAATACAGTATGAATAATTAATAATACACATAATACAGATATATAGCTTGCCCAATTTTATTCCTCTCAAAAGTCTCTCTTTTTGTTTCAATCATGGAAATTCCTGTATGAAAGACTTTGCTGCAGTGTTACATCTTGTATTCTGGGTTTTAATAAATAACAGAAAGTTAGCTTGAAAGTATGTGTGACACGTAGTTGTAAGGTCAATCTTAAGAGTACCTACCACCCTAACGCTAATAAAAACAATGGTTGTCCACTGATCCTCCAAACCTCCATAGGTTTAGTTCCCTAGTATCATATAGGTACAGGTGAAACCATCTGGAAAACCAGCGATTGCTTTTGTTTCATACTATCATGAATTTAGCCTATAATAAATGGAATTACAAGGATTTGTCTTACTAGTCTTTAACATTATAATATCTTAATTTTGTGTTGATTTGCTTGTAATAAACTCCCTGCTTTGTAAGAATTAAGGGACATCCTGAAACTTGTCACATATCATTAATTTGGTTTCTGCGCCATTAGGTTCACTCAGTTCACTGTTCACTCAGTCCATTGTTCTAAGTAACGGCAGCAGCTTTTTTAGTTATTTATCGGCTGCCTCATTAACTAGCCGAAATATCCAGTTTTTTTACTCCAATATCCATAAGATTCCCTGGGTTTTCGCGCCATTAGATTCACTCACTTCTCTGTTCACACTGTTTTAAGTAACGGCAGCAGGCGAAGGCATTTTGGTACTTATTGAGTTATTTATCGGCTGCTTCATTAATTAGCCCAAATATCGAGGTTTTTTGCTCCAATATCCATAAAAATGTAGAAATTATGAATTGTAAATAAAAAAAAATGTGACATACCATGACAAATATGACTGCAGGCAAGAGAGCAAGGAGCATTTCGGAGATCTTTATCTAGCTGACGTGAAGTCAGTATTACGTAAATTACAATTGCAACAACGCCGGAAATAAAACGGCCTTGAAATATTTGTCTAAAATGATGATGTCCCTAGGCTCCGGTGACATCTAGTGAACACCACCATAAGTGCCATTGACCTACTATTAGATTTAAATACAATTATACGATATAGATTTGACAAGACAAATGACATTTGTCAGTGCTAGCACTTCAGTACTGTCACTGTTTGTGTCTGTTTTGCGCACGTGCACGAGAAACCAGTGAAGTAAAATTCCAATTTTGAGTTTTGGTATGTGTATCTGTAGTTTTTTTTATTTTTTACCTGTTTTTTTTTTGACAATAGAAAGTTACACTTAGCCCGCTTAGCCGCAAACTACAAGGTTTGCGGCTAACCATGGATGAACCAACTCCCAGTAGTCCCAGTTCCGCTTCGAGTTCAAATGAAAGTAAATATGGCCTTCAAGGAAAAAGAAAAAAGTTCGAAAAAGCGCAAAGTTACGCATGATGGGGAAAAAATGTTGGCTGGATTATCCCGAATATAAAGGATGGTTAGAGAAAGCAATGACCACGCATGCGCATTATTTTTGAAACAGAGGTTATTCTGCGCCGTATGCCCATGTTTGTATCTAGTAATGTAAGGTCTTGGGATGTAAAAAATTTAGGAATTTTTCACATCTCAAATCAACAAAAAAGCTTTTCTACAGGGTGTACATAAAAATCGCGAAATATCAAAGGTATATATTTTTTTAAATGGAATACCTACTATATTTGTGCATTTTTGCATTGCGTAAACGTTACTTTGCATTTTTTATGAAGCATGTCTTATAGCTATCTCCATTTGTTTCCTTGATAAATTGTTCCTGATCTATTAATGGATGTGTTTAGCCAGTCACTTAGAGATTTTCTTTTAATCCTATGAAAACATGTCAAATGCAAAAATTTGTTGATTATTATGTGTATAAGTTTTACAAAATATAACATTTTATATAGGGTGTACCCAAAACCGCCAGTATACCAAAGTTCTATATATATATTTTTTTAAATGAATCACCTAGTATTGGCGTAGCGTACACTATCTGCAAAATATGTAGAATACAAAACTGCAAAAACATAAGGGGTGTTCGTCCATTAAAAAAAATAACTTTGGAATACTGTCGGTTTGTGTACCTATCCTGTATAAAATTGTTAAATTTTGAAAAACCCACTCTACAACTTTTGCACTTGTTTTCTAAATATGAAAAGACAACCTCTAGCTAGATTAATCTTGGAGAAATCCGAATTTCTCATTATCCGGTCCCCACCGATTCGGTTAATTGGACTTCTACTGTACTAATTTTCAAAAAGTTTTTTCAATTTTTTAAATTTTGCTCAAGATTCGTTTTTTTTTAAGTATTCAGAGACATCCTGTGGGTATATGCATAAATAATAATTAACTGAGAACTTTGTAGTAACTAAAAGAGAAGAACAATAATTAGGAATATTGTCTTATTACTTGTTGCAGATGTTCGGTGTCGCGGAGAGACGAAAACCGGTCATCTTTCAGCCCTACACGCGTCCCCGGGCCCAGAATAATGACCGCCCCCCGGTCACGGGGGCCTCCATAATTAAAAGACCGCCGTCGACGGGATTACTCCACTTTATTTATAGTCACGATCTATATTGTTAATTAACGTTCTCATTTTCAGCTATCAAGGCTGTCAAGTTGGACGGAATCAGTCTTGCATTAATAGCGCACCACTTCAATTATTGCAGGGCTTGTGCTTTAATTATGTCGAATGAAGAATCCCATTGCCTTGCGTTGTTCCTTGCTTAAACGGTTTTACTAAGTTTGTTTCTAGGTAAAGCTCTTGTGATGTTAATAAATCAGTTTTTATAGAGACCAAACTATCCGTGAGGGCAATTTTTTTTCGCTATCATATACATTGCGCAATCAATCAACAGTGTAACAAGCACAACATGCAGGGCCGAATGCGAGTTCTTTTTTTTACGCCCCTATTAAAAATGCCTTCTAATTATGTACAATGTACCCGAGACCAATTAAAGTTTAACAACGCCGACACAGGGACTAACCAATATCCTCCATCCAGCTTAATTGGCCTAGTACGATCGATTGTATCTCTTACTCCGCACAATGAGGCAATTAAAAACGCAATAGCGCCGCATTTTGCTTCCCGAACCTGCAATAATTGGAGTGGTGATTTTTGAAAAAAGTCATTACCCACTCCGCCATGTTGGAATAAGAGCAAAAATGTTGTACGTTCTGCTCTGTAATTTGTTTCCTATTATACGAACTTGCACGTAAAACTTTTATGATATTTCATACCTCGACGGAATTGTAACAGAGGTCAATGTTGTGACAAGAAATTGCTAAAAACCGCATGTTTAGTGAGAGCAATATCAGCTCATTTGATAAGATCGTTATGGCTCATAACAGCTAACTTTCTTTTAAAAAAATAATGTGTTGTTTTTTTTACAATCGCGTTAAGGAATGTGATGCACTTTTCAGTACATATTAGAAGTATTGAAGGTTTGTTTGCTTTGTCATCATCACAAGAAAAATAAGAAATTCTCTGACAGGAAAAGTCTATTCGCATCTCTCTTCTGATTGCAGATTATACTATTGCACCATCTTTATCTTAAACGTACCTACTCCCCGACTTAGTGCCATCCCATCAATGCAAAGAAGAGGGAAATACACCGGAATGCCTACGTCATCGGCTATGATTGGTCAGCACACTTCAGGATACTCGCCATCTAGTATATTTATTTTAATGTTCCTCGTTGATTCACATTTATTTAAAAAAAAGGTAAACACAACTGTACAACTTTAATGAAATACTTTGCCAAAAATACTGAAAATTGTGGTTCCCAGTGTTGCCAACACTTAGGAAAATAAATTCCCAGCACCAAAACCAGAAATTCCCAAAGACCTTACATTACTAGATACAAACATGAGCATACGGCGCAGAATAACCTCTGTTTCCAAAATAATGCGCATGCGTGATCATTGCTTTCTCCACTCCTCCACTTTAACCATCCTTTATATTCGGAATAATCCAGGCAACATTTTTTCCTCATCATGCGTAAGTTTGCGGCACTGCTCCGAGGGCAGAAATTCCCATTTTTGCTTGAAAATAGTATATTGTGCAAACTATTGTTGAAAATTGCAGTTTTCACACGAGTGTGACGGTTTGTACACGAGCAGTGATATTCTGACAGCATTGTCCTTGATTCCGCTAGAGTGGACCCTAAAATACTTGGATGATTGGGGTGGGATAAAAGGACTTGGACGATTTGGGTGGGGGTGCGCGCAGGAGAAGACCCTTGATGGCGTGGATGAGGCACAATTGGCGGGTGAGGTGACAGTCTGTCCATTGAAACCCAAGGTGCTGATGCTTGGTGATTTTAGTATTGTGAGCGTGGCTAATGTGTTGACAGAGACCCTGTCGTATCGGTACAATGTGGACGTCTGCCCGCCCATGGACTTATATAATATGGATGGAACAAATGCCCTTATCTTTGAGAAGACTAAGAACCTTACAGGTATAGACACTGTAATATGTTACATGGACTTGTGCAATGGCGTTCCCACCCGATCCCAACTACGGGAGATCCTTTCAGTGGGACGTTTCACTAACTTGTTGATGATGATAAAGTGTGACTTCAGACTTGTGAAAAGTAGCATCTATTATGGTGTATTGCACTCTGTGGTGAACCTCCCGCGTGGGAAGGGCCTCTCAATAAGACTTATTGCTGATCATCGCGACAGGTATGTCGCGATGTCATTGAATGTCGGAAATTTCCGTTCGGAAAATTTCTGCCTTTACATCCCTGTTTTTAAATAACTCTCAACTATCATAAATAAGTTCTATGGATTCCTGAGTGTGATTAGCCTGTCATTTAACAATATGATGATGAAGATTTTGTGTTTGCAAAAGTATTGTATTATTTCTATGCAGGGTAATTTTTAAGTTGGTGACTATTGTGACTTACTTCATTCTACCACAAAATAAAGCTAAAAAGTAAAAAATAGGAATTTTTCCATTGGCAGTATGTGCACTGTTTCAAAATGCATATTCTAATTCATAATATAAAACCTGATTTGAAATATTTCCATATTTTCAATAAAATTTTGTAGCTGTGTCGATAGCTAACTATATAGGAATTTTTATAAAAAATATGTTCAGTAGCATCACCTACGGGCAGGTTTAATGCTTACATTAAACTAACCTGAACTAACCTGATTCTACATTGGAAATTGGAACCCTCAATAATGTCAAATTTTTATTTTAAGGTAACATTCATGTACAGAAAGGAAATCTCCTCTGAAAACTGAATTATAACTCAATAATTCAGAAGAAAATTGAATATGCAATTCAAACATAATAAGATTTTTCGAGATACTACCTTTTTTATTCGAGACCGAGACCGAGACCGAGACGCGAGTTGCTACTACGAGACCGAGACCGAGAATACGCGAGTCTCGGTCTCGGTCTCGATGCACAAGACCGAGACCCAGACCGAGACTCAATTATAAATTCAAGACCGAGACCGAGAGTATGTAAGTCTCGGTCTCGGTCTCGGTCTCGTGAAGCTCTAGTCGCAGAGGCTGGGACGCAATGAAAGTGATGATGATCCTGTTCTTGATATGGGACCTTGTATGCGCGAGAGTTTTTATTTCTTTCCTGTGGACTGTATTGAACTTAGGACTGTTTTTCGTGAGATGAGCAATTTGAATGCTGCGGGCTGGGATGATGTATCCATAAGAATATTTAATTTGTTACGGGATGTGGCAATAATAGCGCTTACAAATGCTATGAATCATTCCGTGCAGCATGGATACTTTCCGAGTGTTTTGAAGTCAGCATCGGTCATACCACTGTTCAAATCTGGTGAGCGAGAGTCCGCTTCTAATTATAGAGCCATTTCCTTATTGCCCACTATGAGTAAGATTATAGAGAGGGTCATGGTAAGAAAATTGTCCTCTTTCTTGCAAATTCATTCTATCCTTAACTCATCTCAGTATGGCTTTAGGAAGGGTCTGAACACTGCGGATGCTATGTTCGGATTGCTGGAGGATTTGTATGTCGGCCTTGATGATGGGGAGGTGACTTCGGTGGTTTTTTGCGACCTGACAAAGGGATTTGATTGTGTTTGTCACAGGACCTTGCTTCGTAAGCTGGAGTGGTGTGGCTTCAGGGTTGGTGTGTTGGAGTGGATGGGCTCATATTTGTCGGATAGGACGCAGGTTGTTCGGTTTGGTGAAGGTGTATCAGCTAGGGGGAGGCTTTCTGCGGGGGTGCCTCAGGGTTCGGTGCTTAGCCCCTTACTGTTCTTTATATATGTGAACGACCTCCCCTCAGTGTTCAGTTCGGCAGGAGCATTTCGTTTGCTGATGACACGGCATTCATTTGGCGACACAAGGATGTCTCAGTCTTAGAGCGCTGGGTTAATGCGGATTTGGAGGTGGTCAGGATGCGGATTTGGACGTGGTCAGGGGATGGTGCGTGGCGAATGGGCTTACCCTTAATGTCTCCAAGACAAATATCTTAAACTTTAAATGCACTATAAATGCTTGTGTTGGGTCAACCCCAGGGGACTGCCTGAACTCTTGTCGGTACCTGGGCTTTAAAGTCAATCGAAGGCTCAAATTTGATAAACATATTGAGGGTCTCTGTGGTAAAGTGTCCTCAGCTTGCTATGCTGTACGTTCCGTACGTCTCAACCTTGGAGTTCCACTGGCTAGGGTTGCTCTTGTGGAGTCTCACCTTAGGTACGGCATTTGTTACTGGGGTACGTGTGGCCTTGGATTGTTTGAGCGTGTCTTCAGGTTGCAGAAGCGTGCGGTTAGATGTTTGTGTTCCCTGGGATCGAAAGATTCTTGTAGGGGTCATTTCGCTGCACAAAGGCTTCTTACTCTCCCTTCACTATTTATTTTGGAAACCGCATGCATAATGCATAAAAAGCATTTTGACTCAATCTATGTGCGTGCGGATTCTGCCACACTTGCTCGCTTCTTGATTCCTCTCCCTATCCCTCCGCTTGCTCTTACGTGGAATTCTATTATTTATGTTTCTAGGAAGATCTTTAACAGCCTTCCGCTTGTCCTAAGAAGCATTTCCAGCTACACGCCATTTAGACGCCGACTCAAGGCTTAACTTTCGGACGGAGAATATTACTCTTTGAATGAGTATTTTGCGCAGTCAGGGGGTTAGAGTTTCAGTTTGCTTTGTTTGAATGGTAGTATGGATTGCTCTTGTAAGATGCTTTTATTTGTAATGGTCTCTTTCTTTATAAAAACACTATAGGAATAAGTTTAATCATGTGACTATTAATAGGTAATTGACTGCATGATGGGTACTCTTGTAATTTATAATATTAGGTTTTAAATTCATTGTTTTTTTATATATTTATGTTGACATATTGTGCTTTGTTACCAGTGTGTGTTTCTTGAGAGAAACCATTTTGTTCAGACTGAAGCTTGTTGTTGCTACATATTCCTGTATAAATTTAATTTAAGCATGGCTTTGTCTACAAAAACCCTTTTTTTACTGACAGTAAAGCATTATTGAATTGAATTGATACAACGTCGCAAGAGTGTGAAGATTGATTTTCGTACGTGTTGCACACTATACTTTTTCTATGACTGCGATTTTGCTTCATAAATGATAGTTCGTATTAGAAAGTATACGCAAGGCATGTACAAAGCAATGAGAAGCGTGTGCAAAGTGGACTTCGCAATGTGCACTTTGTGCACAACGTGCAAAATTTGCATTCGTAGAAAAAGTAATTTTCTCCCTAATCTTCCTAACCACGTTTTATTTCGAAAAAACTCCCAGAATTTGGGAAATTTTCCAGGTATTGGCAACACTGGTGTTGCCAATCAAAAAAAAATCAGGAATTTTCTAAAAATCACTAAACTACATTTTCCTCTGAAAAGGCTGTTTTCGACCTTTTAAACGACTCATGAAACAACATTTTGCAAGCTTTAATTGTGCCCATCCCCAGATTAGTTTCACCGTATACGGCTCGTCAGTGAGGCTTTGACACAATCAGAACTTGCGAAGTTTTCGGTACTCAAGAGACGTTTCATAGCAGCACCGAGAAAAGTCTCTCGGTGGCTCCATCTGTGTCTGTTGAACTAACGAGATTGCACTCGTCCAGTATCAACTTCATTGCCTGGTTTAAGGAAAAATGATGCAGATTACTGTAAAATACAGTAATCAATTTTTAGCGGTCGGTCGGTACTATGAAAACGCTGTGTTTGACCTTTCAAACGACTGATGAACCATCATTTCGCAAGCTCTAATTGTGCCCATCCCCAGACTAGTTTCGCCGTATACGGCTCGTCAGTGAGGCTTTGACAGGGCGAATTTCAAAACTCCCACCAGGTTTTACCGGTAGATGACCCGGCGAATTTTACAATTCGCCCACACAATCAGAACTTGCCAAATTTTCAATGACGGGCAACTTTCATTGAGATGGGCCAAAGACCGCAGAAATCCTTTTCATATATCTGTGGCTCGGTATACGGGGTGTTCATTATAAAATTTCATCTTCACAGAAAAGGATGACATAATCAAAATAAATGGACTTTTGTTTCTCCATCTTTTTCTTTTGAGCCAACTAGATGAAGTTGTATAATGAACACCCCGTACGTTGGCATCACCAAACGCAGTGTCAATACGAGGATTACGGAATACAAGAGGAGCTGCAGGCTAGGACAAACACAAAAGTCAACAGAGTACGCTCTCTCCGAAGGTTTCGCAGCGTTTCTATGCGAGACTAAGGAGAGAGGCCATTGAGATCTTTAAACAAGGCAACAATTTCAACAGGAAGGAGGAAATTACGTTTCTAAATGCAGACTGGAAGCCAGTTCTACGATATACTTCAAGTGCGCCGAAATCTCGCGCCACCACTACCGCCACCCCGGACCCTCCACTGCAGCGCAACGGCGGACGAATAAATATCACTTCGCCCATTGTCTCAGCGTCTTTGATAATGTCTGCCGCAGCTGTAGACGAAACGTCAGGAAGAAATTATATTGGACCATGGCTTTAAAGCACGAAAAACACTTTAGATTGTAATTTAAAATGCCATTACGATCTGCATCGAAATTCGTATCTCTTACGGTTTAAGAGATCCCAACGATGTGCGGCGAATTTGAATAACACTGTATTTTTGATGGCTTGCCTGGATGGATAAATTTTGATGTTTGTGTTTGTGTCAAAAAGTTGATAAAGATAAACCCTCTAACTATTTTTTTTATTTTTGCAAATTACCAAAATCACTAAGGAGCAATGAAATGGTTATAAATAGTAAAGCAGTTTTTCGAATCCACCTTAGCAACAGGTATAACACAAAATCTATAGGTTGACTGCGTTTGGAGACCAAAGAACGTTAATCTTAAGTGTTAAGTAACCACGTATTTTCTTTCTTTACATCTTCTAAACACTGAAAATGGGTTTCTTTCAACGACTCCTCTATTTTTCGAAACAAGAAGACGTCACAGGGAACTAAATCAGGTGCATATGGAGGGTGAATGACGACAGGTATTATTTATTTGTCATAGTCTTCTCAAAACACACAAGCAGTAAATATTTGGTAGAGAGTCTGCCCTTCTGGCACCCATTCGAAGTGAATTATGCACTTCAAAAAAACGATGAGCATCGCCTTCAGTCTAGATTTAATCATCTTGGCTCTTTTAGAAGAGAAATAGTCATGTTTTGTCGCAAGAAACCACTTTTTTTTTAACTTTTTAAGAATATCTGAACCAACTTGTTGGGGTTTTTGATCCTGAGAAAGGTTGTTTTCGATCTCTTTCATATCAAAATCGTTAAATAAAATATTTCTGATTCCCTGTTAATGATGAGCATATACGCTACCATTCTTCTACTCAAACGTCGTCCGTTTACTACAAAACTGACTTGTTTTCATCATACCAGGACGGTATGGTGCGGTGAGAAGAATACCCAAGAGTTTTACAATTGGAACTGCATTATTTATAGAGCTCGTTTCCTTCATAACATTTTTTATCCACTATCATACTATAATAATCACACTATTCTTGTTCATTCTCAAGATTAACGATAATCTTTATTCACTTGTGAATAATGTTCATGTCATAATGGGTTGTCATGGAAACGAAGCATGTCGTAGACAACTGGCAACTCAAAAAGTAAACCGCCCTAAACATAAAATTGGTAGTTACCACCGGTTCATTCAAATAATTATCTTTTATTTGGATGTATTGGGACACATGTAGGTTACAGTGTCTCTCTTTTACTAAAAAAGATACCTTTCACTAAAAAATACTTAAAATAGGCCATAAAGTTGAGTAATTGACCCTCCACCCTCGTAGCATTGAAATGACCATGCACGGTCGACTAGACCGTCATCTATATGACGCATCAAACGTCGCGCCGTCGGCGTCGATTAGCGAAACCAGTCGTGATTTTAAAATTGTGAATTATCTTTGTTGGACCTATAACCTATCATAATTGAGAAAACCTGGAATCTTGGTCGTGGATAAAGTAAAGTATTCAACTCGCATTTAATGAGAGCCGTTATTCTCAAGAGTAACGTTTGAGCACACGAGCGAAGCGAGTGGCACAAGTTGCTCGAGAGAATAACGCTCATTAAATGCTTGTTGTATAATATACTAATTTTTATACTGAAAACTCATAGTCAGCTCTGTCCCGCAGTCTATCCGACACCTCCACCCTACTCTTTCTACACTCCTCGAGGTTGGTCCCATCAGCAAAGAAAACTAATCTAGAAGTAGGTTTCAGTAAGAAAGAGACAGAGTATGTTCAAGAATGGATTTCTGAGGTACACCTATATCTAAATGGTTCTCTCCGTTTAAGTCACTTTTCCAACCCTGATTTCCTGTGCTTTTGATGAAAGGTATTATGGCAGAAACTTCAAACTATCAGGCCTTATATATGCCATAAGACGTAATGTAGCTTGCGAAGGAGAACGTCGTGTGGGATGCAGTCAAAGACCTTGCTAAGTCACAAATTATGGATGCTTCGAATAGCTTTTCATTGAATGAATCCTGAATATAGAACACGTGATCTACCTCAGAAAACACTTCGTCCCTAATGCACAGATTGATCAGCGGGAGATCAGATGTTTAACACTCTTAATAAGTTCGTTTTAATCATCCAGCAAATCTGGAGACCCCTCCTGTTTTACAGTTTTGGCCCCCCTTTAAACTGGTGACGATATCCGCCGGAAGTGATGTGTCGATGACGTCAGGACGTCTTACGTCAAACTATTGCAAAACAGTTATCACTGTGTTTATTTTTATTATTTCTTATTTCCAATCCAATCAAATATCGTACTTATATCAATCTCCAAACTAGGGCGCTAGAGCTCCTAGCCTTTAGCTGACCTAGCTGCAAGGTTTTCTAACACTGAATTCCCAACTGACCTGAACAAAAACCAAAAACAATCGACATCATCAATATCCGGTCCGGTTTTAAGTTGTTATGATGCTTGTATGACGTGCGTTGACGACAAAATTACGTCACGGCAACCAGAGTGCCGGACTTTCGGTCAAAAAACGTAAGAATTTTTAGGAAAATATCGACATTTGTTGGCTCTCTCCATATCTTCAAGATCAATTGTTTTAATAGAAATCTCTAACCTCACTATAGAAAGAAGTAGACCACATTTCGCTCATTGAATGCAGTAGTGGCACAACTCAAAAAACATTGCTTTGAGAAACTCAATATTTAAGATTTGGGTTATACATAGGATACTGTTTTGACTTGAAAATGAAATAATATGATGAATAAAAATGAAAAAATAATACGACCATAAAAAGAGATAATTTTGTGCCAGTTTTGGCTCCAAGGTAGAGGTTGGAATTTCTAGTTCAGACATTTTGTTATCTAGAATTTCGACTTTTTTGAGTTGTGCCACTATTGCAGTCAATGAGCGATTGATCTTGGAACAACTAAAAGCTAATTTGTTGAGCTAATTAGCTAAACGCTAATTTATTCAGGCAAATTTTGATAGGCAAAATGTGGAAAATTGTCATTGCAGCCGTCTGCTTGGATACTTTCTTCTCACTTCACTCTACTAACCTGAACTAACCGAAACATTAAGAACAAACAAGTTAAAATTTTCTATATAAAGACCGCAGATTTCCCAACCCAGTCTAAGGATATTTAACATTATTAGCATAATTGCAATTAACTTGTTAATAGTAGTTTTTCGGGTATAAGGCGGAATAAAACCAGCTCTCGTTTAAACAATTTGCCGATGTTTCGATTGAATATTGCAATGTTCGTCAGGTCGTTTTTTTGAAGAAGATTACAATATACAATTGAAACGTCTAGAATTTTTTTTAAACGATAGCTTTAAACGTTCTACATCCGAATACTATCCATTTAAAACAGGAAGGATAATAGTACACAATAAATAAAAATTTTGAATTCGACGTAACTTGGAATCCATAGAACGTTAGTTTCCTACCTTTATACCTTAGGAATGTCAATTTTAAGTTTAAGCACTGATGGTGGGCTGAGAACGGAGCTGGTCCATCAAAAGAACTTTAATCAAATCTTTATTGCCATTGTCATTTTATTGTTTCTTTTCGATTCAAATACTATGAATTTGGGTTGGTCATATTGTCAGCAAATTTTTTAAACGATAGCTAGTTTTCTTTCTTTCTATATCCAAAAACCTTATATCCGTTTAAAACAATAAGGACGTTAAAACAATAATTAAAATTTTGAATGTGACGCGTAACTTGGAAACCATAGAACGGTAGTTTGTATATCTTAGGATTGTCAATTTGACTAAGTTTAAGCGCTGATGATGTGCTAAGAGCCGAAACTGTTCCGCCAAAAGAATTTTAATAATATCTGCATTTGGGATTGTAATGTTTCTTTTTCTACGACCATGTAAAAAATAGACAACTTTTCTCATATCTTGCCCCAGCCAAAAACGTAATTTTCGCACCAAAAAAGAAAATTTGACCAAACTGAACTCATTGTCATTTTGACCTTGACAATGACGCGCCTTAATTTTCGAAAGAAATACTCTCTAGAGATTATTTTTTTTAAGTTAGAAAGGACCTAATGTGAGCATGAATTTAAGAAAAAGTATAGTGTTCTCGTCAAAAAAGCATTTTCGTCACCTGTCTAACAATATATTATTTTCAAACATAATGATCTTGAGTTCGTTATATTAGTAACAAAATTGTTACAAAAAGCGAAAAGGAAATAAGTCCATAATGCACAATTACTTAACTCACTGTAAAATACTGGCAATTTTTACGAATAAATTAAGAGTAGACTGTACTCTCCTAATATTGACCCAAGACCAGAAGAAAGAGCATAATAATATTTAATTGGCGCCGCTCAACTCGATGCTAATGGAGTCCATTAATGTAAGTAAAAACAACATCACAAAGGAAACGTTTTAGGCAAAGGGTCAGGAAGCAAAAATTTAAATGAAGACATCTCCCGAGCTGATCCTTAATGGAATGTAGGTATATATAGTGATGGCTGCTCCGGAAGAACTCCGGCATATCAGAGAGGCACTCAACTTAATGAAACGAGTAATCTAAGAGCAGCCCGCTCTGCCTAATCCATTGCGATACGTTCTTGGCGTTTTAATATTCATTCGAAACACTTGAATCCTGTGCGGATAGACAATTGCGGAAACAGCACTTACAGTAAATGTTCATTCGGGGCGTAACCGTATAACGTCGGTTTAATCATAAACACCACATTTACCAGCAAATTTATAATTAATATCCGCAGCCGAAAATAGTTAGAGCCTGCCACAAAACTTCTATAATGCATAACCTGGCACATTTATAAAATTTGATAATTTATATCCTTTCGTTTATCAAAATGATCTACAAATTCGAAACGCATTATATTCATTTAACCCCTGTCTAGTACAAATTTATTCCAGGCAATTATCAATTAAATGGTACCCATAACACGGAGTATAAAGCCGTCATTAAGCTCTACAGTCGAAGTTATTTAATTTGGCATTACTAGTGTCACGCCAATTAGATTTATTAAAACAAATACTGGAGCTAATTATGACCATCCAAACACCAAAATTAACAAGCCCGCAATGTTGATTAAATAATTAGGAATTATTATCTTGACGTTGATTGCTGTTGGTTGGCCTGAATATAAAAGAGTAAATTGTAAGCATACTTACCGACGTCATCGAGGAGACGTTGCTTCAGAACAATTAGTTGTAGGAAAGACAGAAAAATAAAAGATAGAAAAGGTAAGAATGGCCTTGGCAGGGTGTTTTGAGTTCTGGGGAATTTTATTACCAACTAAAACCAAACAGAAAAGTAGATGAATTGAAAAATAATGGAATGAATATTATTTTTGCGTGAAAGTTAAACCTTTGTTAACCCTTTTGTAACATTTTTATCTAATGACATGGGTATGCCCTTGTAAACACACTGTGTATATATGTAGCAATGAAAAGCTAGCACTTTGTGTTGTATAAATGGGGATCGGATTTGAATAGACTTGCATGATGTGTTATCAAAAACGGAAAAGTTTTAAAACTTTGTTGCCCCCACGTAACTCTGTTCTCAGATTTGACGCAACGGTCACCCAATTTGAGAAACTTAACTTACTTAATTTAAAAAGTAGACCCTTCCAAATATCGCATTGTCAGACATTTCTTTTCTTTGACAGTCATTTTTTGCCATTAGTGTCACTTCTTAATTTTAATAATTAACGTACCTTAACTGTTTGCTTATATCTCTTTATTGAGTTTATGCCTCACACATTTGAATCACTCACTTTTACTTTCACTCTTGTACTTATCGAGTTTTGCTCCATTTTGCCCCTGCTATTCATTCTCCGAAGAAACTCTCTTGATTTTGTGATGCTGCTGAGGTCTGGTTTTCTTTTGGCCTGTCTGATTTTTATAAAACTGTTAGTTTTTTGCAATAAAGGGTGCATTTTTCTTTCCTACTGGGTCATTGTTTACATTGCAACACATGCAGTTCCGAGCATGTTCCTGAGTGCTTGACTGGTTATTTTATTGGTCTTTCAGAACTCCTGATTTGTTTTTCCATAACGGGGAGAGGATAAACAGCTTTGTCCTTGTTAAACTTATCTTATCATTTTTATCTTTGCCGACATTGACAGGAATGACGTTCTTCATTTTAAATGTCACTCTATCACTCGATAGAATAACTTGGCTCTGCCTCTGCGCTAGCATGAGACAAGGATGCAGGAGTCTTGCGATTCCTGTTTCTTAAAGTGATCTCATTTTGGCGTATGTGAGGTGACACTTCCCCCCCCCCCCCCTGTCTGGTACATGGCCTAAAATTGATCGTCATCTTCTTCATGCGGCTTTCGCCTACCGGAACTTGCTAAAGACCCAGCCGAAAATCCGAGTTATACCCTACGCCTTTGGATTTGGCAGATTCATGACTGGGTCCATATTTAACTCTTTTCTTTTAAGTTTTTGGTTTACCTTAAAGCAAACAGTTTAACAGCTTCGGCAGGATTTAAGCGGCAGGAGACCCTTTCCCACCGCTCAGGTTGAAAGCCTCATGGCCATTTCCGGCATCGGTACCCTGCATCACCACCACCCTTACCTTTTATAGAAAAAACCCTCAGCGAGGGTTTTCTTCCTCTTGATTTCTGGATTTTTTCCTGGACTCTACCGAGTCTAATCACTGCAACAAACATCATTGTCAAGAGTCGCCGAGGCCGAAGGTCACAAAGTCCTTCGGGCGTGACTTATTGACCCAGTTTTTGCTCCACCCCATAGAGATTGTATGTATACTTTAATTTTAAGTACTAACCCTGCAGTAATAGAGCAACTAGTAAACTACCCAGTTGACTCTTTTTTTTGTGTATCCTATCTACCTATATCTTTTAGTTTATACTTTGGTTTGGTATTGAGTTCCAGATTAGGTACACCTTTGGAGGTTTCTGGCTTTACTGTCAAAGCCAGTGGCGCTAACCTACACCACTTTCCGACTTATCTAAGTTGGGGCACACTTAATTTGCCAGGCCACTAGAACTACTCACACCCCTTTGATAAACTTGTTTTCTTTTCGATCTTTGCTTATTTTTTTTATTATATAGACCTTTCTTATTTATTCGGGACTTCATTCTGAAGAAAGGGCGAGGCATCCTTCATTGGCATCAAGTTGGTACTCATTTTCAGGTAATTTTAATCATCCCAATGCATATTTTAAACTAGAGTTTCCTGCGAAAAAGCTAAACATTTCGATCACATCCAAAACAATGTTGTTGTCAAATTTGACGTAGATGTAACCAACATTGAGAGAAATGTAAAACTCCTATTTTTAAAGGCGAATCTTTGAAGGGGCTACTCATTTTCAACTAATTTTGTACAACTAAGACGTTGCTATTTTCAGATTTGACACTCCTATCAGCCTCAACTTTCTTGCTTTTAAAGATACAGTCATCATTCCATTTTCAACAATTTTTTTCTAACTAAAACATTGTCAAATTTAACGTATCTTTCAGCGAGATCGAGAAAACTGTATGTTGCCTTTCTTGCACTAGAACTTTTAAGTGAGCACTTATTTCAACAATGTTGTTCCTAGTGATATGTTGATGACTTTGACATTTTTCTCGTATTGTCTCAACATGTACTAAGAGGAGAAAAAAAATGAAAGTTTCAAAGGTAACTCCTTCTTCTTCCAATGCGTATCCACTAACGGATGTTTGCGATAACATTTTCCATTGCTTCCCTATTCCTTGCGGTGTGTATCAACGACTGTACATCGTGTAGGCCTGTCCACTGTCTGATATTTCGCAGCCAGGACATTTTTTTCCTTCCGATCCCTCTCCGGCCTTCAATCAATAGGTGCAAAAATTGATAATTCGTGTTTCGCATTATATGCCCCAGATATGCCGTTTTTCTTTTCTTGATCAATTCGAACAGTTTACGTTGTCTGTTGACACGTCTTAGGACGTCTTCGTTTGTTAATCTGGCCGTCCAAGGTATCTTCAGAATTCTGCGATACAGCCACATCTCAAAAGCCTCTAGTTTGTTAATTGCAGTCGCCCTCAATGTCCAGCCCTCCACTCCGTACAGGAGCACCGACCAAACGTAGCACTCGATGAACCTGAGTCTCAGGTTATGGTCAAAATCGGAACAGGTAAGCACTCTTCGGAACCTCAGGAATGCCTCTCGAGCTTGTTCAATGCGACATTTTATTTCCCTGTCTGATGTCAAGTCTTCGAAAAGCCAGATGCCCAAGTATTTAAATTTGTCCCCTCTTTCTAAGGGAATTGTGTTAAATGTTATGGTGGAGTTTTCAAACATATTTAGGTTTCCAGAGATAATCATAAACTTTGTTTTTTTGATGTTGATGTTTAAGCCCATAAATTTGCTCTGTTCTCCCACTCTATTGATCAGTTGCTGTAGGTCGCGTACGTTGTCAGCGATTAAGACCGTATCGTCAGCATAGCGGTTATTGTTAATCCACACTCCATTAACTTTGTCTCCCATCTCTACATCTGCTAAAGCCTCTTGGAATATTGCTTCCCAATATAAGTTAAATAGGAGTGGAGACAGCACACATCCCTGTCGCACTCCCCTTCTAATCTGTACTGCGTTGGACATATTATTACCTAATTTGATTTGTGCTGTTTGGTTCCAATATAGGTTTTCAATGCATCTGATATCCTTTTGGTCTATATCAAGCCTATTGAGGAGCTGCATTAATTTGTGGTGTTGTATGCGATCAAATGCGTTTTCATAGTCTATAAAACAAAGACATACTTTCTCTTACGTATCCTTTCTCTGATCATAGAAGTTTTGGACAAGGACTTGTAGTGCGACCATCGCCTCTCTTGTAACCAACCCTTGTCTAAACCCAAATTGCGAGTCGCCCATGTCTCTTTCACAATTCTTGTATATTCTCTGGTGTATGATTTTAAAGAATATTTTTAATGTGTGGCTCATCAGGCTAATAAGTCTGTTATCTTCACATTTTCTTGCATTGGTCTTCTTAGGCAGAGGGACAAGTAAAGCACAACCACTGTTTGGGGTAGTGACCAGCCTCATATATAGTGTTAAATACTTTGTGTAGTGCTGTTATGCCTCTTTCATCTAGGAGTTTAAGTATCTCTGAAGGGATTTCATCTGGGCCAGCCGCTTTGTTATTTTTTGAGTTACGTATGGTGTTTTCTATCTCGATCTTAGTGATCGATGGGCCGGTTAGAGAGTTATTAGTGTCAACTGGGGGTCTGTCGTCGTCAAAAAGTTCTTCAATATACCTTTCCCAGACATTGATCTTTTCTTTGCTGTCGAGAACTATCTGGTTATTGTTATTTACTGTTATAGTTGATCCCATTTTTTTATAAATGCCAGCAGTCTCCTTCTGCTTTTTGTGTAGATTAAAGTCATTGTGTTGATTTTGCAGCTGTTCTATTTCTGCGCATTCACGTTTAAGCCAATCGTTTTTTGCTATTCTAATCTTTGATCTTATTAGTCTTTGAATTTCTTTATACATGCTGCTGTCCATCTTGTTCTTGTGCTTCCGACGTTCATCCATCAACAGCAAAATCTCATCCGTCATCCATTTTTGTTTTTTGTTTTTTGTCTTATATCCTAATCTGTTTTGCATTGAATTTGATGCAATGTCCATTATCCTTATCCAAAACTGCGTCGGTTTCTCTCCAATATTCGCATGTTATTGCTTAAATCTCCGTCTTTATCTCATCACCCATCTTAGACTTTATTATTGGATCGTTCAGTTTTTCCAACGCCACCCGTCGCTGTGTGGTTGGCTTTATTTGACTTGACAAGGAAATTTTCAGGGCAGCCACCAACAGCACATGGTCAGAAGGTGCATCAGTCCCAGGATATGTGACGGCCCTCTTGATGGTCGAGCCGAATCTTTGATTAATCAGGATGAAATCTATTTGGTTTCGTACCAAGTTATGTAGTCGGTCCGCTGGGGACTTCCAGGTATAAAGTCGGCGAGGGGGTAGTTGAAACCATGTATTTATTATTTTCATGTTTTCCTCTTGGCAGAATTGCAAAAATCGATCACCCCTCTCGTTCCTTTCTCCAAGACCATATGATCCAACCAACTCCCCAATTCTGTCTTTATCTATTTTGTCGTTGAAGTCACCCATAATTATGTTGACGTCGTGTTTTTTGTTCAATTTAAGCATTTGTTTGACTTCATCATAAAATTCTCCCACATCATGGTCAGGCGAGTCTGCAGTTGGTGCATATACCTGTATTACGTTAAGATCGTTTGGCTTGGCTCTGAGCTTCAACAAGGCAATACGGTCCGAGTATGGGACAAAGTCCACGACAGATTTCAATAGTTCCTTAGCCACAACGATTCCTACACCTTTCCTATGTTTTGGATCTTCATTACCAGAGTATAAGAATACTCCGTTATCTACATTGCACTCTCCCACACCAAGCCACCAGGTCTCAGCAACGCCCAGGATGTCCAGCTTGAGTCTGTTCATTTCTCGTGCGAGGTTTGCCAGTTTCCCAGCCTCAAATAGGCTTCTTACATTCAATGTTCCTATCTTCAATGGTTTTCTTAGGTTTGTTCTTATACTTAGTGCAAGCCCCCCCCATCCATTATCCATTATTTTATGTTTTTATTTTTTTTTTTAATATCGTATCTATTGCACAAAAAAAAGCAAAACTATTTTCTTCTATTTTAATCTCCATAGATACAAGATGTGACTTCCAACTTCATATACATCCTTTTTTGCGTAAAAAAGGACTACATAGACATTTGAAACCAGAAATGGCCTGGATGATGTTTTTGTTGAAAAGGTCTAGGACGGAAACATAAACAAACCTTTTTTTGTTTCAAAACTTCCAATCTTTTTCAGTATGTAGCCTAATAAGGGTTTACGTTAAAGCGGCATCTTTATTAAGCAAACTCTACTTATTATTTGATGGACTACCAGCAGTATCGTTTTGGAACTATAGTTCCCTAACGCTCTGTATAGCCTTATACAGGGTGTCTCGAAATTGGATTTCATCATATTAACACCATATTTTATCACCAAAAATAAGGCAAAAGGTTCATATTAACACAGGTCTGCAAGCGCTTGATTTCCGAGATAGAGGGTAACAAAAATTTCAATTTTTTTCGTAATTTTTTTATGACAGATATTTTTATCCAAGATTATTTTTTATGACTGAGACTTTTTATGACTCGTGATATTAACCTCGAATTAGGAACTTTTTGAACTAGGTATTTATAACCTACATCGTTAGATATACCAACTGGTAGCGGGAATCTACAAATGCTTAGTATTTCTGAAGTCGGACCCCCTTTTACCACCCACAACTTTCTTTTTTCCTAAAAATCTGAATTCTCTATTTAATTTAGAAAACTTTTTTGTATCTTTCACCGCTTTTTGGAAAATTTGCAAACTAATCTAGGTAACCACGTAATTTTCCCATAAGAAATGCCCATGTTTCCTGCATTTTTATATACACACAAAGAAAGAATTGCGGAATATTGGGTGAAAAATGGTGAGAGATAAGAAATAGAGATTATATCAGTTGCTATGTAGTATATAGTAGTATAAAAATCTAAAAAGAAACCTAACAATTATAAAGAAAAAAGTGAAAAAAAAATTAAATTGGAACACCTTTTAGGTCGGAAACAAAACGTTTGCGTATATGTGTTTATGTGAACTTTTTGCTTTACTTTCGGTTATAGAGAATGCTGCTAAAATTATGCCATGTAATTTTGCGAACATCTGCATACAGGTTGGATCGGTATAGATAGAACATTGTAGAATCCTGGTCCTATAAAACAAATAAGAAAATAAGGTATATTTTGATAGTTACAGAAAACTCAAATAGACATTATTTTAGTATTTTATGTGCTTTTTTTACAACCGAATACATCCAAACTCGACTTGATTTTGTGAATTAAATATTCTAAAAATTTCTCATCAAACACAATATTGCGATTCAAATTTAATCAGTTTCAGCTTTCCCCAACCGAAACAATATAAAATATGATCTAATTTGATCCGGGACTTTTGGTTGTGACTTCTATCTGCCTTTAATGATAGTGTGCGGCCCTAATATTTTAAAGTGAAAGGCATTCTTTCCCGTCGAAGTCTGCGAAGCCGACTAATTAATCACGTTGGTTCTCATCACTAATGGGGTCCAAATGTTCATTTTACCTAATGTTCAATTAAGCTAATGTACGTTTGCATCTCTTAGCCTGTTTCTGTCTTCGTTCTCGGCTTGCTTTAGCCTAATTGGCCCTTGTCGCGAGATTTTTTTTTCTCATTGACTTCGGAGCTTTTTTCAACATTAGTGGTTTGGGTTTTTATTAGCAGAACAGAAAGTAGAAATTTGCGTAGATTTATTGCAGGTAATATAATATCTGCAATGACAATTTTTTACTGATGAACCCGTTTCTTGAGCAGGTCGCACAGTTATTGTTCAGTTTTCCTAGCAAAAAAATTGGAGATAATTATTGAGATGTTATTGTGTCTTGGTAAAATATAAAATCTATAAAAAATGTCCATAAAAGTATCCTTGGTAGACTTAGACTTGTGGCGTCCACAATGTACAAAAAGAAATTAATACGAAAATGGCAACAAATTAGTAATTATGATTGATCATTAAATTTAAATTTGTCGTGTAGTCGAGAAAGAAAACAAAAGTTGGTGATGGTTCTAGAAAACAAAAACACCTTTTTTCTTTCAACATTTTGTTGAAATTTCAACTTTAGTGTCTTTTACTCCTAGTAAACAGTGGAACGTCGATTGAACTTAGAATCAAACGGTCGGATTTATTGTTGTCACATTAATTTTTACGTATTGACTTTAGGTTTAGTGATGTCAATAATGAACAACCATTTTTTCCGACGTTAAATCAACGTTATTAAAACATCGACAAGATTAATCTCCGCCCTCATTAAACAAGGAAAGTGAATTAAAAACACAGACTGCCAGCTGGGTGCACGCCATTTTCTTTATTTAATTTAGAATTAACTGTTTGATTTGGTTGAATTTCAAGAGCCTCCGTAAAATTGTTGTTTTAAGAAGATTGAAATAGTGGAGAAAATTGTCTAATATGTAAGTTCTGTTACTGACTTTAGTCATGCTTATGAATATTGTGACTGAACTAGCCTTTTAAGGGCTAAATGATATGTAGAGGCGTGGAAAACATATCTACATTTTTTGGTTTAGCAACCGGCCGAGAAAACTTTCGTCTTAATTAGATTGGACATCCCACTTTGCATACAAAGTGTCGAATTGATATCTTAAAACATACTGTTGATTAAATTTGGATTATTAATAAATTAAAACGTTAAATCAACGTTTTCAGCAAACGTCTGTTGTTAGTTGAAAGTTTATTAAATGTTTTAAGTAAACAAATTTGATGATTAAATGGACATATTATTTAAGTTGAAAAAACGTTGATAAGTTAGTTTGGTTACAGGATTTCTTCAACGTTGATTTAACTTTCAACGGTTTATTAAGCTACATTTTTCATCTTAGCAAAATAGCTACTTTTCACAAATTATAAGGAAAGTATTTACTTAAAATTGAAATAACCCGTTGCTGGTGGTTGACTCAGGTGAAGGGTGACTCATGTTGTACAGAGCAGTTTATGATGGAAATAATATATGGTAATGTTGGGGTCAACCATTTTTGCAAGTGCTCTCTAATGGTTGCATTTATCAATATGATATTGATAAATGGTGGATACAATTGGCACAACACATATATTACGTTATGGCAAGGTTAATATTTCTTTGGTAATCAAATGATGGAATTGAATAAATGAAAACAACATATCTTCTAAGGCAAGGTTACCTCTACTTTTTCTTCAAAACATTAAGACTTTGGCTACATATACAACTAAATACATACATCCATATATAAGAATTTCTAGCAGATAGAAATTTCAAAAGAACATAATCCCCGGTTTGTGCTTCTCGAAAGAAAATTTCTTCTATAGGTGGTAAGACAAGAATTTGGTCTTATTTATCATTTTCCAAGAGTTTTAGCTTTTATTGTTTTGTTTTCGATTTATTTAAAGAATTTGTTTAACAAATGGCGAAAAGAATTTGCTTCATGTGTTATAAGAAGATGAACTGAAATAATTTCAAACAAAAATTCCTCGCTTGCAGGTTTATTTAGGCCTGTAAGCTTCCTTGTGACTAGATGGAGAAAGTCCTGCCTGCATTTTTCTTTCTATAAAGGATTTTGGATGGAACATTGTTTGGATTACGAAGAAGTTATAATCTTGCATAAGTAGCATGCTTATATTTTTCAGTCGAAATTACAGATTTGTTAAAAGGATAAATCGCTGCCTTCCAAAATCTACCTTTAATGATATCATCGTTTATTTTTGCCCACGCTATACTGTCTACCACTTTATCATCATATAGGAGTTTCAAAAATTTAAAAACCCTTGGGTTGTAATAAAGAGCTAGTGAGCGGAGGTAACTTAAGGAAGTTGCGTTTCCTTTCTTCTACTTAACACTCAGTGGAGTAATTCACGATAAATAAAAGATTTCTATACAAAATAACAAAATACTGTGGAATATTTAACAGAGTTTTATACATTATAATCATTTTACACAAAAGATACAATCTACAAATTATGCAAGGATGTGCACTGCACCGACAGGAAATTCAGAACATGAACAAGCTGAAACCTTCTGTTGAACATTTGATAATGGCAAGAATACAAGAAAAAGCACAATTCGTAATAATTACAGGACATTTACTAGTTTTACCAGATTTCTACGCATAAATATGGACGAAAGAACATGAAAACACATTATATTGACCACTTTGAGCTAGGCGATAGGAATAATAGAGGGAAGCTGATATACATCTACGAGGTGTTCATTATAAAACTTCATCTAGTTGGCTGTGAAATGTCAAAAGAAAAGAATGGAGAAACAAAAGTCCATTTATTTTAATTATGTCATCCTTTTCTGTCAAAATTTCATAGCCTGCTAGATGAAGTTTCATAATGAACACCCGTTACATGAACAACTCAATCCTCAATAGGTTCTCGGAAAAATTGAAACAACGTAATAGAATTGGACCAGAAACCGAAAAAAAAACCGAAACGTACTACATCCTCTCAAATTAAATACAGCAAAGAACTAAAAATTGGACTAGCAATAGAGAAAATAAAACAAATGCAAGTAAATTAACTAGTCGCTGAAATAAAAGAAACCATAAAGGCATGGTCCAAAAAGCCTGTTCAAAATCTATACCGAAAACCTTTAGATTCCAACCTAACTGAACATTCTCAAAGAAAGAAGAAAATGAGCAGATCGAACATCAGAGAGTAAAACGTATAACAACAAAATAATACAAAATAAAAAGAAAAAAATTCGATATGAAATTATTAAAAACAAAAAGCTGAAAAAGCAGAACAATAATAATAAAAAGAAAAAAAAAGAAAAAACGTGACCGTC
The DNA here is from genome assembly GCA_951812265.1 of Taphrorychus bicolor. NCBI lineage: Eukaryota > Metazoa > Arthropoda > Insecta > Coleoptera > Curculionidae > Taphrorychus > Taphrorychus bicolor. The sequence goes on along the minus strand of OX638299.1, from coordinate 11,489,419 downwards.
CAAGACAGCAAAGCAAACAGTAAAGCCATAGAAGTATTCTACATCAATCTATACTCGCCACACGCACAACAACAACAACGAATAAAAAAACTATACATAACTTTATACCCTACCTTACTTTTACTAGCTTATAGGATATACCAGATATTGCGAAATTCAAAATAAGAATGGCACTCAACCAAATAAAAAACAAGAAATATGCAGGAAAGGATGGAATTACAGTAGAGATGTTGAAAATAGAAATAGAAAATATATGTTGAAAAAAAAATAGAATTACAGTAGAGATGTTGGAAATGATTGAATATGATGGAAGAAAAGTATCCTTGAAGATCTTATCTAATAAAATAAGTGACAAAGGAAAGATTCCACAAAATTGGTGTAACTCTGAATTTATCTTAATAGTGAAAACTGGAGATAAAACGAACATTGAAAATTACCAACCAATAGTAACACACTTTGACAAACTATTAATCAAAGTCGTAACACACCACATAACTAATAGACTCGACTTCTACCAACCTGTCGAACACGCTTGATTCAAAAAATTCTGTGGCACAACAGATTACCTACACGCCATAAGACCACCTACATACCATAAGAACATTAATGGAGCGGTGCATCTAGTATAACGTAACATGTGTCCTACATGTGTCCTTTATAGACTTTCAGAAAGCATTCGACTTCGTCAAAATATGGGCAGTACTAGAATCTTACTAAACCCACGAATTCAAGGTACCCGAATATCATAAAGAACATAAACGAAAATGCAACCGTTCACATAAAACTGGACGACAAGACTATAACGAACCCCATAAAACTATAAAGAGAGTGAGATAAGGAGTCACAATCTCGCCCAAATTATTGACCTTTGTCCTGGAAGATAGTTTTAAGAAATTCGAATGGGACACCAAAGGTATAAAGTATCTCACATTTGTGGACGACAGAATATTAATAACAATTCAAGAAGAAGCTTCAACAACGTTGACAAATGTCGTATCCTCAAGTGTGGCCCTCAAAATGAACTATAACAAACAAAAGTAATGAGTCATGAACTGACAAATATAACAATAGGGAACCAGAGGATAGAAATCGTTGATCACCGGGTGTTCTTGGGTCAGAACATCAGAAAGGATGACGGATGACGAAATTAAGAGTGGACCGCCTTAGGAAAATTAAAAAAAAACTCCATTCTCATTAACCTAAAAAGGAAAGTTTAAGACACCTGCATATTGACGCTGCGTATCTACGAAATGGAGACCATGAGTCCTGTGCAAAAAGTCTACTAACAAACTGGAAACAACTCAGAAGGCGATGCAGCGAAACATGCTCGAAGAGACAAAATTTCAAAACGTCGAGAAAGACAAACAATACGAGGGTCAGGGACATCGTGGAGAAGATAGCAAGAATGTAGTGGAAATGGGCTATCGACATAGCCAGATATGATGACAACAGACGGGCAGTAGATACCAAGAAGCAAGGGAAAAGGTGGGTAGACAACCGAACAAAAACAGTCTAAACCGATCGGAATAGTGACAAACAAACAGTGAATGAGATTATTGAAGGCCAGAGAAACATAGGAATCATTATGTGAGTCTTACATCCAGAAGTGGACGGAGAGGCATTGGCAAACACGAAGACTTGCTCCTCACATTAGATTTGGATGCTGATGATGGTTGAGCACCGAAACCTGTTTGTCTAAAGGAATTGTATTGCACTAAGGGGATTATATTGAAAAGTTTGCACTAAGTATTAGCCTTTTTCCCTAACCATCTGTTAATCACCTCGTATACGGCATAGTCACTCTAATGATATTGTGCTAAATTGGCACAGATTAAGAGATATTAATTTTCTCTACGAGCGTTCTTAATATATCACTTTCCCGCACGCATTTTGTTTTCGAAAGCTTTACTTTTCCGCATGGCGTGCTTGAAAGTAAATTTGGCGAGCGGGAAGGTAAATATTTAAAGAATGACTGATTTATAATATAATTTAGACTTTATAGTCTGTTTATCTAGATAGGTGCATCTGCCTTACAGCCGTATCAAACATTTTTATCTGTTTTAAGGAACTATTATGCTTGCATTTATTTTTTATACAAAATATACCTATAAAATACGTATTTCTTATTCCAATGTCACCAGTTCATGTCTGAAACATTACGTCACGCCAACAATCACACCAAGTTTTTGTCATAACAACCAATTGATTGTTGATTAATTCAGCTGTCATATTGTTGACAAAGATAAAGTTGTTTATGTATTGTATGTTTAGGTCCATAGATTATCCAAATAGATGAAAAACTGACATAGGGGGCTCTGAAGGAGGAAATTTGACATTTCAAAAAAACTCCCAAGCCCCCACCCCATCTAAAAAGTGCCGGTGTTGGCCGATTTCGGCGATTTCTACGCGGAAACAGCCGAATTGCCGAACTCGATTCGATTTATTTGTATCGCAAAAATGGCGTCGTTTTTGTATTTATGAATATTATAATCTTTTAGTTTATTTCTGGTTTTAAATATAAATTTAATACAAAATTTTCGGGTGTATCACGTTATTAAGTGGTTTGGTGTGATATGTGGGTAATGGTGATGTTCCTACCTAAAAAATAAGAGGGGCAGAGGCAGTGGCTTATCAACCATACCGCCGAGCCCCGCGACGGCGGGGGGCCCGCTATACAGTCTATAAGGGGCCCTAAGCGAAGCCGTTACGTGGTTGATTGAAACATTGATTTTAACAAGGCACAAAAATCAAATTTGGCGGGGGATCCCGCCACAATAACCCAGATCCTCCTTGAGAATTAAAAAAACGTCAAAGCAATGTCCAGTGTAGCAATGTAAGTAGGTTTGAAGCAGTAACCACTAAAGCTAATCTCATGCATAATTTTATGCATAATTGTAATTTGAAAAAACAGTTTTGTTTTGTGTAGGTATTGGTGATTGTGATTCAAAGAACTACTTCTATGAAAGCAAGAAGGGACTGCAAAGCTATAATTAACATGGATTGATAAGTCAATAGCAAACAGAATAGTCCACTTTAAAATTTGGCTGTCTCTGCCATGCTGTTTCTCAAAGGGTTGGACTGTTCACAAAAATCCAGAGGCAAGATTAAAGTAAGTACAATAGATGATTTTTTTTGTTTTAGTAACTGCAACTTTATCAATTAATAATAGAAATTTCTACTTACTTTCCATGCAATTTCTCGGAGAATTTGGTTACTTTCCTAGTAGTACACATTATACATGCATAGAGAACTAATTAAAAAAAAAAAAACATGGAATGCTTTTTTGTGGTAGGCTGAGTCCATAGTCTATAAAGTTATTAAAAAGATGCATGAAAAAAGGTCCACAGTTTGTGACCCTGACTCTGTCTCTATAATAAGTTGTGGCTTCTTCATTAGGCTTTACATGTTGTAACGAAGTTACTAAAATTTATCTTTAAGAGGAGACCGAGGAATGGTTTTTAATAAGGAAATGTTACTAGTTCAGTTTACATGTAACCTATATGATGTCAAATTTAGATTAGAAGGTTCATAGTTTTTGGTTATTTAGTATTTCAATGTTTTAAATTTCAGTCATTTGTCAAATGCTAAACCTGTCCAGTTGGATTAAAATAGTTTGGCAACCTTACCCGATAATACAGGACCAGTTTCTAGAAATTAGGCAGTGGGCTTGTTAGGATTGTTGAACAGATATAAAAGACGAGAGCATGACAGCCGAAACACATTCCATTGCTAGCAGCTGAAAAATAAAGAGCTCTCTAAAGAGTTAAAAGTAAAGAAAACCGTTTAACCGAAATTCAAACACACAATCACTACACGGGGGCTGGCATTAGTAGGACTCCTCAAACATTCACTACATGGGTGCCTGGCAGTAGTAGGGCCCCTCACACACACACACACACACACAATCACTACACGGGAGTCTGGCATTAGTAGGACTCCTCAAACATTCACTACTTGGGTGTCTGGCAGTAGTAGGGCCCCACATACAAACATTACACAGGTGCCTGGCATTAGTAGGGCTCCTAAAACATTCACTATACGGGTGTCTGGCAGTGTAGTAGGGCCCCACATACAAACATTACACAGGTGCCTAGCATTAGTAGGGCTCCTAAAACATTCACTATATGGGTGTCTGGCAGTAGTAGGACCCCATATACACATTCAATCATTACACGGGTGTCTGGCAGTAGTAGGGCTCCACATACAATCATTACGTGGGTGCCTGGCATTAGTAGGGCTCCTCAAACTCACACCGTCGGAACTAAAAGTAGCGAAGCATTAACGGGTTATTCAAGTATTACAAATTAGTAGTTTAGCCATTTGATAGTAGGGCCCCATTCCATACCGTTATCATTTATATTCTCCTCCGATTTCCTCACCCATACCCTTCTCTTTCCGAATGAGACTTTCTGTAGATTTATTATAAAGTTCAAGAATTTCTTATCTGCCTAGTTGGAAATACTGTGATAATAAATTATCGTTCTTGATTACTAAATCTTTGAATCTGTCGTTGGATTGAATGCGTGTTGTGTGACTTTCATCTCTAAGAATAAAACAACATATCCTGGGAGTCATTCTAAACTGTTTAAAGGCTTAGCCGTTAGGCATTTCTTCTGTGGCCCCTCTACCACATAAACCCATAGAGGGTGGCGCCCGAGACACTTATTTTTTAGGTAATTAAAATAACTCAAAATCCTCATAGTAATCCTTCAAAGAAAGAACCCCTCTTTTTCCTTGTGCAATGTATAAGGCAAAGTATATTACTCCAATGTCCTGTTTAATAAATGTGAGTTGCCTCTGCCCCAACATTTAACTAGGAGGCAGCTGTATTTTTTCCCTATATTTTTTAAGACTTGGGGCAGAGTCACTTCTAAATAATTATAATTATAGAACATAAAGGTGATATTTTAGCTTTAAGCTTTTTCAATTATTAGAGACCCTATTGTAAAACTAGAGCAATTTTTATGTCTGATGATTGGTAACATTTGTGCAGTTTGGTGTGTTTTATTGGAAAAGTGATGCAGTGAGTTTTGCACAGTGCAACATTTTCAGCATGAACTCTAGTAGCTATTTTTTTTTAGTTTGATCTTAGTGCAATCTCATGTTTTAATGAGAATGTACTGGGGCTATTATTTGAAGAGACGGGAAGTGCACTGTTGTTGTCTCAGTGCAACACTCATTTTTCTAATCAAAATTGCTATTAAAAATTATGTCATAATTGCATATAGCTAATGAAATATGAAAGTAATCCTATTATACATGACTTCAAATACTATAAAATTTGCAAAAAAAACCGTTTGTTTTAATTAAAAATAACAAAGGTCAAATATGTGTAGGTACATAAGTAGGAAACCTCTTTTTTGTGTCCCAACTTCAAGTACAGGGGCAAATTTTATTAAAAAACAAAAAAATTTCCTACTCTTTAAAATTGTTCCCACATGTATGGGGTGTTCAATATAAAACTTCATTTAGCAAGCTTTGAAATGTTTAGAGAAAATGATGACGTACCTAATCAAAATAGGTGAACCATTTGCAACCTCGGTTATGATTAGCTGTTCTGTTATTTATGGTAATCCTGTGAATCCTGAAAACCAGTTATATTTGGAATGGTGCTTCTGAAAATGGTACGTCAAGAGTGTCTGTGAAGCTACCAAACATCAGTCTTCGGTGTTCTCAGTTAATCTGTCAACATTGTGTGTTTTTAACTGTTTATTAAATTTGGATTGTTTTTCATGGTTTATTAGATATCAGGTCTCAAATATAAAAATAGTAAACCCAAGAGTAAACCATTTGTTGCTGAAAAGAGAACCCTGTATCCTGTTTTCTTTCTTTTTCTTTAAGATTGTATGACAGCTAGTCACTGATGGTAGTGGTGATAATTAATTTTGTTCCGAAAATAACTTCGTATATCAAATGTCAAATCAGTTATTTACCAGGTGGTTAACCAGGTCTGGAAACAGTACAAACATGCCCAAAGTAAAAGGACTTCTGTTAGAGGTCTAATTTCTGTTTGTCCTTTGTTAAATTTTTAAAAGGCCACACTTCAATGTCAAGTTCAAAAATATTACATCGTTTCTTCCTCAATTTACTTTATTACTTTATTACCTATGTTACTACAGCAGTAGTGAGCAGTCATCATATGGCCCAACAGCTATACAATGCCTATTTTTCTGTTCATTCATCCAATGTTCCATTATGCACAATATGTCCATGGGACTTTCTGCAAGGAAGGACTTGATATAATTTTGTTTATCCCCAGCAGTTTGACGCTGAATGTGCAGAGTTTTCAAAGTGGAGCTCCTGACTGATGAAGATTTCAATCCCCCTAAAGAGTTTTGGGTCTCGCTACCCTGTTTGAGTCTGTACCCTTGTACAGCTCTGGAGGTGCAGAATATGGTTAAACCATATCTCACCATGGGCTATAAGTGACTCGCGTGTGTTGTTGACTTGTCTAATACTTAAATTTTCTTTCGTTTAACTTTACTTTACTTTAAGTTTACCCTTGAGATGTAAAAGTGATTCTTAATGGTTGTAGAACACTCTACTTCTACAATAACTTAAGGACCAACATATCTTTATTTGTTATTACTTACACTTTTAAAAAATGGACCGACTACTTGTAATCTGGATAGACAAATTATTTCAAATCATTTTATCTTTTCTTGATGAATCCATCATAACAAAAAGTCACGATTTTTTGACACAACTTTTTGTTAACTAAGGGCATAGACAGAATTAAAAACTTAAGTAATAAGTTTTATGCATTTTTCCTCATTCAGTTGGTCAAGAGCAATATTTTGGCCAATCAGTTTAAGAAAACCCTTGAAACATAAAACCTATTGCTTAAGTTTTTAATTGTGTCTGTGTCCTTTATGTTACTTAAGAATAATGCTTTATGGGCCATTTGCGCCAAGCAATTTTTAAGTGCATCTAGTTAAGGCTTTCTTTATTGGCCCACTTAAGGCCCTACCATGGTTACTCATGCTTATAACTATGGTTTAGGGGTCCTTAACTTTAGGTTAACCTAACTTTGCTTGGTATAAACATAGTTAAGGGCCATTTGGACACCTTTTCTTAAAAAATTTAGTACGTGACAGATCGAGTGACATCAATGCATTATATATGGGAAATTTGAAGTTCCACCTTAGATCAACACTTTGGGGAAGGTGTGCAAATGGCCCTAAATGGAACATTTTACTGTGAAGTTTAAGCATTTTGATAATAAAAATCATTCCTCAAAATTTGAATTTGACGCACTCAATAGGTTTTTCGATATGTCCGCAGCATCTTGGGGGAAAGCAAAGCCCTCCCCAATATTCTCCAATAAATGGCTGAACTCTCATTACAGAAAATTGATAAACATTTCTTCACTTCGCCCGTTACAGTAGATAATTTTGAACTAAAAGTCAAACAACATCTACTCATTTTATTTTTTGCAATATGGAAACACATTGTGTAACTATCAAGTCAAGTGTTAGGGACGTAAAACTATTAGTATCACAAAATCACAATATTTCATATTTATTTCTTCTTAATGTGTATGTTTCTTTTTTTAGAAAAGCCCAAAAAGAAAACACTTTGTTCTTGATAATTCAGTCGGACACAGAGAATAATTTTAGGTGTTATTTTTAGATGTTTATGTGTTTATTTGCTGATAATACAATTTAAATAGATCTTTTTTCCCTTTTAAGTTATATAAAAACGTAAGTTGTATATAATAAGGCCTCAATGTTGGTGTATTTTAATGTTTTAATAAAGGGTTGTCGTACATAACAGTTTATTCTTTTAATAGAGCAGGTAAGTAAGTGGTTTTTGAAATTAAGGTCATTTCAAATTGATATTCATCTAGCTGGCTGGAAAGTTATGTAATATTCACACAGTCTACTAGATGAATAATTATTTGATATAGTAGACATTACCTGGGGATAAAAAAAAAACCCTATATATGGACAATTGTTACGATTCAGGTGGGTAAATAATTAAGTTCATCGCTAATGGAAATGCAATGCAAATGCGCTGTGTCACTTGTCAGCAGTGGCAGCTTTGGTTTGGGAGCAAAATTTGGCCTGTCATAATCGTCACTTCAGTTGATTGACTTTGACACTTACATCTAAATATAATTCTCTTATCTATGTTTATGTCTTATCTATGTTACAATGAATTGGCTCGTAGAAAAAATATTGTTCCTAACTCGTGCGGAAAGTGTCTTTCCCGCACTCGTCAGCTGCCCGAACGACGCGAAGCGTGCATCGGCAGACAGCGTGCGGGAAAGTATCACTTTCCGCACTAGTTAGGAAAATAACTATTGAGGACACAAAGTGTTTCGAATTTGGGCATCAGACTTTTGAAGTTACTGATATTGCCTCAGAGTCTTTCCCGCTTTTGTGATATATCTATTGGTTGGAAAATGATAATGAATTTCGTTTCATCAGTTGTGACACCATCGACAAACCATTGCTTTCAATAACTTTAAAAAACCGTAAAACAACCTTCGGGGAATTAAGGTAAATCAAAAAGTACATATTACATGTAATGGTTTTTTGATAATGCATTACATTATTACTTATTTTCCTAGAATTATGCCCTTTCAACCAGCTTCAATGGTTTCTGACATCCATTTACATGAGACACTCATATTTTTTTCTTCCGAACAAGTAAAAATCTTTTCATGTAAATATACTATTTGGGTTATCTTTGCATAACATTCCAAATCCTTCTTTTCTACTTTCTCTATCTTTCGGTTACTAAACATTTCGTAAAATTAATTCCGCATTTCGGAAATAAAGTCAATTACTTCGGCTCGAGTTCTGGAACACATAACATAATTAAAATAGATTTTCGCAAATTTTAAGTAAACACCATCATCCCGTTACAATCATCTTTTGACATCTGAAACGATTCTGGAAAGCGGCAGCCCCGTCTTAGTTGAAAAGCCCTCGGAAATTAATTAGGAAATTAATTTATTTGAATGTTATTAAAAGGCAGAATAATGCCGACCGACTGTTTGCGTTCCCGTATTATAGTTTAGCGCCCTTCGTTTTAACACAGGGGCGTACGTGCCACAGGAGCCCTTGTTGATTAGCTCGAAACGGTCAAGGGGAGAGGGGGTGGTAATTAATTATCTTTTTACTTTTTTTCACAGCTAAAGCTCACCCACTAGTACTATACGAATTGCGGATATCTTTATAATGTTGGTATTGACAAAATAAAATATTCTGAGGTTATTATTTTATAACAAATAGTCACTATCACATTAAATATATTATACAAAAAAACTTCTAATATAATTAGAATATAAAAGTAACGCGATCTAATTTGCTTAATAGTGCAAAATGTGGAAACGAGACATTGTTTTAATTAATAAGGCACCCTCTCCGGAAACACATTGTTAGATAATTATTCTGAGTGTTTTCGTTTCATTAAGGGACGCCATATAATTTAATTTAATAAAAGGAAATTTAATTAGATTATAGTGTGGCCTGTGTATGTGTGTGATGAAATTACATAGCCGGAGACGATTACAGCGTAAAAGTACTAAAAAAATCTCTTACACTGTGTTAAAAGTTTTGTCGGCAATATTGCTACCTTCATATTAAAAAAAAACAAATTGTTAAATTTTTTATAATGTATACTTAGCTCGTTATATATATTATTCAGTGTATATGATACGTACCTAAGTCAACTCTAACGTGCCACTCATTCATTCTTCATGTGGTCAATCCATACATTACTTAGTCAGTACATGCTGGTTGCTGCTCAGCTGCTTTTGTCTTTAGTGAAAAAGATTGTGTTATGACCAGAACTCTCCTGTTTCTAGTTAAACCACAGTTTAAGTAATATAATATGTGTTACTTAAAACTGTGATTAAACTACTATTTTGTCGGCAGTGATATTTCCCCATTTTGCCCCCCCCCTCTATGTCCATCCAGGTTAATCAAACTCAATCCAAAGCTGCAAAATTAATTTTACTAATTAATAGCAAATTCAGGTAAATGCTGTGCTAATCTCTATGGATGTAGAACAGTGGTCATTGGTACCAAATATTTGGTTTACATTGATTTGAAGTATATCCTCTATGTGTCCATTATGTTCTCGTGCATAAACTACTGTAATGGTTCATATATTGTATACACAGAGTGGCTCAAGAAAAAGCGTTCTGTCGAACTATTTTTTGTTCTTTTTAAGAAACTTTGATATCGAGAGGGATGCCTTTTAGTGTCATCTTTTGATCTTCTTCCGCTTCCCCTGGATTTTTAAATTGGGATGGGGGTTGACATTGTTTGAAAGGCATTTTTTTTACAAATTATTTTTATTTTCTGGTTGTTGTCATATTTTTAACTGTAATTTTACCCACTAGCAGTCACTCAACCTTTTCTGAAATTTTGTGTTATTTTATTAAACTTGTAAATGGATAAAGAGATTCGAGATTATAGGTCTCTATTACCAAAACAATAATGCTGCGAAAGCAACATTCCGAGCTTTTTATTTAAATCATCCTCCCCATATTGCTAAATGCCAAATTGTTAACAAGGTTCTAAAAAACTGGTTCTGTTCAAAACGTTGAAGATGAAGTTCCTCGCCCAATGAGGAGTGAAGGAGTCCAAATCGCAGTTCTGGGTCACGTTCCGCCGATGTCACGCCAAAGAATGCAATATAATTCGGAACTTCTGAAAAGTACCCTTCATAGAATTCTGAAGCAGGTAAAAGTTTATCCTTACGTCATCAATGGGACAACAGAAATTTGTTTTACAACAGTAGTAATCCTGATGAATTTTAATACTATTTACATGATAAAGTTAATAGACACTGTTGATATTGGAGTGCTGGATATCCAAATTTATTTCGAGAAATTCATACTCAGCACTCAAAAACTAAATGTTTGGGAGATAATTTTAGGTGGCAATAATGTGAATCATTTTTTATCAATGGAAGTTTAAATGCAGGAACTTATCTACAACTTTTATAGTTTTCCCAGGACTACTAAATCAACTGAACAAGATGCCAATCTCGCAGGAAAAGAATTTGTCCTTCAATAGGATCGAGCACCTTCTCATAACACGACGTTGTTCGACAAGAACTAGACCAAGAGTTTCCTAAAAGATGGATTGGTAGAAGAGTGTCTGGCCAGTGAAATGGCCCACCATATCTCCTGACCTGATTCCACCAGATTTTTTTCTTATGTGGACATTTCAAGATCAAAATCTACGTTACAAAACTTGAGTCTCTCGACGAGTTACGTGTCAGAATCATACAAAAATGTAGGTCCATAACCTGAACTAACGTGAACCATCATTATTGGCTAATGTTGAAGGACATTTTGGGGATCAGCTCTACATATCCATGGTGATCACCTTCAATACTTTATTACATTTGGTATTGAATTAATCACAATTATGATGGTTAAAAGTGTTTTTTTTTAATTTCTAGATAATAAGTAAATAAAAATAAAAATATGGTAATGTAAGAATTAAAATTACCTTTCAAACAAGGTGTAACACAACTTTTTCCATTCTGAATATTTCAAATGAGGAACCCTCAAAAGTTATAAGACGATTTCTCAACAAAGAGATGTCTTCCTCTATAACAAAGAGGACGTGTTTGGCCGTTTTCCTAAAAATGCAATAAAAGACAATTTAGCTTTTGCGCCTAATAGTTGGGAAAACCAGAACTTCGAAAAGAAACATTGGCATGCCATTTTTTCTCTTGACTTTCCTTGAATTTCTCGGTTGCAACCGGGTCAATCGCATGCTGCAGTCTCCTCTCTTTTTTTGCTAAGCGGTTCTTTCGACCTTCAGGATGTTAAAATTCGTCGTCAGGATGGTCATTTAGGTCCACTTTTACAGTTCGGTTTAAGCGCCAGCTAAGGTTTAAACTCTGGATTTGACGTCTATCCAATGCATTATCTAACCTAATAACAACTAAAAAGGAAATTCTACAACAATGAAAAAAAAGCATTGATGATTGACGACATCCTCGGGTTGATCAAAGAAAGAATAAGGAAGAAAGTGGAGGTCGTGATAGATCCATCAAGATCTATAAACAAAAGGATTAATGAAGCAAAACAACAAAAGATTATTGACCATTGCAGAGAGATAAAGGTTTCACAGGAAGAAAGTGACACATTAGCTTCATGAAAAAATAAGAAAAGTTACAGAAAAGTTTAGAAAAATGTATGTGGGAAATGAAAAATTATCAAGTATAAATTAGCATAAAAAAACTATGCGGAATAATAAGTCTTTGACAAAAGTACGGAATAACGTACATCAGATATCACAATAGGACCTGAAATCCTTCTGGACGATTGTTGAGATAGCAATCCAATTAATCAAAGATGGAAAAGCTTCTGACACCGATGGAGATCTGTAATTGTCAAAGTGTTCGGTGAAGATTTGTAGGAAATACAACAGTGGAAAAATACCTGAGGAAAGATTGGAATCAGAATTTATCGTCTTACCTCAGAAGGAGAGAGCCAAAAGTTCAGTCACTACCGAACTACAAGTGTTATAAGTCAAGCAAAACATCTTGGACTTATTGAGTACCATTGTCTTTATTGAGTTTTTTACACGACGTTTCGAGCAGTGGAATCTCTGCTCGTTTTCAAGTGAAACTGAGTATTAAGATCGAGGCTACTTGCTCACGTCAAGCGACCAGCACTTGTCCGCCGTATCAACTGATGTCATACCGAAGAGACGTCGCAACTTGGTTCATTAAAGACGCCCTCATTGCTTCCAATGAAGACTACTTCCTTAAACTTTCGCTTCTTCCAGTGCTGTTCCCTATGCACAATTTTCCTCCAAACCACTTAATATTTTAGTTCCGTTCTTCAAACATGCATCCGCCCTCAGCTTGACCTGGACAATATCCAATGGCTCCTCCAACGGCACGTTGGTGTAAGGCTTTCTACATCGAAGCTTACAAATATGTCCCAATCACCTAATTCTAAGTCCTTAAGAACTACTAACAAAGTGTCCAGAATTTCGTACAAAGGAGTCTGTTTTTCCAACCAAAGGTCGGATGATTTGAAGAAGAAATCTCCTTAGAGAACTTGTTGAGACGTTTATAGTTTTTAGGGCTCTGTAGATTTGTCCTTCGACTCTTGTAGTCGGGTTATTAGGTATTATTTTATATTTACCTTTCGTCAGAACATCCTGTATCTTCTCGTCATACGGTGTGTATCTTCCATGATACCTGTCGCATTTCCTTTGTCAGCTGGAAGGATCTTGATTGATTTGTCCCTCTGCAGTTTCCTTACAGCTAACTCCTCATTTTGTGTGATATTTCTCTGTGAGTGTTGTGGTTTGTCCAATAGTGTTCTGACTTTCCACTTGAGTTCCTCTCTCTCTCTCTGGCCCTTGGAGTGTCGTTGATTCTACAGCAGTTATTATGTCAAGCACTGGAGTTGACTTTGAAGAAGTTGCAAAGTTCAATCCTTTGCTCAGCAGTTTTTCTTCAGTGGAACTCAAGATGGTCGATGATATATTGGCTATTGTCCTCTGGCCTTGCTGGTGGTGGTCGGTTGTTGTCTCCTTTCCTTTAAGCTTCATGAGCTTGCCATTGTGCTTTTTGGCCAGCTTCTCTTTCAATTTGATGCATGAATTGTCTATTGTCTGGAAAATGGATTTGTGGTCTTTCTCCAGTGGAAATTCCTTGAATTCTTCAAACCTATGTAGGATATCGTCCAGGAGCTGTGATTTTTTTCATCTGTGGTAGCTGATTTGGGACCAAATAAGCCCATGGCTGGCCCTGTCCAGAATTCGGCGCCCTTGATCACCAGAGATTGGTGATTTTAAACGAAAACCAACTGGAATGATGTGGCTGTCCCTCGCTGTGGAAAGGAAGTGAATGTGTTCTTCCTCCTTGGTAAGCTTAATCTTCGCTTTCTCGTAACCTCTGAATTTCTCATTAATACCAGGTCCGTACGGTCTAACGTTTGCTTAAAGGTGGTAGACAATGATGTACTATTAATTGAAACATCTTGGACTTCCATTCTTCCACAATAAAGACAATAGAAGTCCAAGATGTTTCGCTTAATAGCACATCATTGTCTACCACCTTTAAACAAATCTTATCACTTGTTGTATTTATTTCTGAAAACCATTAATCGAAGACTGAACAGAATCTACGAAGAGCATGTATCACCAAATCAACTTGTCTTATATATATATATAGAGACTACTTACAAGAGATGACACTCCATATATGCAGCGAAGTCGTGGACCCTAACCGAGCCAAGAGAATTGAGGCGTCACCAGAACCAGAATATTACAAAAACTTAATAAGGAAAAACATATTTACAGCAAAAAGAAGATAATTAGAATATTTAGATCATATCATAAGAAGCGAAAACAAATGTGAGTTGCAACATGGCACTCTGCAAGGTAGGGTTCAGGGTAAAAGGTAAAAGGCTAGAAGAAGACGAGTTTTCTGGATAAGGAACTCAACTGAACTAGCCTGGTTTGATAGCGCAGCAGCAAATAAGCAAGAGTGTCCGGTAACAGATAGATACTAGAACCTTCCGTTTACCTTCAAAGTGGAGCTAAGACCGAACTTTTAAATTGAAACTATGTATGATCTCTCTTTGGAATGCTAGACTCAATGCCTCTGATTTGTCCTCATCGCTGCACGCTAGGCCATTTCTACCGCGAAGAAGTGTATGATCATTTTTGCTTTCCTGAGTGCCACTTTTTGGGCGCCAGAAGTGCGCCTAGCCTGGCTCCGGATTCCTCAGCTTCGAGTCCTAGCAGTGACTGTGGTAAAGCTCAAGAGGCTTTGTTTAGTCACTGGCTGATGCCTTTTAACAACCAGCGGTACAGTTGTCGCAGCCTTCTATTCTGCTGTACGAGCTATCTTAAGTAAGGCGGGGTCGATTGATCTAGAAGCTGTCCTGCAGTGCCTCTACAGGACCTTCCAGCTGGACAGTATTGGATATTCTCTAGAACGGTTACAAGAGCATCTAGCATTTCTTGGAACCGTTGCCAGTTTGCAAGCGTGTGAGCCTCTTTTTTGATTCTTACATTTCCTTCCAAGAAATAGCGTAGTTGGTTTGTGGGCAGAAACCTTTCATTCACTGTCCTTAGCGCAGACTCAAGACGGAGGATTTTTTAACACTTCAACGGTTTATAACACAATAGAAGAGGTATGTTAGAAGAAGCATGTCTGGGTCCATTACAATTGCACCATGTCCAACAATTTGACTCCTCGCCGGTTATCAACTGTCGAGTCCATGTTTAATTCTTGCAGTTGAGGTCACCAGGAAGCACTTGATTGATGTTGTTGGCCACCTAAAAGAATAACAAGCTCTTCTTTGTTGTATATACGAAGGGGATTTTGATCGCCGCTCTGCTGTTGCTGAACACTACTGACACTGTATCAATTTCAATATTCTGAAAATGTTGTAGCTTTGGAGCTACAGATTGTTGCAGCTTTGGCGCACATGAATTGTGACTGTTTTTCAGTAGGGGTTTAGTGCAGCATTTTTTTGTTTCGAAAATGACAACTTAGCAACCAATCTGGAATTTCTTTTAATTTCTGTGACACCATGTACGAAGGCACATTTATGAACAAAATCCTAAGGATAAGAAAATAAAAAAATTTTCGTCACCATCTACAACTAATTTTCTCCACCCGAACAGTTGATTCTAAAAGAGAAAACTCCACATTTCCTATGTTTCACTAATAAAAAATATGTTTACTGATTAATAGATAAACCTGAAGCAATTTTCACATTTCACTGATTTGCAAGCAATATGATCCATAAACCCTGTGCCACTCGCTCTTAAACAAACAATTTTTTTTAATCTATAACAAATCAGAATATTAGAGCAACCGACATCATTAAATAATTACTATAGCGTTTGCATATCTGTGTGTAATGAATACTCGCGGGGAACTACCAATTTATTAATGACATGCCCATCTGTCTTTGCAGAGCGTGTATGTGTGTACATATTGTTAATTAAAACAAACAAACAGTATTTGACGATCCCGACTTGATAACAGGTTACCCGAGGTACATTCATTATTAGTCCCCATGCAATAAGAATTCGAACACTCGACAGTGAGGAACGTAAATTTATTAGAGCAACACAAATATTGAGTCGACAGACTCTAATTAGAGGCTTCAGAAAAAATGTGAGGATATTCCTAAGTTAAGTTTTTAGGACAGAAGAGTTACTGCGTGATAGAACTTTTTCTTTCAGATTCAGAAGTATGAAAGTGGCTGAAAAAAAAAGTTTCAACTTATATTTTGCAGATATTCAAGACAGTAGCTTTCTTTAGAAAAAACTCTTGAATTTCGATTTTTTAATCCTTTCAGCACGAAGTCCAACAGGGTTTGTTACACGAGACACTCCAAATGGCACAGCGCGATTTATATTCATTTAATTTGTACATTATTAATGACGTCGTTGGACGTTTTCCTGGTACCTGACTGAACACAAACAATATCAAATTCCTCGTCAAATTTAATCCCATCATTTGAACATATTTTCGCCTCGTTAAAGCGACGTCCCCAATAAATTCTATTTAAAATAATGGTGCCGGCTTCACAGCTTAGGAGATAAGTAAAACCGGAGAGAGGGCCAGCTCTAACGAGAGATAGTCGTTCTTTGGAAGCTTCCTTTTTGAAAACGAACGAATGTTACATTTGTAACATTAGGAAATATTAAAATTTTGCACCTGCCAACTGTAATTTTTGTCTGTGCGTCCTCTATTGTTATTTTCGATAGACTTATTTATACATATCTCCCCTTACCCCCATATTCAGCTGATGGGTGTCTGGGAAGATCTACCTCAGTTTGAATGTGCCATGTTCGTGTGCCATAAACTTCACTAAAAAAATCGGTGAAAATCGAGGTACACAGTGAATTATTTCGTCGTTCCTCCATTAATATGGTCCTTCTTCATTTGTTTGTGAAATTCGCACTACTTCCTTGCATCCACAAATTGATGGCATAGTCGAGAGATTTAATGTTACTATGGAGCAGTATCTGTTTTAGTCGACGACTTAGCTGTACGTAGTCGACCAACATCGCTTCGGCGAATTAGCAGTTTCGACGTTAATACTCTGTATTCTGAAGACTCCGTGGCTGCTTACAATGAAGAGGGATTCCTTAAGCTCTCGTTTTCTCCTTTTGCTTCTCATTTCCCGTTTGTTACCTATCCACTTCCATCTGCCATTCCAAGTATGGTCCACAATTTTTTGCGGTTTTGACGTTTTCGGAGTGAGTTCGATATTCCTGCTCTCAGTGATTTTGTGTATACTTTGAAATAACTCTAAACTTTGACCCAATGCCTTAAACATTCTCAAAGAACAATGAAAAAACATAGATCGAACATCAGACTGTTTAAAAACCCTAAACAAGAAATTGAAAATAGAAAATCAAGGACATTGTGGAGAAGATAGCAATAATGGATGAAGTGCATTTAGGCTGGCCACAAAGCCAGATATGATGACCATCGATGGACATGAAAACTTCTGAAATGAAGTCCAAGGAAGACAACAAGAAGAGAAGACTTCAAAAAAATGATTGGACGACATAAAGACAGTGACAGGCAAACATCAGTGTATATGTTTGGTAAAGCGTCTTTTGAAAGACGGAAACAACAGATACCATCATCCATGGAGGACTGTTAGGCAAAAAAGAAGAAGATTCTATCAAATGACACTTGGTTTGTATGACTTGCCACACTCACATGATATTTGCCAACATCGCATTTTTTATAAAACATTAGTAAAGAAATTAGTTACTTTCCTAACAAGTGCGGAAAGTAATACTTTCTCGCACGCTACTGCAGTTGCCAAGGTTACAACAGACAATTATGAGCATATTGTAAATATATTGCTGATGCCAAACGCTGTGGCAATTTGAGCTGCTTTTCTTCCAAATCACGGGACACCGGTGGATCATCCAAAGTTTCTTTACGTACAGAGGAGACACTAGAGAATGGAGTTGGTTTGAAGTTCAGAGATGAACACAAGTTGCTTTTGTGATTGGTAGATTCCTCTAGGTATCTTTCAGCCACAGAAGTTGACTTCCAGCCGCCTAGCCGTTTAATATTGGTTATTTCTTATTTCTTCTCTAGTTGCTGAAGAACGTCTGAAGCTGTGCCCCGTATATTGTTCAGGATTGGGAAGCTTTAAATAGGCTGCTATCTTCGAAGGCACTTTCCGAAATGATATGATACCTACACATTGGACGGTGCACTTTTCTTTCACATATTTGACGAAAAAACGACGGCGTGGGGTATTCTGCGGGTTGAAATCTACGCATTTTCTCTAGAGCATTAAAAAGTATCCATTATTTACTTCTTCGGTGAAGACAAAGGATCTTGCAGAATGGTTCTTAGAATCCCTGATGTTTATGATGATAAGAATGCCCTTATCATCTGTGTCATCAATTGTGATATTGGTAAGCTTTTTTCTTCGACAAGCACCAGCCAGAACAAAAATAGTCGCCTCTTTCATCATAACTAAGTCAGAGTTCAGTCACAGGCAACAGCTAGGCCAGAATATAATATTAAATACTTCATCTACATTCGGAAGAACTACCGAGGAAAACCTATTGAGATAAAGCCTATTACGAATGTTTGAATAGCAGGTGTAGGACAATAAAGCTATTTCATTTTTTAGAAATCGCCAAACGTTTCGATCTTTAATTGAGGCATTCCTCTGGTCTTTTTCAATCAGAGAAGCCTGTCATGAAAATCGAAATTAAAATTAAAATAAAGTACCATATCGGTACTTGTGGCACTTTCAGACAAAAGGCCACAGGACAACAAGACAGCTTAAGAAGAACTCAACCACTGGGTCACATCCTTCTGCAGGATTTTCGGGGTATGCTTGCTAGAATCTGATTCTTCGAAATAAACAGACTTTTATCAATAAACTTCTTCAAGCTAGATCTTGAATGGCAAATGTTAAGTCTGTTTCTTTATACGATATGAACTACGTAAAAATTAGTGTTAAACTTTCTTGTTTCTATTCGTCTCTGTCGAATCGTAAGTTCATATTCCTTCCAATATTCAAAACTAAAGGCACTTCATTATTAATAAATATGCACCATGTGTGCAGTTAACTTCAAAGGGTGATACTTATTTCATTTTCAGGGTCTTGTAAAGAATTAAAAGATGTTTAGGAACGAATATCTTCCTTCCAAAAGGAAACTTTACTGTTTCTTTGGTCAGCTTTATACTGAGTAATGTTAGGTCTCTAAAATCCAAAAGTTGCTGTCGCACCACTTTCTTAACTTGTTTCTTACGAAAACTCACAATTTTTGAAGAATTGGATGTAACACGTATTTATATACCTTCAATCTTCACAAATAGGCGCAAATATGGTTTCAGATGCAGCTAGTTGAGAAACATTTAGATACTACATATTGCATTCATTGTCAGAGAGTTTTATACAATTTTCTACAAAACAGGCTATTAGTAAAAAAATCTTTAAGCTGAATCTTCAAAGGCAAACGTAAACTCTACATTCTGTACAAGATCTTCAAAAGCAAACGTAAACTCTGTACTCTGTACAAAGCTACAATAATTGTAATACTTCTTTTTTTTTCATCAATGGGTAAGAACATTTGCAATTTTGGAAGAAAATGAAGAAACTTTCAAACATCTTTAAAAATTACTCCAATTTATTAATAAGGATGCACCGGGTAGGTAGTTGAGGTAATTCCAAAGAGTAGTACTCTTTTCTAGGGTTTGTCTTCTATATCTGTCACTTGAAAAGAATTAATAGATAATTAACAATAAATATCTTCCCGTTGGATCTTCAAAAACAAATGTTTAGTGTGTGCTTTATCTTAGTTAAGAACAATACCTAAATTGCGTCGTTTACTATAATTCTGCATATCTTAATCTGTTTTGTGCATATGGAAGTCATCATGTTTTTGTCGAAGAATTTCTATTTACATAATATAATAACAAAAAAATAATACATATTTTTTTGTTCAGTCATTTCCCGTTTGTTTCTTTTATTTTCCTTAATATGTTCTTGTAGAGTTGATGTAATCATTAACACCCATATCTAGGCGTTATCCTTTCTTGATTTGAGATTTTCTTGCGATATTGTACTGCTCTTCTATGCCGTTGGTATACTTTTTAGCTATTTTGGCGAACCTCTTATTAAGCACTTTTTTTACTTTTTCCTGGATGTTATTTTCGTTCAGTAGTGTCATGTCCTTTCTGGGAATCAGATATCAGAATCAGATATCTGCTTCTAGTAGATTATAGAGCGTCTAGATATATTTTTGCTGAGGTGATGGAATTTTGAACTCTTTTGTTTTTGTTGATAAAATCGATCTGGTTTCTTCTGATTCTAACCGATGTCTCCGAGCCTTTCATGTAGGGGGTGTTCATTTGAAACCGTCATCTAGTTGGCTGCGATATGTCAAAAGAATGGGGTGAAAGAACAAAGGTCCACTTTGATTATGTCATCCTTTTCTGTCAAAAATTCATAGTCTTCTAGATGACGTTTTCTAATGAACACGGGGTATAGCCTTTTGGGATGGAGTTTTAAAACCGTATTTATAACATTTCGCCTCTTAGCAGAACTGGATCATTTCTCTTTCATTTCTCGTATTCTCAACAGTACCTTTATCCTAGCTTGGCATTAAAATTGCCCATGATGATGTTTATTTTTTGAGTTTTGGGAATTTTAGTTTTTGAGTCTTCCAGTATCTGATAGAAGCTCTTCATCTCTGTCTCATTCCTTATATTTATGAGGGTATTTCAACTAGAGAAAGATAAACGCAGTTTCTACAAAGTTGTACGTCATTGCTACTTGAGGGCATTTTTTAAGATTATGATGGCAGTAGGATAGTGCGTTTGCCTATAATTTTAAGAAGCTTAAAAAATTTGTATATGGAAATAATTTAATAACGACCACGAGATATGTTAAGTGGCCACCACGCAGCCTAGATTTGACGCCACTTGAATGTTTTCTTAAGGGGTTATCTGAAGGATACCATATTTTTCCCTACACAAAAGTTAGACGATTTAAGGGCAGGGATAATTTGCCGTTTTTAGCTTTAAGCCAAGAGAACACAGTTGAAGAATGGAAGAATGTCTCATTTATAACGTTGAATGTTTCCGTTATTTTTAAATTTATACAGGGTGTCCAGCAGAACCATGGACATAAGAGATTAACATGGGAAATCGGTTTGTATTTTTTTGCGCCTGTACGGTTGATTTGATTGAAAAACTTTTAAGAGTAAAGTTGTAGAGTTGGTCAGCTATCATCCTGTAATTTTTTCAATACCCCAGGTTTGGCTGTTTTTTGGAAAAACGCCTCAAAAAGTGCAAGAATTTGAATTTGGCGCGTTACCCCCGCCATGCATGTGCAGAGTCGCCAACATAATAATTTGTTATGTGAGATTCAGAGCCGATTTTCCTTTCTTATTTATTTTGAGGGACTATCATGTAGTAATTAACGTTATTATGCAGTGAAAATATGTTGGCGACACTGCACATGTAAGCGGGGGTGACGCGCCAAATTCAAATTTTTGCATTTTCGAGGCGTTTTTCCAAAAAACGGCCAAAACTGGGATATTGAAAAAATGTTACAGAATGATAGCTGACCATACGCTCTACAACTTTACTCGTAAAAACTTTTCAATCAACCGTACAGGCGCAAAAAAATAAAAGCTTATTTCTCATGTTAATCTCCTATGTCCAGGGTAGTGCTGGACACCCGGTATATGTACTTTAAGTATATTGGAAAATAATTTCAGTGTTAACCTCTAAAAAAGATGAATCGATGAAGAGTGAGCTGAGATACCTAAGATAAAGAAAGAATTAAAAAATGCGAAAAATTATGGCAAGCTATTATTCTACCTCGGAAAATTTGTATGTAAATCCATAGGTAGAGCCAATTTCTAAAATAAATTAATGCACGATCGATATGACTAATAACCATTTTGAATTATGGAACAGCCAAGCGGTTCGGGTATGTGAACGGCCGCCTGTTTTCTGGCCCGGACACGCAACGCTCTGGTGGTAAGTACTGTATTTAGCACATTTTTTGCTTTTATTTATTCAATAGGCACTCAACCGACACACGATTCGATTTATTAAAATTTCATTCTTTTCGTGGCTATTATGTTTGGCCATCGATTGACTTCAAATTACCCTAAACCAAAAACCAGAAAGGAATAAAAACTTATCCTAAATATAGGTACTTAAGGCTGCACAGAGGCTTTAGAAGTTACCCCTCGTAATAAGACGATAATTTTCATTCTAAAATTGCTTAGTTTAGTGCTTCATAAAACTAAAATGTTAACTTAATTTTTGGAAAATATCGCTTTTATATGATCATTTCGCAGCTAGATATTTATTAGAACCAGTAAAATAGAGATGATCCGCGTGAAATTGAGCTTGTTTCTGAATATGAAGCGATATCGTCTGGCATGCTCCATGCATACCTAAATAAAGGTCGAACACTTAACCATGCTGCATTTACAACTTTATATTTTGATAAGATATGGTGAGTGCTTTCCCTGGGTTGCTTTAGTCCGGAATGATAGGAATTATGGAAGTAATTGTTTCGTGTTGCTGAACGTAGGAGATGGAATTAATTGAGAAGTACACAGGCAAATCAAATAATAAATTGTTACTTTAGAAGCAATAACATTAAATTCTACAATAATAAAAAATTCATATTTTAGAAACTACGTCGGCGAAGAAATTACTGTATAATTGCTGCCTTTAGTCCCTATACGCCAATTGATCACCAAAACTATTCTATCTGGGACACAATTTTCTAGTTTCATTTTAGAAACTGCAAAAGAAAAGCTCAGTTTTACGTAAAAGCTGCTTTATACAGATCATAAACATCTTGATTTTGAGAATTAAATATTAAGAAATAACACTTTCCCAGACCGTGCAATTGTTTCAAACTAGCTTAACAGCCGATCTATCAATATAAATGTCAGTGAGGGTAAGACTTGAAGATACCAACGTAGCATTTCTTCTCTGATACTTTAGTGCCTTTCGTTTTGAGTAAAATATCTAAGAATGTTCAGTAAAATTTCAAACGCTTCTTCACATTTGTTGGAGCCATGGAGATAAGGCTGAAGCTACTAAACAAATGCCGATATTTTCCTCAAATTGGTCCCGTATTTTGGCACGGTGTGGCAATGACGTAATGCCATCTTCACAGCACACCAATTTTTAAATAGCGACTTTCAATCATTTGAACGTAAGTCCGCCGAAAGTGACATCACTTTCGAAGAAGAATTTTCTCAGTGCTGACTGTAGGTTTCCCAATTTTTTGCAATACCGCTAATCAGACCTAAGTTTTGCATAAGATGTAAAAAATTTACTTGAGAATAAATTCTATAAATAAACCGAAATACCTCAGTGTCAGCAGCAAGTTCTCAATTTTTTCAATATCACTAGGAATTTTATTCAGATGACTTTACCTACTACGATACAAAGAAATTATTTAAAAATTAGTATCTTCTCAAATAATTTCACAAAAAGAAACGCATTATCTCATTATTAACTGCAGAGTTCTCAATTCTTTCGATACTGATAAGCACTTTATGCAAATCTGAGTTTTGCGTAGAATTTTGCAACATTCTCAACCTTTTCAATACCGATAAGCACTTTATTCAAATCTGATGATTGCGAATGAATTGAGAATAAATTCCGTAGATCAAGAGAGTTCTCTGTGTTGGCAGCAGGTTCTCAATTTTTGTCTGATACCGGGTAGAATTTTCTGTAAAATGTAAAGAACTTACTTGAGAATTAATCCAAAAGACGAAAAAAATATCAAGGTTAACTGTAAGGAAGTTCTCAATTTCTTCAATACCAAAGGGCACCTCAAATCTGAGTTTTACCTGCGACACAAAAAAGTGACTTAAGATTGAGTTATGATGAAGAAAATTCTCTCCATGTCGGCAGCAAGTTCTCAATATTGTCAATACCGGAAGAAATCTTACTTATTTATGAATTTTCCGTACAACATAAAGAAATTACTTGAGAATTAATTCAACAGACGAAAGGAATTCTTATTCAGATCTGGGTTTTCATGCGCTTTTGATACGATAAAAAATGATTTAGAATAAATTTTATAGACAAAGAGAATTCTCTGTGTCAGCACCAAAGTCTCAATTTTTTCAATACCGCTATAGGCACCTTTATCAGATCTAAGTTTTGCATACAATGTAAAAAATTCCTTGAGAATAAAGTTCAAAGGGTAAGAGAAATCTCTAAGTGTCAGCAGCAAGTTTTCAATTTTATCAATAGCCCTGGGAACCTTATTGAGATCTGAGTCTCGCACACGATGTAAATAAATTACTTGATAATTAATTCAGTAGACAAAAGGAATCATCTCGTGTTGACTGCAGATTTCTCATTTTTTTCAATACCGCTAGGAACCTTATTCAGATGTGGGTTTTGCATACGATGTAAAAAAATGATTTAAGAATAAATTTCAAACACAAAGACTCAATTTTTGAGAACTTGCTGCTGACACAGACTTGCTTGCTCCTTTTTATTGAGGACGAAATTATTTGAGAATGAATCTCATAGACGAAAATAATTCTCTGTATCAACCGTATTTCTCTCAATTTCTTCAATACTGATGTAGGCACCTTATTCAGATGTAACTTTTGCATAAAATGTAAAACATGGCTTGAGAATAAAGTCCAAAGGCGAAGAGAATTCTCTAAGTTTCAGCAGCAAGTTTTTAATTTTTTCAATAGCGCTGTGAACTGATTTAAGAGTAAATTCCATAGACAAAGAGAATTATCCATGTCAGCAGCAAGTTCACAATTTTTTCAAAACCGTTAGAAATGTTATTACCTACCGGTACTGAGAAAGACATTATTTGAGAATTAATCTCATAGGCGAAGATTCTCTGTGTTAACTGTAGATCTCTCAATTTCTTCAATACCGATATAGGCACCTTTAGCAGATGTAAGTTTTGCATACAATGTAAAAAATTACTTGAGAATAATGTCCAAAGGCGAGGAGAATTCTCTAAGTGTCAGCAGCAAGTTTTCAATTTTTTCAATAGCCCTGGGAACCTTATTGAGATCTGAGTTTTGCACACGATGTAAATAAATTACTTGAGAATTAATTCAATTGACGAAAGGAATTCTCTTGATGTTGACTGTAGATTTCTCATTTTTTTCAATACCTCTAGGAACCTTATTCATATTTGCGTTTTGCATACGATGTTAAAAAATGATTTAAGAATAAATTCCATAGACAAAGAGAATTCTCCGTGTCAGCAACAAGTTCACAATTTTTTCATAACCGGTAGAAATGTTATTACCTACCGGTACTGAGAAAGAAATTATTTGAGAATTAATCTCATAGGCGAAAATAATTCTCTGTGTTAACTGTAGATCTCTCAATTTCTTCAATACCGATATAGGCACCTTTATCAGATGTAAGTTTTGCATACAATGTAAAAAATTACTTGAGACTAAAGTCCAAAGGCGAGGAGAATTCTCTAAGTGTCAGCAGCAAGTTTTCAATATTTTCAATAGCCCTGGGAGCCTTATTGAGATCTGAGTTTTGCACACGATGTAAATAAATTACTTGAGAATTAATTCAATTGACGAAAGGAATTCTCTTGATGTTGACTGTAGATTTCTCATTTTTTTCAATACCTCTAGGAACCTTATTCATATCTGCGTTTTGCATACGATGTTAAAAAATGATTTAAGAATAATATCCATAGACAAAGAGAATTCTCCGTGTCAGCAGCAAGTCACAATTTTTTCATAACCGGTAGAAATGTTATTACCTACCGGTACTGAGAAAGAAATTATTTGAGAATTAATTACATAGGCGAAAATGATTCTCTGTGTTAACTGTAGATCTCTCAATTTCTTCAATACCGATATAGGCAGCTTTATCAGATGTAAGTTTTGCATACAATGTAAAAAATTACTTGAGAATAAAGTCCAAAGGCGAGGAGAATTCTCTAAGTATCAGCAGCAAGTTTTCAATTTTTTCAATAGCTCTAGGAACCTTATTGAGATCTGAGTTTCACACAGGATGTAAATAAATTATTTGAGAATAAATAATTCAATCAGACGAAGAGAATTCTCTCAGTGTCACGAAGTTTTCAGTTTTTTTCTATACTAGTATTTTTCCATATTGATAGAAAAAACTCTATCTCTATATCTACTCATATCTTATTGAGATATGAGTAGATATATATAGTGATAGAGAGAAAGAGAGAGAGATTGTAGATCTTGAGAAATAATCCCATAGAAGAAAAATCTGTGTTAACTGTATATTTCTCAATTATTTGAGAATTAATCCCATAGATAAAGGTAATTCACTTAGTGTTAACTGCAAAGATCTCAATTTTTCCAATACCTATAGGAACTTTATTCAGATCTGAGTTTCGCATATGATGTAAGAAAATGACTTGAGAATAAATCCCGTTGATGAAAAGAACTCTAAACGGTAACCATCGAGTATTCGATTTTTTCGATTGTTATTTGGCAAAAAGTGCCCGATCTGAAAGACAGGGCACTTTGTAGGAAGTTAGAACCATAAGTATCCAAGATTTCAAAATATCGGAATTACAGAAAACTAAAAAAAAAATTTTAGAATCTCAAAGTTGCTGGTTTTGTTCAGGTAAAAGCACATTACGAAAATATAAAAAAATTACTTGGCAGGCAACCATTGTTGGGCAGAGAATAGTCACGGCAAAACAAAATTGGGTTTTTTAACTTAGGGAATGGTGCACAGGTCATTTGGATTTATAACTATCAAAGTACAAACATCTATTTAATAATTAATTAGGTACCATTACTCGCATATGGGCAAGTTTAAAGTATAAGGCTATTATACAGCCATTTTTTTATAAAAGCCTAAAAAGTAATAAATGAACTATTACCTAAAGTAGAGAAAGCGCTGCATTTCCTGGAAAAACAAGGAGTTTTAGAAAAAGCAGAAAAGAAGAACTTAACACAGTCAAAGAAAGTTCTGAGTATGCTACTCCCATTGCATTAGTCTTACATGACAAAATTAGAATTCGCTAAGCTTTCAGTTGTACTAAATCAGAATTTGGTGGAGGATAAACATCGATTACCAATCATTGAGGAGCTATTTGCTTTTATGTCTGGTGGGGACACATTTACAAAACTTGATTTATAGCAAGCGTTATAAATCAGGTTATAAATCATTATATTACAAATGGAGCTTCAACTTGATGATCGGAAAACCTTACTCTGAGATCTACATAGGAATAGTAGATTAAGGTATAGAATAACAAGTGCCCCTGCAATCTGAGAACGTTCTAGTGAAAACATTATTATGGATATTATAGACAAACAATGTACCTACTCATAGGACTCCGCAAGAAAATGCAGGCATACAGAAGTCTGGGCGTTTGTCGGAAATGTATATTTGGTTTGGAATAAGTAGCAACCGGCCTTTGCGAAAATGTAGCAAGAGATAATTTTAGAAAAGGTATTACCTCATTTTGATCCACCATTACCAATAATATTAGAAACAGATTGTTGCGGGTTAAAAAGTATACCTTTGTGCTCTTTGAAAACTGCCGGATTTGGGCGTCTTCTAATTACTCTTACTTTCAAACAACAATATTGACTAAACTC
The DNA here is from genome assembly GCA_951812265.1 of Taphrorychus bicolor. Lineage (NCBI taxonomy): Eukaryota > Metazoa > Arthropoda > Insecta > Coleoptera > Curculionidae > Taphrorychus > Taphrorychus bicolor. Next base: position 11,461,826 of record OX638299.1, on the reverse strand, counting down.
CTACTAGTCACTGGTGATGTCTGAATAATAAAGGTAAGGTAAAAATCGTCCTTTTTTTAAATCGGGGGATGTCATTGTTCCGTTGAATGATATTGCACGTTTGTGGGATTCTTCTCAAGTGTAGAGATTTCGCAAAATCGCCTTGTGCGTAATTGCATCGTTCTGGAAAAGCAGTAGATTCTCCCCACTTGGTACCACTTGGGTGGTCATTTTCTTCAAGGGGGACAACTCGTGGATCACCGAGAATCGAAGACAGTTTCAAATATAAAATATACTTGAAGTGGTACCTACTCTTTAAAGCCACATATCAACCTCGTCCTTTATTAGTTACCCTTATCTAGTTACCCTTATCCAACGCATCCACTTAAATTCTTTTCTTCATTGACGTGTGCTACATTGGTGTACTGACCGCCCACAGTGTTCAAGCACGCACCAGACTTCCGTCCACTAACCCAACAAGATCTTCCAAGCATACCATTCCTCGATCAACTACAGGAACCACTGAATACAAGGTAAACCACTGTAAACTTGGATTAATCTCAGGTGGGTCTGTTCCATTATAATCTTACAGATTGGTTAATTGGACAACACATTGGTTAACTTTTAACAAAGAGAACTAATTAGCGTGGTAGTAACAGTACTAATTCTCTTTGTTAAAAATTAACCAATGTATTGTCCAATTAACCAATCTGTAAGATTATAATGGAACAGGCGCACCTGAGAATAATCCAAGTTTACAGTAGTGCCTTGTATTCAATGGTTCCTGTCGGAGAATCGAGGAATGGTATGCTTAGAAGATCTTAGTTGGAAAGGACGATTTTTACAAGGCGATTTTGCGAAATCTCTACACTTGAGAAGAATCCCACAAACGTGCAATATCATTCAACGGAACAATGACATCCCCCGATTTGAAAAAAGGACGATTTTTACCCCACCTTTATTATTCAGACATTACCAGTGACTAGTAGGAGTTCAGTCAATATTGTTGTTTGAAAGTAAGAGTAATTAGAAGACATTACCTTCCACGTCCAAATCCGGCAGTTTTCAAAGAGCGCACAATAGTATATTGTTTAACGAGTGACGAAAATAGCATTTTCTCTCGCAAGAGAACAGTTTACCAACCGAGGCGAAGCCGAGTTTGGTAATGTTCTCGAGCGATAGAAAATGCTTTTTTGACGAGTAAAACACTGTACTTTTTCTTCGACCATGCTAACATTAAGTCTTCATTAACTTTAAAAACCATGTCTATAGACTATTTCTTTTAAAAATTAAGGCGCGTCATTGTCAAGATGACACCTCGACTGTCAAAGAGTTCAGTTTGATCAAATCTCAACTCTTTGATTCACTTTTCTGAGGCCCAGGCAGGCAAAATATATATGTTTTTGTAAGATATCACCATTTTCCAGGGAATTTTATAAGATTAGACCAGTTAATTCGCATTTAGTTGGCGATATACAGGCGAAATTAGAACAACTTACTTTCGTCACTAAAGACGAAAGTTAACGTTATGGGATTTTCTCTCACTAGAGACGAAAGTTACGTTTTCGGCTAGGGCAAGGTATGACGAAAGTTGTTTATTTTTACTTGGTCGTAGAAAAAGGTATACTTTTCAACCCGTAACAAAATGCCGTTCTGCACTAGACGACCTCAAAGAAAAGTCATCTAGAACGGGCAACTAAAAGAATTACTTTTGGCACTAAAAACTGCAATTTAGGTTAAACCAGAGCATCGTTTTAACATTTAAACAATTGAGTTTTCTTTACAGAATAATTGCATTTTTTGGTCAACAGATTGAGGTGATTGCATTTTGGAGAAGCTGCATGCAGTAGGTACTTTTTCGGCATTTTTACATGGAATAATTAGCAAGAATTTATTGTTAGTTTCCAGGTACTTTTTGTGATACTGTACCAAAACTGTGCCAAAACTGTGCAAATTTTCACCAGAGGTTACAATGCTTTCTAAAACTCCAAAAAAATCCATGGTGCGTGTGTATATTGACCATTTATGAACTCTTCCTTTTTTTTCTTGTTGATGCTTATAGGCATTACCCACAAATTCATAGGGATAAGAATATACCATTTACAGTTGATTTATTAAAAAAAATTTTGTTACTTTCGGAAAGCCAGAGTTTTGGTCTCAGATAATGCCCAAAGTTTTGTTCCATATGATTTTAAAAGAGAATTATATTGTCATTTCTTTATATTGAACTTTGACAAAAAATTGAATTTGAAATCTTGTTTATTTTCTAAGAAACCAAATTTGACATAATCGTTGAAAAAATGTTCTATGTGATTGCATGATCTTCTCTTCTAGAGAGATTTGCGGCGCCTTAAAAAATAAAGCAAGTTAGCAATGCTTTTAGTGGTAACATCTAGTAAAGTAAGAAAGTTCTGTTTCCATAGTAAACGTAATTTTAGTTCATGTTAATTGCGTATTGATGAGAGTTGAGGAAATGCTTTAGCTTCTCCATGAGGTTCTCCAACTCTCATGAGGTCTTAATGTTGTCTCGTGGATCAAAAGATATGATTGTAGTTATAAGATCAATTATATACGTTTAAAGATAAAATCCTTTTACCTTTCCATGTAAGTTTCTTTAGTTGAAATAACCATGCATTGATACCAAACAGTCCTTGTTCCTATTGGTTATTCAATTAAGTTCTTGCCAGGGATATGACCAAAATGTCATTGCAAAGGCGTTCTTTAATTTACAAGTTTTCGGACAACACTTCAACTCCAACGTATATTTCGATGGAAAAAAAGTCACTTTCCTCTGAAGTGCTGGATTGAAAGCAAATCATTAGGTCAAGCCCGAGAAGATTTACCTCCTCGGTAGTGACCTGAACTTCCCTGAAGAGACCCTAACGAAAAAGAAAATCAGAAAATGTTTTATTAATAAGTTGAAGATTCAGATAAAAGAAATTTACTAGGTGCATAATAATTGAATCTATTGAACACTAATTTCTAGGGGAGTGACGACAGCATAATGCTAAATGATGGCGAAGTAGCTCATTCTCCTGGAGAACTCCACTCCCCAGTTTCAAGAATCCGGCCTCAGGTCCATGTTAAATACCAATGGCTTCTCTAATAAAATATCCCGTGGTATATTCAACAATTTTTATCAACTTTCATCAGACATCAGGATGCTCTATTCCGCTAAGAACTCTCCTAATTCTCATGTCGTCAATTCCTAAGATAAGTTGAGTCACTTGTCGAAGAGTGGTATTTAAATAGGCTGAAATGTCATATTATAATTCTATATACGAATGATGCACGTTTCGACCTTTGAGCACACAAATAGCCGCAAACTCTTACAACAAATTCATTTCATCATTGGCCAACCATCTCACGGAATTGCAGCGTAGTTTTGAGCTACATCACCACTAAAAATAAAATAAGTTGCGTGCACAAGAGCACAAGGCAACCTTGATAGATCCCATACACCTCTCCACACAGACACTATTTACAGACACACATTTCCAACATTGACAATATTCCTCAATAACAGCAATCGTGATGGTGTACTACACTCTCTTGCGATCTCTATATTGTGTAAGACTCAACTCACGAAGACAAGAAAGCTAGTACGTTGACATCTAGTAGCTACGGAATGTTAATTTTTTCTCTACCCATCTTTTTTTGCTCATGTCTTTGAGAATATTGGCAAACGATGTAAAATTCAAATTTCCGACGCTAAGAAAGTGCCATAGTTTTGTGATTTCCCTTTTACAGCTGTACAAAAACATGTTTAATGTAAACCTAGTTCATACTTTTCATTTTATTAAAGCAAAACGCTTGTCCTCCTAATATATCATGCCTATTACCATCAACATAATATTACATGTCAGTTATTACCCCAAATCCTAAATATGTATTAATGCAAATTTTATTTCAGAGTGTCAGCCCTCTCATTGCCCATTAGCGAGATTGAGCTTCCTCTCTCCCCTCGCTCCGCGTCATTTCCGCTTCCGCTCTCTGTCTATCTACTCTCCCCCGAAAAGAAATTGTTTCCCTCCCGTAAATCGGGAAATGAATTAATGCATTTTGAAACATACATTATTGATCATCTATGGTGCAACTGCCGCCATCTAGCCGACCCGTTCGAGCTCAAAACTTGGCTTTCGCTCCAATTAACTAAAAATTGCGGGCATGCAAGGCTTTTACAAATTACCGTGAACCATTTAATTTAACTAATGGCTCATGTAGACTCTGTCTAATTAAACCCGACAATCCTAGAGTAATTGGTTGGTTTATCATTAGCGAGTTATACAACTAATTTAACAAAAAAAAAACAAGGAGAAACACTTTTGCAAGGTACATAGAATAATATTCACAAAAAAACTTCTCATAAAAGAATATTTTAAATTTTTATTTTAACAAACATCATATTCGTGAGAGAATATCTGCAAGGCTTCGCTACCGAATCATTATCGGAGTCCAGATGTAACCAATTTACGACAACAAATCAGTGAACTAATTAAAGTTTTCCAAACATTGGCTAATGCAAAGGCGGGTTTGCACGTATAATTGTGGCTTTCTGTCAATTAATAAACGTTATTCTGGTCTTATTTTTATTTTCGGCATTGCGTTTCACATAAATTGGCCTCCGTTAAAATTTATGGACGCAACGTCCAACTTAATTAGCACTACCGCGATTTAGTAATTCCACAGGGTGAAGTATGCATTCCTTATCGCTTTGTATTAATTATTGACTTTATTGATACACAATAATGAGTAAGTCTATTGTAAAATTGTTAAGAACTGTGTATGAAAAATAAAACAAAAAATGTTCTGCTTTAAAGATAAAAAAGTCTTGTTGAAGTCGATATTTGGTCCATATTATAAGAGTTAAAACGGTCGGTTAAAACTTGTAAGATCTTCAGATATGGTCTATCGTCACTTGGTCAGACTCATAAATATATATTTTTGTTATAATATTATCAATTTAGTATTTGCAATCATTTGTTGATTTCACATATTGCCTTGGAGGCAAGACTTCTGATTTTTTAAGCTTAGTCATTTGATTTGATTAAATTAAATTTGATTTGACATTTGATTAAATTGTTGGCGGCCCTCAGAATTCGGGGGGTTGGATCACAAGTTAGTATCTCGTAGGTGGTGGGATCTAACAGTGTCCTGATTTTTCCTGTTCCGATGTTGTTATTACTACTGTTTCGTTTCCTTTATCTGTTGGTAAAATGAGAATATCCTTGTCTTCGCTCAAAGACTTTCAGAGCTTCCTTTCTGCAAAGGTGAGATTACTTTTTGATGGTTTTGGGCATTGTAGAATTCGTGACGTTTCCATCCTTATCTGTTCAGCCGTCTGAATTGGCGCTCTACGTTTACTATGATGTCTTCCACAGGTATCCTGGTTGGTGTTATGGCAAAATTTCCCTCCTTGTTCAGAACGCTCAGCTCGTCTGTTAAGAGTTCTTTGCCGGTCAAATTGACTACAACCTTGCGTTGACTCCTCTCTTTGGATCTGAAGTTTAATGTGTCTGGTGAATTGTTGGTGGCACTCAGTGCGTCAAATTTCGGATTGCGAACCGTTGCGACGACTTGGGCTGTACTTTTTTATTATTAGATGCAAGATCTCTACGGATCTCATGGATCCTTTCTCGGAGGAGAGATTGTTCGGTCCTGTCACTTGACTGAAGGTTTTTTTATTCCCAGGAAGTTTGGGATGACTTCGGTGTCACGCCATCTTAGTAGAAATGCCAGTGAACTCAGGAGTTATGCTTTCTTCTTGCAGAGATTCTCCACCGCATACCTCAATAACGGATCAAATCATCATCCCAGACAGAAAGGAGGAGTCATAAAGACTCTGTCTGTGAGATCCAAAATAACTTGTGAGCCTACTGAATTTGAATGGAAAATGAAGCATCTGGAAAGAGCCTTTGTTGGAATGGATACAACAAACACAAGTTCGATAGGGCCGCCTGTCCAAGGAATGTAGAGGGCCAGGAAGGAACAACGGGAGAAGATGTAGAAAAGCGCGGATGGACTAGTCAACAATCCACAAAGTAACGGACAGGTTCGGCAGGCTAGTGGAAAAAACATAAAGTTAAACCTATTTTTATACCTACTCGTACAATTCAGCAGAGTTTGAGATCGGCCAAAGACCGCAGAGATCCTCTCCTTTATCGGCACCCGGAGTTTACCGAGTTCCATGCAGCTGTGGCTCGGTATCCATTGGCACCACAAAACGCATTGTCAATACGAGGATTATGTAACACAAGAGGAGTTGCAGGCTGGGACAAACACAAGTCAGCAGTAGCAGAGCACGCTCTCACCGAAAGTCACAACACTTTTTCAACGAGGTGTATTTACAACGAGGATTATCCGAGACTAATGAGAGAGGCCTTGTGATCTTTAAACACGACAACAATTTCAAGAGGAAGGAGGAAATTGCGAAAAGGCGCAGGCGTAGGATTAAATTCTACGAAACTGACCACAGTCGAATCAGTCAATGTCGTCCTGAAGCACGGAAGATCACTTCGCCCTCTCTCGGCCATTGAAATCTTTAAACACAACAACAATTTCAACAGGAAGGAGGAAATTGCGTTTCTAAATGCAGACTGGAAGCGAGTTCTACGACATACTTCAAGTGCGCCGAAACCCCGCGCCACCACTACCCTCACCCCAGTCACTCCTCCATTGCAGCGCGACGGCGAGGGGCGACCCAGGGCGACGACAGGGCGACCACATCGGGAAGCACGGGAGGTCACTTCGCCCACTGCCTCATCGCCTTTGATAATGTCTGCGGCAGCTAAAGACGAAACGTCAGGAAGAAATTCCATTAGACCACGGCTTCAAAGCCCAGAAAACATTTTAGGTTGTATTTTGACAGGCCGTGAAAGACTTCACAGTCTTATAAGGTATACAAATTTCATTTAAATGGGACTGGGAAATTTAAAAAAGTGATGTTTCTGTGAATTCCGCTACATTAACCTAACAAAAAAATAACTGATCTTTAAATTCGAGAATAATCTGTACCTTTTTTGTTTCAAAATTTGTGCTGCACCTCTAAAGAAAAAGGGGTCTGGGGTATTCAAAGGTGTCCGTAAACAACACCCTGTATCTTCGAAGAGGCTGAGCCGATTTTAACAAACTTGGGCCAATTAAAAAGAGCTATTCTTGGGATACGTATGTTATAATATCTAAAAATAAAAAAAATCACGTCGCGGCTAGGGGGCTTTTTTCGACATTCCGACAGAAATGGTTAATTTTCTCAAAAAAATTAAATGCATTGGTACACAGCAGATCAAAATGACATTTCATAATTTCCAAGTTTTCACTATTTCCCAAGATATGCCAAAAGAAAAACGGAATTTACCAAAATTATTTTTGTTTTTTCCTCAACTTATTTGAAGCAATACTCTAAAATAAATGGCACGTTCTCGTGAGCATTTATTCTGATCAACGTTACAATATTGTTTATTTGTTCGTCCGACATTTTGAATTTTCTGGGGCATCATCAAGCTCAGTTTTTTAAATACGAATGATACATTTGAGTATCAAAAATTGAAAGCTATTTTTACTACACATTTATTGATGTTTTGCGTTTTCGTTAGAGTTTATTTCATGTTTAACAATTTACTTTTTTTTATGCAAGGTATGCAGGGATGCAAACTAGATTAAATTGAAAACGAAACTTCCGATTTTTTTCCGGAAATAATCGAATAACATCCTAATTTGTTATAATTGGTGGTTTTATTTTATTTTAAACTTCCAAGAAGTTTTGACAAATTTAATCAGATTTCTATTATAACATATTGAAGTTTAGTAACCATCATAAACTATTTTTTATTAGGGGCACTATTTTTTTATATTTTTAAAAGTCTTTTCAAATAAGGTCAGAAAGATTACAAACCAACTATACTAAATTTCGATTTTTTTTAGTATTTTCGGAAGTGAATTGATTTTTGTACATTTAGTAACAACAAAATATTGAGTACTAAGTTGGGCATATTTGTCCCAATTTAATCTAAGTCGAAGAATTTGAATAACCCGTATACTCTGCGTAAAAGTAAATAAATCGTTAAAAACGATAAAAACTCTAACGGCAATAAAGCGATACATTATCATTGAATTTGTAATAAAGAGGGTCAATACCGTCTTGAAGAGTAGTAAAAGTACCCTGGAGAAGGTGCAATTTATTTTAAAATAACACTTCAAATAAATTCAGGCAAAGCAAAAAGCGATTTTCGTAAATTTCATTTTTTTTTAAATTTCTTCGGAAGCAATAAAAAATTTGAAAATTTTAGAATGTCATTACGATCAGAACCTAAATACGCAACTTTGCCCCAACTTAACCGAATCTGTATCTCTTACGGTTTACGAGATTCTATCTACTCAATGATGAGCAGAGAATTCGAATAACTCTGTATAGTGTATCTACACGACTTTGTATCTAGATAGTAGGTACTCTATCAAGTATCTAGATAGTACTCTGGATACTTGGTATAAGGCGGATTGTGCTGAAAACAATTTTTGATATTTCAAATTTGTTATTTGATCTTCTTCAGGACTATTTACCTTCAAAGGGCACCTTGTCAACTCTTAAGTTCTCCATACATTTCCATAAAAACACCTTATGTCGAAAATTTAAATTTTTCTATACATGCAACGTTAATATCTCTAAACGAGAGATTTATGTATATCAGCTCAATAAACGTATTAGTCATTTTCATGCCAAATTTATGCAGTATGTGATAATATGTGTTAAAAAGTATAATAAAGATAATACTTAATTTTCGAACTTTCCACTTTTTAATCACTCAACTAAAGAACAAATCCGACATCTTACAGACATTTTGTACCTAATTCTCAATCTAACTGTTAGCAAAATGCAACAAGCTAACCAGGAGACCCCCCCCCCCTCTTTTACAGTTTTGGCCTCCCTTTTTAACAGTAGGAACCTTAAAAATGGCGGGGATATCCGCCGGAAGTGTCGTCTCGGTGACGTCATGACGTTTTGTGTCAAATTATTGCAAAACAGTTGTCACTGTCATTATTTTTATTATTTCTTATTTCCAATCCAAACAAATATCGCACATATCCATATCAAAACTAGAGGGCTAGGGTTCCCTGTTCTTGTGTATAACATGAAAATATTGTTGCGAACTCAGGGTTCAATAATTCCAGTGTAACGATTTAATACGAAAACACTATTTATTAACTCCACAAATACACACGACTACTAAATAACTCACTACTTAACACTTTATAGTCTTCTATTATCGCTTCGTAACTTTAGCTTACTTATAGCTCGATTAAAATACGACTATTCTCGGGCGCTCTATGCGCCTTTTATATACAATCCTAAAATTACAGAAAAACCTAGAAAGTTCTTTATAAGAATTCTTGAATAATCTCATAAAAAAAAAAAACGGTTGTAAACAACTGCCTTCTAGATTAAGCCAGACGAGCAATAAATCACTCGTGTCAGCCATGACGCAGCGCGGATAGGTCGCGAAGCTCCACCAACCAACACGCTCCCATGCGTTGCCCCGCCTCCCATGCGGCGTTGCTGCGATCGTAACATTGCCCTCCTCCTAAGTCTGTTCGTCCCGAACAGATAGAGTTCCATGGTATCGTGCTAATCGATCCAAATGAACGACTTTCATCTTTGACCTAGGGGTCCGCTGGATCCTATACACCACATCATTAATCTTCTTTATAATTGTATAAGGTCCTTCCCAATTTTGGCTAAGTTTGGGCGACTTCCCCACCTTTCGCCTCGGATTGTATAGCCACACCAAATCACCATCCTGGAAGCCGCGGGAGTTAGCTAGTAAGTCATATCTTGCTTTGGCTCGATCACTGGATATCCGCAGTTTATTCCTGACTTGCTCATGAACATTGTTCAGCCTCTCCTTAAGCTCCTCCACAAAATTCTCAGAGCTGAGCGACTCTTTTTCTGGTGTTCCATACATCAAATCCGCAGGAAGCCTCATTTCCCTCCCGAACATCACTTTCGCCGGAGTATAACCAGTGGCTTCATGCGTAGAGCCTCGATATGCCATCAACATGAGAGGTAAATGTTGGTCCCAATCACGCTGATGATCTGCCACCATTTTAGACAGGTAATGTTCCATAGTCCGATTAAATCTCTCTACCATCCCATCCGACTGTGGATGCAAAGGAGTTGTCCTGGTCTTGCGAATTCCGAGAAGTTCCATGACCTTCTGGAAAACAGCCGATTCAAAATTTCGGCCCTGATCAGAATGAAGTTCGAGAGGGACTCCAAATCTGCAGAACATTTCATTTACTAGCACCGTTGCCACAGTCGTTGCTTCTTGATTAGGCAGGGCGTATGCTTCAGGCCATTTAGTGAAGTAATCCATGGCGACCAAGATGTATTTATTGCCCGACTCAGTCTGAGGAAACGGTCCCGCGACATCAATTGCTACCCTCTCGAATGGAGCACCTACAGTGTACTGCACCATTCGGCCGCGTGATCTTGTTCGAGGTCCTTTTGTGGCACAACAAACTTCGCACTTGCGGCACCAAGATTCGACGTCTTCATGATAATTCACCCAGTAGAACCGCTCTTTAATTTTGGCCAAGGTTTTATTGACCCCAAAATGACCTCCACTGGTTCCGTCGTGCATTTCCTGTAGTACGTCCGATTTTCTGCTTCCAGGAACAACCAACTGACTGACTACGGTCTTGCCATCCGGACTCTCCCACGCTCTCTTCAGTAATCCATTTTCTATTTTAAGAGAGTGCCACTGGGCCCATAGCGCCTTCAGGTTTGGACTTTTACCAGCAATTTCTTGCCATTCTGGTCTCTTGTCGTCAGTCTTTGCAGAGAGGATGAGTCCAATATCTGGATCATTCATTTGTTCTTCTCGAAGGGTCTGTGTGGTCCAGCCATCGTTTATTTCTACCGACGTTCTCCTTACCAAAGGAAGTCCCTCACGCTGCTCAGTTCTTTGACAATGCCGACAATCTTCTTTACAAGGCCGTCTAGACAATGCATCGGCATTTCCGTGAGACCTTCCTGGTCGATGTTCAATTTGGAAATCGTACTGCTGCAGGCGCTCTATCCATCTGGCTATTTGACCTTCAGAGTTCTTCATCTGTAATAACCATTTCAAGGCTCCATGGTCAGTCCTAATCAGGAACCTTTTTCCATATAAGTAGCGATGGTAATGTTCGACTGCTTTAACGATGGCCAACAGTTCCTTTCTAGTGACGCAATAGTTTCTTTCTGGCTTATTTAAAGTCTTACTGTAGTATTCAATGACCTTCTCTTGCCCGTTTTGTCTTTGAGAGAGTACTGCACCTAGACCACAGTTACTTGCATCCGTGTCCAAAATAAAGAGTCCGTCCTTTATAGGGTAAGCCAAGATCGGACTAGAACAGAGGGCAGCTTTAAGCCTTGCAAACGCCTGACTGCATTCGTGGTTCCACAAGAACGGTGTTTTCTTTTCCGTTAATTTGTGCAGCGGTTTTGCGATGTCGGCAAATCCCTCTACAAATCTCCTGTAGTAAGTACATAGTCCCAAAAAGCTCCTTACTTCGTGTTTGTCTCGGGGAACTGGCCAATCTTTAATGGCAGATATTTTACTATGGCTAGTTTTAATGCCTTGTTCTGAGATAGTATGCCCCAAGTACTCGACTTGCTTCTGGAACAGGCTGCATTTCTTGTAGTTTAACTTCAGGTGAGCATTCCGTAACTTGTTGAAGATTTCTCTTAAATTCTTCAAGTGCTCGTCGAAATCACGTCCCATGACAATTATGTCATCTAAGTATACCAGGCAAGTTTTCCAAGTCAGTCCCCTCAAGACAAGTTCCATTAGTCGCTCGAAAGTTGATGGAGCATTGCACAATCCAAAAGGCATAACAGTGAATTGGTATAGTCCAGAACCAGTAGAAAATGCAGTCTTTTCTTTGTCTTCGGGAGCAATCTTTACTTGCCAGTACCCACTTTTTAAATCTAGAGTGGAAAACCACTTTGATCCCGATAAAGTTGCTAAGGTGTCGTCTATACGTGGCAATGGGTAGCTGTCTTTCTTGGTTACATCATTAAGTTTCCTGTAATCAACACAGAACCGCGTTGAACCATCTTTCTTCTTAACAAGAACCACAGGCGACGACCATGGACTAGATGATTCTTCTATGACGCCCTCCTTTAACATTTCATTCAGCAAACTGTTAACTTCCTGTTGTTTAGCCAGAGGGACCCTTCGTGGATGTTGTCGTATTGGCTGGGCATCTCCTGTGTTGATCTTATGGACAACTAAATCGGTTTGACTGTCGTTGCTCTTGAAGTTAAACATATCAGATTCATCCATGGCAAATTTTATAGCAGACTGAAGTTGTTCCTTTGACAGGTGACTCCACTGTCGCTTAAAAGCATCAATAACTTCTGGGGAAGCTTGGTTAGAAGATATAATTTTGGATGTCTCTGCTTCGACACAATTGCATACCCATTGTACAGGCTCATAATTGGCAAGAACTGTTCCTTCTTTTAGCTTGATGGTCCTTTCTCCAATATTGGCAACTTGTACTGGCATAGTCTTCTTCGTGTCGGTCAAAGTTCGGGCTACCATGATTTCAGTCGTCAAATCCAGGTTAGGTTCTATAAGTCCTATGGACCACCCAGGATCATTTTCAGAAGTCACTGTGATAATTTGTTCTGAATTTGGAGGAATTTTTACATCTTCCAACACCAGTAGACGGATACTAGTTTCCACATTTCCATTGGTTAATGCAAACTCCTCATCTCCAAACGTGAGAATATTCTGTTTGTGATCATAGGAGAATCCATGTTTCCTGATGAGATCCATTCCCAAAATAAACTCGTCTTTGATCCTGGCAACCAACACTTTATGCCGAACTTCAAGTCTTTCTCCAATAATGATGGTGACATCGGCTTCTCCGTCTATAGGGCAAGATTCTCCAGTGACTGATTTTAACATAATAGGGTTGGGCAATGGTTGTATGGTATATCCGAAAAGTTTATCTGGCCTTACAATGGTCACATCTGCTCCTGTATCGATGGTAATCTGGATCTTCTGTCCTTTAATGCGTCCGGCCACTGTGAGACTTTTGCCACCCAAATTATTGACTTTAAAGATCCTGGGGGTCTTAGCGGCCCCGGTCAATTGCCCCCTTGCATTGACCGGAATTAGTTTTCCTGGGTCTTGGTCGCCGCCTGGTCTTCTAAACGACGGCGACGGACTTCTTGCCCTATTACGGCAGTTACTCTTGATGTGACCCAGTCTGCCGCAGTTAAAACATTTTATGCCCCGATTGTCTGTTGATCGAGGCGTCCTTCCCAACAGGGCTTGTATATTGACTGCCATATCCTTAATCGTTTTATGTAAACTGGCCATGGATTCAGTCCTTGACGTATCCTCCTCGTCATCGCAAGTTGCCATTCTTACATGAAGAGAAGAACTAGATGACACTCGTGACGCCTCGAATTCCAGGGCCCGAACTAGTGCCTCGCTGATATTCCTGGGCCTTACTAGACGTAAGTGGTATCTCATGTCACTATCTCGAACTCCCTCAATGAACCTTTCGGCGGCAAATTGCGTTTGAAAACATTCAGGGGCTGATGGGTATGCCAGGTGAATTAGTCTGTCTATGTCCGCCTCAAATTCTTGTAAGGATTCACCTGACTTCTGCTGTCTCATCCTCAGCTGGGCTTGGAACACGGTTTCTTTGTGCTCGTTTCCAAATCGTAGTTGCAGAGAGTGTACTAAAACTGCATAATTACTTTGATCAGCTGCCGACAGAGATTGGAGTAGTTCAGCCGCTTTTCCACGAAGTGCTACCACTAATGATGTAGCTTTCTGGGGCTCGGACCAGCCATTAGCTTTTGCAGCTGCCTCAAATTGTGTTTTATAAATTTCCCAGGCCGTAGTACCGTCATAATCGGGAGGCTTAGTTTTAGCGTTGGATGTGCTAAAACTCTCTGTAGACACGTTGTCGTCCTCAAGTTGTTCCCGGAATTTCTTTTCTAGCTCGAGAACCCTCTGGTTGACAGCTTCGAGTCCTTCGTTAACGCCGTTAATGGATTCGTTCACGCCGTTAACGGATTCGTTAACGCATTGCATTATTCTTTCTTCCAATTGTTGCTCCCTAGCTGCGAGATGGTTCATTAATTCTTCTTTGAATTGTTGATGACGTTGCTCCTGTACTTGATCACGTCTTTCTTGTTCCTTTTTTTTGTTCATTATAACGTTTCTCCTGTTCTAGATAACGTCGCTCCTGTATTTGATCACGTTTTTCCTGTTCTTCTTTTTGTTCTTTATAACGTTTTTCCTGCTCTTCTTTTTGTTCCTTATAACGTTTTTCTTGCTCTTCCTTCTGTTGTTGCATAAGGGACAGCAGGGCGGCAAGTTGATCCTCCATCGCTTGATGCTGGCTTCTGGTCACTGGCATAAACACGTAATGTCCGGCAATGAAGCACTCACTTACAGTTCAGCAATATTAGTTTTCAAGTTCCAACTGGAATCCCACTTCTGACACCAATTGTTGCGAACTCAGGGTTCAATAATTCCAGTGTAACGATTTAATACGAAAACACTATTTATTAACTCCACAAATACACACGACTACTAAATAACTCACTACTTAACACTTTATAGCCTTCTATTATCGCTTCGTAACTTTAGCTTACTTATAGCTCGATTAAAATACGACTATTCTCGGGCGCTCTATGCGCCTTTTATATACAATCCTAAAATTACAGAAAAACCTAGAAAGTTCTTTATAAGAATTCTTGAATAATCTCATAAAAAAAAAAACGGTTGTAAACAACTGCCTTCTAGATTCAGCCAGACGAGCAATAAATCACTCGTGTCAGCCATGACGCAGCGCGGATAGGTCGCGAAGCTCCACCAACCAACACGCTCCCATGCGTTGCCCCGCCTCCCATGCGGCGTTGCTGCGATCGTAACAATATCCAATTACAAAATCTTTCAATAATTTATCTTAAATACCTCTCATTATCACAAAATAGATAAAGAAAAAAATTGGGCACCCATATTTTTTTTAACTAGCAACTATTTTCACTTCAGAGCTTCGCGAGACCATGCGACTGCTCTCGGTCTCGTACGAGACCGAGTTCGGGTTTATAACTTTTTGAATTATCTAACCTTTAATTGCAATGTAGAAAAGATAAATGGTTTTACCTATTGTATTTTTATATTAAAGTTTACAAGACTACGAGACTAATATCGTTCTCGAATTGATAATCGACGCCGAGACCAAGACCGAGACTCACATTGCCACTACGAAACCAAGACCGAGACAGCGCGATTCTCCGTCTCGGTCTGAATGTGCGACAGCGAGATCGAGAAATTGACCTAATTGTAGTTACGAAACCGAAATCGAAACTGCGTAAGTCGCCGACTCTTTACCCCCTTTGTGTCCTTATAATATGTGCCACATTTTATAAGGGATAGTTATTCAATGAGCTTTCTAAAGATATTCATAGATGTCGCCCCCATCGCCGTTCAAAGGAAATATTTAAAAACGGAAATGAAGATATAAGTCCCAACACTTCAGATGCTTGCTAGTTAATAATAATGATTTTAACTAACCAAGCATTGATGCAGATTAGTGTAAAATACAGAAATCGATTTTTAGCCGTCGGTACTATGAAAAACGCTGTTTTCGACCTTTTAAACGACTGATAAACCATCATTTCGCAAGCTCTAATTGTGTCCATCCCCAGACCAGTTTCGCCGTTTACGGCTCATCAGTGAGGCTTGACACAACCAGAGCTCGCGATTTTTGGAATACTCAAGACACGTTTCATGGCAGTACCGAGAAATGGTTCCCGGTGGCGCCATCCGTGTCCGTTTGTTGAACTAACGAGATTACACCCGTCCAGTGTCAACGTCAATGCCCGGTCTAAGGAAAGAATGATGCAGATTACTGTAAAATACAGAAATCGATTTTTAGCCTTCGGTACCATGAAAACGCTGTTTTCGACCTTTTAAACGACTGATAAACCATCATTTCGCAAGCTCTAATTGTGTGGATCCCCAGACTAGTTTCGCCGTTTACGGCTCATCAGTGAGGCTTGACACAACCAGAGCTCGCGATTTTTGGAATACTCAAGACACGTTTCATGGCAGTATCGAGAAAAGGTTCCCGGTGGCGCCATCCGTGTCCGTTTGTTGAACTAACGAGATTACACCCGTCCAGTGTCAACGTCAATGCCCGGTCTAAGGAAAGAATGATGCAGATTACTGTAAAATACAGAAATCGATTTTTAGCCGTCGGTACTATGAAAACGCTGTTTTCGACCTTTTAAATGACTGATAAACCATCATTTCGCAAGCTCTAATTGTGTCCATCACCAGACCAGTTTCGCTGTTTACGGCTCATCAGTGAGGCTTGACACAACCAGAGCTCGCGATTTTTGGAATACTCAAGACACGTTTCATGGCAGTACCGAGAAATGGTTCCCGGTGGCGCCATCCGTGTCCGTTTGTTGAACTAACGAGATTACACCCGTCCAGTGTCAACGTCAATGCCCGGTCTAAGGAAAGAATGATGCTGATTACTGTAAAATACAAAAATCGATTTTTAGCGTGAGGCTTGACACAACCAGAGCTCGCGATTTTTGGAATACTCAAGACACGTTTCATGGCAGTACCGAGAAATGGTTCCCGGTGGCGCCATCCATGTCCGTTTGTTGAACTAATAAGATTACACCCGTCCAGTGTCAACGTCAATGCCCGGTCTAAGGAAAGAATGATGCAGATTACTGTAAAATACAGAAATCGATTTTTAGCCTTCGGTACCATGAAAACGCTGTTTTCGACCTTTTAAACGACTGATAAACCATCATTTCGCAAGCTCTAATTGTGTGGATCCCCAGACTAGTTTCGCCGTTTACGGCTCATCAGTGAGGCTTGACACAACCAGAGCTCGCGATTTTTGGAATACTCAAGACACGTTTCATGGCAGTACCGAGAAAAGGTTCCCGGTAGCGCCATCCGTGTCTGTTTGTTGAACTGAACTTGAACTGAAATGATGGTTTATCAGTCGTTTAAAAGGGCAAAAACAGCGTTTTCATAACCAAGCATCGATAGAGGATGAATAGAAAGGCAATGTGAGCGCTGATAATCAGAATAATAAGAGTGTCCCGATGTGGATAGAAGAGTTGAATCAGTGGGTGGGGACGAAATAACAATTTCTGTCTTATTCCAATTTGCCGACGTTTCGACTGTTTATTGCGATCTTTCTCAAGGCTTTCAAATAGTGAGGAGGTATGTGAAAAGGAGGTAAAAAAATTATTTAATGTTTTGTATATTTGTGTCCGATTGGTCGAGATTTATGAAACTACATCTGTAAATAAAATTCGACCTTGGCCGAAAATAATTGAAAGTATCTATGATGTAAGATTACCTTCAACGTCTTCTGTCTAATCTTCATAATTTTCACATCTAAGCATGTAAAGATGCAACGAATAGGAATGATAAAGGGGGCTTTAGTAAATTAGAGGGGAAGAGACAAGGCCACAATCGAACAAAGGGAAGCCTGCGTGAACGAAGCTGCGGCGGGCTTTCCAAACTGCCCTTGTTAAGTCTCTGTTCTTATCACTAATTACGGCTACCAATTAGCAGTAATTAAAGACGAACAGTAAACTATTACTCACCACGATCATATACAGGGCGAGAGATAAAACTGACCCGGAATATGCTTATGCTTAATATAATTGAGAAAATTCCTATACAGAAGCAATAATTACTATCAAAATTTTACAGTTCCAATATAAACTTTTTATATCTGCGGAACCAGGGCGAAATTTAGTTTTATTATCCTGGTTTATAAAGACGCGAATGAAATTCATACCTCCACATCTGCCGTAAAATTTTATCAACGCGGCTGCACTTTTTATTTCGGCGCTTCCGAGAATCATGAACATAGAAAGAAACATGATCTGCTTAAAAATATACCCCCAACAACACACTTAAGTTTATGTTTTAGCCCTGTGCATCCCACAATAAAAACCAAATTAATTTCGTCCTCGATTTTATTCCGAAACGGACCTGCTATATTATGTACATTTTTATCCACTAGATGTTTATAAACAATTTTATAAAAAGGTGTTTTTTAATCTAGGCTTGAGCACCGAACTGTGTGATGTAATTATTACCTGGCATAAAACTAGGTCTGTTAAGCTCAACTTTCCGCTAATTAATTTAATTAAAATAAAGTCCCCTTGTATACTAGGAGCCACTAATTAAATCCAATGTGAAGCAAGTTTCAAAAGGCGAAACAGACTCTTTGAAACAATATAAAGTGAGAAAACCTACGACTAATTACATCGACGATGAAAGTATAAGAACGGAGGAGAATAGGATACCTTAGATATTATTTTGTTTAGTAGTGGAAATGGGATATTACAATGTGCATATTGAAGGGATGATTCTCGACAGAGAAAATTAAACGAGTCTTCCGAATTGGAGATATACAAAGAAGTGGTATCTCTCGACCTATACCCCATGAAAGGCAACTTATAGAGCTATTATCTGTAGTTAAAGTGCTGTTATCTGTATTAAACTTGACAATGGTGGTAAGAATATAATATTAGGAAGGTACAATAGCTGAAATTTCGAAGAATATCATAAATAAACTTAACTACTAGATTGAAATCTTCCATTAAAAACAGTTGAAGCCTAAAAATTTTACTCTTTATGAAAGTATGACACGTTACATTATCGCGCTCTTGGTCGCCATTGACCATTCCCGAACAGCTGATTTTGACAAACTTTTTTAAGGGGCATACAAACCGCATAGACAAACATAACGAAATTTCTGTCTTTATATACGGAAACGGTGAATAAGACTCAACAATTCAATGTTCTTTGTCTTTGTTCTTTTAAGTTGATATATTTTCATTAAGGCAATATTTTTCTTTTATATGACTTATAATCATACAAAAATAAAATAAAGTATAAAAAAATAGTAAAAAAACGGCAACACCGCAGCCAGTTTATTAATTGTGAATAGCATATTTGTTTTGATGTTTTAGGATTTTCTTCATCAGTTTAGCTACGAAACTATAAACTCTGCCTTACAGCTTTTGACTAAAAAAGGCAATCAAGCAATATACTATAAATATATCTCAAAATCAAACCTGAAGCTTGATGATCAAGATCGAGTTTTAAGTTCTCTCTGAAATTTAAATAGGCTGGTCCGCCATATTGCCTTGAGGGGCATACATGTCAAATGACGAAATTCTTAAATGATCAATTGGTCATTGACAATGACAGACTTGACAGTTGATGCCTGGTTTGTACCGTCATATAAGGGGTATTCGATAGAGAAAGTTATCAACCTGACTGTAAAATGTCAAGAGAATGGAATAACTGTTTGTTTTGTTATTCCATTCTTACTCTAACGTCATCTTAATGTACCCAACCTCCTCAAGGAGGAATTAAATAAATTCCAAAAGGTAGGTAGTATCAAAGTCTTGTTCAAAGATCTCAATACAAGGTAAATATCAAGGTAATTAAATATTCTTTTAATAAGTTGCAAAATCTTGAAAACACTGCTAGTGCCAACAAGTTTGTCATTCCCCATAGAGTATATGTGGAGAAGCATATGCTTTAGTAAAGACCACAAACTAGGGAAAACCATAAACAGCTTTTATTAAGGGGTGACGAGCGAGCAAAAAGTATGAAGCACAAAGTCCAAATCAGTGGCTTCTTAAATCTTTGTAGCCATCGAGCTAATCTGGAGACCCCATCGACCTTGAAACTAGATAGACAGTTAGTCAATCATAGATTGTCAAGTTTGTTTACTTCCAACATGCATATGGACCACAGAGGACGCACGTCGCGAGAGGAATGAAAAAATGTCCGCCGAGTCGGGTAATTGGTGTAAACATGACGCATGCACTTACCTGTGATACGAAAGATTTCTATCCCACTTTTATAACTAGAAGTCTTACATATGCCACATTATCTCACCATAATGATAAAATCTTTAATAAAATACCACAAAATCGCACAAAACGTTCGCAAGCACTGTCTCAACTTCAAACACAAAGGAAACACGTTTTGAAGTTTTGTAGTTGACATCAGTTCAATGAGGTTGATACACACATTGAATTAACAGCACTGTTGCCAATTCGTCAATTAAGAAGAGTTTCTACCTATGTTTTGATCGTGCTGTACGGCTACATCTGGCCACCCAACATATAAACATATGGGTTGTGTAGTTGGACCCTGAAAGAGGGCAACATCGCACTGAACCTTTAGAAATGATGCCAGACAAAATTTTGTAAATAAAGGACTCTAGTTACTTATACCTCTGTGGGAGACCCTCTCCTGTTTTACAGTTTTGACCCCCCTTTTTAGCAGTGGAAACCTTTGACTGATGACGACTTCCGCCGGAAGTAGTGACGTCTTGGTGGCGTTATGACGTCCGTACGTCAAACTACTGCAAAACAATTGTCACTGTTATTATTTTTAATACTTTTTAATTCCAATCCAATTGAATATCGAGCTTATCTACTAAGTAGAGCGCTAACTAGCCCCTAGCTGACCTAGCTGCAAGTTTTCTAAAACTTAACTTTCAACCTGACAAAAACCAAAAACAATCGACACAAACAATATCCAGTCTGGAAATCTTTGAAAACACGGACTTCCGGCCAAAAAGGGAAGCTATTTCTAGGAAAATATCGACATTTTTTGGCTCTGTCCATATCTGCTAGGTCATAGTTTGTAGCACTAGCAGATGATTTTCATGATATTGGTTAAAAAATCATCTAAATAAAAGATCTACATACCATTTTTTGGAATGGCTTGCACTCACTAACTTATGCAAGCTCTGGAGTTGGCGCTAAATACATATTGTTACGATTCGCAGCAACGCCGCATGGGAGGCGGGGCAACGCATGGGAGCGTGTTGGTTGGTGGAGCTTCGCGACCTATCCGCGCTGCGTCATGGCTGACACGAGTGATTTATTGCTCGGCTGGCTTAATCTAGAAGGCAGTTGTTTACAACCGTTTTTTTTATGTGAGATTATTCAAGAATTCTTATAAAGAACTTTCTAGGTTTTTCTGTAATTTTAGGATTGTATATAAAAGGCGCATAGAGCGCCCGGTTAGTAGTAGTCTTATATTAATCGAGCTATAAGTAAGCTAAAGTACGAAGCGATATTAGAAGGCTATAAAGTGTTAAGTAGTGAGTTATTTAGTAGTCGAATTGTACCTGTGTGTATTTGTGGAGTAAATACATAGTGTTTTTTTGTGTTAAATCGTTACACTGGAATTATTGAACCCCGAGTTCGCAACAATTGGTGTCAGAAGTGGGATTCCAGTGGGAATTTGAGGACTAATATTACTGAACTGTAAGTGAGTGCTTCATTGCCGGACATTACGTGTTTATGCCAGTGACCAGAAGCCAGCATCAAGCGATGGAGGATCAACTTGCCGCCCTGCTGTCCTTTATGCAACAACAGAAGAAGAGCAAGAAAGACGTTATGTAGAACAAAAAGAAGAGCAGGAAAAGCGTTATAAGGAGCAAAAAGAGGAACAAGAAAGACGTGATCGAGTACAGGAGCGACGTTATCAACAACAAAAGGAAGAGCAGGAAAGGCGTTATCTAGAACAGAAGGAAGAACAGAAACTGTTTAAAGAAGAATTAATGAACCATCTCGCAACTAGGGAGCAACAATTGGAAGAAAGAATAATGCAATCCGTTAACGAATCCGTTAACGAATCCATTAACGGCGTCAACAAGGGACTCGAAGCTGTCAATCAGAGGGTTCTCGAGCTAGAAAAGAAATTCCGGGAACAACTTGAGGACGACAACGTGTCTACAGAGAGTTTTAGCACAGCCAAAGCTAAAATTAAGCCTCCCGATTATGACGGTACTACTGCATGGGAAATTTATAAAACTCAGTTTGAGGCAGCTGCAAAAGCTAATGGTTGGTCCGAGCCCCAGAAAGCTACATCATTAGTGGTAGCACTTCGTGGAAAAGCGGCTGAGTTACTCCAATCTCTGTCGGCAGCGGACCAAAGTAATTATGCGGCTTTAGTACACACTCTGCAACTACGATTTGGAAATGAGCACAAAGAAACCGTATTCCAGGCCCAGCTGAGGATGAGACAGCAAAAGTCAGGTGAATCCTTACAAGAATTTGAGGCGGACATAGACAGACTCATTCACCTGGCATATCCATCGGCCCCTGAATCTTTTCAAATGCAATTTGCCGCCGAAAGGTTCATTGAGGGAGTTCGCGATAGTGACATGAGATACCACTTACGTCTAGTAAGGCCCAAGGATATCGGCGAGGCACTAGTTCGGGCCCTGGAATTCGAGGCGTCGCGAGTGTCATCTAGTTTATCTCCACGTGTAAGAATGGCAACTTGCAATGACGAGGAGGATACGTCAAGGACTGAATCCATGGCCAGTTTACATAAAACGATTAAGGATATGGCAGCCAATATACAAGCCCTGTTGGGAAGGAGGCCTCGATCAACAGACAATCGGGGCATAAAATGTTTTAACTGCGGCAGACTGGGTCACATCAAGAGTAACTGCCGTAATAGGGCAAGAAGTCCGTCGCCGTCGTTTAGAAGACCGAGCGGCGACCAAGAACGCCCTAGGTCCCAGGAAAACTAATTCCGGTCAATGCAAGGGGGCAATTGACCGGGCCCGTTAAGACCCCCAGGATCTTTAAAGTCAATAATTTGGGTGGCAAAAGTCTTACAGTGGCCGGACGCATTAAGGGACAGAAAATCCAGATTACCATCGATACAGGAGCAGATGTGACCATTGTAAGGCCAGATAAACTTGTCGGATATACCATACAACCATTGCCCAATCCTATTATGTTAAAATCAGTCACTGGAGAGTCTTGCCCTATAGACGGAGAAGCCGATTTCACCATCATTATTGGAGAAAGACTCGAAGTTCGGCATAAAGTGTTGGTTGCCAGGATCAAAGACGAGTTTATTTTGGGAATGGATCTCATTAGGAAACATGGATTCTTTTATGATCACAAACGGAATATTCTCACATTTGGAGATGAGGAGTTTGCATTGACCAATGGAAATGTGGAAACTAGTGTCCGTCTACTGGTGGTGGAAGATGTGAAAATTCCTCCAAATTCAGAACAAATTATCACAGTGACTTCTGAAAATGATCCTGGGTGGTCCATAGGACTTATATAACCTAACCTGGATTTGACGAATGAAATCATGGTAGCACGAACTTTGACCGACACGAAGAAGACTATGCCAGTACGAGTTGCAAATATTGGAGAAAAGACCATCAAGCTCAAAAAAGGAGCAGTTCTTGCCAATTATGAGCCTGTGCAATGGGTATGCAATTGTGTCGAAGCAGAGAAATCCAAAGTTAAATCTTCTAACCAAGCTTCCCCAGAGGTTATTGATGCTTTCAAACGACATTGGAGTCATCTGTCAAGGGAACAACTTCAATCTGCCACAAAATTTTCTATGGATGAATCTGATATGTTCAACTTCAAGAGCAACGACAGTCAAACTGATTTAGTTGTCCATAAGATCAACACAGGAGATGCCCAGCCAATACGACAACACCCACGAAGGGTCCCTCTGGCTAAACAACAAGAAGTTAACAGTTTGCTGAATGAAATGTTAAAGGAGGGCGTCATAGAGGAATCATCTAGTCCATGGTCGTCGCCTGTGGTTCTTGTTAAGAAGAAAGATGGTTCAACGCGGTTCTGTGTTGACTACAGGAAACTTAATGACGTGACCAAGAAGGACAGCTACCCATTGCCACGTATAGACGACACCTTAGCAACTTTATCGGGATCAAAGTGGTTTTCCACTCTAGATTTAAAAAGTGGGTATTGGCAAGTAAAGATTGCTCCCGAGGACAAAGAGAAGACTGCATTTTCTACTGGTTCTGCGCTATACCAGTTCACTGTTATGCCTTTTGGATTGTGCAATGCTCCATCAACTTTCGAGCGACTAATGGAACTTGTTTTGAGAGGGCTGACTTGGAAAACTTGCCTGGTATACTTGGATGACATAATTGTCATGGGACGTAATTTTGACGAGCATTTGAAGAATTTAAGAGAAATCTTCAGCAAGTTACGGAATGCTCACCTGAAGTTAAACTACAAGAAATGCAGCCTATTCCAAAAGCAAGTCGAGTACTTGCTGCCCTCTGTTCTAGTCCAATCTTGGCTTACCCTATAAAGGACGGACTGTTTATTCTGAACACGGATGCAAGTAACTGTGGTCTAGGTGCAGTACTCTCTCAAAGACAAAACGGGCATGAGAAGGTCATTGAGTACTACAGTAAGACTTTAAGTAAGCCAGAAAGAAACTATTGCGTCACTAGAAAGGAGCTGTTGGCCATCGTTAAAGCAGTCGAACATTACCATCGCTACTTATATGGAAAAAGATTCCTGATTAGAACTGACCATGGAGCCTTCAAATGGTTATTACAGATGAAAAACTCTGAAGGTCAAATAGCCAGATGGATAGAGCGCCTGCAGCAGTACGATTTCCAAATTGAACATCGACCAGGAAGGTCTCACGGAAATGCCGATGCATTGTCTAGACGGCCATGTAAAGAAGATTGTCGGCATTGTCAAAGAACTGAGCAGCGTGAGGGACTTCTTTCTGTACGGATGACGTCGGTGGAAATAAACGATGGCTGGACCACACAGACCCTTCGAGAAGAACAAATGAATGATCCAGATATTGGACCCATCCTCTCTGCAAAGACTGACGACAAGAGACCAGAATGGCAAGAAATTGCTGGTAAAAGTCCAAACCTGAAGGCGCTATGGGCCCAGTGGCACTCTCTTAAAATAGAAAATGAATTACTGAAGAGAGCGTGGGAGAGTCCGGATGGCAAGACCGTAGTCAGTCAGTTGGTTGTTCCTGGTAGCAGAAAATCGGACGTACTACAGGAAATGCACGACGGAACCAGTGGAGGTCATTTTGGGGTCAATAAAACCTTGGCCAAAATTAAAGAGCGGTTCTACTGGGTGAATTATCATGAAGACGTCGAATCTTGGTGCCGCAAGTGAGAAGTTTGTTGTGCCACAAAAGGACCTCGAACAAGATCACGCGGCCGAATGGTGCAGTACACTGTAGGTGCTCCATTCGAGAGGCTAGCAATTTATGTCGCGGGACCGTTTCCTCAGACTAAGTCGGGCAATAAATACGTTTTGGTCGCCATGGATTACTTCACTAAATGGCCTCAAGCATACGCCCTGCCTAATCAAGAAGCAACGACTGTGGCAACGGTGCTAGTAAATGAAATGTTCTGCAGATTTGGAGTCCCTCTCGAACTTCATTCTGATCAGGGCCGAAATTTTGAATCGGCTGTTTTCCAGAAGGTCATGGAACTTCTCGGAATTCGCAAGACCAGGACAACTCCTTTGCATCCACAGTCGGATGGGATGGTAGAGAGGTTTAATCGGACCATGGAACATTACCTGTCTAAAATGGTGGCAGATCATCAGCGTGATTGGGACCAACATCTACCTCTCATGTTGATGGCATACCGAGGCTCTACGCATGAAGCCACTGGTTATACTCCGGCGAAAGTGATGTTCGGAAGGGAAATGAGGCTTCCTGCAGATTTGATGTATGGAACACCAGAAAAAGACTCACTCAACGCTGATAATTTTGTGGAGGAGCTTAAGGAGAGGCTGGACAATGTTCATGAACAAGTCAGGAATAAACTGCGGATATCCAGTGATCGAGCCAAAGCAAGATATCACTTACTAGCTTACTCCCGCGGCTTCCAGGATGGTGATTTGGTGTGGCTATACAATCCGAGGCGAAAGGTGAGGAAGTCGCCCAAACTTAGCCAAAATTGGGAAGGACCTTATACAATTATAAAGAAGATTAATGATGTGGTATTTAGGATCCAGCGGACCCCTAGGTCAAAGATGAAGGTCGTTCATTTGGATCGATTAGCACGATACCATGGAACTCTATCTGTTCGGGACGAACAGCCTTAGGAGGAGGGCAATGTTACGATTCGCAGCAACGCCGCATGGGAGGCGGGGCAACGCGTGTGGTTGGTGGAGCTTCGCGACCTATCCGCGCTGCGTCATGGCTGACACGAGTGATTTATTGCTCGGCTGGCTTAATCTAGAAGGCAGTTGTTTACAACCGTTTTTTTTATGTGAGATTATTCAAGAATTCTTATAAAGAACTTTCTAGGTTTTTCTGTAATTTTAGGATTGTATATAAAAGGCGCATAGAGCGCCCGGTTAGTAGTCTTATTTTAATCGAGCTATAAGTAAGCTAAAGTACGAAGCGATATTAGAAGGCTATAAAGTGTTAAGTAGTGAGTTATTTAGTAGTCGAATTGTACCTGTGTGTATTTGTGTAGTAAATACATAGTGTTTTTTTGTGTTAAATCGTTACACTGGAATTATTGAACCCCGAGTTCGCAACAATATTATCGGGCATCATAGTTTACAAACTTCACGAGAGTAGCCCTAGTTCTGCCATGAAGTCCTATAGCCTATGATCTTGCTTCTAGACGAATAGGCGCCATCCAGGCTAAACACTTTTCCAGAGCCACATATAAGTACTTTTACCACTGGCATTGATCGATTGAGCTTTGACAAATTGTCAAGGTTACTATGCCCTCTAGTGTATGACATTAAGGACTAATACATTTAAAAAATGTCGTATAAAGAGGCTTCAAGCCTGCCATATTTGATTTACCTCTTTAGCTTGGTACTTAATGGTCCATATATCGATGTGACTTATTACCGACGATAGTGGAGAGAGTGCCTACGGCAGATATCTTCAATTAGTAGACACCAACACGGCGATACAACTTGCTAATAAAATATAAAGCGTACTTTTTTACCTATCTCTTTCGTCGTGAAGAAACTCCAATAATTATTAATCTTTGTCTTGACATCCGGCCATAAGAGAAAAGGATGCCACATAGAGGCAAACCTATTAGAGATTATAATTAGAAAGAGATGGGTAAAAAAAGCACGTTGGACAATTTGGCAACAGAAGCTATTCTGCGACGTATGGCCATGTTTGTGTCTGGTAATATAATTATAACAAAATTAATTGCTCCTTGTCTGACCTTCTGTGGCTCCATACAGATTTGAGTCGTAAATGTTCATCACACATCAAGCATGCAAGCACATTCCATATGGTGACTTCTGTGATGTGAATGATTCCCTGGATCCATTGTTGACCAAATTTCTAGCATTGGGAGCAAGTTGGATGGATACTAATACGATTTTGAACCAGACTAGTTCTAAGGAAATTAAGAATAGACTTGACTGCAGGTTTAGGAAAAAACGCGACTATGTACAGGATGATTCAAGGTGATGGTACCTTAGAAGTATCTAGAGAATGGCTTAACATAATTACATGAGCTTTTGGGTATGGCCACAAATGCTTCTAAACTGTTTACAGCGAGCCGCAACGTCCAATGAAGACAACGAAGTAAATGTTCTGGCCTAGTTCCAGGCATGTCCACAGTCTTCCATAAGATGGATCAACCTTTTATTGATGGAAAGATAAAAAACTGGGCTATTTTAAAAGGTCTTGAAAGGTCTATTGAAAAGGACAGAGTCTAAACTATGATACTTTTGCCACTTTGGTGAATGCAAAATAATTTACCACTTTAGGTTTTAATTAAAGGGTATAGATACTGGTAAGCTGAAGCGTATTCAACAGATAAAGAGAAAACTGCTTCCTATGCTGTTAGTGGTCTTTTAACCGTAAATCAAAGAGAGATTCAAAGAAGATTTCATGAGTTAATCTCGCATAGCCTGACTTTAAGGACATACCTGGTGTACTTAGGTGATGACATCGCATAAGGTTGATGGATCACAGATTTAGATGGAATGCTGGTGGCTAAAACGTTTGTGCAAGAGCGCGACGCTGCGCTGTTTACATCCATACAAGCAACTTCAGGCAGCTTGACGTGAATCTAAAAGAAGGCGAGAAATGGTTGGAATATGACTCACCCAAAACAATTACCATGATAACACTGGATCAACCAGATGACTAACTAACTTGTTGGCTCACCCACCCAACCGAAAATTTAAAAACTCATCTGAGAATTTACTGCTAAATAAGTGCAGAGAAATCAGTTTCAGCACATGCTCGGGGCATACCGAGTTTATTATCGCAATAGAAAAGTTGCAAAGGTTAGCAAAACTTAAAGTTGTTACTGGAGACCATCGTCATATATCAAATAGTCACTTCATTGAAAATACTGAGGAGGAAATAATGCTATATGCAGAAGCAGTTAGTAGTCGAAATTTCCACAAGTCTACGGTCATTTCTAGTGATCCTAATGACATGAAGAGTAGGCGATTCTATGCAGACTACAAAAAACAAAACGATATCGCCAAAAAGAACAGTTAAGCTCTGTCAAGAATTGACGATACTCTCTTTACTTTGGGAATGAATTGAAATTGGTTTACTACTGTAGAATTCAATTAATGAGTTGAATACCGCTGGTTACAAAAACTAAAATGGATAAAAGTCTTTATGATATGCAGAAGCAGCCATTAGTCGAACTTTCTAAAAGTGCATGGTCATTCCCAGTGGTACTAAGTGACAAAGACACAGACACCATTCTGTTTTATGTGGAGTACAAGAAACTAAACGATATCACCGAAAAAGACAGATCACCTCTGCTAAGGATAGACAATACTCTCATCTCTCTTAGATTGAAAGCAAATTGGTTTACTACTCGAAACCAATTAATGAGTGGATATTAACATGTAAAAGTGAACCTACCAGATAATGTTGGTAGTGGACTTTGCCAATTTAAAGTTTTGGTATTTGGATTTAAGGCAACTAGTGCTCAGTCCATATTTGAGTGGCTTTATGAAGATAACCCTGAAAAGCGAAGACTACAAGAAAGGAAGCATGTCACCAAAAAATAACAGTCCTCTGCCAAGGATTGACCAAACTCGCACCACTTTGACCAATGCAAAGTGGTTTAGGATTCTAGACTTAAATTCTTCTTCTTCTTTCTAGTACCTTATCCAATCTCCCTGACGTTGGGGATCGCCATAGCTTCACCAGACCTTCTTATGCAAGTCCAATCCCGAATATTTCATCATCAATTTCAGCATCATTTCAGCAACAGTCACGACTGTTGCTTTCTTCCAACTCCACGGCGCCCCAGAACCTTGCTCTTTAGTATGAGCTGTAATAGACGATATTTATCATCGACACAGAAGCGTTCTTCTGTGTAGCTACATTTCGAATGACTCCAGTTGGTTCATCGTCTTGACCTTCAGAGTCCACGTCTTCACTTCCGTACAGCAATATCGACCACACCTAGCATTCAACCATGCGTTGTCTTAACTTCAAACTCAGGTTAAAAGTTGCTCGAGCAATCTCTATTCGGCACTTTATCTCACAGTCGGGGTTTAGATCCTTACAGGTTCAAGTTGGCTTGAATTAAGATCTAGGTTAGTACCATTGTGGGGTTGCCTGCTGAATATCATAAATTTAGTCTTTCCTATATTTATTTTTACACCTTGAGTCTCTCCCATATCACCGATTTTGTTTATAAGCAACTGTAGTTCCTCTATTGTGTTTGCCAGAATTACTGTATCATCAGCATATCTGATTATTGTTATTGGCTCTCCATTCATTTTGATGCCGAGGTGTGATATTCCTTCCAATGCTTCTTTAAATATTCGATCAGAGTATAGGTTGAAAATTAAAGGCGACAGTATGCAACCCTGTCTTACTCCACGTTGTATTACAATATGGTATGTTTTAATATTGCCTGTTTTTACCTCCAGTATAGATTTTTAATTATGCGGATATCTCTATCATCTATTCCAACCCCCTGTAGCATTTTTGGAGAAGGTTCATTCCGACAAGTGCTTCACGTGTGCACTAAAAGCGTTTCTGAAGACGAATTGAGAATCATCAAGATCTTCCTCACATCTACTGATAGGTAGGGATATACTAGTCTGATAGCAGCGTGAATAATCCATCGAAATTCTTTGAACATGTGGGAAATGAGGCTGATTAAGCAATAATCACCAAATTTTTTTGGCTGTTGATTT
This sequence comes from Taphrorychus bicolor, assembly GCA_951812265.1. Taxonomy (NCBI): domain Eukaryota; kingdom Metazoa; phylum Arthropoda; class Insecta; order Coleoptera; family Curculionidae; genus Taphrorychus; species Taphrorychus bicolor. Next base: position 11,431,801 of record OX638299.1, on the reverse strand, counting down.
TTAGGCATTTGGTTGTTTCTTGGATAGAGCAATAAAAGTTGATGATAACCAGTTAGATGGAATTTCACCTGTCTCATAGATACTATTAAACAGTTTAACCACAAAGCCAATATTTTCCACTGTAATGAGCTTTAGAGCCTCGATCGGAATCTCGTCATGGCCCGATGCTTTCCTATTTTTTGCTATAGAGAATGCATATATCATCTTGGATTTAAGAATAGTTGGTCCCATGCCCTCATTCACGTATACCGCATCAGATCTATGATCTTTAAAGTTGGCCTCTATATAACTGCTCCATGTGTTTTTTAGTTCTTGTTCCTCCAAAATTAGTTGGTTACGATCATTTGTAAGTGACATAAGTCGTTCTCTTCCTGTGGACTCCAGCTACTTCCTTTACGTTTCTGTGCATACTAAAAGTATCATGTTTGGAGCAGAGGTCTTCCATTTCTGCACATTCCCTTTTCATCCATTCATGTCTTTTCGAGATGATTTGGAGTATCTTGGCCACAATTTTTTTTTCAAAATTAGTAGGAATGTCTGAAGCAATCCTAGAGGCTAGCATCAAGTGCGAATGCAGATTATTCCAAAGTTTCTACCTTATTGCCAGACCTCTGCATCGACTGACGGAGAACGAAGAGCCCTACAAGATAGAGTAGTTTATATTGTCCACACAGATGGAAGTAACACGGGTATTCACAAGCCTCTTTTTGGGTTGGCTTTATAATCTGTAATATATGATTTTAAAAAGTAATTCTAATGGGAAAAAATTGTAATATGGAAATTGGAAAATGGAATATACAAAATGACCTTTTTTTGCTACGTCCAGTTGCTGACAATTTTTGGGCTTAATAATCCTTAACCCTACTTTTTTTATATCATTGCTGTATCATTCATATCATGCATAATCGTATAAGTCTGAAATTTAAAAAATTTGTTAGCCTCCCCAAGAAAAACTTTTTAAGTAAGCAAACAGAGGTCCGTGCACAAAACCCTCTCGATAAAATGCCAAGTCTTCTTTTTGCGGGTCTCCCACTTCAATTAGTTATAATGTGATTTGGTTTGCTGAAAGGACTTCGTTATATTTTGATTAGGCTGAACATTCTTTTCGTTTCGCACAAATAGGGTCCGATATACAATCAAATACGAATATATGGAAAACACTTTGGAAAACCCGTCACAATTTGCTTGAGGTCAACCCTAATTGGCACTGTCTACTTGATAACAGAACGTTTAGTTTATTAAAACTGAATCTATTTTCTTTTTTCGACTTTTTTTCAGAGAGATAGAGATTCGTTTTAGTCCAATGCTGAGTAGATAGAGATATTTTTTTTGTGTTTAGGACAGAGAGACATTTTTACTATATAAAAATGCCACAAACAATTTTTAATTGTTATTGAACTCGGAGTTATCATTTCTTGTACCCAAATCAATAATTCATCTAAAATTCCAATTAACCAATTAAGATATTGCCAATTTGAATTTTGTTCCGCCCTCGTCACATAGATTTTAGTCTCTGTTGAGGATGTAGAATTGAAAACTTCTTTAATTCTAAAATTATAAGTATGTATATGACTAACATATCAAGATAAGGGTGACCAAAAAAGCCCATAGAGATGAGGAAATAATAAACCACTTTTACTGAATTTTGCTGCTTACAATTAGCGGGAACATATCTCCCATTAACGTGTATGCCAATACAAAAAGTTTTTCCATACTTTTGAAGTACACTTAAAAGCTCAACGCTCAGATAATTAAAGGCTCCATTGCAAAAGTTATTTCAGGAATTAATTAGAGCTTTCAATTAATCCCCCCGCAGCTGAACGCGAACACCAACATTAAATATGGCGGCGAGAGCTTTCTGGCTAGAGCTACTTAACATATTAGAACGTTTAAGCTCCCGATTCAGATCAAAGTTTTTAATGCCGAGATGAAGCAGTTTTTTCCCTCAATTTTTGCTTTAATTTCGTTTTCACTTTACGGTTTAAGTGGACTAATTGGCTCGTTTTTTTTACGAGCTATTGACTTTTGCTTTTAGAGGCGCGACACTCTCCACATGTTTAAGGCCACACGACTGCTACCAATAACTAAGGAAAAAGAAAAGTTTTTCAAACTGAAATTAATATAGAGAATTATTTATGGCATAATTGTTAGAGGCATAGTTGCAAAACTAGAGTGCCTGGGTTTGCTTAAAATGTTAGAGGTAAATTTGGGACAAAACATAGACGCTTTTCTTCTCTAACTATCTGTTCATCATGGTGCATACCATAAGAAGTTTTTAAGCAACAATCTAGCAAAAACTGCCAAATGTTCCTTTTATAACTCAACAAGTAAATCCTACCATTGGGTTAAATGGTACCTATTAATTAACTTGAAATTTAGTCAATTATAATCAAAGTAGTTGTAGTTAATAAATCATTTCAGGGATCGACTTTTTAAGATTTCATCTGGGTCCTAAATCATTATCTTAAAAATCTGGGCGCAGGTGGATACTTCTCCATCTGCACTGTATAGGTTTTAATAACCATCTTCTAACATATTTTTTTTTCTTTTCCTTTCTTCAGTTTCTTTTCATCAGTTCTTACTTTTTCTTCCTTGTTTAGCAATTTTTTTCTGCCATCTCTTGAGGTGTTCTTTGCTCAGTATTAGTAGCTAAACAAAGCGGGTATCGGGCCACTTTCAAGGACATTGCAAAGTGACCTTGAAAAGTGTCGTTGGACTCCAGCCGGGTCCGCCTTAACGTCTCCCATGGCCTCGAAAATCGCAACCTTGAAGCGAGACCTTTACGAGTCACACGAGGTCGCTGGAACCTTGAATGCGCTGGTGCCAGACCTTGAGCTCACCCCCCCCCCCCCCAGCCCATTTATAAGTAATATAGTGGCAAAGACGCCTTCATTCGTTATACCTAAAACAGTTTGAAAACGTGCGGTAATTCTCGACATTTCTAAAACTTGCATTTATGAATTCCACTATAATTTCATGTTGGAAAAATTTCCAGTAGACCAATGCAAGCTCCTCTACACGGACAGCTAATTTTTATTGATATGTGTCTATTAAGGACTAACAAGTCAAAGACATCAAATTCAGTTAAATATAAACATCCATCGTCCTTGGTTAGTACGACGAACTGAAGGGAGACGTCGCTTGAAGCCAATGTGTATAGCTTGATATAGCGACCAATTTCCACAGATCTTGGAGTGCCGTCTCGAAAAGTTTCCTCAATGGCATTTAATTCTTTAACTGTTTGTATCCAGTCCATGTAGTTCATTATAAGAGTAGTACGAGCGTCCTTCTCAATAATAACCGTAGGCTTAAAATATTGTTCGATTTTTAGTCCACAATTAAGAGTCAAACATTGACTCTGTGTTTTCCAGCATGTATGTAGTAACATGGTCATGTCACAGAACCTTTTCGACTAAGTAGACGTCAGGATTCACAGCTTTCTGTAACTCTTCAGCATAAAATCCGCTCTTAATAGGTCTTCCTGTCATGTCTTCCAGCAAATACGTGGATGGGTTGGTAATTTGAACTTTAACTATTTTAAAGAGATCTGATGTCCAGTTGGCTGTCCCTTCTCAAAAATATGCCTTACTGATACGAACAATATCTCCTACATTACATCGTTGATCTTAGAAAACTTTTATGTCACTATAGGTTTTCATTACATGTTCCTCATTGCTTGAATTCACATCTTTGGGTTTCATTCCAATAATCCTATGTTTGGTGTTGTTATACTCGTCCACTATCTCGGGCAAGAAATTGATCCACCTGTTGTTTCCATTTAGACTAAACGTTCTAAACAGGCGCTCTTTTAGGGTGCGAATTACTCGTTCGGCAATTGCAGCTTTTTTAGAGCTAAACGTACTGTAATGATTGATGTTATGCGTTACCATTAATTTTTTAAAATGAACGTTGTAGAATTTTTTTCCAAAGTTAATTCGCAAATTTTTAGGGAAATTACTAGAGGAACATTCAAGAATATCTGCAAACGCTTTTGTTGCCTCCTCCCCCGTTTTTGTCTTCAATGGTCGACACCAAACACTTTTGAGAGAGCAGTTAATAACTGCCAAAATTTACTTATAATTTTGATTAGATCCTGCAAATTGATTTAACTATCCAAGATCTGCCTGCTATAATCATCTAAACCTTTAAGAATAGTACGTCGTCAAAGAAAATTTATTCGTACAGGTCGATGTAACTCTCTCACTTTTTAGAATGATTCATTCTTTAGCGATCTCTTCGATCTATTATCGTCTGCTTTCAGCTCTTTCTCCACCAACAAGAGACGTTGGTCAATGCTGACCAAAATAGCATTTAACGTGTTATTATACTCTATTAAGTTCTTTCCCAATCATACCAATTTCACGATCTATATACTCCTTATTGGCTGCATCTGTATCACTGCCAGGAAAACCAACGTTCTATAGCTTACAATGTTTATATCATAAATATGAATGAATAACTGTGACCTAGATTCACTGACTGATCTCGAAAAGTGCCCGAACTTATTGAGCGGCATAGTTTTATCAGTTAGAAGGTCAATAGATAACTAAAACAAAAAATATCAATCAAAATTTATTCTTTTCATACACAGTTCATACATCAAAATATCTTGCTTCATTTTTTAATACATTTTAAAAACATATGTAATTTTTGTTGATAAGTTAATGAAGTCTTCATTGGAGTCCTCATCGATGGCTTCATTCTACCAAGAATTCAATGTTTGTGGTGCAGAATACAGCTCCCCGTTGTTGCAGAAAATATAACATCCCTTTCACTAACCTTTTGATTAATGTCTGCAATACTTTCTGGAGTAAACTTGACTGTAAATCTTTGTGGGAAAATGGTGTTGCATCCGCTCAATTCGACGATAATTTTCGGATCTGTCAGTGTCCCTGTAGAGGAGCTTGCATTGGTCTACTGGAAATTTTTCCAACATGAATTTATAGTGATTTTCGTAAACGCAAAGTTTGGAAATGTCGAGAATGACCGCACGTTTTCAAACTGTTTCACTTTGTTCATCTTTGCGACTATGCATTTACAGCTCGACTACTACTTATAAATGGGCTAGGGGTGAGTTCAAGGTATGACTCCAGCGCATACGGGAGGAACTCTAGGACAGCTTAGCGGCGTGATTTTTCAAGGTTCAAGCGACCTCGTGTGACTCGTCAAGGTCTCGCTTCAAGGTTGCGAATTTCGAGATCACGGGACACGTCAAGGTGGACTCGGCTGGAGTCCAAAGACGCTTTTCAACCTTACCCGGCTCGTGACCGTCACGTTTCCTGCGTAAGGTTAAGGCTAACGTGAACATGTAAATCCACAGGTGGAATGGGGACACTTGTGCAATGTCCTTGAAAGTGGCCGGATATCGGCTTTGTTTAACTACTACTAGTATTTTTTGTTATTCCCTACAACTTTTCTCCCAGTCATATATTATTCGAATCTTCGGATGTCATTATAAATTCCGTTAGGGTTATCCCTGGTTAGTCGTTTTAGGTGACGTGTTGCATAGTTTTTTCTAAAACAACCAAAGTACTACGAAACGGTACCGATTTCTATAATCTGTATGTTGTCAAGATATCGTAAAAAAATATTTTAGTTAACTCAGCCAAGTTAGGTAAACGATAAAAGCTGCTCACGAATGCGAACAACATGAAAATGGCAGCCATCGCTAAGAATTTTGAGACAGAGAAAGAGAGAAAATAATGCAAGGAAGCTGGAAGTGAGGTGTCACTAGCTACATCTACATTTCTCTTTTAGCAGATTGCTCGAAACTTTGCAAATTCTAAATGCTGCTTAAATCAATTTTGCTCATTCTACTGCTAGGAATTTGGAGACCAAAAAAAAAGAGAATAACTTTCGAGTTCTGAGTTCAAAAAAGATGGAAATGAGGTTGGCAGTAGTTACACCTATATTTTTCTTTTAGAAAATTGCTCGTAACTCTGAAAATCCGTTTAATTCAATTTTTGCCAATTCTACCTCTAAGAATTTATAAAAAGAGAAAGAGACAATAAATTTTGAGTTCTGAGTTCAAAGAAGCTGAAAATGAAGTGTCAACAGTTAGGCCTTTTTTAGAAGATCGTAAATCTACAAATTTTAAAAAAATGTTTAATTAAAATATTGCTCATTCTGCCCTTAAAATTTAGAAATAGATACAGTGACAGTAAATTCATATTTCTAAGTCCAAAGAAGCTGGAAATGAAGTCTCAGTGGTTACGCTTATATTTCTCTTTTAGAAGATTGATAAGAGAATTTAGAAAAAAACGTAGACTACATTTTTTGCAGTTATGAGTTTAGAGAAGCTGGAAATAAGATGTCAGTATCTACATCTATATTTCTCCTTTAGGAGAATGCTCATAACTCTGCAAATTCTGAAAATCTGTTTGATTCAATATTTGCTCGTTCTACCGAATTTAGAGACAAGGAAAGAAAGAATACATTTGCAGTTGTAAGATCAAAGAAGTTGGAAATGAGATGTCAGTTCTCTTTTAGAAGATTCCTCGCAACTTTGAAAATTCTAAAGGTCGGTTTAATTCAATTTTTGCTCATTGTATCGGCAACAATTTAGAAACAGAGAAAGGAAGAAGAAGTTCTGAGTCGAAAAAGCTGGAAATGGGGTGTCAGTAGTTTCATCTAAATTTCTGTTTTGGAGATTGCCCGTAACTTTGCAAATTCTAAAAGTCTGTTTAATTCAATTTTTGTTCATTCTACTGTTAAGAATTTAGAGACAAGGGAGAATAAATTTAGAATTCTGAGTCCAAAGAAGCTGAAAATTAGTTGGCCGAAAGTTACACCTATATTTTTGTTTTAGGGGATTGCTCGTAATTCTGCAGACTCTGAAAGTTTTTTAATTTAGTTTTTTCTCATTCTACCCCTAGTAGTAGTAGTAGTAGTAAACAATGGGGGGCGAATGCTTGCAACTAGGCCTTAGAGGCCCCTTTTACAGTCCCCCGACCCACCAATCTCTAATCCATCAGGGCCTTCATTCTTTAATGAAGGAGAGCATCCCGCCCCATTTCAGAGTCGGAAGGTCCTCTCGATGAAGAAAAGCGGCTCCAAGTGCCGTATGCCGTAGTCGTGCCCACCTATGGTACACTCCCAAAAAGTGCTATGACGACTTTTCCCCTGCCCCATAGTGGGTGCAGACTCGACTGTCAGCCATTCTAGGAGGTGCAGGTACCCATTTAGTCCGCAGTGTCCAGTAGGGATTCCTCTCGCTTTCTCTCTCTCCCCCCCTCGCCCCTTAAATTCTATAAGGTAAAAATGGAGCAAAAATTTACGTGAGAAAAGCCTTGTGGAGGAAGCCTCGTGGCTTTCTTATATCTACATCTTCTCCCAAGAAACCACGAGGTCTTGGATCTATCCAGGTTAGGGTAGATTTCCTTGGTCTGTCACATATTCCTGACTGTGTCCAGTTTGTCCTTGTACTCTCCCATGTCCGTTCATTCAGAATGTGAGAGACGTACTTTTTACTTACTCCTAGATATGGCTCTGGTCCAGTAAAGCATGTTTGGGTACCAAGCTTGGCCGATTAGTAGGCACGCTCGTTATTCCCTCGATGCCCGTGTCCAGAAACCCATCCCAGAGTTACCCTTTTTGTGTGAACGTTGCAGTCCAAAGCCTGTTTGAACTCGTTCAAAGAAGGGGACGAGTTTGAACTCGTTCCGCTCGTGCAGATGGCTCGCAGACCCGGTTGACTGTCGGAGTAGATGTAGCTGTCCTGCTCTGCTTCCTGTCTGACTTCTGTTCGTGTGGTCACCTCGAGTATTGCAGACACTTCCTCCTGAAAATCCGTCGTGTGGCTTCCCAAGGCGACGCCCTCGCCCTCTACATGGCCTGCTTTTTATATTCTGACCCCTGACAACTGTCTGTGTATTGGCCATTCTTGATACGTCTGTATACCATACCTGATTGTTCTCAGAAACAACCAGAAGGTTGCTGAAGCAGCTCTTCCTTCAATTCGTCCCTTGTTGGTATGTTTATCCCAAATGGCTGTTTCAGTCTCAGCTGATCGGGTGCGCGCCCCTCCTGCGACAGGACAATCGGGATATCCCGCTGAATAAGGCTGGCGATCTGCGCGTGACCACTTGCCATGCTGTATCTTTCCACTGGCCGCAGCAATCCATCCTCCAGCAGGACACCATCGCCTCCCTCTTAACCCAGATTGGAAGCTCCGACAGACCCGGCAAGGCATTAAGTGCTGCTCCTGTTGTTCTGAATGCACCCGTTATATCTAGGTAGGCTGTTCTCTGCAGTCTGGTCAACCTCAGCACATAGAATACCTTGTCCACCGCTGGCCACCAGACCACGGCCCCATAGGTTATCCTCGGTCTGATTACCTCAGTGTAGAGCCAATGCAGGACGTGTGGCTTTAGACCCCACTTCCTGCCCTCTGCCCTGCGTAGTTGCCATGTCAGTGCTGTTGCTTTATTGTATGCTTTTTCCACGTGACTTTTCCAAGCCAGCCCACTGTCGATGGTCACCCCAGGTACTTAACCTCAGGCTTTAGTCGCAGAGTTTCACCGTACAACGTGGGTGAGCCGAATCCTGTAGTTTTCCCTCTTTTGGTGTAGAGCACAAGCTCTGTCTTGCCAGGGTTGACTGACAGTCCCATCTCGGTACACCATTGTTGTATTATTCTACATGCACTTTGCATTCTATCACAAACGCTGCTAACCAACTTTCCTGTTATCATGACCAGTCCGTCATCAGCATTAGCTTGCGCACTCAACCCCTAGGCTTCTAGCCTCTCTAAAAGACCATTCTACCACTAAGAATTAAAAGTGAAAGAAAAAGAAGGTAAATTCGTTTGTCTTATGTTCATAGAGTTTAGTGCTTCAGCACACATAATGGAGAGTAGAAACGACACCAAACGCGCACTGCGGTCTCGACTTAATTTATTTTATTTATTTATTTATTTTTGTTACTGGTGGAAGGAACGGCGTCTTGCTTCAATGGAGCCTCGACTAGAAATGTCTTGCGAGAACTGTTGACTTCCGGGGATGTTAGGAGATTACTCGTAACCCCGAGAGAGAGAGAGAGAGAGAGAGACAGAGAGAACGTCCACTCACTCCTGATACAATACGAAAACGTACAGTCAAAGTTCTTTATCGCAATCCCGAGACCTTTAAAGGTCATACATGCTCTGCGATCCTTTATTCAGTAATAAGCCCTTTGTACACATTGATACGCCACTGTTATGAAATTTCAGTCTTTATTTGCCTTATTTAGCGGAAGTCGCTGATTGGCAGTTATTCGAATATGTGTGCGTTGATAGAAAGAGAAGTTTACACACCATTATATTATAATTAGTAAGGCCTCCCTCAGAGATAAATTTGAAGGGGTGGGGTGGGGAGGTAAGGGGGAATTCTGATCAGACGTTAAGCTTAGCTTATACTCAAATTTTAGCGTTTTCCTGATGATTCGTGCATCAGGAAAATGCAGCAATTTACAACCTTTCCAAAAGCACCGTGATGACCTTGTAACGGCTCTAGTTAGGTGGATTCCCATCCTTTCTCCAAATCCATTCTAAAAGATATCAGTTGTCGATAAACTAAATCCTGCCGATTTCGGGGGACAAAAAGAAGTTACTCGGTGTGGTTTTTCGGCATCGGCCATTATTAAACGCTTTGCAAGCAAGAAAGTCGACGTAACTCCCGACGATAGTTGGTGAAATCTTCTTGTTATATGAGCTCAACAATGCGAAGGAACTGTGGGATTGTCTAAAAAAGGAAACAAATGACCCTGGGGTTTTCGTAGGGAGGAGTTGGCCAATGATTGAATCTGAATTATCTCGAAAACTATCTGGAAATTTACATTTTATTTGTCTCGGAGAAAGCAATTCCATTTTTTATTGTTTGTTGAAAATAGCAGTAAAAGTTTGAAAGTATCTAATTAACAAAAAAACTGCTCTCGCTGCTAATAATAATTTAACAAAATTTGCAACATAAAGTGGGAAATTTTCGGACTCGAAAGCTAACTTCAGCAATGCACATTCCAAATTCTTAATGCAAGTATGTAGAGTATAATCAAACGTAAAAGCCGAGTTACAATTATCTGAGCCTTTAACTACCCCTTCATCACTGCGCAATGGCTGTAGTTATGTCGTTCTTCACATATATTTAGAGCGGAGTAATTTAGCCGGCTCGTACAGTAATTCCGAATATGTTAAAACATTTCTAGTAAATTTAACCAATATCATTTATACGGATTAAGCGGGGATATAGTTGAATAAAGAGAATGCATACAATTTGGGTAAAGTGATTTGGAACGAAGTCGTTCAAAGTTTGATAATAAATTCTCCCTCTAAATTGAATCCCTTGGTATATCCAGCTGTGAAGGGTTTCTTTATGTTTAGGGTTTCTTGGGAGTTTGAGAAAAAAATTTCACATTTTTTACAATACCGAAGAACATTTCTGACAATTATTTAACATTTGAAAGTCAATGTCTAACAATAATAATTGGATATAGCTTTGAGTTTCTGCTAATTGCAAAAGTGGACTAAGCCAAAATTCTTACTTATTTTTAGCTGTTGTTAGGTACAAATTTTATATGTTTTGAGCATTCGATCTGGAAATATCTTTGGGCGCCGTTTTGTGGTTTTTGTTAACCAAAACGTTCCAGTTTTTGTAATGGAATATGGAGCCCGTAAGGACCCACCTTTTTTATAATTTTTAGATCAGGTTAACTTCGGTTATTCAGTTTAAGTTCAGGTTAACTCTGTTTATGTTGAAGGAATCAGCAATTTATATTTTCACTTATTAAAAGTCCAAAACAAAGATAAAAGGCTTATCAAAAACATCAATTGTAGAACGCACGTTGGATGACCATAACTCACAGGTGAACCTTGTAGAAATTGGAAATTCTTCTTCTCCTCTTAACTTCTTCTTTTCTGAGGAATGTTAAATTCCTTAAGACCGAACCTTTTTTTTTGTTGCCTTGTACTCTATATGTAGCTGACAGGTCCTCTCTTATTCTCAACTATTAACAATAATTAATCCACATACACAACTGGAAATTGTTATAAACTGCTCCATAAAAATTGAAAATACCGTGGCCATATCATTTGATTTCAACTAGGTACAACATATTGTGAAACTCAATACATGAAGGCACAACAAAAAACATATTATAATCTAAAATAATTTAAGAAAGAAATTAAAAATTTCAAGCAAATTTAAACTAAGGGAAGACGAAAAAGATTAAGACAAATTGGCTCGTAGGAAAAATATTGTACCTCACGTGCGGGAAGTGCTCTACCGCACTCGATTGCTGACCGAACTCTGCTACGCGTCTTTCGGTCATTGCAATCAGCGTGCGGTAAAACATTGCTTCCCACACTTGTTAGGTAAATAACTATTTCCTCTTTCAGTTTCCAATTATCTGAGAATGGATTTAGGCGAGAGGAGTGCAAATGATCTGTCGTACACGGTTTGAAGATCTTGTTCTTATTGACATTTAAGTATGAGATAGTTGTAAATAATACTAGGTTTTATGTGTCTGTTCTAAAATTCAATGTTTCTTTTCTGTGTTTATTTATATACAGCATCTCCGACACACTGCACTTCCTATAGTTTAGAGCCACGTCTAAGACCTTCGGACGGGATTCATCAAAATTAAAGTTATGACGTGTATCGAAATGATGAATTCTAGGGCAGTTTTTTTCATTTTTTCTAGCGTTGGTTATGCTGCAATCATACTTATGCTGTCTTATTCGTAAAGATAACTTAGTTTGAGTTTGGCCTATGTGTTTTGCTGGGCAATTGAGGCACGAGACTGAGTATACTACAGCAGATTTCTGGAGCGTTTCTGGCAATGTTGGAGTTTTAGTCTTAATTCTTGAGTACAGATCGCTAACTGTCTTTAAAGAGACGATTTTTATCTGTTAATTTTTTAATCATTTTGACAACCTATTACTCACACCATGAACGTAGGGGATTTTAAAATACGTCGCTTCTAAATTTGGAGACTCAGCGGCTAAAGGAGTGTCACCCTCGTCACCAAGTTGTAGCAGTTTGCTCACCAAGCTTGAAGGAAAACCATTAAGAGAAGCTAAGTGTTTGACTTTTTGAAAAATTTTCTCCCATAACGTTGGCTGGCTCAACCTTAGAACACGGCTCTTCTAGGAGAGAGGATCACCAGACTTGAAATTATAATAAATCATTTATTGCCAACAATATCACCCAGTAAACTAACCAAAAAAATAATTATCATTAAAGGTAAATGTATAAAAACACTTTCGGTGAAGCCATGCCTTGACTCTTTCTTTGAAGAGCCCATCTGACTCAATTTTGTAAATAATGCGGTAGTGTGCGAAGATATTGCGAGTGCCTGTCCATTCCGAGTTATTATGAACATATTATCATTTGCATATCTGCTGTTGTTAGTATCAAATTGGTTACTATTTCTTCTACAATCATTACTATGTAGGGATTTAAAATAAAATGAAGGAAGGGTTAGCATAGCTAACTGGCCAAACAGGGTGTTACAGGAAGTTCTAGGATATAGATGGAGAAGGCATCGTATAATCCTTTTTTGCATTCGGAATATTCTTATTGCTTGGGACGAAGAGCCCAAAAATGTTAGTCCATATGATAATATTGATTGCACTTTTGCAAAGTACAGCATTTTCAGGATATCGAAGGAGACAACATGTCTCAGTCTGCGAAAGACAGCAAAGGCTACTCAGACGTCTCAGCAAGTGCCCTATGTGAACCTCAAAGCTCAAAGATTGGTCGAGCTGTACACCCAAGAAACTCACTGCAGCTGCAATTGGAATGGACCTTCCCCTGAGACGCACCCACAGTACGGTTGAAAACAAGTAGGCCGGTTTTAGTAGTGTTTAGTGTCATATTATTATCTGTGCACCATTGGTCCATCGTCTCCGCCACTTGCAAAGAACGCAAGCTGAGCTCTCTAAGACTATCGGATGCTACGACGACAGATGGTGGACCCGAGTGGACCCAGTATGGAGCCCTGAGGGACACCCCTTTCTATTGTATTAGGACTGGAGAAATAAAGTCTATTTTCTGTACCCTTAATCTGGGCGCTCTGTTTTCTTTCATTTAAGTAGGATCCGATAAGGGTCAGCGCTGCACCTCCTATCCCATAATTAGGTAGTTTATTTAATAATATTTCATGGTCCACCATGTCAAAGGCCTTTGAAAGATGGAAATAGAGTCCGGCGACTAATTTTATTTTGGTCTGAGTTATGTACTTCATAGCACTAAATACCGCCATGTCAGTGGATTTACCAGGTCGAAACCCAAATTGACAACAATCCTGCAGAATCCGGAAACAGGTTAAATAATTCATAATTCTATTGTAGATGGCTCTTTCAAAGACCTTCGAAAAATATGACAGAAGAGATAATGGTCGCTAGCTTTCTTTATTTAGAGGATCACCTTTTTCAAAAATAGGTACTAGCATAGCATCTTTGAGAGCTGTTGGAAATATATGAGAGCTGAGACACTCATTTATTATACAGCTGAGGGGAGCAGTCACGGCCTGAGCTATAGATTTAAGCACATATATGGGAACTTCATCTAGTCCAGCGGATAATTTATTAGGGAGATTTATAATTATTCGGAAAACTTCATTGGGCTCAGTTGGCTCCAAGAAAAGTGTAGGGATATTCAGGTTAGCAATGGATGTTGCATTTGGAGGGATTTGAGGCTTTCCTAATGTGAAAAATTCTGCTAACATACTGGCAATTTAATGGTATGTGTGATTAGCTCGCCATTTGATTCTAAGTTTATAGGTTTGACATTTGTATTTTATTAGATTCAGAATTAATTATGGACCACGAAGTTTTGGTTTTGTCGCTGGATGAGGTAATTTTACTATCAGTTATAGATTTACAGTAAGAGGATAGGTTGATCAGTCTACCAGAACTAGGATAGCTGATCAGTATACCAGAACTTGTGGGTTTCTGATACCAATTAGTTATGATATGAACCATTGTGTCTTATCAACAATGTATCCAGAAATGGAATTCTGTTGTTCTGCTCAAGCTCTATGTTAAACTGAATGTATGTGCTGAATTAATTGAATTCCTCAAGAACTCTACTCTCTAACTCTGATGGAATACATGTCAAAATATCATCTACGTATAGGTATAAAAAAGGAAATTCAAAATTTAGTTTATCAATCACATTAGTCAGTATCTCATTCATGCACAAGGTAGCCAAAAAAGGTAACAAAGGGTTTCTCATAGCACTGCCAAAAACATGCGAATAAAAATCATTCACGTAGGCAAAATAGCTATAGTCGAATATGAACGATATTATTACCAAAAACCGTTGTTTGTTGATATTTGTGTGTACAGAGATATCGTCCCAATGCTTTGCCAAAGTACCTAATACGAGTTCTTAAGGAGTGTTGGTAAATAGAGTTTTGACATCTAGAGAGATAAGTTTGTAACCTTGTGGCACTTTAGCGTCTTTAATTCTATCAAAAAAAGCAAATGAATTTTTTACCAAGAAAGTAAATTTATGATTCATTTTAGAAAGAATTTTGTCTACATATGTGGTATCGTATTTTCCTTTTTCATGACTGGAGCTGTGTACAACAATTTCGAGGTGTGTATTTGAACTAATTATGGTAGTTGTGAAATAGCAACCAATATTCTAATTTTCTTCCCCATTGTAGCCCTGAAGATGTTTAAGTTTTAAGAAGAAGTATAATTGCTGCCTTTAGTCTCTATCCGCCAATTGACCACAAAATTTATTGTTTTTTTTAGAATAACCGATCAATATTTTGTGCTTGTTGAGTGTATGTATAAATGTTTCTATTTTATAAACATATTTGTAGTGACCTGCAGATGGCACTAATTTAGTGTCGAAACTTCGACATTATACAGCATTTGTACACCCTGTAGTTTCATTTATCCGCACCAATCAAATATATACTTGGGATCACTAGAAGCATAGTTTTAACTCTGTTTAGTTCAGGTTAGGTCAGTTCTAGTTCTCAAGCAAACTGATCTATGAGAGCTCTTATAACTCTCAATCCTGAATTTATAGCTAATCCCGACCTAAGAATTATAAGAAAAGGGCCCGCTCCACGTATCGAACGATTTTCATAATATAGGCTTACCAAAGAGAAACAAATCGTTCTTACTGACTAGCTTCCAGGAACAGATATCACGGAAAAACCGGTAATACTGGACAACACACACTCTGGTCCATCCAGTTAACATTGCAGTACATTCAGAACACACTGGTCAGACTCATTTCTCATCAAAATAACTACAGTTTTGGACGGCAAATGGCACTTTTCAAAAAATGATCCTTTTAAGACGGTGTATGATATTCGATATTTGCAGAAGAACAGCACATCAAGTGGAAATGTTTTTTGCGCCTGTATAAATAACATTGTCTACGACAATGAGCTACAGAGCAACGAAGTTCCCAAGGCAGTAAACCCCAAGTTTGTAATAACGGTAGTAGTTGTTCAATTAAACACGTTTAAACTGCAGTTAATTTAAAAATATTGGAAACATCCATGATTTCAGAATAGTTCGTCCTGTGTGACCTGACTGCGTCAATGCATGGTGATCATGACGGTGATGTGTGTAAAGCACTGAGCTAGTCTATTACTTATGATGAGACCCTCATGTTTGGCAATTTTGGTGGTCCTTTTTAGCAGTAGGCCACACAAAAATGGCGGCAAAATCGGTAGCAAGTGCCGATTTCGAAAACAGGACATATTTTAGAGAAATACAGGCATTTGAAGGCTCTTTCCGCTCTTATCTCTATGGTGTGAAGCGATATATAGTACATTTCACGTAGATATTTATCTAGCACCTTGAGGAATTTGTATGTACAATTCTCAGCTTGCTAAATGAATGTCATTTGAAATGGACTTGTATTATCTACTGACGGGATATTACAGAAAAGACTTGGCAGCACAGCCTTTAAAAACGTCATCTTTCATATACCATCTGCCATTTTGGTAAATGTTCCATAAGGGTCCACCAAGAATTAGTATATCAACAAGCATTTAATGAGAGTCGTTATTCTCGAGGGTAACGTTTGAGCCCACGAGCGAAGCGAGTGGCACAAGTTGCCCGAGAGAATAACGCTCATTAAATGCGCGTTGAATACTATACTTTATCCACGACAAAGATTCTGGGTTTTCTCAAATATGATAGGTTATAGGTGCCACAAAGATAATTTACAATTTTAAAACCACGACCACGACTGGTTTCGCTATTCAATGGCGCGACGTTTGATGCGTCTTGTCGCTAGATGACGGTCTAGCCACCCGCGCATGTCACCGCATGTTAATTTCAATGCTACGAGGGTGGACGGTAAATTACTTCAATTTATGGCCTATTTTAAGTATTTTTCAGTGAAAAGTACATATTGTAGAGAAAAAGAGACACTGTAACCTACATTTGCCTCAATACATCCTAATAGAAGGATAATTATTTGCATGAACCAGTGGTAACTACCGATTTCATGTTTAGGGCAGTTTACTTTTTGAGTTGTCAGTTGCCTACGACATGTTTCGTTTCCATGACAACTCATTATTCACTTGTGAATAATGTTCATTATTCACAAGTGATGTTGTTCATTATTCACAAGTGAATAATGATTATCGTTAGTCTTGAGAATGTACAAGAATAATGTGATTATTATAGAATGGTCGTGGATAATAGTATATTATCCAACAAGCATATAATGTAGGCTATCATAACCAAAGGTGTGATTTGAGTTAAAGAGCCTAGCGAATGGCGTAATTCACCTGAGATAATGATGCCTTTTATATGCAAGTTGGATACTATACTTTGTCTACGGCTTATTTTACAAATTTTATTATCAGTTAGATAACTCGGTTGTCAACACGTGTTTTGATTGTGAAAGACGAAGTGAGGTTCAAACCATTATGGCGGCCGACTCAAAGCGGCCTTAATAGATGGAATCTTTGTTTGTAGTTTCCAACATGGCAGTATCTAGCAAATAACAATTAATAATAGTAGATTATGTCACTAGGAGTAAAAGTGGGTCTTTTCGTGCTGAGCCCAGAGATTGACGGCCGAAGCGAAGCTGAGGCCTGCAACTGGGCGAAGCACAAAAAGACCTTTTACTCCGAGTAACATATACTATTTTTTTTTCAAGCATGCAAGAAATAAGAAATCTATTTCAAAGTGGTTCAGTTTTGCAATTTTCTCTCATCCTCTTTAAGCGGGTCTAGGTACTTACCCAATTGTGTATATTATTTGTAAAATACATAGAATATGGTAGAATGGTGGTTTTCAATGTTCAATGGTTTTAATGTATTAATTAATAACCAATGATTATGGTAAACTGAGAATTTGTAGCATTATTTTCAATACTAAATTAATAAATGTCACATTGACAGATAAATATGATGACGCGCATGACATTTAACAGACGAATTCAGAATTCGAGAACCTATGCAATTTCGACTAATAACGGTTTCAGATGGTGCTCTTGAGTGCTCTGAGAGTATTTCTGTCCTTTGTTTTTTCAACAAGAATGTAAAGATGGGAATACACTCAGATCGGTTTATTTGGTGTCATCTATTATTAAAATAATTTTGGTGAATGAAAATCGTTTATATATGCGCCACCATGACACTAGCGGTGACTTTTGACTTTACTTTTACTGCCTAGGACTTTTTTGCTACTTTTTTGGTCTCAGGATTTGAAAGCCCACTTTAGGTGTGCGTATGGAGAAAACAAAAGACGTACTTTTAGTCCGCTTGAAAAAAAACAACATTATTCACGCTGTTCCAGTCCACAGGTTATAATATACCCTATTATGTGCTTATAACCTGACAAATGACGACCATATTATTGTACAGTCGTGGACAAAATTGTATTATGAAAAAAATTATCTGTCGCTTTCTTTAATTTAACATAAAAATTTTACAGTTAGATTGAAGAAATTAAGGCCTCTTATGGAACTTTGTCTCTTGTAAATATTCCATAAAAATCAGTTACTGAAGTTTGTAATTTTATCGATTTATGTTATTAAAGTAGGTATATGCAGTCTCAAATTATTATGGACTGGGGTGTGAAAGGTTGCTAGATTAATGTTATGAAAAGAACTATTAAATTATACACAATAAAATAAAAGGCTTGTTATAAGCATAGATGTTATGAGTCTAATCATAAAACTAGGTAGTTGGGTATCAAGAAACAATAATAAATAGCTGACGTAAATACATTTTTTTCTTTAAGTAAGTGCAATTTCCTCTTTTCTGTCAAAGACGTTTTTGTGCCTAGAGGTATCAATGGCTTTTCTGGTTACTCTCGGATAATAACTCTGCGATTGAAGATTGAAGAAATCCATCTTGTTAAAAGGATGAAAGGCATATCTTGACCTTCACAGAAAGCGTACTCTGCTGCTGCTGACTTTTGTGTTTATCCCAGCCTGCAACACCTTTTTTGTTCCGTAATTCTCTGCGTTTGTTAATACTGAGTTTTGTGGTGTCAATACCAATTTGCACAATGAGTCACAAACCATATCTGCATGCAATCTTATTATCACATTTGTGCAGGAATGTCAAACAATTCTCTTTACAACACTACGACAAATTTAGAGTCGTTTGTAACCCTAAACAGGTAATTTTAAAATCAGTAGAAGCCACAAGAAATATTTCTTAGTTGTCACCTTGGTTTAAAAGCAACATTTTTTGATGGTTTTAGTTCGTGTTTTGTACTCAGCTTTGTTTATATATCCCAATGTCTGCATAGGTAGTCTAACATTGTTGCAATAGGTACTTAATGTTTGGCAGTGTGGATTCGCTACAGGGGGAAATCTGGGCAATTGAGGTATGTTAGCTTGTTGTATAGTAGCCTAAATTGAGTATTTAAAAATAGGAGAGAAATTTTGCCTTCGCCACTTTGTCCACAAATTTTTGTTCCTACACAGTCGACGGCTACGGCCACCTCCCATATGTGCAACGTCTTATCTTTAATAGTTACTGTATCATTGTTATTAGGTTCTAAACTTACTCCATTATCAATGTCAATATAATCATACAAACAAATGGCAAGGGTTTATTGTAAGAATCTCTACAACAAGAACACTGTACTCTTGACCAGTTGTGGACATTTTTTTGTAGGCACAGTAACGATCTAATTTTGACGAACTAGAGAAAAATAGTCGAGTGGAACACCTTTTGATAATATTTCTCCATTTATTATCACATTAGCAGGATGATTCAAAATTGGCTAGCAGTGATTCCTCGTCAGAATCCAATAATGAAATAAAGACATGTATGAAATAATCATCAGTAGGAACATCAACATAAACGCTCAATTTATGGTAAACGTTACACCATTGGAAAGAGTAAAGAAAATATGCTCCCTGGGCTGCAATATCAGTGATACATGGGATCATAGTTATGAAAGAACTCGAATTGCAAAAACCAGAAGCGCTTTTAAC
Source organism: Taphrorychus bicolor (assembly GCA_951812265.1). Lineage (NCBI taxonomy): Eukaryota > Metazoa > Arthropoda > Insecta > Coleoptera > Curculionidae > Taphrorychus > Taphrorychus bicolor. The sequence goes on along the minus strand of OX638299.1, from coordinate 11,412,383 downwards.
CGCCTTAAGAAAGTTCTTTGTAACCTGTCTCTTAATATCCATATACGCATAAGAATTCTCAGATGCTACGTCTTTAGTGTTCTCCTCTATGGAATAGTAGAAAGCCGGAGTCTTACTGAGGCGGCCACCAAACGCTTAGAAGCATTCGAAATGTGGTGCTACCGACGCATGCTACTGGTCTCATACACATACCATACAACTAACATCATGATTCTCGAGAGGCTCAGAAAAGACAAGGAAATTATTACTACCGTAAAGAACAGAAAACTAGCCTACTTTGGCCACATTATACGTAATGATAAGTACCGACTTCTACAATTAATCCTACAAGGCAAGATTGAGGGCAAGCGAGGCCATGGGCGCAGGCGTATATCCTGGCTGGCCAACCTTAGAAAATGGACTGGCCTAACACACCGACTTATTCCGAGCTGCAGTGAATAAGATAAGGTTGGCCAAAGTAGTCGCCAACATCATAAGAAGATAGGCATCTTTAGAAGAGAAGAAGAATGAAATAATAAAAATTTATCACATATCTAATACGGGGTGTTCATTATAAAATTTCATCTAGCAGGCTATGAAATTTTGACAGAAAAGGATGACATAATCAAAATAAATGGACTTTTGTTTCTCCGTCCTTTTCTTTTGACATTTCCCAGCCAACTAGATGAAGTTTTATAATGAACACCCCATATTCATAATAACTAATATATAATCTGAAGATGTATTTAACTTTATTACCATACATCAAGCCGGCATTACCCCAATCGTTCAAATTCCGCGAATTGTTGTGAATTCACACTCTCGATCATTCATTAGGAATAGAAAGATAGTAATATGTCTACTTTATTCTTATCTTCTATTCTTCTATCTCTATCTTCTTAAGAAAGAGGTGCTTATGCATGTTTCTTTAATTGTCTCTAAAGTTAGCACCAAAATATGATGATGTTCGGATGTTCGAGCTTATATCAGTAGTCCTTTATTTACCAAAATTAAAAAAAGTCATGAACTAATTATCAATTTTAGTATCCTGGAGTTTTTTTACCTCCTCTACTCATTTCATAATTTTGCTTCTTTCTACTACGCATACTGCCTACTTATGGCAGGCTCAGTATTTTGAATGATTGATACTTAATTTTTGATTACTTTGGCAACGTTTTACGAACAATTTAGACATTTGTCAAATTTGTAACCTCATTTACTTGCCAAATTCACTCAATGTCACTGTCAAAAATTTATACAGGGGCAAAACATCTGTTTTCCATGGCACACCCCAGTCCATAATAATTTGAGACGGCGTATAAATAAAAACATGATATAATTAGAGAATTGTCTATCGCTTTTAACAAATAATGCTATAATTTGGCGTTTTTAGCTAAACTGTTCTATATTCCTACGCAAGATGAACTCGTTTTTTTATATAATTGTTAGGTCAGTTACCTCTGGTTAATTTGCGATAGTTTAGGTTAGTACTTGTTAGTTCAAGTACTAACCTAAACTATTCAAGTTAGTTTTGGCAAGTTTGGTATTAAGGCAAGAAGAGGGCCCCTAAGATCTTGCTTCTATATAATTGTTATGAGAGGTTATATGTTCTAATTTAGTTTAGTTCTGGTTAGCTTAGTTTCGTTTTGGTAAGTTTAGGTTAGTAAGTTTTGGCTGGAAGTCCGTCGCTTCAAAGGATCCCCTGACGTTTTTTGTCGTCAGCACACGTCAAGGAAACTTAAAGCCCGACCGGATATTGATTGTCGATTGTGTTTAATTTTTGTTAGGTTTAAGAAAATCTTGGAGCTAAGTCAGCTAAGGCCTAGGAGAACTAGCGCATTAGGTAGGAGATGGATATAAGTTCGATATTCGATTCGATTGGAAATAAGAAATAATAAAAATAATGACACTGACAACTATTTTGCAATAATTTGACGAAAGACGTCATGACGTCACCGAGATGTCACATCCAGCAGAAGTCATCAATTATAAGATCAAACAAACTTACCTGAAATGAAGTTCGACCTTAATTATATGAAGGCTTCGTCGAAGTAAATAAAGAACACTGTAGTACTTCCATTCCATGCATAATCCACGAATTTAGATAGAAAAACAGATGTCACAGGACTAACGCTCCAGTTCCCAGCAACCCCCAAACAATCCTATAGCTCATTAGATTCAAAGCAACGAACATTGTTATAGGGGAAAAAATGTATCAACCACGCACAATTTCATTCATCTTGCCTTACTGATGTATGTAGACAATCCTCTGGGATGGGAGGGACTTTATTTACTTCGACGAGGCCTTCATATAATTCAGATCGAACTTCACTTTAGGTAAGTTCGTTTGATCTTATAATTATATTTGGTCTCGTCTCATAAATAAAGATCACTGTAGAAGTTCAAAGAAACAATAATATTCGTAACAAACGTGACATATTGGTAATATATTTAACATAATATGTACACTTCCAAGAGGTATAAGTATATAGCTATTGTATAAACAGTAGCATAATACAAAATAACAAAAACTTAAGAAGTCATATATAACATAATAATATGACGGGTCTGGTTGGTTTACTTCCAAGTGAAAACAACTAGCAACTAAATATTTATAAAAACGTGACACTATAAATAATCTAAACGTTAAATACAGCCTTAGCCTCCGCCTGTCTGATAGGCCTATTGTAAAATTTAGCAAAAACCTGAGATGAGCCTGTCTAGCCAGCAGGTGAACGTATGATATCAAAAGGCACACCGCTTGCAGACGCTTTTGAAGTAGAAGCATGACTTGAACTATGAGCAGAAAATAAACGTGTGTCAATGCCAGCCTTGTGCATTACCCCTTTAATCCAACGAGAAATGGACCGAGCATTAGCATTGCGGTATGGTTTCTTAAAAGTAATGAACAGAGAATCAGCTCCAGTAACTGGTCGCAACTCCCTGGTCAATTCAATGTATTTCAGCAGTCCATTAGCTACGCACAACTCGGGCACATCAGGAAAAAAGGGGAGAAACAACACTGGCTGGAGGGACTTAACTGAAGAAGTTTTAATTCTATTTGAAATTTTTATTTCAAGTCCATTCACCAAAATGTGAACATTTTGCTGTTGTATCAATGATAACGTCTGCACGCGTTGTCCCGTGGCTAAAGCTAAGAGCGTGGCTAATTTGGGAGTAAATATTTCCAAATTATCACTGTTCAAAAAGAGTAGATATTGTAATACAGTAGCAGGATCCCCAGTGTTTTCATACCTAGGACGACTAGGTCTAAGATAAGTACACCCTTAAAGACTCTCCTAACTCTAAAGTCCTATCCCACTGCAGGCCCCAAAATCTGTGCAAGAGCAGATCTAAGCGAATTTAGTGTACCTCATGACGCACATCTTTGATATTGGCAGGTCAAAAACTCAAAATGTACAGGAATTGAAATCTCAAAGAGGGATGCCCCTTTGGATTCACAAAACAACCACCAACACTTCAAACCTGAATCGTACTGTTTGACGGTCACCTTAGTTACTGATGACATACAAATGTCAATGGTACCATCGGGTACGTCCCCTAACAGCAACGCTTGCCGCTCAAGACACCTGCCACCAGGGTAAGCCGGGCTCTCAAAAGATGAGGTGTCAGCCTGTCAAAGGAAAACAATAGATTTTCATTAGATCCTAGATGTAAAGGCTCCGATATTAAAGAGAGATAAAAACAGGATACCATGACTGTGCAGGCCACAATGGAACAACCATGATACCTTGTGCACCTTCCAACTGAATTTTCTTTAAAGCTGGCAAAATCATGGAGAATGGGAAAAAGCATAAAATTTTAAACCTCTCCAATTGATTGTAAATGCATCAAATGCCTGTCGCAACGGGATCTTTATGCCAGAAAACAAATCTGGGGCATTTATTATTAATTCTTGAAGCAAAAAGATCAATATCAGGCATTCCAAAACGTTCAACAATAATTCTAAAATAAACGTTATTCAACCCCCATTCAGTATTTATGTCAAAATTTCTTGAAGAGAAATCTGCATCTACACTTTCACTAGATTTGATATATGAAGCATACACTAACAATTTTTTCTTCTCACACCACTGCCACAGTTCGCGACATAAATTATTCAGAGACTCAGAGTGAATGCCCCCCATACGATTAATATACGCAATAGCAGTTGTGTTATCTATACGCAAGAGTATATTACCATGTCGGTAATCACTAGCAAGGCGTTTGAGACCAAAGAACGCTGCCTGGAACTCTAGAAAATTGATATGTTTGCCAACTTCGGCTACTGATCACAATCCTTGAGCACACCTTTTTTTGCAAGACGCACCCCACCCTTTTAAGGATGCATTTGAAAATATCTCTAAAGCATAATGAAAGGTACGCAGAAAATTAGAGATATTAGAAATGCTAGCTAGCCACCACCTGAGGTCCTGCTTCACCCCAGAAGTAAGATACATAGAACTCTCATAATTACCACCTGCTAATTTTAATGATAAAACTGTTTGTCGTTCAAGTTGTTTCGTATATACCCAGCCGTAGCGAGCCGCTGGGCATATAGAAATTAGCTTTCCAATTAGCCTTGCAAACTCTCGAATGCGGCATACCTCCCTTGTGAGAAATGCTAAAATTAATTTGACCAAAGCCTGCTTCTTATCCTCTACAATTGAAACACTCATTGTCTTGGTATTATATAAAAACCCCAGATAGTGGAATATTAAGGACAGCTCTACAACACTTTTCTTATAGTTAATAATAAAGCCCAAATGCTCTTGTAACCGAATGCACAAATTAACATTGCATACAGTCTTCTAATGTAGGTGCCAGCAAAAGAAAATCGTCAAGATATAGAACAGAGATCACACCATTCTCTCGCAAATGTGATAAAACAGGACTCATTAATTTTGTAAAAACAAAAGGCGCGCAATTCAAATGAAAGGGCATACAGTTATATTGGAAAAGATCATTCCCAAATTTAAACCTAAGATATTTCCTATGTTCTTCCAAAATGGGTATCAGAAAAAATGCTTTCTTTAAATCTAAGGTGGCTAAAAAATCTCCTGCATGGAGGATGTTAGCAACCACTTTATGCCCTTCTAGTTTGAAGTGTTTGACTGTTATAAAAACATTAAGAGCTTTAAGGTTTAAAACTAAACGATGTGAACCATCAGACTTAGGGACCAGGAAAATAAATGATAGAAACTGCCCCTTAACTGGTTGCACCACACTCACGGCCCCAGATTCCAATAACTTATCTAATTCTCCTAAAATAAGTTTCTCCTCTCTATGGGAATAATTACGGTTACGTGGTTCATATTGCTGTATAGGTGGCAAATGAAAAAGAATTTTTAAACCAGATATCCACTCCAAAACCTGATTGTTTCCAGTAAGCAGTCGCCACCTGGGTACAAAATGGCACAAACGGCCAGCAATGTTACACACCTGAGCAGCTTCTATGTCCTGCGCCTGTATTTCTGAGTCCCTGAGTGGTCTTTTGACTTCTGTCGATTTACCCTGATGCCCTCCCCTCTCTTTGACACATTGCGATATGTTGGAGCTTGGTCGCGAGGATGACGTCCGTCCAGAGCTGTTGACATCTGCTGCAATTGTCTGGCCGGACCATAGAAGTTTAAATGCTTAGCATTGGAAACTTGAGCAGCTGCTGGCCTCTTTAAGGACTGAGATGGCTTCGGATTAAGATACAGACTAGACTTTTCTAGCTCCTTAGTAGCCTTGATGCGCTCAGCCAAATCGTCTCCAAATAACTATTGACCAGAACCACCTTTACTGCCGCATCTCTGGCCGAAGATTTAACAAATCAAATCTCTCCTAGTGTCTGATTGCTTACGATGCAGGTCCAAGAGGAGTTTACTGGCATCTCTCGCCAACTTAATCTGTTCAAGATTTTCAGACTTTGCACCTTGAGATAACATTAAGGTCACAAGGCGACCTATCGCTGAAATAGCTGACCCTAATTGCGATTGCGAGGCTGCTAATTTAACATCACAGCGAGCCACAGTATCCTTAAGGACAATAATGAGTTCTGGATTAACCTTTGCACTGCCTAAATGAACACAATTGGTAGGAGGGGGGGGGGGCATTGTTCTTTCATTATTTCCAGCTCTTTTTCAGACAACCCTTTGTTCAAAATATGAGACCAGCGCAATGCCAAATATGGCTGCAAGTTAGGAGCCAACAGCTCTTTACTTGTTTCAGTTTCTCCTAAAAGAGCTAGAATAGATCCATCTAAATGATTAGCACTCTCTGTGAGGATGGGAGCCACCAAATTATTTTCCAACTGTGGTATAGGAGCCTCGCTAACTGTTTGATGATCTGCACCATCTGGAAAGCAAAATATCCACTCAGCATAAGGTCATCAGGTTACTCGATATATGACATATAAGCCTCGAATAAGATGGGCCCAGAAAATGTAATGCCTTTGCCAAAACAGGAATCCAGTCCACAACAATAGATTATCTCCTTGATATCAAGGACCTTGGCATCAAAACCAGGCTTCACGTGTCCTGTTTTCATTAGATTATCAAAATGTAATGCAGGAGGAACGTGGGTTCAACACTGTGGAACATAGGGACATTGATCATCAATCATAAGATGAGTCCATGTACTCTATTACTAATAGAGCCAGAAACAAAACTATTGTTTCAAGTTATGTGGGCGAAAGGTATTGGCGGGGGCAACAACCTTACTGGGACCATGATTATGATTCTAAAACAAACATAGTACAGAAAGAAGGAGATAACCTACCTTCCATAACAGAAAAACCCACTGAATTTCGTGGCGAATTAACAATTTCAATATAATCCTGATTAAGATCATTGGCATCCGAGGTCTCCAGGTTGGTCCTAAAACTAGAAGACCGAGAACGAGAACGGCCATCTTGCAGCCTGTGCAAGCGACGTTGTAATTTTTAACATACTTCTCCTCCTCTGAGGAGTCACTGCCACTGCTACTACTACTGTAACTCCGACTGCGTTTCGGCATATTGTTTTTCCCCAATGGAATATAGAGAAAACGTTAAATTCTCCAAAACAATTAATCAACGGAAAAACACAACGTGAAGCACTGCACGTTGCTGGGAACTGGAGCGATAGTGGTGACATCTGTTTTTCTATCTTTTAAATTCGTGGATTATACGTGGAATGGAAGTACTACAGTGTTCTTTATTTATGAGACGAGGCCAAATATAATTCAAAGATTTCCACTACTAAAGAGCGGGGTGGGGGGGGGGGGAGCTTGTCCGCTACTCAAACTAATGCGGACCTGCGGGAGCGGGAACGCGCGCGCGAAACCGTTGCGGGACATACATCAAAAGCGGGATGCGGCATGCGTTCCATCGCGCTCTCTCAATTCTGCTGCCTCAAATTTGGTACGAAAAGTCGAATATTCCGTTTCAATTGGCTATTAGTTTACATAGATGAATCAAACAGAAGCAATGTGGCGCGCGGTACCGTTTGCTAGATGTTTTGTGGACTCAATATTGAGTTTAAAACTTCTGAATTCGAGCTACAAAATTTGAGATTTTTGTTAGAGGTAACTGGTAAACTGAATAAATTAATTATTACTTAAATTCAAAATTCGTCTCTCGCAGAGACGAGGAATAAAACAAAAAAGCTCAAATTTACCATACATTTATTTAATAAAATTCCCAGCAAATATTCCGGAGAATATTTAAGTATTCAAGCGAGACAAGTGTTCCCGGGGTAAAATTAGATTTTGTACGAATTTAGTGCATTTATGTGACGTGAACATTTTGTGGCTTTTATCCGTAATCTGGTTTATTTAAGAGACAAGAAGCAAATTAGGGGTTGATCAGAGAACATTTAAGACGACAGATAGGGCTGCCGGGGCGAATTTAAACATCGACAATTCGAAGGGGCGGTATAGCCTAACGAGGCTGATTGGATCCGCTTCAATCGGTTTAGATTGAACAGCGGAAGGGAGGAGAAAGCAGTTTTATTTCAATGATACCTGGTGATTTTATATGTCGAACTTGTAAGGATTGCTTAATCAGCGTTATTATTCCAATCTGCACACAATTTTTATTTTTATTGCCGCTAGAAGAGTCAGCAGCTTTTTGGAAATATACAACATATTTAGACACGAATACAGCCTTGTTTCTGCAAGTACAGCTTCCTCAGTTCTGTTTCTGTACACCTACAGCTAGAGTTTTGTTCAAAATCTAACAATGTCGCTCATTATATTTTGTCATAAGTATAATGTTAATTAAATTAATTGAAACTCTCTTTAAAGGCAGCCACAATAAAAGTGTCTTGTAGAGATTCATTATCCTGCCTTGCAGTAACAAGGCCTTAATGAGCACTCTTGCTTGGCTTTAGAGCATTAATTAACATCACAGAAATATGATATTCCAGTGGGCTTTCGGAAGCCGAAATTTTTCATTTCAGTAATTGCACACAGATGCCAATACATTATCTTGGCTCAAAAACAAAGCCACAGTATTACTAATGACAATTATCTCTGTACAAAAACTTGGATATCTTTGCTCAGTAAAATAATTAGACGACTAGTTCATTAATTAGGTATCCTAGTTTTTCGGCGCACATTGTACAAACTTGCTTATACTAAATAGAAGCCAAAAATAAATTGGCACACAGATTATTACGGTATTCATTAAAGTCTGCTAATTACTCATTGCTCTAATGAATAAACTCTAATGAACCACTCTCTGTTAATTAAAGGGAGCGCCTGAGACACTGCCAGACAGTGCAGTCGAAATTTAGATTCTGGGTTTCGAATTGGGACAATCAGAACAGCCTTTGTTACCTTTGGTCGAATAACAGTTAGCAGTTGTGTGTCGCTTTCAGGACTCTAATTTCGTAGTATTAATTTATTACATTCGCGATCACTCATAGGTGCAATGAAATTAACCATCAGGCTTTAGGGGCCAGGGATAGAGGTCGTAAAAGTGGTTACCGATCTTGCATTGTCTTATATGGGATACTTTCAAAGTTGAACTGGCTATTTAACTAACTAAAAAGATTAAATTTTCTATTCTAATAGCTTTGACCAGTTACTTAGACTTTCGGCCATAACAGATTGCGAAGCATTTGCCACAAGTCACATCATTTTCCATTTATTTAGCTCCTATTAAGGACAATTATGGAATTTAATGTACTAGTCAGGCTATTCTGAAAGTATTTGTCCGGTTCCTCGGAAAATCTAGCATGCTTGATGCAGAAACCACACACTGAGATTATGCAAGTTGGTTTGGGTAGAAGTCTAAGTTAATTCAGGGAATTTCAGTAATTTTCCCATGTAAATTCCCATAAAAAAATCTATTTTGCAGAAAATCCTACTACACCTCTTGACTTAATGGTGAGAGAGATCATCTCTACTGGTTCATGCATGGTCTAATTCTGCTAGTGACCCTACTATCTCATTTCCCGTCACTAGTCATCTCTGGTCATTCCATTCGTGGGCGCTGGGGCTGTTTACAAAAAGGTCTAGGGTGGAGATTTGAACCCAGGATCGAAGTTTTCAAATCCTATTAGGATAAGTATTTTCTTCGAAATTTTGTAGCTCTTCTTCAAAAAAACACTGCGAAGCACTCGAAGCGTTAACTCTAAGTTAATTAATACTAGGAAAGGATTTTCCAAGGTGATCAGTCAGGGCGTTAAGAAAATAAATTTGGCTCTGGTACACTTGAGGGAAATCGTTATTACTAATTTTTTTCTAAAATTTTCTTTAGGAATTAATAAAATGGACAAAATAGAAAATTATAGGTGGTGGTAGAACTAAAAAACATTTATAATAAATCAATTTTTAGAATAAATATAATAATAAAGTTCGCTTACCTGAAACAAACTAAACACTGTAATGGGGATATAAATTTAAACGACATTTGTCACAAATGTCGACAAGTGTCATTGGTGAAAAACTCTGAGTAATCTTGTAAATTATGTAAATTATTGTGAAAAATATGGTAAAAGTTACATTTTTTCATTGATTAGGTTAGTTTAGGTTAGATCAGGTTAGTTCAGTTCTAGTTTTCTTTTGGTTAAGTAAAAGTTACATTTTTTCATTGATTAGGTTAGTTTAGGTTAGATCAGGTTAGTTCAGTTCTAGTTTTCTTTTGGTTAGGTTAGTTCAGTTATGTTTTTCTATGAGGGATCTTTTGGTTAGTTCGGAATAGAAGCGACTAAACTCTAAAGTAGTGCGTTTTACCATATTTTTCAAGATAATCTACATAATTTACAAGTATACGCAGAGTTTCTCAAAAATGTCACTTGTTGACATTTGTGACAAATGTCGTTTCAATTTATATTCCCATGACAGTGTTTTAACATAGCCTTCAAGTCAACTTCCATTGTACAGTTTGTTTCAGGTAAGCGAAGCTATTATTATATTTATTCTAAAAATTGATATTATTATAAATGCTTTTTAAGTTCTACCATCACCTATAATTTTCTATTTTGTCCATTCTATTAATGCCTAATGAAAATTTTCGAAAAAATTGAGTAATAACGACTTCCCTTAACTGTACCAGCCCCAGAAACTTTTCAGTTAACCGAGATTTCGGCACTTGTTTGTTGCCTTCTTCAGGGCTACAATAGAGAAGGAAAGGGGAGCAACTACATTACTAGACAAACAAACTGTTTTATCTTAACTTACTACTAGATTGTTTCTGATGAAAGTCACAGGTCCTTTTCTTGGTCTTTATTAGGACATTTTACAGTAAATGATATTAAACATTGTTTTAAAATTACACATTGGTACGGGACTACAGATTAAAATATTTTAATTAAATAAAAATTTACATATATTTTTTTGAAAAAACATGGTACACTTCTTCACAGTTTTGTTGGGAAACGCATGTCACCGTGACAGCTGATAGAGGCCTGTCAAGCTTGTGCCTGAAACTCTGTACGGGGTGTTCATTATAAAACTTCATTTAACAGGCTATGAAATTTTGACAGAAAAGGATGTCAATAATCAAAATAAATGGACTTTTGTTTCTCCATCCTTTTCTTTTGACATTTCACAGCCAACTAGATAAAGTTTTACAACGAACACCCCGTATGTCAACTTCATCTGTGACAGATGGTCTGAACAATTCTAGTACCCCTCTGATACAACTGCAACAAGCGTCAAGGCAGAAAATGCAACGAGCAAACACCCTGTAAACAAAACGCCACTTCAGAGCAAGGATAAAAAAGCAACCACTGCTGAGGACCCCGGACCATCAGAGGAACCAAGACACTTCTAGCGAGTTGTTGGTAGGTTTACTGAGGTTGTGTTGTGTACTTGTATTATGTGTGTACATTCGTAGAAGATTCGAATAAATGTTGTTTAGACCTTCTATATCTGTGCGTTTGTTAATTGAGTTTTTGTGTGTGACTATTTCCAACATTTCTAAGAATAACCCCTTGTGGTACTGTGGTTCTGTGTCTAGGATACGTTCTTGCTAGGAGTACATGCTAGGAGAGTGCACTACACGATTTGGATAGTCTGCAATCGCTTTTATGAGCGGCCACTCTGTTTTGAAGAAGACTGGTGGAAAGAAACTGTATTGTTAGCTTCTTCCTCAGCTGTAATTTGGATATATTGGTTGTAACTATTAAAAACTATTATTGTGTGGTTGATCTCATCAGTTGGAGTAGCTGTGATGATGTCATCTACGTATTTCTTCAAAAATCGAACCTGGAAATTTAAGTTTTCCAAGCAATTATCGAGTAAATCGTCCATTACATGTTGGGCGATGATTGGAGACAGTGAGGCTCCCCATAGGGATGCCCATGATTTGTTTGTAGAATTGTCCATTAAAAGAACAGCAAGTTGTGTCCCAAACCAATGCAAGTATTTCTGTATTGTTCGAATTCATACGGAATATTGCTGCAAAGGGAGATGACATCGAAACTAACTAGAACGAAACCCGCTGGGTGTCATAAGTTCTTGGTGAATTCAGCGAATTCAAAACTGTCCTTGACGAAATAGGGTTGTTTTTGTTGTACGCATATGTAAACATTGAGATAAGAAGAGCTGATAGCTTGCTATTAAGGGCATTCATTGAGAAAATGATGGGCTTCAAAGAGAGTGTGGGCTGATGGATTTTAGGCAGTCCATATAACTTGGATGGAACGGGGCTAAGATGGAAAGTAAAGTAACTTGCCGAGATGTAAACTTACTTGAGGCTCTTTGGCAACTGCTTCTATCTGTAATCTCTTCTCAATAGTTGCTTTGTAGAGCATTTCTAACGTGTCTCCATAATTTGTTCAAGTTGTTCTCTCATTTTAAACTCATGAAATCACAGCTCTTGGATGGCTTTCATTTCATCAAATTTGTCATTCATGTCAGCCTTTAGCTCATCTTGGCTATTTTTCAGTTCATAAAACTGACGGTTGAAAGTAAATGGAGATTAACTTTTGTTTCTTCTTGACTACGACTCTTGATGTCTTACTTATCAAATTGGCAGTCTTGAGAAGTTTCTCTCTCTCTCTCCCATTCTCTCTCAGCTATTCAAACTAATGCTCTTTCCTCGTTACCGTTGTGGCTGCAAAGTCCTTCACTTCACAAAGAGAATCTTCAATTTCTGCCTTCTTAGTTCTGACACTTAAAGGCATAAAACTCTAAAGAGAAATTCCCATTTCCTCAAATGTGGCATTGGTTCTAACTTCTCTAAATCCTTTTTTCTCGCACCGGGTAAATGGTCATAATCTCTTTCAACGGCTGATCCAACTTTCCGATGGGAAGTAAAGATGCCTTCCTTACTAGTATGTGCACTAACTCGAGGTTCTTTGGCAACTGCTTCCATCTCTAATATCTTCTTAATAGTGGCCTTTAAGGACATTTCCAATGTGTTTTCCACAATGTGTTCCAGTTGTTCTGCTTTATTTTAAGTTCGTGAAATTAGAGACCTTGGCTGGCTTTCACTTTGTCAAATGTGTCATTTAGGTCAGTATTTAGCTCACTTTGGCTAGGAAGTAATTGGAGGTGAACTTTTGCTTCTTCTTGACTGTCCTTTAATTTAGCAAATTTGACTGTTCTTCTCTGGCTACCCTTGCAGCTACCATTTCCACTATTTGACAAAGAGAGTCGTCCGTTTTTGTCTTGTTAGTTCTGATAACACTAGACTTCTAACTCTAAAGGGGAAATCCTGTTTTGTCGAATGGCATTGGTCCCCATTTCTCTAGCGCTTTCTTTCTCTCACCGGATACTTGGACATAACCTTCAGCGATAAATTGTTATAACTTCTGACACCAAATAAACCGCTGTTTCTAATAAGATATCGACTAGAGCTTCAAACTCTCTTTACCAACCAATTAGAATCCTTGACAACTGGTACTTACCCGACAACTATCAAAGTTAAACTGTTCATTGGAGAATTCAGTATAATTGAGTGTACAGCCATATATTGGTACCAAGCCATAAATTGGCATGATCCAAGCTGCAGTGGGTGTGACTCTAAGTTACAGTAGGTCTAAAATGCAGTAGGGCTTCTGGCGTAATTTCAGTCATTTTCTGTGTAAATTCCCATAAAGAAATATAAGGTCTCTTTTGCAGAAAATCCTACTACAACTCTTGACTCGATGAACTGAGCAAGGTCACTTCTACTGCTCCATGTACCAATTCTGCTGGTCGTCCCTAGTATATCATCTTCCGTCACTGGTCATCTTATTTCTAATATTGCTCATCCCAAAACCAATTATCCCACCACTGGTCATTCCCTTGTGGGCGTTGAGACTGTTTACAAAAAGTCTGGCCTTGAAATTTGAACCCGGGATCACTACATTCTTAAGTAATTTAATAAGTAGGTAAACCAATACAGACATTGGATTTCATGAAGAATTACCTTAAAATTTCTACACTTTCACGTTTTTTCCTAAATAACTTTAGTTGTGTAATATTGTTTCCTTACTTATTTTGCAAAAGTTTTTCAGGAAAACTATTTTAATTGTAAGTGTAACGTATCACTGAAATTATATAATCCCTAACTCTTAAAGGGCAGTTTATTAGCATACTTTGATTTCCGATTGAAGTCACATACTTGCTTAAAATGGGCAAGCGAAAATATACAAACCCTTTCGGATTTACCAGTCAAGATTTCCATACTGGACGTTTATTTATTCTGCCTATTAAACCTCAGAATTAGCTTAAATCCACATGTACAAAAAGTTTCCAACTTTTCATTATTTGTTTTACTTCTAAGGGTGGATTAGCCTTAATAATTCAGATTTGCATATAAACCGCAACTTGGGTAACACAATTAAATAAACCTTGGATGTACCACACAAAACTTAATAAAAACCTTTTAGCTACTACTTCATTAATGTTTTTTTGAATCACAAAGAAAATAATGATAGTAATTAATCGACATATCCATTTATTTATACGGTTAATGAAAAATTTGTTAAATATTCGGCTGTGTATACTAAGTGTAATTAATTTCGCTCTATCTTCAAAATGAACTCAGCCTAGCAAGGTCATTATTATAACGCATTAGAGGTGAAATTACCCTTTAGGCAAATACCGGCCAAAACTAAAACTAATTCTGCAAAGGCGGGAGCGAGCAAACTCAAACAGAGCCTTTTCACGAATAATACACGCAATTTAGCTTTCTTCTATTTATTTTAGGCTTAAATGTTTACCTAATCAACTCTTGTTTAGACTACATTAAATTTAATTACTAGTTTTAAGTCCAAGATACATATTATGGGAGTTTCCTGTGTACTTACGCTTATTAAGCGCAAACCCGCTTGAACTTGTCTAGATGACAAGCCATTTTATTACGATTAATAAATGATGATGAACCTTGTTCCCCTGAATAGCTGAACAAACTCCTGTTAGTAAAGTTGGAAATTCCGTAGAATTACCTCCTACGTTGGGGCTTGCAAACTTTCAATTGTTACTTTACACACTTTGCCTTCTATTCATAAAATGAACAAAAGCTTAACATATTTTTTGTAAGATACATATTCTAAACAGACAGCTTAGAGAACTATCCTAGCACTGGACATAGGGAAAAGATAGTAAAAAAAATTATCCACATTACAACGCTTATTTATACAATTTTTGCTTCAGGTTATAAAACATCTGCATGAAGAACAAAATGACACTCCGTTAAGTAAGGGAATGGTCGACACGATAAAGTATGAAAAATCTTGCAGGTGGGAGTATGTAACTATTGGTAAGGCCATTAGATCTTACGCTTTTCAATCTTGACTGGAGTTATTTTATAGTTTATGGTACTTCCGGCTGCAACCCGGAAAGTGTCAGCTAAAAATAACCAATATCGAAAGTAACTCCAACATTTACTTCTTTGAAGATGACCTAAACTAAAGTTCGAAACGTCAAGGAAGAAACACACTTTTGAGCATACTCGCGAGCTCACACTAACAATAACTAATAAAAAGCTAAAACATATCAAACAGAATAAAGAAATTATGAGAAAATGATAATTATACTTTCAAGAGTTATGAAAAAATGGACATCATTGCCACTTTACTGGAAGAGAAAAGGATAAAATAAAATAGAAGTAGTTTTAAAATAGTTTTTGGTACTTACAGCCATACTAAAGATACTTCTTCCAACAATCTTAGCAACATGAAAGGTGTCAGCTAAAAATATCTAATATCAAAATTAACTCCAACCTTTACTTCCCCTAAGTTGACCTAAACTAAAAGTCGAAATGTCAAGGAAGAAATAGACTTTTGAGCATACTCTCGAGCGTTCACCACGAATAGTTAATTAAAGGCTAAAACATATCAAACAGAATAATACAAGAGATTACGTTGGAAAAATACGAAAGCAAATTACGTTTCTAAATGCAGACCCCCAACTAGCATTTATAGTACCAATAACCTTCCTAAAGTAAAAAATTTCACAAATTGAGTTGCAGTTCGGTAAATTCTACTCCAATTTATTACTATATTGTCAAATATACCTAAAAGAAGTAATATAAAATATTATTTAGGTAAAAATAACTTTATTTGACGACTTAGAAGTCCCACAACTTTAATGTCATATTTAGGGTAACAGCGAAGTAATAATTCCTATTAAAATTACCTTATACAACCAACTACCTCAAAGTTATTTTTGGGAGCTAACGTCACCAAAATTACTTCAAAGTCGTTGTTACTCTATAGAAGGATTTTAAAGTAATACTTACTCTCAAAATAGTAAGGTAAAATCCTATAAAGTAGACGAATATTTAGTAGTATTCATTGGTTCCAGTTAGTAATAATTATTGCAAATGTTACTCTAAAGTAACATTTGCGTTTGTGTTAAGAGGCAAAATGTTCGAAATGGTTACTTAATGTCAAGCAAAATTTTCTTTGAGGTTGTTTATGGAACTTTGAAGTGTGAAGGTCATGTTTTTGATTAAAAGTTCAAACGTCATGTTGTTTAAAAAGAAGGAACAAATAAGAATCCATACTTTCGGGATAATTAGTAATATGTAATAAGTCTAAACCTTAATCTCAGTAGAATGATGAAGATGGAATGATCTAGATGTCGCTGCATGAAAAATGTTACAGTTTGGCCGCAGTTAGTAAGAGTAACCACCCGCCTACTACTAACCGACACCCAGGGTAGTCACTAGAACGTAACTGGGTTAGTCCCAAAGTGGTCGACGCTACGGCGCCCTTACTACAAAATCATTCCCTAATTTAGTAAAAGCGTGGTAATAAATCCGTTGCGGACTGGTCGCCGAGACAGGTAAATACTACTTAGCAGTTCCAAATATGTGTAGCGGTGTCCACACTGGAACTATAAAAGTTAGTTGGGACTGGAAGCGCGTTCAACGTCATACTTCAAGTGCGCCGAAACGCCGCGCCACCACTACCCCCACGCCAGTCTCTCCACTGCAGCGGGGACTCGGTCAACGTCGGGAAGCATGGGAGATCACTTCGCCCATTGCCTCATCGCCATTGATAATGTCTGCCGTAGCTGTAGACGAAACGTCAGGAAGAAATTCCATTGGACCACGGCTTCAAAGCACGGAAAACACGTTAGATTGTGATACAAATGATTATCAGAAAATGAGAATCATACTTTCAAGAGATATGAAAAAAAAATTAAGAGAACCTATTGCACAAAACAATGCATTTGGCAAACGAGAGTTATTTAGGGTCTTAACAATGCTAATGGAGTTTTGAAAGCCGCCATACAGATCCACGACCTCAAAGATCTGTTCAATAATTATCAAGCATTTTTGCCGAAAAAGTCTTCTTTAAAAGGTGTACAACTTCTTAAAAGGTTTGTTTTCTAGATTGAAAAATTTTCTTCTAGATACAAGACTTATCAAAAAACAAAAATATCTATTCCAAATGTTTAGTGTCCCAATGGCAATAGTACGAAGGTGTAAAATCTCGTAAAAAATTCGTAAAAATATCTATCTTTGTTAACAAGTCTTTAAGTTAACAGACCTCTAAATTTTCTCCTGAACTCAGGACGATCACCTCCTAAACTATAATAATGTGTTCAGATTTTTCAATTTTTTTTAATATTCAGAGATTCTTCCCAAAAAGTCTTCTTTTTCAAATGTTCAAAGGTTTCTTTCTAGATCACAAACTTTCTTCTGGATACGAAACATAAGAAACACCAAAATATCTTTCTAAACCATTTCCGGTCAACATTTCTTTAGATACAAAGCCGCGATTTTGTCAACTACAAAATACACTAATCAACTTCTTGAGACTTGATTTTTGATCACTATCTAGAGCTAGTTAAAAAAAATATCGAAATTTTTCCAAATAGTCAAAAAATTTCTTATAGATCTTCAAACTTCTTCTGAATGCAGGACCCTTAAAATAGTAAATTATCTTTGTTATCAAGTTACATTAACAGATCTTCAACCTTTCTTTAGAATTCAGGACCACGAGTTCGTAAACTATAAAATATATTCATCAAGTTTTTCAAGTTCTTTTTTTAATATTTTATTAATTTCAATTTTTTTAAAGTTATTCTTCCAGGCTATGCTCGATATAGGAGTCGTATAAACACTAAAAATTTTTGTTAACAATATTCGTTAATATATCTTCACACTTTTATTTAAATATGACTTGGACTACAACAGAGAACACTCATCAAATTCTTCAGAACTTTTCTGCAATTATTGAAAGTTTTCACCCAAAAAGTTGCAATTTTGCAGCTTTCTT
Organism: Taphrorychus bicolor; assembly: GCA_951812265.1. Lineage (NCBI taxonomy): Eukaryota > Metazoa > Arthropoda > Insecta > Coleoptera > Curculionidae > Taphrorychus > Taphrorychus bicolor. Next base: position 11,394,267 of record OX638299.1, on the reverse strand, counting down.
TTTGGTAAGTTCTAACACCAATATTTTTTATAACGACAGTAGTTTCTAAATTTTGAGTTATGTTCTGTACAACCAAAAACGCTGTTCAAATTGAACATTTTTACTCTACTCTGGCTGGCGTCTTGTTTTGCAGAAGTTGTAGGTTGCAGATGAGCTTTCAGGGTCATGCGATGAATTGTGATAGTACGGGGTGTTTATTATAAAACTTCATCTAGCAGGCTATGAAATTTTGACAGAAAAGGATGATATAATTAAAATAAATGGACTTTTGTTTCTCCATCTTTTTCTTTTGACATTTCACAGCCAACTAGATGAAGTTTTATAATGAACACACCGTAGTTCTGGGTGGTAGTTAGTCGGCTATTAAACCAATTTACTTTTCTTACATTACAAGCAAAGCATAATAATTGGATTTGAGCAAAATTTGACAAATAAAGTAGTTATGATGTTTGAAACTTACAAAATTTGAGGTTAAAATCCGATAAATACGTTTTTTTAAGGTCGCATCACACAAATCTCCGATCTAGAAACTTTTCAATGGCTTTTAAAAGGTGCGTTTACAATGCCATGGCTAGATGAATATCTACCTGAAAACGACTACAATTATGTATGATTATATAAAAGAATTTATGAGAAAATGACAATTATACTTTGAAGGGTTATGAAAAAAGTGGAGATCATTGCCACTTTACTGGAAGAGAATAGGGGAAAATAGAAGAAGCTAAAGTTGTCATCTAAAAGCAAACATACTGGGAATATGTGGCAACTATACATACATGCCTGTAGATCCTACGTTGATCAAACAAATTTTATATACTTATTTTATGGTTTTTGGAACTTACAGCCACTCTAAAGATACTTCTTCCAACAATCCTACCTAGTAACCTAAAAGGTGTCAGCTAAAATTATGTAATATCAAAACTAACTCCAACCTTTAATGTCCAAATGTCAAGGAAGAAACAGATTTCTGGGCATACTTGCGAGCATTCACTACCAGTCGTTAATTAAAGGCTAAAACATATCAAACAGAACAATACAAAAGATTATCAGAAAATGAGAATCATACTCCCAAGAGTTATGGAAAAAATTAGAAAATTATAAAAAAATTGAGAGAATGTACACATAACTTTGCATTTGGCAGACGTGAATATTTTAGAGGCTTAACAATGCTAACGACGTTTTGAAAGCCGGTTTTTATAAACGTTTAGAAAAATTAAATTTAAAAAATTACCAGGATTTTTCTACAAAAAATAAATCATTCACCCCATTTTTATCTAAAACGTTTTTTCAATTTTGGCGCAAAAAGTTATTATTTTTGTTTCAGTTTGTCTTATATTTGTTATCAATTATTTTCATTAACAAATCTAGACACTATCATCTGCATAGAGTTCCATGACTTCAAAGATCCCAGAAAACACTCATCCAATTCCTCAGATTTTTTCTATAACTGTCCAGAATTTTTGCTCTAAAAGTCTTCTTTAAAAGATGTCCAAATTCTTAAAGCTTTGTCTTAAGGACTGTAAAATTTTCTTCTAGATATAAGACCTATAAAAACACAAAAATGTCTATCTTTGTTAGCAAGTCTTGAAGTTAACAGATCTTTGAACTTTCTCCCGAACAATCACCTCCTAAACTATAAGAATATGTTCAGTATTTTCCAGTTATTTTTTTCCCAAAAAGCCCTCTTTAACAGGTTATCAAGTCATTAAGAAGTTTCAAGGTTTCTAGATCATCAAACTTTCTTCTGGATACGAAACACAGGAAACACCAAAATATCTTTGCGATCCATTTTCGTTAACCGGTGTTCACTATATCTTTAGATAGAGGTTTATACTACATTTAGATAGACTTTAGATAGACACTTCTTGAGACAATTTTTGTCATCATTCAGAACTACTTTCAAAGAAAAATGTTTTTCGAAATATTTTCAAATAGTAAATAAATAATATTCTTATAGATCTTCAAACTTTCTTCTGAATACAGGACCCGTATGAATACTAAAATATCTTTGTTACCAAGTTACATTAACAGATCTTCAAACTTTTTTCTGAATTCAGGAACACGAGATCGTGAACTATAAAATATATTCATCAAGTTTCTTTTTATTACTATCCAAAATTACTTCCAAAATAGTCTTGTTTAGGAATTTTTTAAATACTCGTAAGTTTTTGGTCTGGCGAAACACAGTTTGGTTTCAAAAACGGTTTAGGCACGCGAGAGGCCCTGTACTGTATGCGGCTGCTTACACATAAATGCTACGACCAACGAAAAGACGTTTTTGTATGCTTCATCGACTACCAAAACGCTTTCGACAACATGAAACACGACCTTTTAATATCCATCCTACGAGAAGCTGGCATAGATGAAAAAGATATTCAAATAATACACAAACTATACTGGGACCAAACAGCAAAACCACGAACTCATGATTCACATCACACGGACAACACAATCATAACTAAAGGAGTTCGACAGGGATGCGTCTTGTCACCACTTCCGTTCAACATATACACTGAGAACATATTTTAACTAGCACTGGAGGATAATCCAAGAGGAATAAAGGTAAATGGTATACCAGATACGCTGACGACACTGCGATCTTAGAGGATATTATTGAAGATCTACAAGACATCGTAAATGCCATAAACGCAAAAGGAAAGGAGTTTGGCCTTAATATCACCATAAACAAAACCAAACTGATGATAGTGAGCACACAACCCCACGAAAACGAAGAAATCTATATCGAAAATAATCAGATCGAGAGGGTGAATAAGTTCAAATGCTTGGGCACAACACTGAACGACAAATGGGACAAAGACGAATAGATAAAAATACGCATAGCCACTGCTCGAAGCACATTTATCAAGTTCTCTACCTACCTTTTTCGACAGGAGGTTCCACTGGGGCTCCGCCGTCGTGTGGTAAAGTGCTACATATGGCCTATACTGCTATAGGGAGTAGAAACCTAGTCACTAAAGGTCAAATCCCTTAAAAAAATAGAGGCCTTCGAAATGTGGATCCTGAGAAGACTACTTAAGATTCCCTGGATAGAACATGTAACCAATGAGCAAGTCTTACTGAGAGCAAAAACCGACCGACAACTGTTAAACACCGTAAAACAACGAAAAACATCCTACCTACGAGATATTCTCCGAGGTCCTAGGTACAATCTACTAAAAACTATAATGTGGGAAAAATCTAGGGGAAAAGAGGACCAGGACGGAAACAACACTCTTGACTACGCAATATCCAGAACTGAACATTTTATATTGTCCAGTGAACACAACGTCAACGCGCTAAGAAGCGTACGGCACCAGAAGAAGAAGAAGAATAGGAACCGTATAAACACAAAAATTTCTTTAATAAGAATTCCTCGTTAATTCGTTAATAGACCGTTAATAGATCTTCACACTTTCATTTCAATATGACTTCGACAACCGCAGAGAAAACTCATCAAGCTATTCAGATTTTTTCTGTAATTAGAGTTTTCACCCAAAAAGTTTTTTTTTTAAATGTCTAAATACTCGCGGATTTTCATTTAGTACTTCAAGCTTGTTTCTGGATACGGAGCCTATAAAAAAATCTTTTTTTACAACTTACCTTAAAAGATCTTCAAACTTTCTTCTGAATCAACGACCACGATTTTGCAGCTTTTCTTTTTGGTAAGTTCTAACACTAATATTTTTTGTAACGACAGTAGTTTCTAAATTTTGAGTACAGACAGTATAATCAAAAAAGCTGTTCAAATTGAACATTTTTACACTGCTGTGAAAAACTTGACGAAAAGCTTTATAATCAATCTTCTTCAGGGATAATAATAATTATCTTCAGGATATTTATTATTATTCCGGCAAACAAAAGGTGGCTAATTCAAATCCGGCTGAATGCCTACTTTTTCTTTAATTGAAATTATTATTTTTCTGTCCGCTGAATCCACAAAAAATCACTTGTAAAATCTCCTACGGACGTAACAAAATATCTACATTAAGAAAATTATCATCAGAAAACGGGATATTTTCTAGATAAAAAAGAGTTTTCACTTGTCAATTCTAATAAAAAGTTAATTGTCAATTATAAAATTATCTATTTATTTCTAATATTTAGTTTGTTATATTTTATTTTTTAATTTTTTTTAATCTTATAACAACTGTTCGAATTTTTGATGACCGCAGTAGGGCGTATTCTAAGAATAAATCTTTTGTGGCTTGTTTGTACTATTCGTCCACGTATTGAGGTTAGGAATACCTGAGCATTTTTTATGTTATTATTATTATTATTATTATTTAACTTATCCCATACAGCAAAATTAAAAACAAACAAAAAATTAAATATTAAAAAAAAAGAAAAAATGGTAGTTATTGAAATAGCTTTTCAATAGTTTTTTTCTTTAGCTAGTGGTGTAAAATTTGAATATGTCGTCTTTAGCAAAGAAAACTTGACCGTTGCTTATTAGTACAGGGTGTCCTGTAAGTACATGATCAAAAGAGTACTGCGACGTTCTCTGATTCAAAAGTAAACGATTTGATTAAACTTTTATGAAGAAAAAGTTTCTGGTTTCGTTGTTATTGATGTTCAAATTTGTTGGAAAGGATTGTGCCTTTTGTAATATCTAGAAACGAGGTGAATTTCAATAGCATTTGTTTTCAATTTGTTTCTAAGTAGGATTAATGTTTTGACGGGGAACAGAGAAAGGGTGCTAAGGCGTCCATCTGCTTTTGGTAAATGGTGAGTTCTTCAGTGTTATGGAACAAAACGTACCTGAACTATGTTGGTGGTGGGAGTCGATTATTTTTTTTTATCTGATAGCTTTTTCGCTTGCTGCCCTAGCGAAAAATATGCGAGTAGTTCTAACTTTACAACCTGATTGAGAGAGTAGAGGATAGAGTTACTCTCGGATTTCTCTAGAGCATCAAGTCGAGAAAGCTACTTATGCTGTTAATAGTTAAACTTACGTTCTGTAAATGCCTGAGGATTATAAAGAGAGTGAAAAGAGTGATTTTTAATTTTTAAGTTGTTCATCAATATTCATTAACGTGTACATTAACGAAAAAATTAGTTCATCAACGCATAAGGCAGGGCGTAGTTCCTGGGGCAGCAATACGGGAATCCCGAGTTCAATCCCGGGTTTCAAAACTTTTTTTATTTTTTTTGTACTGGTGCATGATCATAACCAAAAAAGTTGTTTTGATCAACACAATTTTAGCTAGAGCTACTCTTAGCTTGTTATATGAATGAACTATTATTGCAACTTACTGTTTTTAACGTGTGCAAGAAAGGTGTATTTTTTTCCTTTTTTTCCACACAAAATAAACAGTTTAAAAAAATGTAACTTTGGATTATGTTTTAAAAATGTTAATTTCAAGCAAAAACAGCCGCCAGCTTGGCCAAGTTACAAATATTTTTTGCCATCCCCCCTGTTCTAAAGAGTATAAGTCACTTCATATTTTCAAACTACTGATTTCGGGTAGTATCGATATGGAATTTCCCTATCAAGTGTACTTGAGGTTGAAAAACGTTGGCGCACAGAATACCTCCAATAGGAATAAGCAGCTGCAGAGAATAAGCGATACAAAATAACGAGAAGAGTCAATTGTATTTTTTGAAGTGGAAGTTTGTTTAGGTCCTCAAAAAGGCACATTATTTAGACGGGGCCATTTAAATGACCTGCCGCTTGATATTTTTAGAGGCAGTGGAGTAGGAACATACTCTGCTATAACTGCTAAATAAAAAATACTAAAGGCTGTTCAGAAAAAAAAAGTCTTAGCAAACCATGGAATTAAAACTCTTGTCTGAGATATGTTCACTAAAACAGTGAAAATCGGAACACTTTATGACATTTTCGCCTTTCAATTGTTTTTATGAAGTCATCTCAGATCTACTGTTCCCCGGCATCCATGGCATACTTGAGGTTTTTTTAATGAATGCATGATAATATTTCTTTAAGTTGTCAGTAGTCTGGCTTTTCGATGCAGGAAAATAGAGGAAAATAAAAACCTCTACGATTATTGAGTGAAATGTTTAGGATCGAGATTTATTTATTTTCGAACCAACGATATTTTACCTACGTCACTGGCTGAAATGCCCAATACTGTTTAGCTCTAGCCAACTGCTCGAACAGACGGACGGATAATGGTCAAGTGTTGTTAGCTAACATGGTAGGAGTACGGTACCTGGCCCTATTCGCTGATCCAGACATATTTTGCATTTCAGAAACACAAAAAGTTAAGAGCCAATTTTCAAACGTAACAATTTTTATTTCTCGTTTTTCCTAAGCAAAACGAATTCAATTTATTTCATATAGCTCTATTACTTACAGCCTGCCACTGATAATATGTATGTTTGTTGTTCATTAACGAGGCGTTGAGCTAAAACCGCATGTGATAGAAAATGCCCTCTGGTTTCTGCAGAAGAAGACACGTACTTGTTAGCATGTAAATTAAATTCGCCTATAATAATAACTGCGACACGTGGACTGTTTCTTATTGAACTAATTTCACGCTGGTTAGTGAATTGCTGCTGGCAATGCAATACTCACTTCGTGTGACTTTACTAGGCTACTCTTTTAACTTTTTATGTAGGGGGTGTTCATTTGAAAACGTCATCTAGTTGGCTGTGAAATGTGAAAAGAAAGGAATGAAATAACAAAAGTCCATTTACTTTGATGCCTTCTAGATGACGTTTTCTAGTGAACAAGGGGTACATACAGAGCTGAATTTGTTTTTGACTATATTTTTCTTCTTCTTCCCTAAGTTACTTATTTATTAAGGGCTACGCAGAGTAACAAAGGATGTTTCGGCTCCCACCTTCGAAATCAAGATATTTCGTTTGTTCCTAATTTTCATCAAAAGTTGCTTCGGCAATTCCCGCTATCGCATAAATGAACGTCTCGTTAGTGAAAGATTAGGGCTGTGCGTGCCGTGAGCGTCTAATTCTATCTACTCCCTTTTCTCTGCCCTTCTTCCCCCATACGTTCGTAATTAGGGCTAGTTGAATTCGCCAGCATCGATGTTCCCAGTAATTTGTCTCTAATGGTTTCGTTACTACTTCGTATTATCCGATCTGAAACTTTATAATTGGAGGAATAATGAAGTAAAATAATTATTTTCGGAGGGCGCTATTGATAAACGGAGAACAACTTTAAATAGAGGTTAACTAAACGGAAGTTCGCTTAATTAAATATTTGGGTTATCAAATATATTGGCGAACTAGAGTTATGTCCGAATAAATCGACACGCTTGCCCAACCTAAAATGCTATGGTCAGGTAAAAAATTATTTCTAAAAAAAAATCTACGTTTACCGTCGGCTTACTAATAACAGGTTTGTTTAAGGTATGATTTCTTTGCCAAAATCGTTCATTAATGACTCCAATTAATGAACGGTTCTGTCGCTTTAAAAAGCGGTTATGTCAATGTCAATTCTATTTCTCGGTATGCAAAATCAACAAAACACTGAGTTCATTATATCAAATACCAGGACCGCGTATATTGTCGTCTTTCTTGACATTTACTCGACAGACAAACTCAATTTTTATCTTTTTACGGATTGATAGGCATTGGATAGAAAAAACCTGACATCTGTCATTTGGCAAAAATGCAAAAATATATAGGGTGTTCTATTTAAAATACGTAAGTTAATATCCACTGTTAAAAATATTTTAAGCCGATATAGCAAGACGGATGTGTTTAAATTTCCAGATATATTATTTTTGTTGCTTTAAGGAACGTCTAACCTACCATCGACAGTCGGATATCCCGTGTTTACCTCTAGTATCTCGAAAACCAGAGGAGCTTGGAGTTGGCTAAATAGAGAAAGTTCTAGGCAATTCTGTTAGTAAAGTAACGACATAAACGGACTTCTAGAAATTCAGCTTTCCAAGAAAATTTGAAAAAACAAAAGTGGAAATTTGTGACATTTGAGAAGCAACTTTTTGAGAGAAGTTTACCTGTAAAGATGAAATTTAAATGACGTTTCGATTTTCTGAAACCATCGTACATTTTTATTTTTCTTATGGCTGTATTCGATTTTTTCATTTTTGTGCAAAGGAAAAAAAACGTTTCATTCATGTTTGTTACAGTTGGGCCAAGAATATCCGTTAGTTTAGAGCAATTGAACGGCAAATTGCGATTCGAAAATGTTAAAAAGAATTCAAAATAACTTTCGAACAAGACTATGATAATAATCTATATTATTTTGAATAAAAAGACATTAACGTTATACATAATTTTGTGTTTAACAGATAATAAACTCAATACTCTAAGCATTGTTGCAATAGGTGTATACCTATTACATCTCAGAATAGTTCTCATAGCTCTGTTCTGTACCAACTGCAACTGGGCAACTTTAAAATCAGGCAGACCATATAAAAGTGTCGCACAGTATTCGAGATGTGGAGCCGCTATACTTTTATACAAGAACAATTTAGTAGCCGTTGACAGCTGATGTCCTATTCTTGCTATAAAACTAACCTTTTTTGATAACTTTCTTGTAATATAATCCACGTGAGCATAAAAATTTAAGTTTGAATCCAGTATTACTCCAAGATATTTAATTTGCTTTTCATGTTCAATCTTTGCATTGTTAATCATTATATTAATGCTCTCTGGATTTGCATTACTCAGTTTACTCTTTTTACCAAACAAGCAAAATTTTGACTTTGCCGTGTTTAAGCTTAGTTTACTATTACAAAGCCATTTAAATAGGTTATTTAAATCGGTGTTAACAACTTCCTGCATTTGGCCTATATCATTTCCCGCGAAATAGATCATTGTGTCATCAGCAAACAATTCTATTTTACACTCTTTAATAACTTTAACCATATCGTTTACATACAGCAGAAAGAGCAATGGACCCAAGACGGTACCCTGAGGAACCCCATATTGCACATCTGAGGCCTTAGACAAATAATTTTTAAACCTAACTCTTTGTTTTCTATTGTATAAATACGATTCAAACCACATCAAAACCGTGCGCCCGATGCCGATGCCCTTCAATCGACTTAACAGTATAGCCCTATCAACAGTCTCAAACGCCCTTCTGAAGTCCAAGAAAACCGCTATTACCATTTTGCTTTCATCCATTTCTTTCATAAAAACATTACAAATATTAACAATTGTCGACTCACACGAGTGGTGCTCCCGAAAACCTGACTGGTTCACAACCACAATATTATTTTTCTGGCAGTGATTTTGTAACTGCTGCTTCACAGCTATCTCTAATACTTTTTCATAGACTTCCATAGTATTGATAGGTCTAAATTCATTATACAAATGTGTATTTTGCACTTTCGGGACAGGAATCACAGTGGATTCCTTCCACCCCTCAGGAAATTCACCACTTGTGAGAGACAAATTCACTACATCCAACAAACGATTACCAATCACACAACACACATCACACAAAACCTTCTTTGAAATTCCACTCACACCACCCCCAACACTTTTCATATTCTTAAGTATCTCTTTAAAACTTTTCATAGTTAATAATTCAAACTTGTTAAATTCACTGCAAGTATTAGGGGTTGCAACAAAAGCTTCGTCATGAGGGAAAAATTTAGGAACATTACTTACAATTTCAGTAATACTGTTGATAAAATATTTATTAAATTCCTCAGCAATCATTAATTCATCAGAGGTTGATTGATGCTCAAAAACTATTTCATTTGGTGTGGAAGTAAAACTTTTAAATGTTTCCACATTTCTCGCGAGTTGTTTTTATTATTATCTATAACATTCATAAAGTATTTATTTTTTTCTGATCTAATCTGGTTAACTATAGAATTACGTACCTTTTTATATTCCCCCCATGCTCCAGCAATATTTCCTCTAACTGCTCTTACATACAATTCATCGCGCACCTGCATTCTTTGCCTTATTTCTGTTGTTATCCAGCACTTGTTTACATACTTTTGATGGATTAGAAATGTTTGCTTAGGACACATACTATTTAGAATATCAGTAATATTTAATTAATATTAAGAAACGTAATATTAAGAAACGACTACTTCAGAGTCCTTAGCAGTCCCCCCATCAAGCTGTACAGACAGAATGCTATGATCGCCAATATTTGGTGTTAGATGTACAGTTACTTGAAAACTTTTATCGTTTGTTATTATATAATCAATAAGCGTCCTACTTCTATCTGTAACTCGTGTGGGGGTATCAACAATTTGAGAGAATCCATTTGAGTATATATGTGATAAGATTTTTTCACTATAATGTGAAGGTTTTAGCAAGTCAAAATTAAAGTCTTCCATTATTATGCTGATACCCTCGTACGCAATCACTCGATCAAGATAATCATTGAAAAAATCAACAAATTTAGAATTTTCAGTCTGAGGTGGGTGATAAAGGACCGTAAAAAGATATTTTGTTCGACCGATAGACGCCTCAAGGGACATAAGCCACACGTAATTTTGAACACATTCTACAGTTTTTACAGCATATTTAAGTTCGCTTTTAATAAATGCAGGGACTCCACCAGTTCTTCTATTAGTTGTTACACACTGTTCCATTTGGTACCTTTCGATAATTAATTCGCACAGTTCAACGTCTGAACACACATGAGTTTCTGATAAAAATAGTATTTGGGGCTGCCTAATCATTAGTAAATTCCTGTATGTTATCTTTGTTGTTTAAGAAGCCTTGGCAATTAAAGTAAACGACACTAGAACTTAATGCTATTTTAGAATCCAATTGCTATTTCACAAATTTATTCTTTTGTATTTGTTCAATTCGTTTAAAAGTTTTACAATTATTTCTATCCCAAGTGACATGATCTACACTCAATGACATTCCGTATTTTTTATTGGCTAGCATGCAGTTTAAACATTTGTTCTCATTTGTTGTACAATCTTTAATGTCATGCTCTCCACTGCCAAAGTAGGTAATTTGATTAAATTGAAGCAAAACTAACGGTAGCATTATTTATTACTGAACATTATCAAAAACTTTATATTTTTTAGTTTTGAAAAATTGGATAAAAGTTGTTAGAGTTGTTATACATGGTTAAAACAATTTTTTACTCATTGTACAAAAATGTAAAAAATCAATACGGCTACCAAGACAAATATAAATTGATGATGGTTGTACAAAACCGAAACTTTATATTCCAGTCTTTGCTTTGTCTTTCAGAAAATCGCTCCAGAAATATTTTCGCAAAATTCGATAAAAAAGATGTACTTTTGAAGTGTAACCTTTTGATTGTTTCAAAATGTCTCAAAAATCTGAAGGTTTAGAGCAAAAACACAACAGTTTGTGTCGTTAAATTACTAACAGAATTGTCTATAACTTTCACATTTAACCAACTTTATACCTGATACAGTTTCCGAGATTCCAGTATATATAAGAACAATTTGGGACACAAAATGGTCTGAGTTTAAGGTATATCTTTCAGGGAAACCAGCCCAGCTTAGGGTATATCTTTTAGGATTTTAGGTATATCTTTCAGGGAAACCAGCCAGTTTAATGAATAATCCTGTTTGGGTTTCATCTATATTCTTATAACAGAATTTGTCCATTATTCAATTATGTCCATTTATTAGAAAACATTACCAACATGAGAAACATGAGACATTTGAAAGAAATCAGTAACTAAAGAAAAAGCAAAACTAACAGCTCTTAAAAGTAAGTACCAAGTAACTTAACAGAAGTGATTTAGTTATGTTTTAATCATTTAGCTAAGGTAACAGGCACATGAAGTAATTTTATGTAGAAAATCACTAATAAAGTGACGATACAGCACAAAAAAGTTAAGGTACATCTCAACAGTAAAACGCAATGTAAGCTGATGAAGAAGAAACAAGGGTAGTAACCAAATTGGCGCAAATGCCAGTAAGGAGTGCAGCTTTTAAAGGATTCAAATAGCAGGCTTCAGGGCTTTAGTTACCAAATGTGTAATCAAATAAATGACTTTCATATATTTGTATAACTGAATTTTGTCAATATATACAAAAATTGAATAGATTAAAAATAAATATTTTTTTTTCTAATTTAAAAAATTGCTGAACATTATGGTGAAGATCCATAATAGTATCGTTATCTCTTACTCAGATCATGGTAATCCTAACTTTGACTTTCATCGGCGTCTCTAGAGAATGGCTTCACCTATTTATTGGAAGTTTTGTTCGTGGCCACTAAGGTTCTTGCTTCTAAACTCTATTTCTGAAATATCTTCACTTTTTGCAGTGGTACCAGTTCATCAGAAAATGAGTACTTTCGTTCTTTTAATGGAACACCTTGTAACATTAGTTATTTTCGGATATTTCCTTATACAACTCTTTATAATTTCACTTTAACATTTTCTATTTTTCTATATCTAAATCTCACCGTTTCGGAGGTATTCAAAACACGTCGAAGTATAATATTAGAATGTCACCAACTCAAAGCCAGAAAGATTTGTAGATTCGAGTTCATTTACCAGAACCATGTGCCTAAATACCACATGGGCAGGTATAGTGTAGCAAACCTACATGTCGATTCAAAATTAACCTCATTTTTCAGAAAAAAAAAATTGCCGAAAGATTTTTTTTAATAGAACCACAAGAATTGAGTGACTTTTCTTCGCAAAGAAAAGTCATTCAATTTAGGACCAATCGGCGTACACTCTAGTCTTTGTCATAGACTCCTAATACCAACCGTTTACTTTAGCTTTGATAACAATGTTTCTGATGGTACCCCAAACGTAGAAGTCAAGTGGGGTAAGGTCGGGTGACAAGCAGGTGAACAATTTCATTGACCCAACCGCCTCATTCATGGATCATCAAAAATCCTGACAGTCCATGGCTGTACAAAATATAGCAGCCCCATCAAGCCGTTACCATTACTCCAGATGAGGGGAAATCACGAAGATTTCTACCACTATATGAAATAGGCGCAAATAATTGGACGAGGTCAAATTTTCGCGTATATAGTCGTTTTCAGGAAGATATTCATCTAGCCAGCTATGGAAATATCGGATTTGTAGTGGCAGCCCTTCTTCCAACAATTTTTCAACTGAAATCTGGGGAAATTCTCATCATTCTGTTGGTATCAACGGCATCGCGACATGACGCTTATGTTCTATCCTTGTTTACTGTACATATTTTGAGAGAGAGAGCATAATATTCGTTGGTCGATTCGTTACGTTTAAATTTTTTTATTTTCTGGTTTTCTAATTTAGGCCCTCATTTTAATTTTTTTTTTGAGTAATTTTTTATTTTTCATAAAACTACTTCAGCTAATATCATAAACAGTCCTTCATAGGCCTATTCTATTTCAGAACATTTAAAAGTTCTTTAAAATGGCCAATTTGAGCGCCCGCGAGTGCAAAGCTATTGTCCGTTGCTACAAGGAATTTTTAAAAGAATCTGATAACTCCAGTAGCAGCATGCATCGGGTAGCTCTTGTTTTTCAAGTTTGCACGAGGACCATAAGCAAAGTGCTTGACACGAAAAAAAGGAATAGCATTCACAGACACTATCAAGACAAGACAAAACCCCATTATCCAGCGGTCAAGTTATGCTTTCAAAGAAGAATTGAATGGTTTTATATTCTCTAAGATCAAGAAGAATGAACATTTGACCATCCAAGTTATCTATGAATATGCCAAAGAATATCTAGACTTTTCACACAGTTCTACCAGTCTTTATAGAATAATAAAGTCTATTAGATATTCATTCAAAAAAGTTGATAGAAGAAAAATTCTCATAGAACGTCAACAAATTGTACATTGGAGAATAAGATTTTGTTACAAGTACCTTCAATTATTAAAACAGAATGATACTAAATTCGTTTTTTTGGATAAACATGGATATACCAAAATGGAGTGGGTTCGACGGTGGGTTTTGGATAATAATTCTAAAGGAGTTCCTTCCAAATTCAAACAGGAAGGCAAACGGTTTACCATCGTAAATGATGGATGGGATGAAGGCTTTTTACCAGGATGCGACTTATTTCTAGACACCAATATTAATGATCGAGATTATCATAAGACCATGAATGGAGAAATTTTTTTAAAATGGGTAAAAGAAAAATTGATTCCCGCATTAGGATTAATGAATACCAAATGCGTTATTGTTATGGACAATGCATCTTATCACTCTGTTAAAATCAATAAACGTCCAAATGTATCATCAAAAAAAGAAGTTTTCTGGAAGTGGTTAGAAAGCAGAGGCATACCATATGAAAATTCTTACTCAAAAAAACAACTTTTGCACTTAATAACATCACATGCAGGCCCTGGCTGTGCAAAATATGAAGTAGATGAGCTTTTAAAGGCTGCAGGATATGAAGTATTGAGATTACCACCTTATAACTGTCAATATAATCCAATTGAATTGGCTTGGGCTGACTGCAAAAACTTTTACAACAAACTTGTTCCTTCCCAACTTGATTGTAGTATTGGTTCAATTAATAAAGTCAAAAACATTTGGCAGGCAGCATCCAGCAGTCACCAAGGAAAAGTGGCAAAATTTCATCAAACATACAGAGAATGAAATCAAAATGGACTGGAGAAAATATATGGGTGTGGAAGACATTGATTCTGTCCCCCCATTTATCATAAACGTTGATGACAACTGACCTGAGTAATTATGAAGATGAGGAAGATGCAAGTGGATCTGGAATACAAAGTGCAAGTACAGCAAATGGATCTGGAATGCATAATATCGACTTGCAAACAACTGAATCCAACTGTTCTGACTCCCAGTCAGGTTGTGAAGAAATCACTCTTATGGTCGTTGATGATACAGACAGTGAATAAATTGAAAAGATGCTCTGCAACGCTTTCATAAGGTGGCCCAAATTTCAGTGTGACCATTGGGATCTTAAAAACTCTCAGGTACAGTCAAACAGTAGAAAAGTTACTAAATTATTTCCCCAACAAAATTCCATTTGGATAATTGACAATTTACTATTTGATAAAGCTACCAAGTACTATTTTGTGTGGATATAAGGAGATAATTTGGCCAATTTTGCCACATTTTAATTAATCCTTGTATCCATTATGTGCCTGTGTTATACCTTTAAACAAATAATTAACTTAAGTTTCATGTACATATATTTCATTTATCAAAGTTAAAAGTGTACTTACAGGTAAACCTGCTTAAATTTCCAATTTGCAAGAAGTATAAGTGAGTCCACCTAGTTTCTTTAAACTTTGATAAATTAAGTTTAGTGTAAATGAAAGTTTACTTGGATTATTAATTTCAAGGTATAAACTAGGCATTAGGGTTTTAAAGATCCTAGATTTTAGCACCATCTAATTTGGGACACTCTGTATAAATTGAACCCTGAGATGGACACTTTTAAAGGAGGACCTTAAGATGTAAATGAGAAGCTTATAATAGAGATAGAAAAAAAAATGATGTGGGGGTCAGGAGATCAAAGTTGAAAAAAAGGATAATGACAAAACAGCATAACAATATCTTTTGTTCACAAATAAGACATTTTTCGAAGACTTTTTCATTTCAAGAGTAAGTCTGTTGTAGCAATAACAAAACAGTTTTCCAGTAACAATCAGGTTCTGTCTTTTAAGTGAATTGACCCAATAATTAATGTCATATTATTATTGGAAACTGGTTTCTGACTGATGTTAAAACAGACCTTTTATATTCATAGCATCATCAACTTACATCCTAGCACCTTGCAGACAACAAAGCAATTTTTATGGCCAAATCCAGTAATCTTATTACTGACATGGTACTTGCGTCAACCGCCCTGAAAAACTGTGTGACAAATTCCATATATGACCTCAATTTGCCAGACCCATACGCAATTGTGTTAAAAAAAAAAGACAAATGCTAAAACTAGTATTTTTGAGGCTGAAGGATGGAGAATCACACACATACACACAATCACAAATGAAGACATCTAACAAATGATAATGTGTTGAAGGAAGCAGTGAACTGGATGAGACAATTACCCATATATGACAACAATTTTAATTATTAGACACCCACTAATTAAATTTTCTTTTTATTGTTTTAGGACCACCTCAAGACACTAGAAGACATAATGGGACCATACCAAATCACACAGACACACCCATTTACTCACACAAGCATATACCAACACACACCGCAACTTCCTTGAATGTTATGTTCCACTCTACTCGTTATTACCTATTGGTTGTAATCAACTATTATTTGCACCAGCCAAAATTTTAGGTAGCTTGAGAGCTAGCCTATCCACTCAATTTCTCAGGCAGGATAAAATATCTTCCAAAATGTAATGTTATATATTTGCAGTATTTTATCTTTCGTCATGATCCTGCAAGGATGAAGCAGGTTTAAATTAAAAAAAAGGTATGGTCTGGCCTTATGTTTATCCTCTTTTCTAACAAGCGTTTCTTGATGAGGTTTTGGCTCATGCAGTGAATTGTAAACGTAGTTCTGGATGGTAGCTACCCAATTATTTGGTCACTATACTTTTCTCACATTAGAAACAATAGGAACGCAGAATAATAACAATAACTGGATTTAAATTGGTAAATGTTTACCAAAACACAAATTTTGAGGTTAAAACAGTGTTGTTGTGAACATTAAGATCTAGTAACTTTTCTGGTCACTTTTCAATTGTTTTTTTAAGAGGTATTTACAATGTCATGGGTGGCTAGATGAATATCTTCCTGAAAACGACTATATAAAATAACCAACTTAATTGTCAACGATTAAACAAAAGAAGTTGAAAGTAAATTTATATGCTGATGCCGTCTCGCAAATATTTAGATCCGTTCCAAAAAACTATTTTCCCAAAAAATCCTGGGTTATTTTCATTTCGTATCAGTAACGTTTCACAAAACTAGCCCTGCGTATCCTATCTTTAGGATAGAATCGTGGTGTATTTGTAATCGTTAAACCTATTTTTTTGTCAATTTCTTGGATGGAATTTTTTTTTGGATCTAAATCATGCTCAGCCATCTCATGGAAGACTGTACATGTGTATAAAAATTATCCAGTACATTTACTTAGTTGTCTTCAATGGACGTTACGTGTCGTTATAACTCTCAAGCCACTTTGTTATAACCAAAGTCAATTACATTTTCTTAAATCCTGTTAAATTTCGTTTTATTGAGAGGTGGTAGCCATCATTCTTCAAACTAGATAGAATAAGAGAGACAATCATAAATTGTCAGGTTTGTTTACTTCCGATATGCATTTGGAGGAGAGCGGGCGCGCGTCGCGAGTGGAATTTTTGCACTTTTTAGCCACTTTCTATTCTGATATTTTGAACACCTAACGCCATTTTGTTGCAACCATAAGCTATCAAATTTTGGATCTTTTTGCCCTTTTTAGCTATTTTGGATACCGAGACTTTGAAAATCTAATGTCATAATTTGGATAATATTGAACCTTTGTGCTGGTGAAGAAAATACCAACAAAAAAACCGAGAATGAGAGGGTCACTTGAAAATAATTTATTTGTACGTCTCACAGCGATTCTCTACCTTGATCCAAATATCTGCAACGTCCAGACATTCTGCAAAGAAACACTTTATAAGTATTTTCTCCTGTTTTATAAGCATATTTTTTTTAAATTGAACAATTTTTACCCCATGGGCAGCAACAATTGTTCATAACAGAGGTGAGTGGTAATTCTTGTAGAAATAGATGTCTGAGTATGCTTTACCGATTATTACTTAATTGCCACTTGTCTCACATTACCATTATTTTCCAATGACAAAATCCCTTTACGTCGGGAATGACACTCAATCAGATATCGCTAGATCAACGCGACATTTTATTCCACCTATTAACCTAAATCCCTTTATATTGGCAGTCTCAATAAAAGGAAATTATTCTGCCAGCTTAGCACCCCTAAAAACGTATGTCTTGTGACAGTGTAATAGACCCGGGGCTTAAGGCATCGACATAAGATTTTATCGTTGAACAAACTTGGTTTGGAGGTTTTTTTAATACTTAATCCTCCTCGATTCTTTCCAAGGAAGTCGTTCTCTGAAATAAATTACGGTCGACCGATCTGTTCTGTGGCAATTTGCAGATAATCTCGTAGGATCAGGTTAATTTTTCTATGACACTGTCTCGCAAAATATCTCCGAATCACCTGAAGATATATATGGCTGAAATAACGATGTTTGCGTACCGAATAGCTCTATTAATCCATATTTATTGTATGTATAACGAGCAGGACGTCCTGCAGGGCGGGCCTGCTTCGGTCAAGCATAGGATGGCCGGACGGCTAACAGGACTGTTGGAAAATGGAATACGCCACTCCCGCCCCCGGGTTCGGCTTGTTTTTATCCAATTAGATCTACTTAGCAGACGTTTGTGTTTTTTTATTCTAAGTTTTTTTGCGAATGAAAAATTTAACTTATGTCATTTTAGGCAAAAGATAATTTTTTCCGGCACGTCAGGGCCCCATCCAGGAATTATTTGAGAGGCCTTCTGGACAACTAACTCACATTAGAGGGGTTCTAAAATAGGTGAAAAGCCATATATAACTTATTCTATACATCTCTGAAAATCATTATGATATATGCTAGTAGGCAAGTGTAGCAAGGTTAACACAGGGTCGAAAGCAATACTGTGTATTAATGCCGAAACAGCTATTTTTCTAACAAGATCGGAAAGTGATAAGTTCCAACACACAAATGAGAGAGCGAAGCAGTCAAGTGCAGGAAAGAAACAGAGAGGTCACTTTCGGCGGATAGTGCCACCATTTCTCAAACTCAAAGTCAAAACTGTAAAACAGGAAGAGGTCTCCAGATGTTATATACTAGCTCGTTGACGTAGACCTTAGAGCTAATCTGAAGGCCCTCACCTGTTTTTCAATTTTGGCTCAAATTTTTAGCAGTGGGAACCTTTGAACTGGTGACGATATCCGCCGGAAGTGATGTCTCGATAACGTCATGACGCCTTGCGTCAAATTATTGCAAAACAGTTATCACTGTCATTATTTTTATTACTTCTTATTTCCAATCCAATCGAATATCGAACTTATATCCATACTCTAGCTAAAGCGCTAGGGCTCTAGCTGACTTAGCTCTAAGGATGTCTAAAACCTAACTTCCAACCTAACAAAAACCAAAAACAATCGTCACAATTATTATCCGGTCCGACCTTAAGTTGCTATGACGCTTGTATGACGTGCGCTGATGACAAAATTACGTCATGGGAACCTTAAGAGTGATGAAATTCCGGCCAAAAAACGGGACCATTTTCAAGGAAACAAGGGCATTTTTTGGCTCTATCCATGCATTGTTGGTGCATTAAAAATAAATAAAGCAAACCATGATATATACGGATTTAATGTCAAATTAATTAAAACGTCGAGGGAATGTGTTGTGGTTCCATTGACTAAACTTATTAACCTTTGCATTGGGTCGTCGGTTTTTCCCGGCTGTTTCAAAACAGCCACCGTGAAACCTATATTCAAGAAGGGAGATCCCTCAGATCCCAATAATTACAGACCAGTGTCATTGCTGCCAATCATATCCAAGATGATGGAGAAATGTCTGGCAAACCAAATAGTCGAGCACTTTGAGAGAAACAGCTTGTCCTCGGAGAGCCAATGGGGTTTCCGAAAGGGCAGAAGTACCACTGACTCAGTCTCGGTCCTGTTGTCGGAGATACTGAATGGATTCCACGAGATGCAGTAGGAAACGGTTCAGTTCTGTGATCTGAGCAAGGCCTTTAACTGTGTCAATCACGATATCCTCCTGCAGAAATTGGAGCGCTATGGGTTTTCGTACGACAGTGTTCGGCTGATGAGGTCATACCTGGAGTCTAGAAGCCAGATGGTGGAGGTGGGAGAGGTGTCGTCAGGGAGGAAAGAAATCAATATAGGTGTGCCACAAGGGTCTGTGCTGTGACCGATTCTATTTCTCATATACATCAAGGATTTGCCTATGAGTGTTTGAGGAGAAAATTACACATTCTTTGCTGACGACACCACCATCTCCTTTGCGTCTGCTTCCCTGGGGGATGCGATGGCGAGGGTCGTGGTTGCGCGGGTGATTGCTGAGTACAGGTTTCGATCTAATAGGCTCCTGCTTCTTTTTTTTTATAGAGGATTAGAGAATCTGCTATACAGACATGAGGGCTTGGCACATGGCGATCGTGGTTTCCCACATAGTGTCAGTTTGGCGTCTTCCCTCCAGGAACACCGACTGACTAAACTCCATCCCTCTCTTCCCGGTACCGCCTTTCGGCATTACTTTAGGGTAAATTTTTCTTGTGTTTCTTCTTCCTCTCTTTTTTTTTAATTTACAATCGTTGGTCCATTTCTTGTTTCTTTTTCTCGTCCTCGACTTTTGCTTTCATTGTCACTGTTATGAATTGTTTTATTGCCTCCCAGTTTTTTTTGTTTGACAAGAGTAGTGAAGCGATGTTGTTCGGGCTAATTTGTGTTCCACATTTTACAGTTGTCTTGCGTCGTTCTGTCTCCCATCTTGGGCATTTGAAAAGAGTATGTAGTGAGTTGTCTATTTGTGTGAGGTCGCAGTATTCGCAACCTGGGCTTGTCTTCTTTCCTATTCTGTGAAGGTATTCCGCGAATACTCCGTGTCCTGTAAATATTTGCGTCATGTAATGGTCTGTCTCTGTCCAGTCTGTAGTTATCCATTTTTCTAGGTCTGTGATGAAAGTCTTTGCTGTTCCTTTGTAGTTATTCCATTCATTACTCCACTCTCTGTGTACTTCATCCTTTATTTCAGCTATCTGAGTTTTATTTTTGCTGTTGTGTATTTGCGTCCTTTGCCTTATTTGTAGTTTTATGGGGAGTATCTTTGCTATTGCTAGGAGTGCGGTAGTGGGGGCAGTTCTGTATGCCCTCGTTATTCTTAGAGCTATTTGCCTATTTGTCTTCTATAGGAGTGCAGCGTAGTATTTATAGGTTGTTATATTTTCCCAGATCGGTGATCCATAGAGGATGATGGATGTCACGGTGCTCATTAGTGTTTTGCGTTGGGTGAATGTTGGTCCGTTTTTTGTTGGTGTGACCCTTGAGAGCATGTTTATTACTGTCTTCGCCTTGTTGCATATGGTTCTTATATGTGTGTGGAATTTGAAGTCCTTGTCAATATTGAAGCCCATGTATTTGATATAGTTCTTTGAGACTATTTGCTTGTCGTCTATGTTTAGTTGAAGTTCTGTCAGCTTTCTTCTTCCGTTTAAGATTATTAAGTCTGTCTTTTGTACTGCTACTTCAAGCCCCATTTTGTGTAGTAGGTATTTTGTTGTTGTAACTGCCAATTCTGTTCTTGCCTCTAGTGAACTCTGATGGTTTTTGCTACTGTTATTATTGAGAGGTCATCAGCGTATGCAATCAAGTGCGTCTCTTCCAGTTGTATTTCCCTGAGTATCCTATTGTAGAAAAGGTTCCACAATAGAGGCCCTATTATTGAGCCCTGCGGGACTCCGCAGCTCATTTTCATTTCCTCGCCGCAGGGGAGAGTAATAGTTCTGTTTTCAAGGTAATCCTGGATAATTTGTTGCAGGTAGCTGCTTACATTTGCCGATTGTAGCGCTTTGATGATGTTTGTCCAGGGGGGCTGAGTTAAACGCATTTTTTATATCGATGGTGACCATTGCTGAAAACTTCCTGTTTTTGTACGCTACTTTGTTAACTTCTTGGACAATTTCTTTTACTTTTTGTAGGGCACTTATTGTCCTGCGTCCTTTTCTGAAACCGTATTGGTGTTCGTGGATAAAGTTTTTCTTTTCAAGTTCCGTTTCTAGTCTATCTTTTACTATTTTTTGGATGGAAGTTTGGATGTCGTTGGGGTTTTTTTGCGGCTTTTTTATCAAAACTAGTTTTGCTTTTTTCCATATTTCAGGAAAAGTTCCGGTCGTCACGTATGCATTCATTACATTTACCATATTGTCTACAAAGTGTTTATTTTCTATGGCTTTTTTAATAATTTCAGAGGTGATGTTGTCTGGTCCCGGGGCTTTTTTGCTCTTGATGTTTCTTGTTGCTGATATCACTTCTTCTGATATCACTACCGATTGCCGATATCACTACTATGGGTACTGTGCCATTTTTTATTGTTTTATTGTGCCATCTTCTTGTAGGATGTGAGGGAAACAGTTTGTAAAATTGCTCTATTTGGGTTTCTTTATCTAGAGTTATTTTTGGTTTGATATTTAGTTTAGAGCATGCTATTTTATAGCCCCGTCCCCATATGTCTTGTTCCGTTTCGTCCAACAATTTGGTCCAACTTTTTTGTTTTTCACTTTTGATCATTTTTTTCAGTTCTTGTTTAGTTTTTTTGTATAACTTTTTAATTTCCTCTTTTCCGTTTACGTCAGACGGTGTTTCGTTTATTCTTGTGAGGGTTCTTCTGATTTTATTGCACTGTTTTCTTTTCATTGCAATATCTGTTCCACCAGTGTGCAGGTCTATAGTTTGAGTTTGGTGATTTTCTTTTTGGGAGTAGTTTATTGCATAAATTTGTTAGGTATTTGGTCAGCTCATCAGCAGTGTTTAGTTTCGTCTGTGTGTCTTGTTTGAGGTAGTTTTCCATCTTTATTTTGCCCATTTCGTCCAATTTCCACCCTTCCAAATTTTCTTTGTTGTTCGTTACTTCTTGTTCGGAAAATGTTAATTCATATGTTATGTAAAAATGTCCGCTTAGGCTGTCTATATTGTTAGCTACGTGCCAGTTGCTAATTTTATTACATATTCTGCTTGATGAGGCTGTGATGTCTATTAATGAGGTGCCGTTTGCGTTGGAGAACGTGAGTAAGTTTCCAGTATTTATGGCTGTTAGATTATTTGAGATTAGTAGTTCTTCTAATAGCGGTCCTCTAGGGTTCTGCATCGTTGATCCAAATACCTTTGACTTCGCGTTGAGATCCCCTGCGATTAGAATATCCTTACTGCAATTTTTTATAAAGGTGTCTATTTGGCTCAGAAAGTTTTCAAATGCTTGCAGGGTTTTGTTTGGAGAGAAGTAGCATGAGATGACAATGACTGTGTCGAGTTCAATAGCTGCAAATCCGTGATGTCGGGTTATTTTCATCAGCTTTAGTTGTTTGGATGTCCATATGAAGCAGTCGTTGTTTAGGTCATATATGAAGTTTTCCTTTTTCCGATGTGTTGGTTCTTGTCCTAGTATTATGTCTATGTCTTGTTCGTATGTAAATTGCCTAAGTAGGTTTAAGGCGCTATATTTTCTGTCTATGTTTATCTGTAAAATTTTAATTTTTTTGGTTTCGCGTTCTGCAAACATTTTGGCTTTAAATCATTCTACGAGTTTGCTTCATTTCTAAGAATGCTTTCTTATAGAGCGTTTCAGTAGCGTGCCGATCCTGTCCGTTACTTTGTGGATGTATGGTAGACTAGTCCATCCGCGGTTTTCTTCAGCTTCTCCCGTTGTTCCTTCATGGCGCTCTACAAGTGCTTGTCGTATCCATTCCAACCAAAGGCTCTTTCCAGATGCTTCATTTCCTATTCCAATTCAGCCGGCTCACAAATTCTCTTGGCTCTCACATACAGAATATTTATACTTCCCTTTTCTGTCCGGAATGTTCCATTCGCCGAAAGGGTTGCTTGCGCACAATGTTTATATATTGTACGGTGGATAGTTTATATATGTCTGGCGCAGCTGTAGACGAAACGTCAGGAAGAAATTCCGTTGCACCACGGTTTCAAAGCCCGGAAAACACTTTAGATTGTATTTTAACCGGCCGTGAAAGCCTTTACAGTATTATTTGTGATATATTTCTAAATTGTCCCTTTTAAAAAGCTTCAAGGCAAAATTTATAGTTTTGTAACTGAAGTGCTGAAGAAAATCCTAAAACAACAAAACAAATATGCTCTTCATAATTAATAAACCGGCTGCGGTGTTGCCGTTCTTACTATTTTTTTGTACTTTGATTTATTTATGAATGATTATTTGTGATGTAAGAGGAAAGATAATATTAATAAAATTCGAATAAAAGCAGAAAAATATTGTTTTAATAGAGATATATTATCCTAAAAGGACAAACGACATTAAACTGTCGTTCCTTATTCAACATAACCGTATATAAACACAGAAATGTCGGTATATTTGACTACACAGTAAGCCAATCAAAAACGTTTGTCAAAATCAGCTGTTCGTACAGTCGTACTGTCATCAGTTTTCAATTCAAAGTTTCAAATTGTATGTCAAAATTAGAAAAATATTATTTATCTACAAAAGTCCAATAATGACACATTTTTCGCTTTAAATTTACAAAAGTTCGCCCTTTTTTTAGGAGTTTTTTAGGAGTTTTATTTCATGCTGGGTCGAATTACAGTTAAGGCAACTTCGTTCTTTGCGGTCGTTTCTGCAGTTAGGGGTGATGTGTCCAAATTTATAACAGTTTAAGCATATTACTGGCTTGTTTGTTTCCTCTACTCTACAGTTACTCCATCCTATTCGTATTTTTCCCGTATTGATTAGTACGTTGGCTTTTTCAATTGGTAATTTTGCAAAAGCATAGAGGAGTTTATTTTGGTTAAGTTTTATAGCTAGTTGTATTTTAATTTCGCTTTTTTCCTCAGGGGTGATTTTTAGTGTATCGTTAATAGCGTCTTCTACTTCTTCTTGTTCGGTTATGTTAGTTATATCCTTTATAAACACTGTTTTGTAGTTTTTGGCTATTGATGTGTCCATATCTTTGTCTATGTTTTTTTTACTTCTTTAAGGAAAGTCTTCTCTTCATGTTCGTTTGCTTGATATTTGATATGTATCTGTCCTTTGTTGTCGTGTCTAATATTGTACACTCTTACTCCTATGTCTTGATTTTTGATGTTTTTTCTCATTTTTGACGTTATTTGGGAGTATGTAGCTTCCGAGTTTACTCCTTTTATTATAACTGTGCCTGTTTTCTTGTTTCTAGTCCAATTAAAGGGATCGTTATTTGTAGAAGTACCTGTATTTGTGTTCAGTTCTCCGTTTGTGTATACTCCTTGTTCCTTTGTTGTTATTGGTTTTTACGGAGCTCTTGAAGTTGAATATATTGTCATGTTCATGTCGTGATCTTGCAATATTTTTTCCGCCAGTCGTCTTATTTTTACTATGTCTACTTTCGTGTAATTACAGAGTGTGATTATTTTGGTTGCCTTTTGTTGTTCTTTTTGTAAATTCTTGAGTCCCTGGTAGAGACTCGTCCATTTTTCTAGGGATGTTGAAATGTTCTGTTCAGATTCTGGATTTTTTAATCCAAGGACGTGTAGTGTATTTCCATTTTCATCTTTGTTGTCTTCATCTGTGGTGATTTTTGTGTCGACGCTAATTACTTTACCTTCATCTGGCTTTCCAGATTTCAGGTAACTGTAGATTTGCGGAAAGGTTTCGCCTAGTTTTTTCTTGTAGCCGTTATTTCCCTGTTCGTCGGTATCTATGATCACTATGGTGTTATTTTCGATTGAAAGTGGGTTTCCTAGGCCCGGTGTTGTTTTTGGGTAACATTTGTCATTCCATTTAATTTTATTATCTCCATGATTTTCCTTATGTTATTTGCTTTATGTAATTGTCCTAGTATGTTCTTTTGGTAGTAGTTCGGGTCCGTTTGTGTGTCTATGTTTTTTGTTTCCGCTCTTTTCGTTAAGTATTGCATTGTGTATGTTTCTTCGGTTTGTGTATCTGTAGTCTTTGTTTCTGGTTTTTCGTTACATGATTCTGTACGAGTTCCTATTTGTAGGGAGTTGATGGGGTCCCACATTTCTGCGGTATTCATCAGGCTCGACTTTGTTCTAAGTTTTTCTGTGATGTCTTTGATTTTCCTTTTCGTGTTTCTATCGTTTCTTACTTGATTCGAAAGTTGCTTTACAGTTTCGTCTATAGTTTTGATTAAGTTTTTCAGTTTCTTTAGTTTCTCCCTGTCTGCTTTCAGATATTCTTCGTCGTTGTTCTCATTCGCACTTCCTATTGATGCAGTTCTTTTACGCTTAACTGATTTGCCTGCTTCATCATCCCAGCGCAGAACAAAGTAGCCGGTTTTACTTTGTGGAGTTGTGGTATTTTTCATCTTTCCCTGCTTTTGGTTCGTCCACGGTGGTGAGGTACTCAGACTTAGAGTTTTCTTGTGCGATGTCATTGCCTTCCAAGGAGGAAGTTCTTCGTCATCATCCATTCCCCGCTATCTGCCGCTTTTTAGTTATTGCGATGCCTGACTTTGTCGTAAAAGCGAAAGGAAAGAGAGTTGTGGTGCCGTAGTACCGCTCTCGCTTATCGCCGGAGATAACGTATGCAAGTGCGATTTGCCTATGCCGATATATATATCGGTTTTGAGCCTTTAGATTGTTTATCTGATGGGATATTAGCTCAAGAGTCCACTAATATTTACCTTTGGTTT
Source organism: Taphrorychus bicolor (assembly GCA_951812265.1). Classification (NCBI taxonomy): domain Eukaryota; kingdom Metazoa; phylum Arthropoda; class Insecta; order Coleoptera; family Curculionidae; genus Taphrorychus; species Taphrorychus bicolor. The sequence continues at coordinate 11,368,004 of OX638299.1, read as the reverse complement.
GACAAAACAATGAAAGATATTCCCACAAAAACACTCACACTTTAATAGTTGTACAGGGGTTATTTTTTCCCTTACACTAATATAAAATTCCACTATGAACTTCGCGTTACTTGGTTTAATCCGTCCGTATTTATAGGAGCGACCTCAGACCGTGTTCATCGACCGATCACAGCTAAATCTTCTCAGGCTCCTGCTTAACATGAGTAAAACAAACCAGGTTACTTTTGCCATGAGAGATTTGCCGGTGACAGACTTGACAGAAGTGGAGCGACAGGGCGTTGTTCTTGACATGAGGATGCAGTGGGGAAGACATATTGATATAATTGCTGCCAAACTTAACAGATCTTTGTACGTGTTTCGCATGCTGTCCCACTGTGTTTCAGCCGGGTGATCTAGAACGGCCTACTTTGCTATATTTCATGCTCACATAGCATATGCAATTCTACTGTGAGAGCCCTCGCCAGAAGCGAAGAGGGTTTTTGGCCTGCAGAGGAAGGCAGTGAGAGTGTTGAGTGGAGTTGCGTATAAGGATAATTGTCGTGAGGAGTATGTTAAGATGAGGATATTGAGAGTGCCATGTGTGTGTGTACTTGACTGCTTAGTCTACATCAAAAGAGGGAAGGCCCGTTATAGAACCCATGACGAGCAACATAGTTATGCCACTAGAAATAAACATAGACTCGTTCTTCCATACAGGCGGCTGAAGAGGTGAGAAGATTAAAAATTTACCCTTGAATTCTTTCAGAGCGTGGTTAAAGGCTTATTTTGTTAGAGTCTTGCTTCTATACATTGGATGATTACTTTGACTCTGATTTTAATTTTGATCGATAGGATGATTGCGTGTTTGTATTGTGTAATAAATTGTGAGGATTTCTTTTTTAAATTATATTTAGCTATAGGATAGACTATAGGTCTACCATATAGCTATTCTATTTTGGTCTATTAATATGTTTATCTTAATTTTATCTACTATAAATACTTTTATCTATTAATGTTCTTATTTTTGACGTGTGTGACACGTTGTGACTGACATCAATAGATTGATTTGATTTTGATTTGATCTTCTAGGTGGGGCAGGTGATTGGGGCAGTCACTTATGTGCGCTCAATAATGTACGGTTTCTTGAAAAGAATAATAAATAAAAGTTGTAGGTACCGATAAATTGAAAAATTATTAACTTAAAAAAATATTTTAATTAACATTTGTAATAAAAGATTTACTCTCTAACACGACCTAGAGCACTTTAGACGGCGTAATTCTGAGCGTTGAACGTGTATACGGTAGGCTTTTCACGTCAGATCTGAATCAATTAGCGTACGGTCGACCATTTGAACCAGAAGATCGTTAAAAACAGCCACAACACCATAATTAATAATTCAAAATTTAAATTAGTAGCTCTCTGGAAATGTCTACCCAAACAATATTGTTTGAGCAGTTGGTCATTAATCTTGAGCAAGCCAAAAGGCCGAAATATTAGAGGCATCGCTCTTAAGCTTTGTGTCAGTCTAAACAGGCCTATATTGCTTTTCTGGTCAAAGTTTAGTGATTTATATTGCGTCAGCGGCTGACACAATTAGAAACATATTAGAATCTCATGTATAGGGCGGCCACCTCTAATAAATAGCACTTTAAACCAAAGTAATAAAGGCTTCGGCGAAACAGATTATTGGAAGGGAATGCAATTGTGTTAATTTCGAAAGGCCTACAGGCTCTCATTACTCTATTCATGCGACTTGAATTTCAGCAGATACCTACAATAGGAATTTCCAATAATATCAATTTTAAGTTATCACTAAAACTTCACTAAAAAGTATTGTTAGCAACAAATTTTGAAATACCTATTAGCAAGAGTCCGTTGCTGATTAGCAGTAAAAAATGATTAGAATTCTGGAGAAATTGAGATTCATAAAAAGTGTTGCCTTGGTACTTCTTTAGCCTCCTTAGACGTCAATAAAGTCAAAACGTTGATAATTTTCAGATACCTGAAATTTACGAAAAGTCAATATTACAAGTTTTAAGTTAAAGTTTTATTTGACTAAATGTTCGAATTGTCCTCCTATCACCTCCATGCAATAATACAAGAGTTGTTCCGTTGCCCTTCTGAGGTTATGTAATATTAAAAGAGTGATATTCTGGCATTCTTGTATAATTCTCTCTCGTAATTCCGGTAAAGATGCTTGTTTTTAAATGGCCCCAAAAGAAAAAAATCTAGTGGGGTAAGGTCAGGTGAGCGAGGTGGCCATTCCAGAACGCCTCGTCTACCAATCATATGGTTTGGAAAGTGTTCGTCCAAATATTGACGAATTGGAGCATAATAGTGAGGTGGCGCTCCGTCTTGTTGAAAAAACACATCATTTAATTCAAATTTTCGTCGAACAGCTAGTTTAGATATAAGCTTCACTTGTTCAGTTGCCATCAATGAAAAACGGTCCAACGATATTATTGCCCAGAATGCCCGCCCACACATTTAATTTTGCTATACGCTGATTGTGATGTTCGACGCCAATTCGGGGGTTGCTATCATCCCAATAACGACAGATAAGTCCATTCATTTTTCCATTTAAAAAAAATGACGACTCGTCCGAAAAGCAAATTTGATACAGTAAATTTGGAGTTGTCTCAATTCTAGCCGATAACGCAAATTCCAAATATCGATCATGACCAGCATCACGAGCGCATTAAAAGTTCACCTTTTAACATGTTAACGAATTATTAAAATAGCATTTTAAGCACTTCCATTTTTAAAATAATGGAAGAGAAGACAGCAAGCAACACCAAACCAAAAAAAACAACGATGGATGACTGAAGAGATCCTGGAACTCATGGAAGAAAGACGAAAATGCAAAAACAACACAGAGGAATATAAGAACAAAGAAAAGGAAATAAAGAACAAAATCAAGAATGCAAAAGAAAAGTGGATGGGGGATAGATGCAAGAATATGGAAGAACTGGAGGGAAGACATGATACCTTTAACATATACAAAAAGGTCAGAGAGGTAGCTGGTCTATTTAACAAAAGAGCCCCCAGTGTCTTGGTGGACAACGCAGGCAAAACCATTACAGACGAGGAAGAAGTTCTTAATGCATGGAGTCAATACATAGATGATCTGTTCAAAGACAATACACCGACCACGATGACTGTTAGAGAGACGACAAAGGACCTGAAATCTTAAAATCTGAAGTCTTATTTAACATAAAATTTGCAAAACAAAAAAAGCAACGGGACCTGATGACATCCCAGTAGAACTCCTCCAAATTATCAACGAGAAAAACATTGATATCTTATTGTTGTAATTAGCGTCCTTAAGTTATAAGTTGTTGGTGAAGTTAGCGGGATTAGGACAAATAATGCACCTCTTCTTTATTTGAAAATGGCCGACGTTTCGACTATTTATTTAGTCTTCATCAGGGCTAAAACCAATAAGTTCAATAGTAACAAATCCCTGGGCCCAACATAAAATTGTAAATACTGCTTGTTCAAATGTGGAACGTAAATTCCTATACATCCATTACATATATCAAATTTTAAAAAATTTAAAAAATGTTTTAAACACAAAAAATATATAAACGTCGGCCATTTTCAAATAAAGAAGAGGTGCATTATTTGTCCTAATCCCGCTAACTTCACCAACAAATTGATATCTTAGTTAAACTTTTTAATGATATATACAACCACACGGAAAAATACCAGAAGAATGGCTGAAATCTGTATTCATAATAATTCCCAAAAAACAACAAGCCAGGAGGTGCAACGATCACAGGCTAATAAGCCTGACGAGTCACACTCTAGGTATTCCTTAACATTATACACGCTCGAATAAGAAACAAATGCGAAAGTGATTTAGACGAGACGCAGTTCGGCTTTAGAAATGCCCTTGGTAGCAGAGAATCAATGTTTGCTCTGAATGTTCTTCTCCAAAAATGTGGAGACCAACGTAAGGATGTTTTCGTGTGTTTTATTGATTATGAAAAGGCCTTCGACAGAGTGCAACACGAAAAGCTCATAAATATAGTGAGAGATACAGGGGTTGATGGAAAAGATCTACGTATAATTAAGAACCTGTACTGGCGACAGAAGGCAGTCGTTCGAGTCAATGGAAGATTTACGGATGAATGTCAAATCCAATGAGGCGTTCGACAGGGATGTGTCCTGTCTCCACTGTTGTTCAACCTATATTCTGAAAAAGTCTTTAAATAGACTTTATATGAGTTTCGAGACGGAAAGAATTCGAGTCAAAATCAGCGGCGATTAACACCATTCGCTATGCTGACGATACGGATATTCTATGTGATGATCTTCAGGGTCTCCAAAGTCTCATAAATTCTGTTAGTGCAGTGGGACAGGAAATGGGACTAAATATAAATGTGGCTAAGACAAAGTTTATGGTCTTTAGCCGTCAGCCATACCTCAACGCGTCACTACAGATAAATGGACAGAACGTTGAGAGAGTATCCAATTTTAAATACTTCGGATGATACATCACCGAGCAACTCGACCCGGATAGGGAAATTAGATGTAAGATTGAAACAGCCAGTACAACGTTCCAGAAGATCAGATCACTGTTTTGTAATGACAGCCTGAACCTAAAGCTAAAACAAAGAATGATTAAATGTTACATTTGGTCTATGCTGTTGTATGGAGCTGAAGTCTGGACACTGAATTTGAAATGTGATTACATAGACGGATGCTAAGAATACCATGGGTAGCTTTGCAAAGAAATGAAGCAGTCTCAGACAGGGCAAATACAGTTCGTGAACTTTTGACAACAGTTAAATGCCAAAAACTGGCATACCTCGGCCATGTTCTCAGAGGAAATCGCTACCGGATCTTACAGCTTATAATGAAGGGCAAAATAGAACGCCGCAGGGGCGTAGGAAGAAAACAAATCTCCTGGTTAAAGAACATCCGGGAATAGACAAGCACACATAGCGTCGAACAATTGTTTAGAGCGGCTGAAGACAGGGATCAGCTCGCCATCGTGATTGCCAACGTCAGGGGGACCTGACAAAGCACAATAAGAAGAAGAAGCATTTTAAGGCACTAGTGTTAAAAATGAGCTATTTTAAGGCACTAGTGTTAAAAATAGACTACTTTTAACACTTACGTCATAAATAGCTATTTACAGGTTGTAGCCGGCAATCCAACTGTTTCAGACAACTTCCGAGTACTCAACTCAACAAGTGTGGTCCATTTGAATGTGACGAAGAACCGCTACCGTTAAGGCCTCATTGCTTGTAACCTAGGTGTTATCAATGATTTAATTCATAAAAGGAACTATTAGTTAAACTAGCTCGATTGTGCTTCGAGTTTTGAACTTTAACTCCTGTTTCAACAAACTTTCGTACCAATTCATTAATATAAGCATGTAAAATCGCTTTGCCTGGATGTCTTTCGGTGAATAGTCGGGTTACTGCTCTTGCGCAATCATTATTTAAAAAAAAATGGCACAATTTTAACTCCTTGAAAAATAGTGTACATTTTGACATACTGTTTTTTCCACTGATCATAAAGTTGAACCCCAAAAATTGAGAGAAGTTGACAACCTCTAAGTAACTACCACATCAAATAAAACTTACGTGCTAAGTTCATTGATAATAATTTTTGTAAACTTCAGGTACCTGAAGCCCGCCATCTTGGACTGGCTTGACGAAATGACTTGAAATTTGGCAAGTGATTAGACTTTGGTGAGACCTTCAAAATGAGGTACCACTCTACCCCTCTTTCGAATTAAAATTTCAAGGTCGATGCTTACCCCCTCTAAGGGGTCGAAGTTACAGGGTTGAAATAGCCTTACAATTTGTTCCCCCACAGACTAAAATTGACGTGTTCGAGCGATTAAAAAATTTACCATGACGGTCAAAAATATGGAAATGTGTCCAACCTGTATACAAGTTGGATACTAGACTTTGTCAACTGCTTAATTTACAGTTTTTACATAATAATTGTAATGTATAGGTTCAGCGATCCAATCAATATTCTCGTATTATAAATACATGTTTACATTTGGTGGAAAATAAAGATTAAAACGCACAGTTAGCCGGTCGGGATGACTCAGACGGTAGGCAGGCTCGGAGATGTGTTGTTGTCTGATACTACTGAGAAAGTGTTTCATTTAATTAAAACCTAACTATTAAAATATGGACACTACAATAATTATAGTATTTTCATTTATATTTTAATGACATTAAAAGCATTATGATGGCCGCATCAGGACGACCATAATACTTTGATCCTTCATTTATTTTCTTTATACTTAATTTTCCAACGAAGGCGATGTTCACATGTAATTCTTATAGAGTGTATAATGAAAAAACGAAAGAAGCAACGTGAGTAATTAATATTATTTACGCTGTTCTAGTTCAGAGGTTATAACACACCATATTGTGTGCTTACGACCTGACAAATGATGACCAAATTATTGTACTGTCGTGGACAATAGTATATTATACTGCATATGAGAGTTGAATACCATACTTTATCCACGACCAAGATTCCGGGTTTTCTCAAATATGATAGGTTATAGGTGCCACAAAGATAATTCATAATTTCAAAAACCACAACTGCTTTTGCTAATCGACGGTGACGGTACGATGTTTGATGCGTCAGATATGACGCATCAAGAGATGAGGTCTAGTCGCCCGTGCATATTCATTTCAATACTACGATGATGGCTTGTAAATTACTTCATTTGCAGTTTTCCTGTTATACTTTTTAAAAATTTTATACATGGGGATGCTATGGCATCTAAGGCCGACCTTGGACCCTGGACTAGCGACATGGCTGCTCGGTTTCACAGATACGACTCCATCTTGATTTTCATTAAATGGAAACACACATATATTTACCTACAGTTTAATAGGGCTGAAGCAGCAGATTACAGAAATATATATCTTCGTATATCTATCTCCAAACGTTTCGATTATACAGGGTGGCAATGTCGTTGAATTTCAAAATTCGACTCGGCGTCGTATCTGTCAAACCGGGCAGCCAATGACGTCGCTAACCGTCAATGATGCAATGCCTTTATTATTTATGTGTTTTACTGTTCACACATCGGTCAAATCTGGTCAAGAACTGTTGCTCATAGTCAAAATTACGTGCCCTTCATACTTCCTTACGCAATTTGGACAATTGTTCTGTCATTATGAGTAACAGTTTTTGACAAATTTTGAACAATGTGGTAACAGACTTGTAATGTTGACTCATATCAGAATATTACGTAAAGTATGTTGTATAGGTGGTAAGAATAATGTCTGGATTACGCAGTGATGGCAACTTGTTAAGAGAACTCTTGCCAATAGATAAGTTACTAATACTCTTCTACATTTTTGTGACTTCAATATGTATCTATGATAAAAAATAGTTGTAAATAGGAACAGACTCCAGGGAGTTCCCCAAATTAATGAATGATATCTTGAGGTCAATGATTTTCGAAATTTAACAAATTTACCACCCTGTATAATCTAAATGCTTGGGGATAGATATAAGAAGTTATATATTCTGTAATCTGCTCCTTAAGTTATATTAGACTATATGTAAATGAATGCCGCCGTTTCTGTCAAACCGGGCAGCCAATAACATCGCTAACCCGTCCGAGGGTCCGAGGTCGGCCTTAGATGCTATGGGACCTCCATGTACCAAAATTTTATGGTTTAACAGAAAAGTTGCTAATCGAGTGAGCGACTTAAAATGATATACCTGTACAAGAATAATGTGATTATTATAGTATGGTCGTGGATAATAGTATATTAAGATACAAGTTTCATAACGCAGCGCATTGGCGCACGAACCCAAGTTTCTACTGGATGAGTGAGACAATGGCGTTATGGAACGCTTATCTTATACTATATTATGTAATAAGATAGATTAAAAAGAATAATAGCTCAAAATAAGTCATTAATTCAAACGTCTAGTAATATTTGTTCTTTAAAATTAAGTATGCCGCGTGACATTGACGTGATTTTTGACTCAATATTATTTGACATTTCCATAAACCGCTGCTGCTTAACGTCAAATTTTACCATTACCACCTAAACAGACCTAAAATAACTAAAACGATGCTTTAATAAGGCTGTAAACGCATCGCGGTCAGTGTTTTCATAACGAGCTAAACGAACCGAACTACATAAAATTAATTATTCGTACAGGGGGGAGTCGGCGAGAGAGTAGGTCAAGGCGGCTATTTTGGATGAACTAAAAACGTTAAAGACGCCTAAAGTTATTAATATCACTAATAATATCCGTAACTTACGAAATGTTTCCAATTCTTCTTCATTAAAAATTGAAGAAATCCATGTTTGACTTGGTGGGATCCGATTACACTTAACAGAAATAAGGACGGACGACAACAACACAGTAACGCACCAACAATTCACACGAGACATTAGTTCGATCTGATTCGATCCTGTTCTATGAGGGATGGCGAGTGTCATACGCAGTAACTTTGTACTACTAGACCCAAGTGTGGCTATACGTCGCCGAAATACACGCTGTTTCCAAGACCTCCAATATTCTTTTTTCTGACCATCTCTTTCTACATTACGATGTCTCTGCGTTAAGCCTATCTCTCTTGTGGCATCCTTTATTGTCAAAACAACGATCCAAGCACCGACGTATGCATGACGTTTCCTGATTTTCTGACTTTTCTTTATTATAATAAATAGCGTTTTCGGGAGAACGCTCTGAGAGTACTGCTGTCCTTACATTCCTATTAAGCAGCCAAAGGATGGGAATAGTCAATTTTTAACTTCGTATGTCACCGTTGGTGTCACTAATTGTGCCGGTTCTACGACAATGACAAAATATTGGGAGTTTTGCTACGACGAATGAGTCAGGCTTATATAAATACGTCAAAGCTATATTTACAAGTGGTGTCGACATGCCTGGGTCTAGTAGTACAAAGTCACTGGTCATACGTGTCGAATCACGTGTCCTCTTGCGGTAAAAAAATCCTAAGCAATCAGGATTACAGAATTGTAATACGTCATCTCTGAATTTGGTTATTGTAACGCATCTTCGATAGTTACAGTTATGTATCTTTGTTTTAAGGATTTAGTGGTGAGTGGTGAGTAGTAATCCTAATGTTTCTTTTTTAGTAGGGCTGCTGTAATGACTATCTAAACTTCATATAAAGATAACCTATAGTATATTGTTCAACGAGTAACGAAAATACGGGGTGTTCATTATAAAACTTCATCTAGCCAGCTATGATTCTTTGACAGGAAGAAAGAGAGTTATAAAAGTACGTCGTAACTTGACTCGCCATCAAAACAGACTTGTCATTGCCACTGTCCAATCAGTTTTCAGTGCTTCAACGTTACCATCTTGTCTTGTCTTTATCTTTTGTTGTAGTTTTCAAGTTTTACCAAAAAAATTTTTGCTAAAAATGGTAATTTTTATTGCTATAAAATCTGTCTTGTGTTTGGGCAACTCGGAATGGGTTTATTCCATTCGAAACTGCACGGAGGATTTTCAGGGGGAATTTCCAAACTTTTCTGTGGTCTATATGCAGTTCAAGAAAACTTTGGAGCATGTTCTAGAATTGTTTACAGAAACAGGTAGTTTACAAAGAAGACCATGCCGTGGATCTCACAAGAAAAATACCAATGGAGTGGCTTCACAGGCACAAGAAATAATGCAAAATGCACCTGGTTAGTTACCCCGTCAAATAGGCCTTTCTGTAGGTGCCATCCATGCAATTTTGCATAAAAATATGCAAGTGTACCCATATCGCTTCACAATAGTCAGTGTCGCAAGGATTGCATGAATCTGACGTTCCCCAAAGACTGCAATTTTGCAACTGGTATATTGATAGTGGTTATGTGAACTTGCAAAACATGAGAACTTGAAGTAGTGAAAACCCCAATGAAATAATTGAAAAACAACTACACCCTGAAAAAATTGAAAGTTTGAGCAGGAATCGCCGCTCGCCGACTAATTGGACTAGTTTCCTTTGAATGTGGTAGATTACTAGGACACTTCAAGTATTACCAACTGGATACCTGTATAAGCTACTGGGTTTTACTAGCACTTGCAGAAAATACTTATACCATTGAACCCATATCCCAATTTTCCATATACGAATAGAAGACACAAGCCCTTTTCAAAAACTACAATTCGGATCAGGTTGATAACTATCAAGTGAGTTTCTACCAATCATATTGAGTAGAAATCAGATTCAAACTGTCATCAATCTGGTTTCCTGAAAGTCACCTGTAAGGATAAGTCTGATCCAGGATTAATATTTCCGAAAATTCTTATTGTGACAAAGTGTGACTCAAATTTTATCATTCATATTCCTATTAGTATAGACACAGTATGACTTTTTGGAAAAGGTAAACCTGGATCAGATTGATCTCTACAGCTGATTTTCATCCAACCGCATTGATGACTGATAACAGGACAGCCAATTGGGTTGGTTGAATAGAAGATAAGCTTATAGTCATTTGTAAATTGTTAATTGTAAAAACAAATTTGACTTCGGTCTCTGAACAATTTCTTAAATTTCTTTCTTTCAAGTCACTATACAACATGATTTTTTTTAATCTGTCGTTTTGAGGTAACACTGTCATACGTTGTCTTCTTTTCTTCCAGGTTTTGTCTTATTGTCAATATCAGTTATTACATACGTCAACTAGAAAACTCTTTGTTGAATCGCAACTCTTTACCGGACTTTACCCACACTCACTAACATTTGTATTAATAATGGGCGAAGCCTATCAGGCGATCGCCTTTTATAGATCGCGCCTGGATCGTGTTAGAACAATTTGGAAGCACGCGACGACAGGAATTTTCTTTCAAGAAGTGCGTTTTGACGCACATAAGAACTATATCTTGCACGGTATTTTAGTGTTACTACAGATGTACTAAAATACCGAAATCTAATGTGTTTTAAAAAAAAAATTGTTGTTTTGTATTCAAAATAAAAATGTTGTTTTAAGACACTTTTCAAGTCAGAACTTTAAGAGTATTGGTAACATTTATTAAATATGGATTTCTAATTTATAGCAACTATCTTAGCATTGCCGCAGTAAATTTATACATTTAAAGATTGAATCAAAACTAAAACACAAAGTGTCACAAAGCCAGCTGTCGGTCTCTGCGGAAGAATATTGGTTAATTCGGTTATATATAATATATAAAGTTAAATATATTGTTTAATATATATATATATATATATATATATATATAGAAAAAATATATATAGAATAAGAAAAAAATAGGTATTATGTGAAAGTGACGAAACAAGCCACCGATCACAGAGATAGGAAAAAAGGATCAGAAGGAGATCAAAATATGTTAAAAATTGGGAAAATGAGCCGAACCGAAGAAATCAAAATTCTCTACTTTACCAATAAACTACCGATTTTTATCATCAATTTTTACCGATTTGGGCTCCGGATATTGGGCAACCCTGGTACTGGTATCTTAGATAACTCCTCCCTCATCCACATTTTTGCCCGATTCGTTCGTTGTTGGAGAAAGAATTTCGCACTACTCACAGTAAAATTACTGCGAATAATAATTTACCCTAGAAAGAGCTGGAACGAATCGACCTAGTTGACGTTTCGGCAACTTCTCTGCTGCCTTCTTCAGAACTATCTAAAAAATAAAGCCTTAGAAACAATAAAATGCAAAAAATAATACCTATAAGGCCAGATTGTACAAGTCACCCTCAAAGTCGGGTTCAGCTAAACTCGACTGGTACTTGAACCCGCCCATAAGAATCGCATTACTGTCAAATTAATTACATTTGTAACACTTGCTGACAGCAATACTTTTCTTATGGGCTAGTTTAAGTACCAGTCGAGTTTAGCTGAGCCCCACTTTGAAGGTGACTTGTACAATCAAGCTTTAATGTGTTTGTCTTTGAGTATTAGTGTATGATATTTTGAAAATTGTTTTTTGCTTTTGACATGAAAATATCATTTGATAAGAATTGTCATTATTACGAAAGGTACTTTTAAAATGTTTGATTAATGTATTCTTTAGTACCTAATTTAATCTTTTCTATCTACGTGTAAAATAGGTATAGTGTAGATTTTATTATTAATTTATGTGTAAGTTACCATTTTGTAATTGTTCTAACATAGGTAACCATGTGTTATCTATGTTTGCTGAACAAGAAGCCGCACAATGATCTTTATTAAGTAAAATATATGCACTTTCTTTGATTTTACGCTTCTTTGATAATGGTTCTTTAGATACCACAATCCTGGTATTTTAGTCCAATATTGAAATAATTTTAAATCTCTTAAAATAATTGAGTTTTTTAATAAAAAAATCATGATTTTTTTATTGGAGTGGTTTTATTTTTAATTGGTGTGCTTTATCGTCATCAGAAGTCAAAAGTTCAATATGAAAATCGTCTCTTGTAAGGGAGAAAGGCCTGTTCAGGCGTCAGAGCCGTAAAATTTTAGTATGTCTCACCTACCAAGGTCCACTATCTCCGTCTACTTACACATAATTTGGCATAAAGAGTGGGGTGTCTTTCTAAGTTCTCTATGGAAAATGTTAGCTCGGGAATACCTCAAGTAAATTTTAAAGCCTATAGAATCCTAACAATCTTTAAGTAATTAAAAAATCAAACAAATTACGGCCGTCTAATGCCAGATTAATACCTACCTCTAAATTAAGAATTAAACTAATTTTCATTTACACTATAAATTAACACTTAGTTAAATATCAACTTTTATTTCGACCCGTTTACTTTCATACTTCCATTTAATAATTAATAATGAAAGTCTAAACAGTTCTCTCTAAACGTACACATTTAACTTTGACAAGTGTTAATTTAGTGTAGATAAAAATTAGTTTAATTCTTAATTTAGAGGTATAAACTAGGCATATTTATTTATTAACATTCTGGATTGTTTGGAATGTCAATAATGTCAATGTCAATTGCCTTTCATTATTTTGTTAAATTTATTTGAGTATTCTCGTCCTTAGATTATTATTGAGAAAAAAGGGTTGGAAACACTGTCGGAGAGCGTACGAGTATGCAACCAGTAAAACGTTCGCAAAGTGTGAACGTGGCTAAATTTGAAAGTTTGACGAATAAATAAAAAACGAAGTAATTCACGAAGTGCTTCAAAATTAAAAATGCATTTTATAGGTGGCTAGATGAAGTTTTATAATGAACACCCCTTAGAGATCATTACAAAACTCGGCTTCACCTCGTTTCTTAAACAGTTTTCTTGCGAGAGAAAATGCTTTTTGACTAATAGAAAACTACTTTTTCTTCAACAATGCTTACATTAGGTCCTCATTAACTTAAAAAATAATCGCTATAGAGTATTTCTTTCGAAAATTAAGGCGCATCATTGTCAATTAATCGAACGCGCGCCCACTTGTGCATTCGCCAACTATTCTCGCAATTGTTATTGAATATTTGGTTTATTTTGTTATATTACGCAATATAATAGTAAATTTACGAAATTTGATATCAAATAACAATTTTAAATTGAGCTTTTCAAATTCAGTATTTGAAAACTTGATGTTGATGGAACCGGGTGCCATGCGCCTCCGGAGGAAAGGAAACAAATAATAATCGACGCCACGTCGATTTTCACCTAATTCCGTTTGGTCATATTCAACACTTTAATTTGCTTTTCTGAGGCCCTGTGAGGCAAAACATTGGTGTTTTTGTGTGATATTACCATTAACCAGTGTCCCTATTTAACAAGACTAAATCAGTTGAATCGCATTGAATTGGCGATATGCAGGCGAAATTAGAACAAATTACTTTCGTTACTAGTGACAAAAGTTAACGCTACGGGCTTTTCTTTCCCTAGATTAAAAAATTACGTTTTCGGCTAGGCCAGGATATGACGAAAGTTGTGTATTTTTACATAGAAAATCGTAGAAAATAGTATATTGTGCAACTAGTGCCGAAAATTGCACTTTTCACACGAGTGTGTCGGTTTGGTCACGAGCCGTAGGCGAGAGATACAACTTTACAAGAGTGTCACAAGAGTGATTTTCGTACGTGTTGCACAGTATATTTTTTCTACGACTTCGATTTTGCTACATAAAATTCGTATTATAAAATTTATGCAAAGCGTGTGCAAAACAATTAGAAGCGTCAAGTCCACTTTGTACACGCTTCTGTATGAAAACTTGCGCAAAGTGCACCATGCACCGTTTGCAATATCCGATTTTCAACGGTAGTTAGTAGTGCGCATTTGTCGCCAATAGATGAACCATAAAATCCTGCGTGAGGTTTGAAGCTTCATCTATTGCCGTAATTTGCTTCTTTCAGGAATTTTAGTTTTTGGATCAAATGTCTGACGAATTATTTTTAAAACATAATATCCATGGTCTCAATGGAATTAACATGTAAATACAGATATAAAACTTTTAAACGATGAGGGAGGAAAAATAATTCCATTATCTTTGCCACCGTGATGCGGATGAATAACGCGACGCGAAACCTAATTAAATCAAACGATTTCCCGAAGTGCAGCTGCCACCGGGGAAAGCCAATCCGTCACGTGCATGTCTGAAAATTTTTAACTTCCATTGCAAAATTTATGGGTCCATTTAATGTCGCCGAAAGCCTTTCACCGTGTGGCGAGCGTAATATCCGTCGAGATAGGGCGGCCCGTAATTAACGTAATTCAGGAATGATGACTAATGACGAAGGAATATATCATTGGCACATTGAAACGAAAACCTTGTTTCGCCACGGTCCTCTCTATTATATAATATATAAGACATCATCTTGCAATTTACACTCCGCAACAGCTGAAAGGGTGGTCCCGATGCCTGAATTAGTGCTGATTGCGTTCTTGTGTTTTTTGCCTAATGGCCCATTATTGGTGGATATTCGCCTCGCACAAAAAGGTTTTCGCATTTAGCTAATACCCGTACCTGATTGAAGAACTTGGATTTTAAATACTAATAAAAGATAGTGCATGGGCCTTTGGTCAAATATTTTTGTGTTTGGTCTCTAGGTACTTTTGTGCAGTGTGTTAAGACTGTTGCCTTAAGTTTCGCAAACAGCCAAAAGCTTTTAACAAGTATAACAACAGCCTTGAATCTATGTAATCTAAAACATATATTATCAGCAGTTTCTTATAGGTTCACCGGGGACGAGAGTTTTACAATAGTATAATATGCTCGCATCCAGTCTTTGACATTATTTTTTCTACGACTGTAAACCATCACACTCGTGTGAAAAGTGCAATTTTTGACACTAGTTGCACAATATACTATTACTATGCAGTACGCCACTGTATGCGTCTACCGTGCACTATTATTTTAAAGAAAATGACTCTTGATCCTGTACTTATCGTACCCAGTTCCCCTGTACTATCTAGGTCTAAGATATTCATTCGTTTCTAGTGAATCTGCCATACAGGATGCGCCCGAGCTCAGCGCTGTTTGAATGCTCAATGGAACTACTTCCTGACGTTTCGTCCACATCTGCGGCGGACTGTATAAAATAGGCGATGAGGAGATGAGGAAATCGAGAGAATTTAGATTAAAGGGTTCGAAGGACCATTAATGAAATTAGTGCTGAACAATTAGACATTTCAAGAGAAAATGCTCCGAATATGTTAGACGAAATTATAATGATGTTTTTTCTTGTTTCAATATTAGACGTTTTAATTTATATCATAAAAACCTAGGTTTCTGTTGAAATAATTGTGTTTTCTCCTATATTCAAAGACAGCAAAATTGAAAATAATATAAACTGATGTATATCTGTCAGAAATGATCTAACGGATGTTGTTTGGGTAGTTGCGGATAGTTTAGCAGCAAAGGAATGGTAGTCAGCATTGGAAAATTCGACTGGTATACCGAGGGTACCAAAAACTTTAATCGTCGTTATCGATTTGCCTCACATATACCCTTTGTGGAATAATCAGCCGTTGTCTGATGGCGCCAACTGGCAAGTGTAAGGGGTCGTTGAGAAGGCAAATTTGAGTTCATTTCGAATTACCATAAAAAAATAGGTTGACATTTACAAGGCAAAAGTTGTTGCAAATGGCGACGAATCCTAAAGTGGTATATGTCATTGTATAGCAGCAAATTTTAGCTTCAAGATGTTATAGTAATGTTCCAAATTTCAAAATTCAATCTGTAATAGAAAGTCAGATCTGGCTATGTGTATTGGATTTGGGTCACTCGGTATAATATACTATTTTTGTACAGAAAACGTCAGTCGAGTCTATAACACTCTATGCGTCCCCTATATGGAAGGACATAGAAAAATTCAAAGAAACATAGAATTTTATTGTCAGTGCAAAGAAAAGCGCTTTTGCGTATTCTTAGTTAAATGGATAGTTAATCGACTTTTTGTAGATACAGGGTGGCGCTTTTTCGGTGGATTTATAGGGTATTGGCAAATCCGCAATAGGTAATTTTTTTATTTAAGATAAATTTTATGGTATCATTATTTCCCGGCCATGATATCATTATTTCTTGATTTGTTTTCAGTTGACATTTTTGTCGTATCTTCTCAACAGGTGCTAAAAAGGAGATGGGTATAAAAAAATGAAGGTTTCAAAGGTAACGAGATAACACAAATAAGTGAATGGGTAATAAACAGTGGGTAATTCATCTTATCCAGACATCTAGTCCAGACAGAAAATCCTGCATTCCTGTATTTCCTGTGCAGCTGTATAAGTTGTGAAATCACAAACGGTTTGAGAAGTTTCAATGATTGGTTATTCCACAAAGGGTATATGTGAGGCAAATCGTTAACGACGATTAAAGTTTTTGGTTATTCCTTGTCGCCCAAAGATATGCAAATTTATATAATTTGCATATCATGTCATTCCTGCAGGTAATTGGAAGTTCTATAAGAAGAATGTAAATCCTGAAAGTGAAGCCGAAAACAGCTGACGAAAACTGACTGAAAATTGACCCAAGGAGGGGTATTCTTCCTTTTATTCTCAATTTCCAACTTTGACCGCTTATAACTTAAGAACGAGTTCACCGATTGGAGTGAGTCCAACCGTTCTTTATTCCGTTTGATGTCCTCTTTCACATTCCTTTCCTTATAACCATTCACCAATTTCCAAATAAATACCCCCATCAGAGCCAGTCAGAGCATATGCTGTCACAAAAGAAAGGCTATGGGAATATCGAGTTGTTATACCAACATTGCTACGCAACAGAATGCTGCAAAAGTCAACGCGAAGAGGAACATCTGGGCATGGCGAAGATGCAAATTGACAAAGTTGAGGAAGCAAGAAAGAATTATGCAGCGTGCATGAGGCTGTCGAGAGATTAACAGCGCATGAGCGAAATTTGATAATTATTTGAAACTTCTATGTTGCCTGTCAATGCGTCTGATGTCACGCGATATGATGAATTAGTTAAATTACTTATAATTACATTTGCTTAGTATTTTTAAGTTTTTGCAGGATACATATACATTATTACAGAAAGCGTAATATTATAAAACAGATAAAAATCACATTAAATTGAATTTTTTAACGCCCACGATTTAAACCAATCCATTTAAACCAATCAGATAAAAGCTAAAATAGGAATCGACATGTGTAATGATGTTATTGACATTTCTGCTCCGTTCCGCTCCGCTCCGTTCTCAGGCCGCCGTGACATACAGCGGAACGAAACGGAGCAGAAATGTCAATAACATCATTACACATGTCGATTCCTATTTTAGCTTTTATCTGATTGGTTTAAATTCAACTGTCAAATTACGCTGCGTTCCGCTTTTAACCGGATTCCGCTGTATGTGACCTCGCCCTGATCACGGTGAATAACAGTGTTGCCACTGCCGCCCGATGCAGTGTAGTAGATTTTTTACAAAAAGTGGAGTAGATATTCGCAACGGCCGAGTAGTTTAATAAATTTTTATCATTTTGAGGGCACCAATGCTATAACTAAGAGTATGTCTCGCTCTTTCTGTTCGTCTGGTGCCAGGAAATTTGTGTACACTTCTCTCTCTTCTCGAGCTAACCCTCAAATTCCCAAGTACACCCAAGTTTTTTAGATAACGTCGAACGTATATCTTAAAGTAAGATTCCATTTGATTAAGATTGGATCTCCGATATTGGAAAGGAAATTCGATTTTTGATCACATTAAGTCGGTTCAAATTAATCGATTTTTTTGGTAAAAATAACCGACCTTCGATAAATATTTAACTGAAGTTTAAACTGACGTTTACAAATAAATTCCGACATACTTGGAAATTAATTAAATTTTGATTTTTTAACTAAGAATTTAACTGAATTCCAACTTTCAAGTCGCAAATTACGAAACTTAACTAAATTTCGATTTTAAAGTGGGAGTTTAACGAAATTCAGAATTTAACTAAATTCCGATTATAGGTATCATACTTAAGTAAATACCGATTCCAAAGTCGAAATTTAACTTAATTCTGATTTTTGAAACATGGAAAAACTGAATTTAATTAAATTTCGATTTTATACAAAGAATTTAAATAAATTCTGATATACACGGACTTTAACTAAATTTTAATTTTTGACTAAATTCCAACTTTAAAGTCGCAATTTAACTAATTTCTGACTTTAAACACGGAACTTCGAACTTAAACTCGGAGTTTAAATAAATTCTGAATTTAATGAAATTCCGATTTTAGCCTGCAAATTTAAGTAAATACCGACTCTAAAGTCGAAGTTTAACTGAATTCTGATTTTAAACTTGAAATGATATTAAATTCTGACATCTAGGTATGTAATTTAACTAAATCCCGATTTTAAACTTGGAATTTAACTAAATTTTGGTTTTTCAAACATGGAAAAACGGAATTTAATCAAATTCCGATTTTAAAGAAGAAATTGAAATACATTCCGATTTACACGCGATTTAATTAAATTTTGATTTTTAACTCGGAATTTAACTCAATTCCAACTTTAAAGTCGCAATTTAACTAATTTCGGACTTTAAACACGAAACCTAACGAAATTTCGATTTTAAACTGGGAGTTTTA
The DNA here is from genome assembly GCA_951812265.1 of Taphrorychus bicolor. Classification (NCBI taxonomy): domain Eukaryota; kingdom Metazoa; phylum Arthropoda; class Insecta; order Coleoptera; family Curculionidae; genus Taphrorychus; species Taphrorychus bicolor. Next base: position 11,349,071 of record OX638299.1, on the reverse strand, counting down.
CCAAATTCGATATTTAACTAAAATCCGATTTTAGACTGCGAATTTAACTGAATTTTGATATCAAACTTGTAATTTAACTAAATTCCGATATACATTCAATTTAACTAAATTTTGATTTAAAACTTGGAATTTAACTAAATTTCAACTTTAAGGTAGCAATTCAACTAATTTGTGACTTTAAACACGGAACTTTAGCCAAATTCGATATTTAAATAAACTTCGATTTTAGACTGCAAATTTAACTAAACTCTGTTTTCAGACTTGAAATTTATCTAAATTCCGATATACATTCAATGTAACTAAATTCTCATTTTTCAAACATGGAAAAACGGAATTTAATCAAATTCCGATGTTACACAAGGAATTTAAAAAAATTGGGACTTACACGGAATTTAATTAAATTCCAACTAAAGTCGCAATTTAACTAATTTCTGACTTTAACAAAACTTAATGAAATTTCGATGTTAAACTCCGAGTTTAACCAAATTGGATATTCGAATCTCAAACTTGGAATTTAACTAAATTCCGATATACATTCAATTTAACTAAATTCCAACTTTAAAGTCGCAATTTATCGACTTTAAATTCGACTTTAAACTCGGAGTTTAACTAAATTCCAATTTTCAAACTCAAAATTGTTCTAAATTCTTACACATATGGAATTTAACCAAATCCCGATTTTACACTTGGAATTTAACTAAATCCTGATATTCCAAACAGGGAAAAACGGAATTTAATCAAATTCCGATTTTATACAATATTGGGAATTTATGTTTGTATCTCTCTTCTCGAGCTAACCCTCAATTCCCCAAGCCCTCCCAAACCCACAGTTAAAGATCTGCGGTGTTTGCGTTGTCTAGTGTTAGGGGCAACAATTGTCAACCAACGTTTATCCCCAAAAAATGTTACTTTATACACGGCTGTACAATATCATATGTCTGGTTGTAAACACATAATAGGGTGTGTCATAACCTTTGAACTGGAAGAGCTTGAATAATATTCATTATTCACGCTGCATCAATTGTTTTTCATTACACATTCCATAACATTTGCACGTAAGCCACGCCATGTTGGAAATTACTTATATATAAAAATATTAGATGGCAGCACTAGCCACGACAGAAATGCACGACCATGGTCTTAACGTCACTTTGACTTTGACAATCAAAACAAAACCGCGTATTGACGACCGAGTTATCTAATTGATTATTATCTACTATACTTATTGGATAAGTATAGTATCCAATTTGCATATAATAGGCATCATTACCTCAGGTGAATTGCGCCACTTGCTACGCACGTGGGCTGAAATGCCACCTTCGGCAATGATGGCCTGCATTATACGGGGTGTTCATTTGAAAACTTCATCTAGCAGGCTATGAAATTTTGACAGAATGCCACAATTAAATTAAATGGACTTTTGTTTCTCCATCCTTTTCTTTTGACATTTCACAGCCGACTAGATGAAGTTTTCTAATGAACACGGGTTACGCTTGTTGGAAAATGTGCTATTAGTAGTTATGTATATATATTTTGCACTCCAAAAAACTCCTACAACTAAAACGTAAAAGTGGAGTAGAACTAAGACTATTTGGAGTAGGGTAGTAAATTAACATAAAAATGAATAGAAATACTCCGAACGGAGTAATTATGGCAACACTGGTGAATAACCTTAAATACACGTATTTGAGTGAAAGATGAATTCTTTTATCAAATATTGGTCGCCCCGCTGCGCCACATGCATTGCGTCTTGGTTCAAGATTATTTCCGCCCGGACCTGGAAGTCTAGCCTTGAAGCAAAACACCCCGAATTTTAAACAAACGCGCGCCGCCATTTTGTGTCATTTATCGCGAGTCTGGCATCTTCGAGAAAGTGTTTAGAAAGTGTTTTTATTGTTATTGTTGCTGTTTGTTAGTTTATAGTATAATAAGTTAAGTATTGTTGTTTGTGAAAGTTAATCCCTTCAGGTGGGAAAAGCAGGATGTGAGGTATGGGGCTGTAAACCTTCCAGCCGCACAAGCCGATTTAAGTTTCCAAAACCAGAAAAAAATGCGGAAATTTTCAAACTTTTGAAACTTGCTATTGCAAACTTCTGCTTATTTCGGTATTGTGATGAAAAGGAAATTTATCATAAGTAAGTAGCGCAGGATGTGACCTAACCGCCAGGGCGTCTTTATATGTCCCAGGTTTAGGTGATGTCTTTATAGTACCGTTCACTATAGTCTGGACTTAACTGATATGTTTCTATATGGAAATGTACGTATGTGTGTTGAACCTATTTGTCGAGTAAACAAATAATTCAGGTATGTATGTATAATATTAAATATTTTTATTTAATATTTCTCTAGCCCCTTTTGGATTGCCAACGTAAAATATGATAACGGTATTTTACCGCTATTTGTCCTTTTTACATAATTATGCTAATGTACAAATGGCGTTAACGATTATCGTTAATTTATTTTATAATGACAGTGCAAATGGACTTGCTTTGCTATTACCTAAAATTTTATACCGTTATTTAAATAATTTCTGAAAAGACTTTTCGTTAATAATCCAATAGATGGCGCTGATCGCAGCCTCATTAAAAAAACGGTGACGATATTATCTATACGTGTTTATCTATGGCTTTGATCTTGAATCTTGAACTTTGCTTTATTGCTTGGCAGAGCTTTCTAATCCGAAGCCTTTTGGACTGTGTGCAGTCTGTGCTGTGTTTTTTGCTGCCGATTTACGATTCAACTTGGATTTTTCTACCACAGGCACAAATATATGGGTTTGTTTCGTAACAAAACAAATGTTTAGGTGGGTTGCCTGTATACCTATAGAGCATTTTTTCTACGTTTTTGTTGGCCAAAAGGCGCTAAATATCTTCCAATGAGCCTTCGAATGGGCCATCGCCTCATCCCAACTATTCGATTTCAATATTTAAAAGTAAGAAGTTTACAGTTCATTTTTATTCCCGCCAATTTAATTGTCATCATCGACATAATGTCAACATTTCTAAACGTCAAATTAAAAACGTAACTCATTCAACTAGCACATGGTGCGCAGTAAACATAAATACGCAGCCCTCTTTGCTGAAGAAACTAGAAAAGGGCAAATCCATCAAAATCCTTCCAGCAGACAAAGAGAATGCCACCGTTGTCTTGGATACAGCATAGTACGTACAAGAAAATTCAGGAGATTCTGGCGATGGGTAAATATAAAATAATACCTAATGATCCAACGAACAGAATTAAAGGAGAAAACTACTCAACTTTGAAGAAACATGAACGTGGCAATGATGTTATTAAAAGGTTTCTTACTCCACACTATAGTAAGCCTGTTTATCTCTACCGATTGACTACGATTCATAAAGCCAATATGCCTCCAAAACCTATCACGAGTTTCTCTTTTATCGACTCTCTTGTACAAAGTTTTGAACACTTTCTTAGCATTATTAAGAACCTGGAATTAGGTAAACGAAACTAATTCGTAAGTTTTGAAATAAAAAGCCTTTATAGGTATGTGCCTTTTGAGAATCATTGGATATTGTCGGAATCAGGCTTAGGGTGGATGCGACTTTGAAAGGGAGAACATCTCGACCTGCGCAGGCATGGATTTATTGCGCTGCTTCCTCAAAAGCACATACTTTCAGTTTAAGGATCTTTTCTTTGAGTAGGAGGATGGACCTCCCGATGAGTTCATCACTGTCACCAGTTATATTCAATACTCAAGGTGGCCACCGAAAATGATCAATCTTTTCGTCCAATTGAGTATATACATCGAAAATCGCTCTGACACGTCAACTTTAGTTAAGGAAAACAAATTTTTGAGCAGTTTCAATCCCCTAACTTGAACCCCCAAGGAGATCCCCCCCCCTAAAACTTCATTTTGAAGATGTCAATTCGTCAAGGTTCGTTCATTTGCCCAATGTCAAATCATTTGGTCAAACCAATCCAAAATAGCATACTTAGAGGTAGTTTTGGATATCCAATACTCGTACGGTCGCTTCGACATTACACCAATTAGTAGGGACGTATATTATTATGAATACAAGCTGCGTGGCAAATCGAATATAGCGTTTTTATTATTTCAGTATCAATTGCAGGAAAACGACAGGCTTGCCACAAATGGAGAATAGGTAAAACTTTTACTAGGGGCAATTTTTCCCAGAGGCATATATATCTGTCCGTTCCCCGGTGCACGTTAATAATGTAGACGTCCAGCTCGGCTTGACTTGATGGTTTCAAGAAAATGAACTTCTCAATTTTTATGTAGTGGTCCTTAATATTTCAGAGGTTGCCGGACCACGCCTGCCTATTTCTCGAACCTCTGTCCATCGATTATGCATATTGGGAAAGTGTGGAATAAAGGTAAAAAGTGTGAAAATTAAAGTGACCACCTAACATTTAGCCATAATTTATATTACGAATATCAAATAGGAAGATTGAAGTTTATAGGTCAAAATAGTATAATTCCACTTCCAATTATTCGTCCACGTTCACCAGTTGCTCGCATTAGCCTAGTAAAGATAATAATTTGCCATCCGTATAAAGGCAAATTTAATTTTACAGATTTATCACGAGTCGCCTTGTTTACTTGTGCACTAATCTATTTTAGGGTACGTGATAATTGGAGTCAAACCTCTATCTAAAGCCCTACCGTATCCGATTCCTAATTAATCAATAAATTACACACCTTCTGGTTACACCCGGGCACTTTAATTAGGATATAACTTTGATTTATTATGTATGCTGAAAACACAATTTAATGATTAAATTTTAATTACCGTTATCTGCTGTTACTTCGAAACTTGTTCGTTATACAATTATACTTAGTCTATTGCGGAGTCTTGATTAGTTATCGATAAAGTTTAATACTTTTTGTTTTGGTTCTTAAAGTCGATATTTAAATTATCTCCTTGAATTTTCCGACAGGAAAGATACGGCATGTTCTTGATCCAACAATCTCCTCTTCAGTTAAACTCAAGGAATGAAGGTGTAGAAAATAGAATGGTTTTAACAACAATATTATGGTACCAAATTATATAAATTTGAGTATCATTGGTGACGGAAAAAAAACAGTCTTTTAAATTTCTCAAAACTTTTGACATCGCACAACTTTTACAATAAAGATTTTCTGTCTGGACTAAGATAAGATCAATCAACCAGCATCTACAAGTAGATATAATACTAAACCCAAAAAAGCCGCTTAACCGTCATCAATCGTGATATCACCTCCATTTTCTCCATCAGAAGATTTCCAATAAAAGATTCCCTTTCTGCAGAAAAGCCCCAGCCATCTTACTTTTAACTTTATTGGAGATAGTTTTTTTACTTGTAGTTCGACACCTTCTACAGTTGGCTTGAAATTTCTGCGGATTTTCGGTGCTTTAAAATATTATTTGTAGACTTTGAAATCTTCCAGTTATTCGCAAAAACTTGCCGGGATTTTTCTTTAGGCTGTAGCATCAACTGACAAATGAAATTATATGTTTTTGCTCGTCTGTACCCATGTACCGTTCAGAGAATCTAAGGAATTTCCAGAATTGCGACGTCATTTATAAATCTTCTCAGTCGAAGATATTCCTTTCTTCTTTGTTCTCCCTCTTTTTACATAATTGTTGTAATAAGCTTAATAAAGGCTTAGATCTTATAACTCAAAGGCAGATAATAGAATTTCCTAGCAGTCTTGGTGTGAAACGACGACTGGTGTGGTATTCATCAAGCCGGCCTCCAGATTTTTGTCAAAGACTCTGAATTATCCAATGCACATCATCGAGTCTTAGAGCGTATTCCAGTAGCGACTCTAAAGCGCTTTCAGAGTATTCCCATCCTTTGTTTTCTCAATAATGTAAAGAGGCTATAAAAAAAGCTATAAATTTGAAGGAGATTTCCAGGCGGAGTATGACCGTCGGTGTGACCATCCAGGATTGAGGTTTCCAGGTCTGTAGGTACCTCTTTTTAATAACTTTTAATAACAGTCACTCCGGCCTCTAGATACTGTAGGTATCTCTTCCTTTCGACTCAGAGAACCCAAAACCTAGGTAACTAGTCTAACGCATAGGTCGTCGAAAAGCCGTTTTATTTTGGTCCAGTTGACTATAAAACGACGCCGACGTCTTAAAAACGTCATAGATATGAGGCCCATATGACGAGTAATTCTATTTTTTTGTTTCACTTTCCAAGACGTAACTTGAGAACAAGTGGACCGATTGGACGGTTTTTTTCGACTTTTTGATGTCCTTTTTCACTTCCCACAAAAAAAGTTCCGTAGATTCAGTAGTTTGAGAGAAAGAATCAGAAACTCAGGTTACATCTGTGAGACAATTTCCTATGTCTTGGTGTGAGACGAAGACTGGTCGAAAACATTTAAGATTTCCAGGCGGAGTATAACCGTGTCTGTCACTATTCAGGGTTGAGGTTTCCGGGTGTGTAGGTATTTCCTTTTAATAACTTTCGACAGTCACTCTGGCATCTAGGTACTGTAGGTGGTTGTCGAATCTCTTCCATACGACACAAGACAATTCAAAACCTAGGTAACCGGTCTAACGTATAGATCGTCGAAAAGCCGTTTTATTTTGGTCCAGTTTTGGCATATTGGCCAGTTGACTATAAAGCGACGCCGGCATCTTAAAAACATCATAGATATGACGTCCATAATGGAATGACGAGTAATCCTATTTCTTTTTCACTTTCCAAGACTGCCTGTAACTTTAGAACAAGTGGACCGATTGGAGTGTATTCATCGGTTTTTTTTTGTACTTTTTGATGTCCTTTTTCACTTCCCACCCAAGAAAGTCCCGTAGATTCAATAGTTTTGAGAGATATACCCTTCAAAGCATTTTTAGAATATGCTTTGGAGGCATTTATAAAAAAGTCCACTTATATGGGACTAATTTCACTCTCATTATATTTATTGCGTTCATAGGGGATTGAAATCGCCTCATTACGATCAAAAATTGCAAAAAAAATATTTTTGCGAATTTACCAATGGAGGGGTATTACTTCTTTTATCCAAATTTCCAAGCCTGATCGCCTGTGACTTTAGTACGAGTTTAGAGAAAAAATGGTCGGCCGATAACCGGTTTAGTAACCAAGCACTAGTTGGTCCAAATTTAACGCGACTCCCCTAATTTAAAAACCATACCTCCCAATTTTGTTCAACGAGTGGGTACATCGAACCGCTCATGGACGTCATGGAGAAAAAAGTAGCAATCGATTGGGAAAAATTTGCTAAAGATGAAGTTAGCACGAGCCTTTTTTTGACGTCTTGGGGACTCACGAAAGGAGTCCAATTGTGGGAGACTCACGACGAGTTTTGAGTGGAGTCGCGTTTGGGCTAGTTGGGGGTCGATACGCCGGAAGGACGAATGGCCACCATCAGGTACCAGCCCACTACTTAAAAGCAGAAAAAGAAGTTGTTTAAGAGACTCGCGAAAGGAGTCTTTTTGGGGGCTCACGAGGAGTCGTGCGGGGAACTGCGTTCGGGCTGGTTGGGAGTCGGCACGCCGGAAGGACGAAGAACCACCATCAAACCAAGAGTGCTTTGGAACCATTTAGAAAAAAATCCATCTATGGAACTAATTTCACGCTTATTATGTTGGTTACCTTTAAATGGGATTTAAATCACTCCATTCGGATCAAAAAGTGCCAAAAAAAATACCATTACTTCGAGATTGACCAAAGGGGGTATTCCCTCTTTTTTTTCCAATTGCAAACTTTGACCGCCTGTAACTTTAGAACGAGTGGATCGGTCGGAGGAAATTCCACGTTATTGTGTTCATTTTGATGTTCTCTTTCACCTCCCATCAAAAAAAAATCCTGTAGGTTTAATAGTTGGGGAGATAGATCCCTTCGGTTGACGATTTTTGGAATGTGCTTTGGATGCATTTAGAAATACTTATGGAACTAATTCATTATTATTATGATTATTACGGTTACATCCTACCTACCTACCCTGCTCTTTCTGAGACTTTATTCCGCAATATAGATGGCTTTTGCATGTTCTTATATACAGATATACGTACAAAGACGAAATAATATTAAATATATTAATATACTTTACTCCGATGCAGAGCCTCAAATTTATTTCCTAAAACAAATACATTAATATATACAGTCAAAGATAAATAATAGTAAAAATTGACAAAATTTCACTCTTGTCAATCAGATTTGTTGGTGCTTAGTTGATAATTATGATACGTTTTCGATTCGAGAATGGAACTACTCTAAGAGTATCAAATCAAAAAAATATAAAAAAAAATCGAAAACAACGCTATAGTAGGATTGATTTTAGATGAAACATTGAAATATCCAAATTAACTATTTCTACAATATGAATGAATTATTCTTAGAATGCGACTAAAATATTCAAGTTTACTTCAGGAATATTTGTCTTAGTGTGTTACACGATAAAAATTAAAAATAGATATTCCTGGAATATTTAATTAAAATATTGCTAGATTATACAATCTTCTTAATAGAATATTCAGAGAGTATTCCAAAAATATATCTTCCTTTCTAGAATGGCCTTAGGACCTCACCATTTTCCCTGCTTAACTGAAGAAGCTAGACTTTAGGGTCAATAATCTGTTGAAAACATGTATTTAGAAGAGAATCGCTGTAGATCCGAATGATGGTTACTCTTCTTCTTCTTGTGCATATTCATTAATGAATGACTGCGACCACATGAATCATCTGTATTCCGTCCCTGGCCGTATGTATTAAGCTTTCCTTGATTCGTAAGCCGGTCCACTGTCTTATGTTGCGCAGCCACGACATCTTCCTTTCCATTCCCCTTCTTCCCTCAATCTTCCCCTCGATGATCAGTTGTGAGATCTGGTACTTCGTATTCCGCATTATGTGCCCTAGGTATGCGGTTTTTCTTTTCTTGATCATCAGTAACAGTTCACGTTCTTTGTTCATTCTTCGCAGGACATTTTCGTTGGTTACTCGGGCCGTCCATACCCACATCTCGAAGGCCTCCATTCTATTCATTGTGGTTTCCTTTAATGTCCAGCCCTCCATGCCATATAGTAACACCGACCAAATGTAACACCTTATGAACCTCACTCTTAGGCTCTAGTCAAAGTCCGTAATTGTGGTTACTAACGAAGACATTTGTAATAACCGTCATCGGCAAACGCTGCGGCACTTCCTGAGAGTTAAAGCTGACAAGAACTTTATATAGAACAATAGAATTATCCCGCCAGATAATGCCAATATTCTTCCTGTGATCTGGGTCCATCACTGCTTCCTTCCACTGGTCGCAGCTTTCCATCTTCCTATATAGGTGGTCAAGAGCCTTGCTCTTCGTCCAGATTGAAAGCTCTAGCAGGCATTCTTCTTCTTCGTCGGCCTTATCCGTTCCGGACGTTGGCTATAATCATGGCAATGCTCACTTTGTTGGCTGCAGCGCGGAACAGCTCAATGGAAGTCACGCCAAACCACTTCCGTTAGTTCGTGAGTCAGGAAGTTCTCCTTCTACCTGGTCCTCTTCTTCCCTCCACTTTACCTTGTAGGAACAGTAGACGATATTTGACAGGGTTTATCATGAAATGGCCCAAATACTCAAGTTTGTGTTGTTTTATGATATTCATGAGGGTTAATTGGCAGTTCATTCTTCGAAGGATCTCTTCGTCGGTGACTCGATCAACCCAAGAAATTCTTAAGAGTTTTCGATAGATCCATACTTCAAAGCTCTTGATCCTTTTTCCGTTGCTTCGGACAACGTCCAAGCCTCGACACCATACAACATTACTGAGAAAATATAGCATTTTATCATTCTCTTCTTGAGCTTCATGCTGAGATCTCGACAGCAGAGGATGTGTTTCATTCATGTGAACATTGTTCTAGTCTTTTCTATTCTGCACTTAATTTCATTCGTCATCATTGAGGCTACACTCAAGATAAAACTACGCACTCTCTCGATAGCTTCGTTTTTACAATACAACCCACCGCGTTGATTAGGGGACTTACTTATAAGCATGTATTTGGTCTTCTTGATATTCCGTATTGTTCGCTTGTGTGTGAATTTCTGTTGGCAAATTCTTCTAGCCCCTCCGAGTTATCGGTCAGTAAAACCGTAGTATATCTGATATTATTGATTATCTCACCATTTCGCCCTCACAACGCCGTATGTGGTGTCTTCTAGTGCTTTCCTAAATATTTTCTCGTAATAGGGACTAAAAAGTAAGGGTGATAAGATGCAGCTCTGTGGGACTCCATCTTTAATTTCTAAGGTGTCTGACTCGTTATTTTCAAGATTTATGGTTGCTTTCTCTTTCCAATGTAGATTGGCAACGATCCTTATGTCCTTTCTATCCAAGCTCGTTTCACGAAGAACTTTTACCATTGTTTCGTGTTGACAGGGGTCGAAAGCTTTAGCATAGTCTATAAAGCACATGTGAACGTCGCAATTCATATTCCTACAGCGTTGTAAAGAACTTGAATGGCAAATAATGCCTCGCAAAAACTGCGACTCGCCCATATGTTCTTCGCATTTATTATACAGGCGGCTAGCAGGCATAGCAAACCGTTTCTAGCCTCTTCGGTGTTGTTCCAAACGTTCTTATGTTCCTATAAGAATTCAGAATACTAAAAAGGAGTTACGAACTCCTTACAACAAGTCTCAATCCCCAAGTACAGAGTCTGTGAAGTGAAAACTAATCATACTGGAAAGATGACCCTAGTGACGTCACAAAAGTCACAATTCTTGATTACACTATCCCCTTACGGATGCATGATACTAAAAAATTATAAACTCCTTACAGCAAGTCTCAATCCCCAAGTACAGAGTCTGTGAGGAAAAGACTAATCACGCTGAAAAGATGACCCTAGTGACGTCACAATTCTTGGTACACCGCCCGCTTACGGATGCAAATGCTTACGGATAAAAAATTACAAACTCTTTACAGCAAATCTAAATTCCCAAGTATAGAGTTTGTGAGGAAAAGACTAATCACGCTGGTAAGATGACCCTAGTGACGTCACAAAAGACATAATTCTCGGTTTCATCATCCGCTTACGAATTCAGAATACTAAAAAGGAGTTACGAATTCCTTACAACAAATCTCAATCCCCAAGTATAGAGTCTGTGAGGAAAAGACTAATCATACTGGAAAGATGACCCTAGTGACGTCACAAAATTCACAATTCTTGATTACACCATCCGCTTACGGATGCGTGATACTAAAAAATTACAAACTCCTTACGGTAAGTCTCAATTCCCAAGTACAGAGTCTGTGAGGAAAAGACTAATCAAGCTGGAAAGATGACCCTAGTAACGTCACTAAAGTCACAATTCTTGAAAATTACAAACTCCTTAGAGCAAGTCTTAATCCCCAAGTACAAAGTCTCTGAGGAACAGACTAATCATACTGGAAAGATGACTCTAGTGACGTCACAATTCTTGATTACACCATCTGCTTACGGATGCATGATACTAAAAAAATATATACTCCTTACAGCAAGTCTCAATTCCCAAGTACAGAGTCTGTGAGGGAAAGACTAATCAAGCTGAAAAGATGACCGTAGTGACGTCACAATTCTTGGTATAAGTTTCTTTATGATTGTAGTGAAACAATTTTAGTTCTTCTGAGGTTCCTTCGAAACTCGTGCCATTGTCTGGTCGGATGCCAGAATGATAAAACAAATAGTAGAGATATTTGGCGACTAGGAGTGATCGAGAGAGAAAGTAAGGCAGCAGGATATCCTCATCACCTTTAGAGTATAGAATTCATTATGTAGGTACCTAAGATAATTTAAACTCCTCTCTAGTCGAAAGCATACAATTGTCTCCTTTCTGGGAGCTGTGCCTTGGTGGGAATCATAATTTTGAGCCAAACTTTTCTACTTTATTTTCTCAAGATGCGTCATCGATATAAATCATTCACTTATTATTGACATCAAGAAGACGCCGGAAGACTGTCTTTGACATTGTTATCGCATCTTGTCAACATGTGATAACAGGAGTTAAGTGAAAAAAAAAAGATTTCAAAGGTAATGAGATGGCAAAAATAACTGAATGAGTTAACCTTTCTAGGTCACTAATACATTACAAATATTCCGTGGAGTGTTCAATAACATATTAATATTAATTTTTCACTTCGCATATGGCATCTATACATGCCTAAACTTTGGCCACATTTAACGAATAAATATTAATTAAAGAGGTATATTTAAGTGTCATCATTTTATCAAATGTCACCAGAGGGTGTAATAAAAATTAGTTAAACAAAAAGGGCCCACATTCCATTCTATGATTCGAGACTGCTGAACATGGCCCAGTGGACCAACAGAGTCTGACAAAACGAGATAAAAGTCCGCGCAACCCCTTTACGAGGCCATAATAATTAATAACGCTGGCGTATGTCAGTATACACGGGACATTAAATCATATAATGTTTATATATGGGACGTCCGCTAATAGGGCTACGTGATACAACTGCATTTTCCTGATTTCGTTTATTTTGTATTCAACCGTCTCGTTGAGTTATTTTGGCGCGTTTGCTCACCGTTTTTTTTACCACATTTATCTCCATCAATAGCAGGATTTTGTTATGACAGCACCTTATATTAAGGCCCACTTAACAATAATGGTTTACATAATAGGAAATTTATAAGTTCGCAATAACGCGAGTGTGTCAAGAGACTTACTTGCGAATTGTATAAACTGTTCTTTTTTCACCACCATAAAAAAAAAATAAAAAAATTTGATCCCGGCTGGGTATTGAACTCAGGATATCCTGCACGAAGTGCAAATCCGCTGCCACTGAGCTACGTTAATGAACTAATGTCGACCACTTTCATAATGTCCAATTTGGTGACTATGACAGTTCAGCTGCCTTCATTACCTTTCGTTACCGAACAGAAAATGCAGTGTTACGGGCTAGAGTTTACTTTGTAGTGTAAAGTAATTGGTAGGCCAAGTGTATATTAGACTTATAGCTTATTATTATCACTGAAGTCCACTGGCCTGTGATTCACTTGTTCTTCCTGCGCACGCTAGGAATTCGTAACGCACGGCTGTGTGTTAGAATTAACTTCGGTACTAGCATCTCCTATTGATTGGTTTTGTTAAACTTATATCCAAAAAGAAAATGCAAAATGTTATTGCCTTGCAGGGTAATAGAAACCAGGTGGACCACTACCACCTGTCATTAACCATGCCATTAATTTATATACATTTTTCATAGAAAAACAGGAGTTAAATAAATAGGTGCCCCCATACTATTTTCTTCTTTCGAGTCTATGTAGACTGTGTTTTTATTTAATTATTAGATATGCAACTGTTATTATATTGCATATGTATAAAACGTTTTTAATGAAATTAATAACTTATTTGAATATGAAACGAAAAATGGTTGTACAAAAATTGTATTGGAATACGAAACTAAATTCGGAATAAAATATCAAAAGTATGCAGCCCGTATCGGACCAATTATTGTTATTATTAATTAAAAATAATAATTGGCCCGAAAATCAATAGAGCGCAATAAATGCACTCCAAATTCTCATATTTTACATAGAGGCATCAATTTTTTGCTCTAATATGCGTTAAGCTCTAGAGAGTGATTTTAATTATTTTTCGAAAATTAAATTTTAACGTATCATATACGCACGTAGCAAAAAGTCATTTTTGAGGATCGAATTTATATGCAAAGGTGCAATAAGCGTATCGCACGAGTACCTATAGCAAATTAAAATGTGTTGAAATTGGATTCAGAGGCTAAAATACTGAAGATGCAGCTTTAATGTTTTAAAACAGATAGACTAAACGTAAATAAAACCATGCTCTATAGGCAGTGATTGTGGAAACCTGTAACACAGTTGAGGTAACTAATCTGACGTAGGTACAGGACGACAAAAAGACGTCTTATTTTGGTCGAATTTTGACATATTGGTCAGTTGAATAAAAAAAGACGTCTTAAGAACGTCTTAAATATAACATGCAAATGTCGTCAGAACCATCACGTCCCGTTGACGTAACTTTTTAGTCAGATATTTATTATTTCACTTTCAGAACTTTCTACGCTATTTGGGTAGTCCTTTCGTATCTTCTTGAATGTTAATTAAACCCTTGTATAGTGTTTTTATGCTTTTATGTTATAAAGATATACAAAAAATAAACATAAAACACAACACGTGTTTAATCCAATAGGCTCGATGACATATATTTCTCGTTATGTCTCATTACGTGACTCTCTTTCCCAACATAATTTATCATTTACCTACATTCCTTTTTTCTACGTTCATTTGTTTATTAAAATTTTCACTTATCTAATTTAACAAAATACCGAATGTTTTTAACACTATTGTTTATTGTGTTTATTGATTGTACAACTTGTTACTTAGACAAATAAAAAAACCATTTTCTTTATATATCTTTTACAATATACATCTTATAATTTTAACATGTTTTAGGTTTTTTTTTTGTTAAACTGACGTTGATATGACTTCATACTTCGCCCAAATTTTGTTTGGGTGAAAAATTTGGGGGAAAATGTCTCACATGTGACGTCCTCTAGATGTGTCTTACTTACGTCACTAAGACGTTCAGGTTCGTTCTTATTGATCGCCTAAGTGACGTCTTTTACCTAGTAATTGGATCTACGTTTAGGCAATTATTTGTTTTTAATAAACACCAACAAAAGCAAAGTAATAATCCCACCAGACAACAAGAAACACTTAATGAAACAAAAATTAGAATGTAGCCAAAAATGCATATCCCAGTAGTATCCAGAATCGGTTTATTGTACAGGGTTATAATTTGAAAACTCTTCACCTGTTCAAAATCTTCCTCCCGTAAATAATAATGATACAATTAAAAACAGTATTCGTTGATCTAGAAAGCCATTCAGTTGGTCTCCTCGTCCATGTAATAATAAAATAATCTCCTCCCGCAGAAGTAAATTACCTTCTGCATCAATTTGAGTTTCTAGCTCGTTCTGACAGTTAATAAATTTAAATAAATTAATAATTCCTTCAATAAACAAAGGACCAATAATGGAATTTCCAAAAATGCCAACCCGAACCCCACCTTTTGTGGATGTTGTGTATATCATTCACGAGGTAAGTTCCTTCACTCCAATAGTGACAATTTTGTTTGTTAACACTACCATTAAAAAACGCACACTCATGGGAGAAACAAGTAGTTAACAAAAGTAATTAAGAAAAAAATAATATAAACATATTTTTATTATTATGTACCTTTTTTCAGGGATTCCAATACCTTTTTCATCCATCTCCATTTTACTGTAACTTACCTTACGTTGTTGGTAGTAGAAAAGTAAAAAGAAATCGCGAAAAACTTGCAAAATACTAAATTTCCAAAAGTTAAAGGGAGAATTTAACTCTATATATCAGACTGGAGGAATACCAGTGGACGGCTAAAATCGACGTTCATCGCCATACCCAAAAAACCGAATGCTTCCCAGTGCGATGACTACCGCATGATTAGCTTGATGTCCCATGTCCTCAAGGTGTTCCTCCGTATCATCCACACACGTATATATGCCAGATGAGAGGGACAGATTGGTAGCGCGCAGTTCGGATTTAGGAAAGGAATGGGTACACGCGAGGCTCTCTTTACACTCAACGTTCTGACGCAGCGGTGAAGCATGTAGATATATACGCATGTTTTATTGACTACCGTAAGGCGTTCGACTGCGTTTCGCACCAGAGACTTGCTGAAATCCTTAAATTCAGGGAGACCTGCGCAGTATCACCCAACTATATTGGAATCAGACGGCGGAAGTCAGAATAGAGGGCGAGACATCTGAAGAGGTGGAGATTCGGAAGAGAGTGAGACAGGGTTGTGTTCTGTCGCCCCTGTTTTTCAATAAATATTCCGAAGCAATTTTTCGTGAAGCATTGGAGGATGTATCTCCAGAGCATGATGAACCGTATTGTCGAACATAGCATGCTGCATGCAGCACATACTACAAATGAACATTGCCAAGACCAAGATTGTTATATTCTCCAAGACACCAAAACTAGCAACCTTCAGAATTAACAACGCGGTTGTATTACAAGTCTCGGATCAAAAATATCTTGTCGCGCTCGTCAAGCAAACCATGACCCTAAAGTCGAAATTTTTCGACTTTAGGGTCGAATAGGCCAGACGCTCATTTACATCAATGAGGAGCTTCTTCACTCCGTGATCTGAGTCTGCAGCTGCGTGTGCGAATGCTACGCTGCTATATCTTCCCGGTCCTTATATATGGGATACCTAATATATCGACGTATTCTGCGCGAATCCTGGATAGACCAAATAACCAACGAAGAGGTACTCAGGCGGATGAATAAAGATAAAGAACTACTAACAACAATAAAAGAAAGAAAACGGCAACAAATCGGTCAAATCATGACAGGAGAGGGATATGAAATACTCCGCTTGTTATTGAGGGAAGGATCGAAGGCAAAAGATCTGTGGGCAGACGGCAGAATTCGTAGCTCAAGGATCTGAGAAGATGGTTTGGTCGAACGTCTATTGAGATAATCAAGGGTGCACTTTCGCGCACCATTATAACCAGCTGGATCGCCAACCTTCGGAAGGAGACGGAGTCATAAGGAGAACGGGAGAATAAAACAAAACATTGACGACCATCACGTCGATTTATTGCTTGATATACAAAAATAGGCTTTTGTCTAGAGGATTTGACCTAACTAATTTGATCTAGCATAAATAATAATAACAGAAACATTTAAAAATATGGTTAACACTTAATTTTCTAACGACCTGCGTTTGTTTATCACGTATAATTTCCTCCTAAATAATCATATAGTAATGGGAATATTGAGGGTGACTCCTCATCTTCATCAGTCTGGCAGCTGAAACAAGAATACCTACATTTTATGATTTATTAAATTTAATTGTAAAATGTCACAGCAATGGATGACAAAAAGCCATTATTCGAAGTCACTCATTGCAAAACAGCAAGCGATAATAGAGTGAAACATCTTGGACTTCCATTGTCTTTATTAGGTTTTTATACGACGTTTCGAGCAGTGGAATCTGTGCTCGTTTTCAAGTGAAACTGAGCATTAAGCTCGAGGCTACTTGCTTATGTACTAACAGAGCTAATCACGCCCACCATTCCTATTGGCCGGATCGTCGCCACCGTTGCGGGTCAAGCTACCAGCACTTGTCTGCCGTATCAACGGATGCCATACCGAAGAGACGTCGCAACTAAAGATGCCCTGATTGCTTCCAATGAGGACTTCCTTAAACTTTCGTTTCTTCCAGTGCTGTTCCCTATGCACAATTTTGGCTTCCGAACACTTAATATTGTTACGATCGCAGCAACGCCGCATGGGAGGCGGGGCAACGCATGGGAGCGTGTTGGTTGGTGGAGCTTCGCGACCTATCCGCGCTGCGTCATGGCTGACACGAGTGATTTATTGCTCGTCTGGCTTAATCTAGAAGGCAGTTGTTTACAACCGTTTTTTTATGTGAGATTATTCAAGAATTCTTATAAAGAACTTTCTAGGTTTTTCTGTAATTTTAGGATTGTATATAAAAGGCGCATAGAGCGGCGGTTAAGTAGTAGTCGTATTTTTGTCGAGCTATAAGTAAGCTAAAGTTACGAAGCGATAATAGAAGGCTATACAGTGTTAAGTAATGAGTTATTTAGTAGTCGAGTGTATTTGTGGGAATAAATAAATAGTGTTTTCGTGTTAAATCGTTTCACTGGAATTATCGAACCCCGAGTTCGCAACAATTGGTGTCAGAAGTGCGATTCCAGTGGGAATTTGAGAACTAATATTGCTGAACTGTAAGTGAGTGCTTCATTGCCGGACATTACGTGTTTATGCCAGTGACCAGAAGCCAACATCAAGCGATGGAGGATCAACTTGCCGCCCTGCTGTCCCTTATGCAACACCAGAAGGCAGAGCAGGAGCGCCGTTATCTAGAACAAAAAGAAGAGCAGGAAAAACGTTATAAGGAACAAAAAGAGGAACAAGAAAGGCGTGATCAAGTACAGGAGCAACGTTATCAAGACCAGAAGGAAGAGCAGGAAAGACGTTATCTAGAACAGAAAAAAGAGCTGGAAAAACGTGATCAATTACAGGAGCGACGTTATAACGAACAAAAAGAAGAACAAGAAAGACGTGATCAAATACAGGAACGACGTTATCTAGAACAGAAAGAAGAGCAGGAAAAACGTTATTTAGAACAAAAAGAAGAACAGAAACGGTTTAAAGAAGAATTAGTGAGCCATTTCGCAGCTAGGGAGCAACAATTGGAAGAAAGAATAATGCAATCCGTTAACGAAGGACTCGAAGCTGTCAACCAGAAGGTTCTCGAGCTAGAAAAGAAATTCCGGGAACAACTTGAGGACGACAACGTGTCTACAGAGAGTTTTAGCACAGCCAACGCTAAAATTAAGCCTCCCGATTACGACGGTACTACTGCATGGGAAATTTATAAAATTCAGTTTGAGGCAGCTGCAAAAGCTAATGGTTGGTCCGAGCCCCAGAAAGCTACATCATTAGTGGTAGCACTTCGTGGAAAAGCGGCTGAGTTACTCCAATCTCTGTCGGCAGCGGATCAAAGTAAATATGCGGTGTTAGTACACACTCTGCAACTACGATTTGGAAATGAACACAAAGAAACCGTGTTCCAGGCACAGCTGAGGATGAGACAGCAAAAGTCAGGTGAATCCTTACAAGAATTTGAGGCGGACATAGACAGACTCATTCACCTGGCATATCCATCGGCTCCTGAATCTTTTCAAATGCAATTTGCCGCCGAAAGGTTCATCGAGGGAGTTAGAGATAGTGACATGAGATACCACTTACGTCTAGTAAGGCCCAAGGATATCAGCGAGGCACTAGTTCGGGCCCTGGAATTCGAGGCGTCACGAGTGTCATCTAGTTCATCTCCACGTGTACGAATGGCAACTTGCGGTGAAGAGGAGAATACGTCTATGGCTGAATCCATGGCCAGTTTACATAAAGCGATGAAAGATATGGCAGTCAGTATGCAAGCCCTGTTAGAAAGAACTCCTCGATCAACAGACAATCGGGGCATAAAATGTTTTAACTGCGGCAGACTGGGTCACATCAAGAGTAACTGCCGCAATAGGGCAAGAAGTCCGTCGCCGTTGTTTAGAAGATCGAGCGGCAACCAAGACCGCCCTAGAATTCAGGAAAGACCAATTCCTGTCAATGTAAGGGAGCAATTGACCGAGCCCGTTAAGACCCCCAGGATCAGTCAAGTCAATCAATCAAGTCAAGCCAATAATTTGGGTGGCAAAAGTGTTACAGAGACCGGACGCATTAAAGGGCAGAAGACCCAAACTGAACATCGACCAGGAAGGTATCACGGAAATGCCGATGCATTGTCTAGACGGCCATGTAAAGAAGATAGTCAGCATTGTCGAAGAACTGAGCAACGTGAGGGACATCCTTCTGTAAGGAGAACGTCGGTGGAAATAAACGATGGCTGGACCACAAAGACCCTTCGAGAAGAACAAATGAATAATCCAGATATTGGACTCATCCTCTCTGCAAAGACTGACGACAAGAGACCAGAATGGCAAGAAATTGCTGGTAAAAGTCCAAACCTGAAGGCGCTATGGGCCCAGTGGCACTCTCTTAAAATAGAAAATGGATTACTGAAGAGAGCGTGGGAGAGTCCGGATGGCAAGACCGTAGTCAGTCAGTTGGTTGTTCCTGGAAGCAGAAAATCGGACGTACTACAGGAAATGCACGACGGAACCAGTGGAGGTCATTTTGGGGTCAATAAAACCTTGGCCAAAATTAAAGAGCGGTTCTACTGGGTGAATTATCATGAAGACGTCGAATCTTGGTGCCGCAAGTGCGAAGTTTGTTGTGCCACAAAAGGACCTCGAACAAGATCACGCGGCCGAATGGTGCAGTACACTGTAGGTGCTCCATTCGAGAGGGTAGCAATTGATGTCGCGGGACCGTTTCCTCAGACTGAGTCGGGCAATAAATACATCTTGGTCGCCATGGATTACTTCACTAAATGGCCTGAAGCATACGCCCTGCCTAATCAAGAAGCAACGACTGTGGCAACGGTGCTAGTAAATGAAATGTTCTGCAGATTTGGAGTCCCTCTCGAACTTCATTCTGATCAGGGCCGAAATTTTGAATCGGCTGTTTTCCAGAAGGTCATGGAACTTCTCGGAATTCGCAAGACCAGGACAACTCCTTTGCATCCACAGTCGGATGGGATGGTAGAGAGATTTAATCGGACCATGGAACATTACCTGTCTAAAATGGTGGCAGATCATCAGCGTGATTGGGACCAACATCTACCTCTCACGTTGATGGCATATCGAGGCTCTACGCATGAAGCCACTGGTTATACTCCGGCGAAAGTGATGTTCGGGAGGGAAATGAGGCTTCCTGCGGATTTGATGTATGGAACACCAGAAAAAGAGTCGCTCAGCTCTGAGAATTTTGTGGAGGAGCTTAAGGAGAGGCTGAACAATGTTCATGAGCAAGTCAGGAATAAACTGCGGATATCCAGTGATCGAGCCAAAGCAAGATATGACTTACTAGCTAACTCCCGCGGCTTCCAGGATGGTGATTTGGTGTGGCTATACAATCCGAGGCGAAAGGTGGGGAAGTCGCCCAAACTTAGCCAAAATTGGGAAGGACCTTATACAATTATAAAGAAGATTAATGATGTGGTGTATAGGATCCAGCGGACCCCTAGGTCAAAGATGAAGGTCGTTCATTTGGATCGATTAGCACGATACCATGGAACTCTATCTGTTCGGGACGAACAGACTTAGGAGGAGGGCAATGTTACGATCGCAGCAACGCCGCATGGGAGGCGGGGCAACGCATGGGAGCGTGTTGGTTGGTGGAGCTTCGCGACCTATCCGCGCTGCGTCATGGCTGACACGAGTGATTTATTGCTCGTCTGGCTTAATCTAGAAGGCAGTTGTTTACAACCGTTTTTTTATGTGAGATTATTCAAGAATTCTTATAAAGAACTTTCTAGGTTTTTCTGTAATTTTAGGATTGTATATAAAAGGCGCATAGAGCGGCGGTTAAGTAGTAGTCGTATTTTTGTCGAGCTATAAGTAAGCTAAAGTTACGAAGCGATAATAGAAGGCTATACAGTGTTAAGTAATGAGTTATTTAGTAGTCGAGTGTATTTGTGGGAATAAATAAATAGTGTTTTCGTGTTAAATCGTTTCACTGGAATTATCGAACCCCGAGTTCGCAACAATATTATGGTGCGTGGACCAAGCTTGCTATGCAATTCTCCTCTTATCGTATGAGTTCTGTGTTCCTGAACTCTTACATGCAAAGGACGCTTGCTTTCTCCTATGTACGACGCAAGAAGCGTACTTTCTAAAACCAAAGCTGAAAATTCAAATCAGAAAAAGATTGTATATATCAGATCCCGTTGATTGTGGCATGTCGTACATAGAAGAAACCAAGCGTCCTTTGCATGTAATAGTTCAGGAACACGGAACTCATACGATAAGAGGAAAAACAACAAAATCAGGAATTGCAGAGCACGCTTGGTCCGAACACCATAATATTAAGTGATCGGAAGCCAAAATTGTGCATAGGGAGCAGCACTGGAAGAAACAAAAGTCTAAGGAAGCAGTCTTCATTGGAAGCAATGAGGGCGTCTTTAGTAAACCAAGTTGCGATATCTCTTCGGTATGGCATCCGTTGATACGACGAACAAGTGCTGGTCGCTTGACGCGCGACTGTGACGACGATCCGGCCAATAGGAATGGTGGGCGTGGTTAGCTGTGTTAGTACATAAGCAAGTAGCCTCGAGCTTAATGCTCAGTTTCACTTGACAACGAGGAGAGATTCCACTGTTCGAAACGTCGTGTAAGAAACTCAATAAAGACAATGGAAGTCCAAGATGTTTCGCTTAATAGTACATCATTGTCTACCACCTTTAAACAAACGATAATAGAGTATTATTCAACGAGCAGGTAATAATAGCTATTACTCACGAAGATGAAGTTTGCAACACGAGCACAAGACGAGTGACGTAATTTATTAAAGTGAGTAATAGCTATTACGTGCGTATTGCCATGTTTGTATCTAGTGACCAAACTTCCATGTAAAAAAAGAAGAAAGGAGCACCTCTGGTCCAAAAAGCCTATAATAAAAAGTTTCACTTTGAGGAAATCTGGGAAGATCTGAGACTTAGCAAATTACTAACCGAACTCATCTATAATATGAACACAATTTTTTCCAAGGTGTGAAAGTTTCAGTTTTTCATTTCTTTTATTTTGATCCGACTTTTGTTTTCTTGTGATTTTATTCGAAGGAACTGTTTTTAAAAGTTATTATGGGCAGTGGAAGCAGGAAAAAGCAAGTAGTAGCGTTTTTTATTAACTGAAAAATTAGTGCGCACTCAGCGTGGCCCCTAATTTTCATCCTCTAAAGACTTCGTCTTCAGCTGTACGTTCGAATGATAATAAGTACGTTCGAACTCTCGTTTTATTATGACGACTCCGTATTAAACTTAACGCAAAAAAAAAAAATTTTTAAAATACGCAGAGCAGTGTAAACCTTTCATTTATTACTGATATCAAACAGGCGTTAGAAATCTGACTTTGACATTTTTATCGTATCTTCTCAACATGTGCCGAAAAAACGAGATGTCAAAAATAAGTGACTGAAAAGTAGTGAAGTGACTGGGTACATAACTCGATGTCGCATTTTACTTATCGGTTAGCGTTTTCTTTTGACCGATATCCTTGACAAAGACGTCAATAAACGTCGAAACGTCGGCAGTTTATGCTTACTTAGCGGAAATGTTTTATTTGTCCTATTCTGGATAATCTTACTACGGATTCACTGACAATTTCTTCGCGAAGTTCTTCGTGCTTTAATTAAAGATTTTCTTCGCGATGTTTTACCCTTTGACACTTATGTTCTCCTGCTCTTTCTTTTGTGAACTGTCATGTCAAATTTGTCACGTTTTTATCATATTGCCAGTCACAAGCACTCAAGTACGTCAATAACGTACAGGACATTCCTTAGTGACCTTGATGCCAAAATATGGGGACTCGGATCCAATACACCATGCGCGTGTTCGTGGGTTGTTGCCTAGTCACATACTTCCGTATCGAATACATTTCTCCCACACGCATTTACGTCGAGTAACCGCAGTATCTCGTGAAAGTATCGGTAACATTGGAAGGCACGAATCACGAACCAAGTGCTTTCGGCCTCGTTCGTGATTCGTGGACAGTACGTAAATGTAACTGCACGTGGGTCTAACTATCCTACTTTCAAAAGGGCGCTTCATTTTCCGGCATGTACAGAAATTGCAATATACGAGGTATTGTGTTGCCATCCCCTCCTTTTGCGCTCCAAGGCCAGCAATGTAAAAGATAGGCAATGTCCTGTATGTTATGGAAGTATGTGCAAGCACTACGTTTATCTCGGGCAGATTCGATCCGATTGTTCCATCTGATTGGGCAAAGTAGAGAAAAAGTGTGAAGGCAAACATTGAAGATTTTAACGATTAGGATTGACTAGTAGTCGATCCCGTAGTAAAACAGGATCGAAATGTTGGATCCGATAAAATTGTAAACGAGAAACGAGATAAACAAGATCGAGATTTGAAATTGACATTTAATAGCTGTTTGGGTTCTTGATAATCTGATCGACGATATGCTAAGGGTATCTCCGAATTTACGGAAAACTTCTAGGAAGTTAGATCACACATAGGCGACTTGCGGTAAAAACATTCACGTGAATTTATTATCCTAAAATCTACATTTACATTGACAGAATTTAACCGCTTCATGAAAAACTTTGCGTAGAAATTATCAGTGTAAAAAGAGCTTTAGATAGACGACCATCTTCTTGCATTGAGTGCGCACTCGATTTCCCAATAGAAAACGCTATTACCACGCTTTTAATAATCTTGCCTTATCATAATTGAACTTACGTAACTTACGTTAACACTAGCATTTCGTGACACGTCTTCGTTGGACGGGTCATCGTCAGAGATTTCTTCTCTTACAGGATTGGTAAGCGATGGATTCTCTAGAGCTGCTAATAGTCGTTGCCTTTCCAATACGTTGTTCCTGGAATTCGAGATAACAAAAACAATTATGGAGCGATCTAAGTGAAAAAAATGTTAATGGATAGGTATAATCTAAAAATTAAGAGCACCTTTTATCCCATTTTGGGACACTCGCGTTTACGTGACCGCACCTAAACTGGTTTTCCACAAAGTTTTAAGCAGCTGTCAAGGGTGATATAGTAGATGTGTATGTAATAATGATATTCTTCCAAGTATTTTAAATTCTAAGAGGAGAACATCAAATATAGACTCAATTTTTTTTTAACGGTTTTTTCCTCACTAAACGGCCGGACAGCAGTTTTGCTGCCAGACAAAAGTCTTTATTATAATTATTAACCAAATTGCCCTTAAAAAAACTTACAAAAGTACTTCCTGATGTCTTCTTCTGCCGACCGCAGTCAGGTTTAATATGCCGCTCTGATGCTGGTCAAGAAGTAATAGTATTGCAGTGATTATGAACGCCACTAAGTCAAATAAGAAATAAATTAGAAATGTTCATAAGTGTATTTCGAGCGAATATACTTACGAATTAAACTAACGATAAAGAACACACTTAGAGCCCGATAACCAAACCGATCTACTATCCACCCAGTGATGATATTGACTATGGCCAAACCAAGATTTTGGATAGCCTGGCACCTGTAACATCAACATCACCCAGTTAAGAAATAAAGAGGTTAAGTTAAATACAAAAAAAGTTAGGATTCTTTAAAATCCCGCACAACTCCGATGGACAAAATAGTTTAATTACCAGCAAGTGCGGAAAGTAGTTATCTACCGCACGCAACTGCCTTGTTGCATTGCATGCAACAATGAAATGAAACGTACAAAAAAGCATGTCGCACTTACACTCCGTAAGCAGTTCCTAGTTGATACTCTGGTATTATCAGCGCAACCAAAGGCCACAAGCCACTGGCCAGAACAGAATAAGCTAGACCCAGTAATACCTAACACAGAAACAATAGTTAGTAACCACAATGCTGAAACGTTGATCAACCTTTAACTCAAGCCATTGCTTCAATGGTATTTCATCAATAGGTATTGATCCGATATAACCCCCATTACAGACAGATAAAAAGTGTCTTGTTTCTTCAATATTTCTTCAAAAATACTGAAACATTGGTTTGAGAAAAAGGAATTATAGGAAAAAGGATTATATATTGTAAAATTTAATCTGAAACAAACCACAAAATAAAACAGTTAATAGTAGAGTTGATTAGCATCCTTCTCGAGAGGAGATAGAAAGAGGTATTGTGGTATGAGGACAGTAAATAAAAAACTTCTACTTTACGCAGAAATTAGGCCGACGTTTCGACGTTTATTGACGTCTTTTTCAAGGCTATTCAATTTCAATGGATATAAACTGGAAAGTCAACTAAACAGTTGCGAGTTAAGAGATGAATAAGTGGCAACTTTTTTTGAGCAGTGTACCCCAACCATTGAAACAACCCAAATAAACTTCTCATTTACTTCAATTCCCAAGATAAATACTCACAATTCCAATGTAAGGATCTAGGTCCGTAAATCCCAAAAGCACATGAGCAATTACGGTAAAAACTGTAGAAATTAAAATCCACATCAGGTTCAAACCTGCCTTATCGATCAATAAACCGCAGAAAGGTGAGGCAATCCCTGAGATTAAGTAAATTAGACTGCTTATATGATCGGCCTCTTTATTGCTCATGTTGAATCGTGTGGTGAAAAAACCTCTGAAAGGAAACAATGAGTCAGAGAAGTTATAGAGGTTGTCGCAAAAAAGTAAGGAAATCCGTTAACCATATTTTGCATGGAGCAAAAAAAAAAGTATTTTATACAAGGTATACATGATGTCACAGTTTTAAATTTTGAAACGTTTTTGTAAATAAATAAATGGATAAAAACTTCTTTATTTACTTAAATATTATCTAGCATCGTCAACAAAACGTCCAGAATGTCATAAGACTAAATCACAATACAGTAGAAATCAGGACCTGAGTAAAACCACTGTCAATATTAACAAGCAAATGACCCTTGTGCACCCAGTGTATGGGGACATTGCCAGTAACATTTTTTTACCGTCCTTTTAAGACTTTGCTCATTCAAGTCTCTGATAGAATGTGGCAGATGATGAAATAATTTCAAGCACAGCACAAGATAGCTTTTGCTGGTGTGAGTATGTCGATGTTGAGGTCTAAGGCTGACTGTTACAAGTTCGGTTTACACTTTAGTTTGAAGATAAACAAAAGATTTTGACAGGTAAACAATGCAATATACGTCAAATCCGGAGTTTAAACTTCAGGTAGGGTTAAAACTGTTGATGTAAAAGGGCACCAAAGTGCCACTTTTACATCAGTTAACGTATAAGTTACGTTGTTATCTGTCAAAATCTGTTGTTTGCCTTTAAACTAAAGTTTAAACTGCACTTGTAAAAGTCGCTCTAAGTCCCTTCTGTTCCTGGTTCCAACTGCATGAAGTACGCCAAGTTTAATTTAACATGACTTAATTTAACATGGTAACTTCGATATTCATTTGTTAGCTCTTGTTTGTTATATTCTCTGTGGCACCAAATTGTATAACTTCTAGTACTAATTTTGTACTGCAGTACCCTGATTAGTTTTCTTATTAACTGAAACCTATTCTTGCTTCCTTCATTTTCGCTCAACGCGCCTCCATGTGAACAGTTAACAAAAATACGCAAACTGTGGGGCGCAAAACACGTACTCTATTTAGTGCTTTCATCTATTGTTGCGAAAAGGAATAATAGGCAATCGTGCTGAACGAATCTCATATTCAAAGAAAACCTGTTGTAATAAAACCTAAAAATAAAGAAGCCTACAGTTTTATTATCCTAGATAGGGAGAACGTCGGTATGCGATTTCTGATTTCCCTATTGGCGGTGCAGGGTCGCGGCGGATTAATGGTATGAATCCCTCGATATTATTGGCTGATGTCTGCATAAATTCATTCGTTCACCGGGCTGAACGAGGGTTCAAGTTCAGATTTTGTTGGCAACACAGTGGTACATGTGGATCGCTAGTAAAGTTGAATTGCTGTGGAATTTTTATTTTTTTTTTACTGTTCTCTCCGTAGTTAAAGCCACTAAGTTTACTAATTGCAGCCTTCTGTAACCTGAATACACTCATCTAGTTTAACAAATAATCCCAGAGCATCATCCCGTAAGAAATTCAGCCTGGTAATGCCCATATGGCAAATATGTCGTTCTGTCGACCTGTGACAGAGCGTATTAGCAAATCATGGAAACAGGTAAATGCTGTCTAGTATGACCATCAACTTCATTATATGATCCTTCCAGTCGAACCTATATTCCTAGGTTAAACCGGAGAACTCAGTTTGCTCTGTTTGGGCTGCCCCTTCGGTGCAGATTCCTTAGTATGTAGTAGGTGTTTTACTACGTTAAGATGCAGCTTTTTGCACGCATTGGCACGCTCAGTTATCTCAGCTATTTGCGGAGCAAGACCTACATGAAAGTTATATGATTTTACACAGAAAGATGTGATCCACATACGATCTCTGCTACAGGACTCATATAGGAACAGGTTAAAAAACAAGCAATAGAACCTTGAGAAATCCAGGTTGAGGTAGGGACAGTGTCTGGTACATGACTGTTAATTCTAATAAACTAGGTGCAACTTTTCAAGATGATGTAATCAGGTCTAATGTGTTACTAAGCTGGGTTTTGATTGGTGATAGCTTCACCAATCAAACCCCATGTGACACGCAAAGGCCTCCCACCAATCACAGAAGACCCCAGACAGACCCCAGCTCCCCTCAAAAATGTCCACCATCAACAATGCCTCAATCGCATGAGCAGTAGATAATTTTTTTCTAAACCCGAATTAACTGGAATGGTGACAACAAATTGTTGTTATTGTTATTCGTAGGGCACTTAACCCCAACTTTTTGGTTAACTGTTAATTATTTTTAATTCCTTTTTTCGGTAATATACAGGGTGACAACATAATGGGTGGTTGAAAACAAAATCTAATATTCTTTAGTCGATTTTAAGGGGGGTTTGTCATACATTTGTGTTACCGATGGAGCTTCGTAAAAAAGTTACAGGGGGTTGAAGTTAGAATTTCAAAATGCATATGTCTTGATTATTTCAAAAACCTAAGAGATATTGTAATCAAATCTGGTACGTTTTGACTGATATGGAAGGTGAAAAAATGGTGTCCAACTGGTTTTTCAAAAATGAAATATAATTTTTTCCATTTTCCATCTACTTCTGAAGAAAAAACCCACTTTTTGTTTTTTATTAATACAACGCACCGCTTTCGAGTAAATTAATAAAAACCATTGTAATATAGTCGTCCCGCCCAACGCATTTCATATTTCCCCAACGATTTTTATTTATTTACTCGAAAACGGTGCATCGTACTCAAAAACCTGAAGAGGGTTTTTTTTCTTCAGAGACGAATGGAGAATTGAATTATTAGACTACATTTTTCGAAAAAACCAGTGGCGTACTACTTTTTCTTTACAAGTAGTAAGCGTCGACGTACTTCTACGTGCGCCACTGACATAAATAAAAATAATTTTTTATTGCAAAATGTGAGCCTTCCATAACAGTTAAAAGGTACCAAATTTCAATAAAATATCCCTTACGCTTTCGGCATAATCAAGACATATAAGTTTTAAAATTCTAACTTCAACACGCTGTAACTTTTTAACAAAACTCGATAGATAACACAAATGTATGACAGACCCCAATTAAAATCGACCAAAGAATATGATATTTCATTTTCGACCACTCATTTTGACCCTTAGTCTGAGGAATATTAAAGCTTTTGTTCTCCCTGTTCCCGTGATAAATTTTTTGGAGCGTGATAGTCCGGGTAGGTTCTCCCACCAGACCTAGGACTTGGCATTGCTCCATTTCTGAAGTTCAGCCTTGACCAGATAGAATGGGACTAACAGGGCTCCGGTCCTACGAATGCAGAGCCCGCCTCCCTCCTAGCTAGAGAGTCGGCCCTATCATTGCCTTCGTGACCACGATGGCCCGGAATCCATACCAGTGTGACGCTGTTCGCTTTTTTCTCCAAAATGTGAAATATTAGAAAACTGGTATTAATTTTGCTCAAGGAATCTATGGTTAACGGACTTGCCTACTTTTTTCTACCCCCCTGTATATTTAGACTTAATAATTACTTACTGAGCTATGGTAATAAATGGAAATATTGCGTTGTAGTACGTAACGCATATACAGGAAACTAACCAAAAAGAAGCTCTGAAGTGTTTTACGTCTGTCAGTTTCACTATTTCGCCACTTTGAGAGGTAGCCCTTGACGTCATCCGTTCAGCCCGTTTGTCCATATACCCCAATATCAATGAACACAACATGGATAACAGACAAGTGGTTGAAGCTGAAGGACATTGCACATATTAATTTCAATAACATTCAAACATTGAAATTCATAGATTTACCTAAAAGTAAGGAGAATCCTAAAACACTTGTGCCAGTTGACACGTGCGACACCCAATCGTAAATTGGTTCCATAGCCCAAAAGTTTGCGGTACTGCCCATTCTGGCAAAACTCATTTGGAGACCGAAAACCATGTTGAGCTCTTTTCCTTTGAACCATAATACAGCGTAATTATTTTGAGCTACTGCCAATGATTCCGAGCCGACACTAAAATACTATTAACTTTAATTACACACCCCAGAAACCCCCCAAATAGCATTTCTGCATATAAATTTATAATTATAAAGAGTGGTCCGCCGGGAAGTGCATCGATCGAATATGGAAAAATTACTGCCTTTACGAAAAATCTGAAAATTGGGTATTGTACTAAAGTTGGATTACAAATTTCGATTCTTCTATCAGTTTTGTAATTTTCGTCAAATGAACCGTGCTCCTAAAGATAACCATGACTAACTGAGAATTTTCAGTTTTTTAATATAAAGCGCGAAAACTCCAATTCTCAACCGGAATAAACATCAGATGATAAATATTAAAGACTCTTTAATTCTCTCTGTTAAACTCTTCTGTTAAAGAGAAGATAACTTACCCAAAAATGAATCTTCCCAATATTAAAATCCAATACTGTTTTAGGTACACAGCAAAAGTGAAAAGTAACTGTCCTAGTAAAGTGAGGCCCATGAAGAGACTAGAACCTGTTCTTATTCCGAATACCCTAACAAATAGAAACAATATTTTAATAAAATAAAAGTTACTGGATACCACTGACAAAATGTTTTTTTCTAATTTTGACATATAAAGTGGCACTTTTCAATACTGATGACAGTAACGTAACGTCTTACTTTTCGTAACTAGTTAAAAAAGTAAAATCTTTTGTAACTGGTGATGAAAAGTTATTGTCACCACCAGTTGCAGGTTTCGGTTGTGGCACACCGTTGCTACAATTTTACGGTATTAAGTAGATACAAAGGGGTTTAAAAGTAAATATTGAAATTTAGTAATAATAATTCTCTCTCTAAGTAGGTATTTGTAGTCAAAATTAGAAAAAATCTTGTATGAAACACGTGACGAAAAGCCTTTTTTGTGTATCTCATTCAAATTGCGGGAACTCGCTGCGCTCGTCCCGCAAACATTCATTCGTTACACAAAATCGGACTTTTCGTCTAGCTATTTTGTACACCATTCCCTAATTAAGGATATATGTATATTATTTCTGACATTTCTATTATTTTTCCAAATTTTCACATAAGAATAAAGAAATGTCATTATTCCGTTTTGTAAATTTTAAACCCACTTATTTTTTTATTTTCCCAGTATTCCTGTCTTATTCTTTTCTTTATTTCTGTATTGCGTGCAATACGGGATGTTCATTATAAAACTTCATCTAGTTGGCTGTGAAATGTCAAAAGAAAAGGATGGAGGAACAAATAGTAGATTATGTCACTAGGAGTAAAAGTGGGTCTTTTCGTGCTGAGCCTAGAGATTGACGGCCGAAGCGAAGCTGAGGCCTGCAACTGGGCGAAGCACAAAAAGACCTTTTACTCCGAGTAACATATACTATTTTTTTTTCAAGCATGCAATAAATAAGAAATCTGTTTAAAAGTGGTTCAGTTTTGCAATTTTCTCTCATCCTCTTTAAGCGGGTCTAGGTACTTACCCAATTGTGTATATTATTTGTAAAATACATAGAATATGTTAGAATGGTGGTTTTCAATGTTCAATGGTTTTAATGTATTAAATAATAACCAATGATTATGGTAAACTGAGAATTTGTAGCATTATTTTCAATACTAAATTAATAAATGTCACATTGACAGATATGAAATGATAATGACACATTGACATGACATTTAACAGACGATTTCAGAATTCGAGAACCTATGCGATTTCGACTAATAACGGTTTCGGATGGTGCTTTTGAGTGCTCTGAGAGTATTTCTGTCCTTTGTTTTTTCAACAAGAATGTAAAGATGGCAATACACTCAGATCGGTTTATCTGCTGTCATCTATTATTAAAATAATTTTGGTGAATGAAAATCGTTTATATATACACTAGCGGTGACTTTTGACTTTACTTTTACTGCCTAGGACTTTTTTGCTACTTTTTTGGTCTCAGGATTTGAAAGCCCACTTTAGGTGTGCGTATGGAGAAAACAAATGACGTACTTTTAGTCCGCTTGAAAAAAAAAGTCCATTTATTTTGATTATGTCATCCTTTTCTGTCAAAATGTCATAGCCTGCTAGATGAAGTTTTATAATGAACACCTCGTACTTCTCCCTTACTTCTATTTTTATCCGAGTATTTCCGTCAGTAGTCTCCCCTTGCTTTATAATACTTACTAAAGGATCAAACATACAGGGTGTTCATTATAAAACTTCATCTAGCAGGCTATGAAATTTTGACAGAAAAGGATGACATAATCAAAGTAAATGGACTTTTGTTTCTCCATCCTTTCCTTTTGACATTTCACAGCCAACTAGATGAAGTTTTATAATGAACACCCCGTATTATTATGAAGTTGTTAAGCGTTGTTTTTATTTGGGCAGACGTTTCAGACATAGGAAAAGTCCCAGTCAAAAACAACACTTAACATAAGCTCTGCTTAAAGCAATCTGCTCAAATAGAATTAGTCAATTATGTTGTTTTAATAACGTTATGATTAAACCCAAAAGCTTTAACAAAGTGTGCCCTTAACACTGCAATGACTCCAACTAAACTTATGAGATGCTGGCCCATATACACTAGTAACTAACCTGTCAATTAGAAAGCCTCCAATAAAACACATAATAACATTTGGCCAAGAGTAGATGGAATACAAAACTGTAAATTGTGTTTCTGTTATATTCAAATCCTGCTTGAAGTGATCTTGCAAGGCACTTGGGTTATCATAGCAAAAATAAGAACCTAAAAGTAAAATAATTCTAGAAAATATTTGTCTTTGAAGTGACAGTTACTTCATTATGTTTGTGGTGTGGATATACAGAGAGTTACAAGAAAAGTAGGCAATTATGTTAACCAGAGATTCAATATTTTTAGTAGCAATTCTGCATTTTGTTTATTTTTTTTACTAAGTCAAGTATTATTCCACTCAAGTTTATTGATATTTGATGCACATCTTTAATACAAAATGCAAAATAGTACTAAAAATGCCAATTATTTATCCTTGAAGAATCTGTGGTAAACAAATCAGAGTATTCTTTCAGAAAATACTTTGATTTGTGACTATTTGAAACAGACTACCTTTGTAATACATAGGTACTTTACATAGCTAGAAACGATTTTAAAAAGTAAACATATTCAACTTACCAAAACCCAAGAAACACATAAATATTAAAGCTATAAAACGGTGGGCTTTCCCACTTGGATGGCAGCATAAGAAATATGTCCTATCACAGCATGTTTCATCATTCCTTACCGTTACATGGATATCTGATGAATCTCCTTCTATCTCACCTTCCATAATGAATGACTGTATCTACACTTTCCTACAAAAAAAATTCAAATTAGACATGTTTTAGTAAATTAAGTTGGAGTGAGAATCATTGCTACTCATATAGGCTGATCTCTATAAGATAGGCCTTCAATTATAAATTATCACATTTGAAAACCATTTTAAGCTCTTTAAAATAGTAGAAACATACTTTTTTTATATATATTAATTTAATAGAATAGTCAATATAAAGAATTTGCTACTCCACATTACTGAGGTAAAAGAACATTTGCCAATAGCACTGTGTTTCCAATTTAAAAAGACAATGCATTCAAGGTCATAGAAATTCTTGCTGAAAGATCAAAGAAATTTAAATAGCAGTCCAGTTTTATTAAAGAACCTACACATAGTACCTATATAATATTCCTACTCCTTGTGACAAATTTTAGGTGAGGTAAGTCCAACAGAAATCACCATTACAGGTGAGACAATTAGCTATTTATTCAAGAAACTGCTACCAGTCTGTAAAATGTTTGTTTTAAATAAATACAACTGGACAAAGAGGAAATGTGGGAGGACAATTAATTTTTCAGTTTTGGGGGGTCTTCTGTGGGATTTGATTGGAAACAAATTTATTTGATATTTCCCCACAAAAAAGGCCTCTAAAATAACTAATAGCTGTCCAATCTCCAAAAAGCATAGGCTAAAGTGAAGCTTTAATAGCTATATTATTTTTTATATTCTTTATGGAAATGTTTATCTAAACCACACTTTCTCAATGAACAAAGAACTAAAGAAGTTGCATAAACCTGCCCTATATATTGTCTTAATTAGTAATAACTACAAAACCTCCATCTTCTGTATCATACATAGAGTTACCAGCTTTAAAGAAGACTCAACAGGTGCCACGCCCACTTTTTGGTAAATTGTGACTTAAATTTCCCTTCAGTAGGTACTAAAAGTTTGCTAAAAACAACAAGTTTTGAATTTCATTCACCACCAAATGTTAATTGAATTAATATTTCTTGAAGCAGATATTTTGTTTTTAAAGAACTTGGATTTTTTTACAACTCATAAAAGCTCAAAGTACAATGTCCTAATATAAAGTACTGTCCTTTCCAATAATGGATGGTTGGCAACAATAGCAACAGCTTCCAAATAAAAATAGTTTACGGCTCGCTTCAGCTTACTAAAGTTGCTGTGTTGTTGAATATTTATCTATTTCCTGGCATGAAAATTATCATTTCTGGAGAAAATACCAAGTAATCCGGGGCCTGGAGACCTTATATCAAAAACCATAATCTCCGGGTGAAACCGGAGAGGTGGCACCCCTAATCATACATTTTCTATTTCTAACTTCTTAGGCCTTTTGTTTAACATTGAAAACTAAAAGCCTGAAAGGAATGGAAAGAAAAGGACCCTTTTAATCAGTAATTAAATAAGTATCTCATTGTTTTTTTTTTTTTGTACTACCTACTAAAACTAAAGTATGTTTGCTACAGAACTTACTAGACAAAGAAACAATTTATAATTGCTTACCTATATTATTTATAGTAACTGCACAAAGTCATAAAACAGATCATTTGAATTTGAAAAATGATTAAAAATTAAAAATTATTTCTATTATTATGAAAGCAAATTGTTTTTGTTTGATTTTTGATTTGATATAAAAGTCAAACGTCCAAGACGGTCCAATCGGTCCAAGGCCCCAATTCTCCAGATTCGAATTATAAATCGATTCGGGTGAACGCTCTAGACGGATTTGAGAGTATTCCCATCCTTATATTCTTACCGAGAAAACAAAGGATGGGAAGAGACTCAGAGCGGTCTAGACTTGTAACTCAGTTACGATGTTAAGTTTTCCCCTTCGACAATTCGGGTCCCAGACGATCCTCAGAGACCAGTGAGTTTTTACTATTAGACTCAAACATTGCTAATATTGCTATACGTTGCAAGTTGCAAGACGGACTCTGTTAAACTCTGTTTCCAAAACGTCCAAGATTCTGCTTTCTGACCATCTCTTTCCACCTTATGGCCTCTGATAAAGTTAGCTCTCTTGTGGTTTTACCCACTGGCAACTCGCGTGGCACCTTTTCAAAATTGGACTAAATTTGTCCAATTAAAAAAATTTGCGGGTATTTATTTGGTATTTCGTAACCCCAGTCCTAACTACATGGCATGGAATAAACCAACGAGTCAATAGGTTAAGGTGTATTTAGCTCAGATGAAAGTATATATTTATTGTCCATTTCAAATAGATATTCATCTAGTAAGCTGAGAAATCCACATATAAATCACACATTTACATGGATGGAATAGGAAGAATCTATTCACATTATAAATTAGGTAAAACTAACATTAAAATAAAATAGTTTAAACTAAGGATTTTGATTCAATTTATGCAGTCTACAATTAACAATTAATTCTTGTATGTACTATCATCTATAAAATAGCAGAATGCCTACAGCTGAACAGGTTCAACTAATCTGTCTATTTTAAGATAGAGTTTAAGTATCTAAACAAGTCTATTTTAAGATATGTATTAACACAAAAAAATGTCAAAAAAAGCTGTAAAAAATATTCAAAAATTAAAACAAATTAATACGAATTAAGGAAAAGATAAAAATTGGTTATCTTTTTAGTTTAGATTAATTGATAATTGTTGTGAATAAATGCTCTTATGGAAACATATCCATTTAATTCTCCCTTAATGTTACTTTAGTTTAGTTTAATGTAATTTAATTTGTGGATTAATCCACCTTTACATCTAGAGTTTTGGCCCTCTTTTTTAGTAGAGTCTTCCAAAAAAAAGACGGCAAAATATCGGCATTTATTTGCTCTGTCCATATCCCCTAGGTCTTAGGTGTGGTATTTCAATATGACATTTGATATTTGAGGTTATAAATCTTTTGACTTTTGTCCGTCTAAAAAAAAAATAAACTCAGCTGTTTTCATTTGAGGTA
Source organism: Taphrorychus bicolor (assembly GCA_951812265.1). Classification (NCBI taxonomy): domain Eukaryota; kingdom Metazoa; phylum Arthropoda; class Insecta; order Coleoptera; family Curculionidae; genus Taphrorychus; species Taphrorychus bicolor. The sequence continues at coordinate 11,313,214 of OX638299.1, read as the reverse complement.
GAAATTGTTGCAGGTCCTACCATCAATCTCCTTAGATTTTTGAGGAATGTGGTTTTAATATCCATATTCGATCTAATTTTAGTCGGCAAATATCAGTGTAAAGTGATAAACACCCAGGCACCTCCAAAATGAACGAGCCTGAGGGAAGTCTGTGGTGTTACCTACCATATCCAGCCCTGTATAAAATATTCCAACATCTCACATACAAAGAGCTGCTCACAGTGGGCAGAGTTTGTAAATATTGGCTACAAGTCAGCAGAAACGACCTTCTTTGGAGGGATTTGTTTTATCGAAACTTTTTAATTGATAGATCTGTACCTGTGGTTGTAGGTAAGTGGAAACCCACATATTAATGAGGAATAAACAATAAGTGTGGTTTCTGAAGTGTGTGCTATGCCATTTTTTCGACTTGATTATTTTCAGGAAAATCTTGGCACTCTGAGTTCAAAAGACTTAGTTCTGAAATCCCAGTTGTTCAAACTGAAACCTTAGTGGAGCATTCTCATCAAGTTTTACATGTGAGTTTTTCACATAATGGGAGATATTTTGCCACTTGTTCCAAAGATGGATATGTTATTGTAAGTATTGACTTGTAAACTTGAAACTTTCAAGTTTCACTTGAAAATGAGCAGATATTCCACTGCTTGAAATGTTGTGTAAAAAAACTCAATAAAGACAGTGGAACTCCAAGATATTTTGCTTAATAGTACATCATTGTCTACTACTTTTAAACATTCAAAAAAGTTGCTAGAGATCTATGAAAATGTGTATAATGTTATTATCATAATAATAAACTGAATAGACTTCTTTTCGAATTATTGGTTACATTTACCAGACTCACTTTCCAGTGGCATAATGTCAGCAGATGGGTGATTCTCTAATTGGAGTAATAATTGAGTGCAAAGTTCAGCAAAGTCACTGCTATATTATTCCTGTTAGACAATCAATCTGTTGACTTTAAGGTGGTAGAAAATCTGTAGGGTGAACCTAACCATTGTTTAAGTAATGAATTAATGAAAAATGCTTTATTGTTGAATTAATTGATTAAGCTTACATTTCTTATAAAATGTGTTCATTGAATTAAAAGAGAGTTAATAAGTATAAAATGTAGTTAAGGTTTTTAATGGTTCCTGACCAAAATGTGTTACATGTTGTGCCTGTACTTCTTGTCTTTACATGTAGTTTTAGTTTTATTTTAAAATGACTGGATTTATGGCCTATAGATGGCACAACATTTGTTCCTTTAGTTTCCTTTGGTCATTTCATCTTGAGGACACCATCACATACATGGAACGGAACGGAGCAGAAATGTCAATAACATCATTACACATGTCAATAATGTCATTACACATGTCAATTCCTATTTTAGCTTTTATCTGATTGGTTTAAATTCAACTGTCAAATTATGCTCCATTCTGCTTTTAATCAAATTCCCGTGTATGTGATGTCACCCTCAGAATTTTGGCTTTAATAATAGCTGACAGACAAAACTGGTTGTCATTTATCATAAACATTAAAATTTGCGCAATGTATATGATTTTTTTCCCACCAACCATCTCAAAGTTACTCCCACCACTAATACTGATATTTTATTTTATTTTATTTTCATCACACAATTTGTATGATAAAATACTTTTTAAAATTGAAGATTTGGAATTCAGCCTATCCGGCCTCCATAAGATATAGCATCAATATGAAGAAATTTAAGTGGAAGTACACACAGTATTCCCAATTTAATGAAACAGACACATTACTGCTAGTGTCTGGGGTACATTTTGGAGCAACTCACAGTACTTCGGGAGAGATAGCTGTTTTTAATTTAGGTACAATATATTTAGATATAGGCTGTTTCAGAATAGTATGGCCATGTTTTAGAAGGTTATAGAAGTCTTATAAATTTAGTGCGTATAAACTCCTATCCATAAACGCACCATTTTTAAGATACAGGATATCAAAGAAAGACGCTACACCACTTTCAAAGGTTTTGCTGTTTTCAAGCCCCTAAAGAAATTGAACTGAAACCCATTAAAACAGCCTTTTGCTGTTTTCAACCCCCCTAAAGCTTGGCAAACCTTTCTGATACACCCTATATGAAGCCAAAAACTATGATTCTAAAGGATTATTGATTTTTAGACGGCTTTTTTCTACAATGTCGCGTTGTCAACAAGCCATATGACATTTTCGGCACATGGTACAGTGATCAATACCTTTTGTCTGGAGACCTTCACTGGTTGGCACATTTGGTTAGCAGTTCTCATTTGTGGTTAAATCGGGCCTCTCAAGAGGTCGATTCTGAATTAGTGAGTGTTTTTTTATTAGTAAAAATGATCTACTACATGTTTAGTAATAAAAGCCAACAAATTGACTAAAGGATTTCAATAGAAATTGTTGGTATTAAAAAATCGATGATACTGAACGTATACATATCATTATGGAATAGTTATTTCCTAATCTAATCTCTTACAGAAAATGCTTCTTTGGATTTTCCCTTCTATCTTGTTAATAACTGAAATTACCACAAAACCACTGAAATATAAAATCCATGTATCAGTTAGGCTATCATTTTCTTAGGTCCCCATCACTCATGGCCTGTTTAGGTTCTACAACAAAAACGCTAGTTCTATTAGAGCCATAATGATTGCAAATTGCTTACCAAATTCTGAAAATGTCAGCCTAGAAGAGACGGAGTATATGGGAGTTCCAGTGGATCAAGGAGTTATCTTTGAGCATGGGAACCCTGTCAGTCATAGGGACATGGCCAATTTACCGAGTTGTAGCAAGTCAGGTAGGTACATTCTCTTAAGGGTTAGTCTACCATATTTCTGTGCCTCACTTTGTAGTGGTAAACTTGATGGTATTTTTTCTAATCTTAGGACAATAATTATTTTTGTTTTCTCACAATTTTAGAATTATATGCTGTCCAAGACAAGGACACTTCGGACGCTCTGTATGCATGGTATTAATAAATAAGTGAAAATGTTTTCTTGTTTAAAATTAAGGGGCGTGTTTCATATATAAAAATAGTTATTTGAGCCCTTATGGGCCTTTACAAGGGGTGCTAAAAAAGTAGTTTTAATATTGTTCTTAAAAACGGTAAAAGTTTTAGAAATGAGTTTTAGGACATCAAGTCACACTCTAAATGATTTTTTTGTTTTGGTGTACGCTTGTAAAACCCTGAAATATATTTCACATTTTATTTTCTTACAGTTCTAAACGAGATTCCAATGGTAAACCAACTACGTGATAATGACGAATTTGCGAATCCGATCTGGTACAATTCAGAGTATCGTAGAGTGGAAATAGAACGGAACGAAGAAGCGGGCGAAGATAGCGATTACGATATGGACGATAATAACAAAGACGAGGGTTTTGACGACGATGATCGGTCCACCTCCAGTGATGAAGTCGATTCTTTGAACGACAAATATTTGATATTTATAACGGGAAGCAAAACGTATACTCCGCATCAAATAGGTAAGTCGTTTGCTCCTCGATTCTCAATACACAGGGTGTACCAAACGTCACCCCAAGAACGTATTTGACATGTTTTGTTTTATCAAATTTCCCATTCCCAAATTTAATTCGTTGTACCTATAAAATTTTATACTTTTATCAAAACCTAGTATAACTGACACTGACACGATGTTAAGTCATGAAGTTTAGCAGCAAGCAGCAACAGAATTGGAACCTGCCTAATTCTGAGCAACTTTATCACAACTTTTCGCTTGTAATATTTATCTTTACAGTACCGTCAAGAAAAACCTGGTTTGTCCATAAAGAACTCTTTAATTGCCGACGATCAGTGTGTCATTCAAAAGATTCAAAAATATAACTTTATTTTTTTTTAAATTTACATTGACATCTTACTGATAATAAAACTACCTCCCTAACTAAGTATATCGGTAAAGCTAAAGCTGCTTATCTTACTCTTTATCCATCATTCTCCAACCTGAAAAAAACATTGGTTTTCTATATAAAAGAAAAAATGCATTTGGGAATTTCATAAACAACATGTTCTTCAGTGTATGCGACTGGTCGCACCCCCATAACATACAATGTTTTCAAAAATACAGTGTTGCTTGACTGGCTTATAACACTTAAATTTGGACAGCACCATTTGAATTTTGAATCTCTGTTAGTTTCGTTTCTATTCTTTAATTCACGGCACATCAAGGTTGCGTGACATCGCTCACAGATCCAGCTCTTAATGCTACCTCGACATTCAAAGGCCTTTCCAAAGCGACCACCGTTCTTAAATAACGTCAATATTACAGTCGCAAGCAGTAAAAGACATACAAGATTTGGAATTGCAGTCCAAGTGTGCATACAAGTGAGAAAAAGCAAACATTGAGTGGAACAAGTCAATGCGTACGTTCCGCCGACGGCAGCAGTTTAGAAGTTTAATCAGCGAACGCTGAAAATCGGCACCTGATTGGCCAATTTCAGGGTTCGCTGACTAAACTTCTCAGCTGCTGCCGTCGGCGGAACGTACGGAAGATTTGTTCCATACCTAGGAATCTCACTTGAATTTATAAAGATTAACATATGATAGTTTGTTCACTGTAGCCACCTTGATATGTTTAGAAATTATTAAATTTACCGAAAATTGTACCAAATTACCTTCCAGGGTACTAAATTCCAAATTAGGTCATAAAAATTAATAAAAATTCAAATAATTTACTTCTGACGGAGACCGTAGAATAATAATAAAATAAATCATTTTACTTATCTCACTCTAGCTTGTCAAGAATGTCAACATATTGGGATTCAACTCCGTTTACAATGTATGTATATGTCATATGTGAAATTGACAACTGACGTGAAAACGTGTAGTTTTGAGTATTTTGACAGATCCCAGATGCTCTCAGCGTGTGCGCGTAAACTGTGAAAGTTGTACTAGACACTTTGCTGCGAGTACTATAGTACTAAATGAGTGAGGTGAATGATATAGTACTAAATGAGAAAGAACTAGATCTAGTACAATTACCATCAGAAAATTATGGTTGTTTTACACAAAGTTTTAATCTGTTGTAGGTGAGACGTAAGAATACACGTAAGAAGCTGGGCACCTACGGTCAGACTAAGAACTGCTTTTATGCTTAGTTGTCATGAAAATAATTACTGTGATTTTTAAAGAATACTTTCATTGTCAGAAACATTTTTACCAAATAAGGCCAAAGGACAAATTTAATCTTTTGTCCTCCCACTTTGAACGCGTTGCACTTCAGTTATTCTTTTTGGCCTTCTCTTATGCATTTGCCAATTCATTCAGAGTTTAAAACTTTGGCAACCTTAGATTCAGCTTTAAGTTCGCCCTACCCTACCCTTTATGCTCTATTATAGAGACCTACTTTTCTAATTATTGCGCATCGAGGTTCTGTAAACGAAGCCCCCAGTTACACCCACATAATGAATAATTAAATATAATATGAACATAACAGTAGAAAGGGCAGCTCGAAAACCCAAGCTTAAAATAAAAAAAAGCGCATGCGCATGCGCAGGAGTCCAAGTTCCGCCTCTTAATTTTGAGAAACTCTGAGAGTAATTGCCATCTTTGTATTCTTATTGAGAAAACAAAAGACAGACATAGTCTCAGTGCACTCTATACCCGCCATCCGAAAACGCTGTTTGTTTGCTGGGCGTGTCATTGCGCATACAGATGGGCGCATTAGCAAAAATTCGACCTGGTTTCTATAGGTCCCTCGACGCTGCACTTTCAATCCATGGTAAAATATTGTCGCTCGTAGTATATAACTAGTAGGAATAAGGTTACACCCCGGCAAAAGTAATGTTTAGAAGGGAAATGAAGCTTCTTGGGGATTTCATGTATGGATCACCGGATCTTTTCTCTTTGCGACTTTGAGAATTCTTCGGACAAGCCAAAGTAGGAGGTTAACATTGCTCATGAGCAAATTAGGAATAAACTGCGAATGCGGCTGCGAAACTGAGCCTAAAGTGGGAAGGCCCTTATGCAATTATAATGAAAATTAAGGGCGTGGTCTAGAAAATGCACCTCTTAAAAATAAAGGTTGTTCATTTGGATTGATTAGCAAAATACTATGGAACTCTTGTCTGTTCGGGTAAGAGTAGGGCGGTATTACGGCAAGGGGTTACTAGCCGGAGCCAGCTAGTCTGAATCGACCTTCGACGAGCTGTCCTCTGAAGACGCGACTTGCAGTTTATGATTTATTACCTTGTTCACACTATTTTGGTTCAAAGGTTTCCTAACATTGTTAGAGTAATGTTAAGAAAGTGTTTAAACTGCTAGTCAATTGCTTTGCAACACTCGATTTTTGCACCAAGTTTGACAGAGCATATCTCTAAAACGGACTAATGGTTTCTTTGATCGAGGCGAATTTGAGAAGAACCGTCCTTTTACTAATCTACGTGGTATGTTTAAAGAAGATAAGTTGTTCAAGTTAAACTGTACATAGTTGAAAATAAGGTGATTTTGCTTACACTTCGACACACAACTGATGTTCGGGTTTTTTTCGACAATTTTGCCTAGTTCCATAAATATACCATATTTTCGAAAAGCTAAAACTCTAACGACGCTTGCGTCTGATGTTTTATTGTTTTCTTTTCTTTTTAGGATTTAAGAGGATTAAGCCCTTTGTTTTTCCCAAAAAAATGGACCCAGGCCCAACTTTAAAAGAACGGCTAGTCCTGCGAGAACAGAGAAAAGAGCAAATGCGATCGGCGAGCCCGTCGCAAGATCCAGATTGGCTAGATTTTGACAAAGTAGCCGACAAGTTTGATAAAGTCGATCACTTGATTGATCTTCACGGACATATAGTTGGAATGGGATTAAGTCCAGATCACAGGTAGGTAAACATCGAACTAACTGAAACTATTATATTTTCTATTCTAAACCGGTCCGCCAGATTAGCTCTCTCTCTTTCTCTCTCCCTCTCCCTGTCTTTCTCTTTCTTTCCAGCTGCCATGAAGCACTTAGTTATCTTGTGAACTTGTTAAATTGATTGAATTACAAAGAAATTATTTATTTTATTTTCAAGGTTTTTAACTGCGTACTATGGTTTTTATGTCGCTTTAGGTATCTGTACGTCAACAGTAGATCTTGGCCGGAAAACTACGTCATCAATAATCCCTTGGATCCGCCGCCAATAGCCCAAGAAATCGATATTCACGTGATCGACTTAGTAACGCTCAAGCAGGTGGGCACAATGCTGCGTGCTCATAAAGCGTACACTCCTAACAACGAGTGTTTTTTCATCTTCCTAGACGTGTGCAATGAATATGTTGCTAGGTGAGTTCATATAGTACGAGATTTTTAATTTATAACAAAAGTTTAAGTAATTCGGTGTACAGGTGTCCCAGTTGTAAGTGTCAAAAAAGTTACTGAGATACAAATGTTAAAAATTAAAAAAAAAATCTGTTTTTTTCAGAATTAGAGTTCATCTGTTATCGGTTTTATAAAGGGTGTTAATAAAAAAAAGCCTCGTAGCAAGCCATGGAATTAAAACTCCGGTCTGAGTTAAGTTCATAAAAACATGAAATTCGAAACATTTTATGACATTTTCGACTTTCAATTTTTATATGTCATTTCAGACCTACTGTTCTATTTCGATGGCCTACTGTAGTTTTTTTTAAATGAACGCATGATATATGACATTTAAAACTGGAACGTGTATATTTTATGAAACAGAATTATATTATATGTCTGTTATGAAAGAAGAAAAAAAAGAAATATAACTATTTTTAGTGGGGCCAAGGACAAACATGGTTACCTGTGGGACCGACATTATGGGGTGTGCTTAGCCAAATATCCTCATCACGATGTGGTCAATTCGGTAGCCTTCAATCCAAAAGACCCGCAAATGCTAGTCACCACCTCGGACGACTTTAAAATAAAAATCTGGCGATCGAGGACCAGAGTTAAAGAGCTGGGATTGGACGTCCGAGAATTTCCCATGGGCGTAGAGTTGCGGAAAACTACCCAGAAAGATGGTAAGTCCAGAAAAGTAATATTTGGATCAGATTTTTAACTTAGTTTTTCGCTGCTGGAGCATTTTGGCTATACCTCTACCTGTTCTAAACATGATCTGATGATAATTTGCTCACTTTGTGGGTGAGTTCCTTAATTTGTGGGAATGAGAAATATTTGATGGTGAATGCATTAACCGCTTCTTCGGTTGTCGAAAATTGTTGATCACATAATTTATTTTTGGTTTTCGGGAATAAAAAAAGTCATTGGGTGCCAAATCAGGACCATACGGCGGATGATGCAACAATTTGATGTTTTGGCTTGTCATAAATTCCTTTGTTTAAGCCGATGTGTTAGGGCTCGCGTTATTACGATGAAGAATGATGACGACTCTCCTTCCGTATTTTTTTTTTTCGAGTTTCTCCTATAACTTCTCGCTAACAACCGATTTTCTGAATTCTGAATTTTTGAATGGTGTACCATTCAAAATGGACCGAACTCGTTGATCTAAAGCCACGATGAGGACCACGTACGAAGTTAAAAATTGACTATTCCCATCCTTTGGTTTCTTAACAAGAATGTAAGGATAGCAATACTCTCAGAGCGGTCTCTCGAAAACGCTATTTATTATAATAAAGAAAAGTCAGAAAATCAGAAAACGTCATGCATACGTCGGTGCTTGGATTTGACAATAAATGGTGCCCCAAGAGAGATAAGCTTAACGCAGATACCGTAATGTAGAAAGAGATGATCAGAAAAAAGAATGTTAAAGGTCTTGGAAACAGCGTGTATTTCGGCGACGTATAGCCATACTTGGGTCTAGTAGTACAAAATCACTGGGTTATACCAATTTTTAACTACTATAATGAAATCTTCGATTAAAAACAGTTGAAGCGTGGAAATTTGACACTTTATGAAAGTATGAGACCTTATACGGGGTGTTCACTATAAAACTTCATCTAGTTGGCTGTGAAATGTCAAAAGAACAGGATGGAGAAACAAAAGTCTATTTATTTTGATTATGTCATCCTTTTTTGTCAAAATTTCATAGCTTGCTAGATGAAGTTTTATAATGAACACCCCTTTCATTGACAATGACAGACTTGACAGGCCGTCTTCTCGCAAGATCAGTTAACTTTATAGGTTTCCTCATTTCCAAGAAAAATAAAGAAACAGCTATTGTGACGTCATAACAATTCACTTTAATTAACGTTAAATGTTAATGTGCGATAAGTATACTTAATTATTATAACTTTGGGGTTTATTTAGACATATTTAACACATGCAAAGTAATAGTTTTATTCAGAATACTTCTTAAATATTGGAAATAAACTTGACAAAACGTTAGGAAATAAGAAAATAGGGTTAGAATTAAAACTCATTAGGTGATAGCAGAGTTAAGCAGAGACAACAACACAAGGTTTTTTTCCTATTTTGCATTTTTTGTCCCGAATTTTAAAACGAACGAAAATTTGATATTGTTGATGTTGATGTGTTGATTGATATAACACATATGATATAGTATAGAGCCTGAAATTTCTAAAAATGGACTTCACTCTGTAATATAGTAATAATGTAATATTTATTAATAATATCAACATAAAATATCATCATCATTGTAAAGTATCAAAAACCTTAACAAAACTCAATTATAATAAAAAAAATTAACCCAGGCTTTACAAAAGATAGGGGAAATGGCGGAAAATGAATTCTTGTGATGTTGACTGACATATACAGGTGGTTCTCTCTCTAAGAAATAAGGTAACCTGTAAAGTTAAGTGATCCTGATCTTTTCGATGATTTGACGCATCGCCCTGTCACTGTCGATGTTATACGGGGTGTTCATTATAAGACTTCATCTAGCAGGCTATGATATTTTGACAGAAAAGTATGACATAATCAAAATAAATGGACTTTTGTTTCTCCATCCTTTTCTTTTGACATTTCACAGCCAACAAGCTGAAGTTTTATAATGAACACCCCGTATTTGCCGTCACTGAGATTACTCTACTCTTACCAATATTTTACACATTTTTATTAAGTTGGTAGTGCCTATAATCAATATCAATCCGTTTGTTTAAAAATCAACTAATAGGAAAAAATCCCATACAAATCAAGAGCTTGACGATTTCTGAAAAAAGTATTTCTATATCATTCTTTAATAATAATAAGGCAACATAAATCCACATAACTTTTATTAAAATATTTTATATTTCGACAACAAATCTTCTGTAAAGCCATAAAGGGAAAACCAAAAAATACCAAGTTGAAAATACTCAAGATTCTTCAACTTTTGCAGCAGTTTGTAGAAGAATATTGCATCGGCTAGACTGGAGAAAGAAGCACAAATAACTCAATTCAATTGCCACTGCTAGTAAGCCGTACGGTTGCACCGTAGTAAATCACTACCCCTGGTTTGTATCATCATATAAAGAATATTCGATAGAAAAAGCCATCAACTTGACTGTAAAATGTTAAGAGGAAAAGAAGGATACAAATAAATCCAAAGGCAGCATTGCACTTTGTTTTGAACTCTCTTCATAAACCAAGAACTGCTTCTCCTACTAACTAAATTAAGAAGCAAGACTACTCTTCTTTTTTAAAAGATATCAGGACAAACCAGGGTAAATACTGAGGTAAATCCTCTTTAAATAAGCTGCAAAACCACGAAAATACTGCTGGCGCCAAAAAGTTCGACAGTACCCGCAGAGTATATAGGGTTGTTCAACGAAAAGTAGCCACCCACAATATCTTTCTAAAGTATCTTTTGTATGAAAATTTTCAACAAAGATAGCAAAGGGGATATCTTGTGAAAATCTGAGTTGCTGTCATCAACCCCTTAGCCGTCACAGCCACCCCCTATACATTTTCAAATGGCACCACACCATGTGTGGCACATCATTGCACACATGGTGTGGTGCACACACAGGTTATTTTATAAGGAATGTATTCTACAATTAATTTTCTGTATTCGCATGAAATTGAGTAACATAAAAAAGACAGACCAGCTGATTTTCAATCAATCAGAATTGTTGAAAATCAAATGATCTGCCGTTTATACGTATATCAACCGGAAACAGAACCGGTGTGAAACGAAAATGACGATAATGAGTGTTTACTCTGTAAATATGGTACAAATGTTAAGGCTATTCGGATTAGCTTAGGCTTAGAGACAATTCTGAGGCTATTGGGATTAGCAGAGGCTTAGAGACAATTCAGATTTAAATTAGTGGTTTTTGAACACCTCTCATGCTTTGGAAACTTGTTCAGTCTATATTTTTATTACTGAAATCGCTTCAACCATTCCGTAGATGTTGGTTTCATTCCAGCAGAGAATCGAATCAACCCTGGACTGTCAGATATTTGTGTGGTAACCGATTAATTACGCAATCTTACACATGTTCAAGTCTGTCTCTTAACAGTTCCTGAATGACGTGACTTCTGTTAGAACATGCCTAAAATCACAAAAAAATTGTTCGTTTTGCGTTTGTCTGAGAGATTCTTTTATTCGGCTCATCTTTAACCCGGCCTGGGTTTTCTGGGCCTAAAATGATCAAATGTATAAAATTGTCCCATGTTGACATATAATTATTATATCTGCACTATTTGTCGTTTATTTTTATTTTTTCTCATTTTTCCAGAGAAAGAGAGAGGCGCAATGAAGTCTGCATACTGTCCCTTCAATTCCAGGTAGTAGAAAATTTGGACTAAACTGTAATTGTATAGCTTTGTAAATATTATAATAGAGAGTTTGTACAGGTATTCCCATATTTATGTCACCCTTAGTAGGCATACGATAACAGAAACTAGAAAATATGAATAATATATTATAATATACTGAAATTAACCACATTTTGTGCGCGTTTGAAGTGTAGAGATTGGTTATCAACAAAGTGTTGCTCATGGGGCAGTTCATGTGTGTTAGATACTAATTTAATTCAAGTTTTCAAACGCTCAAATATGGATATTTAACGATTATCTACTTAACAGTCACCTATCGTTCTATACAAGTGTCATGCCCTCGGGGGCCTGCATGGGACAGCCTGTATAACCTGCTTAATTTATTTATAATATTCAAATTATTTATTTTATTTAATTAATGTGTATATTTAGTATATTGCTACAGGCATAGCTTTAAAAAATAAACTATATTAGCTTGTCACTGATATGACCGATATGTTTTATTTCAAATGTGTCGGGTAAAACGTGAAATCTATTGAGAATGTTTGAGAAATAAAATAAAATATAAATTTGTTTCTATTCTTGACATTATATACACCACGGTAAATACCGTACACATTGTGCTGCTCATCTCTAATAAACACATGTCATTTGCTCTGTCAACGTCACGTGACTCTGACAGGTGTGACAGTGACATATAAATCAAATTGTGATTTGTTTTCATCCGGCACATTCAAAAACTGTGGGTCCAAATCCAATTTTTAATAGCTTTGTAAATATAATTTATATGAACTAATAGTGAATTACACGATGTCTGACTCAGCTCCATCTCCCCAGCATCCAGAACCTTCAACATCAACTGTGACCTTGGTAGAAACTGCTGACGAACAGGTTAGTGCATATGCAAATATTAATCACCTCCCAAACAATACAATAGCTATTTATTTATCTTTATTTGCGATTAAACTGGTTTCCAGAACTTACCTTACTTAGTTATTTGTTTTTTCGATTTCACATTAAAATGTTACCTTTAAGAAACTTATTGCACCTTAAATGTGCACCTCAAAGTGCTAAAACCTTTGTTGGAAAATTCTTATTAGCACCCTTTCATACTTCCCTTTCTCAGCATTCCCATTCCCAGGAAAATTCTCCTTTGGATGGAGTGCGTATTCTAGATCTAACAAGAATAGTTGCTGGTCCCTATTGCACTATGGTTTTGGGTGATTTAGGTGCAGAAGTTATAAAAATTGAAAAGCCAGGCACTGGTGACGAGGCCCGCTTATGGGGACCACCATTCATTGGCGACAGTAAAGAGTCCTGTTACTTTGTGGCATTTAATCGTAACAAGAAAAGTGTGGCAGTAAACATTCAAAGTGAAGAAGGTCGAGAAATAATTTACTCACTGGCACAAATATCTGATGTGTTAGTGGAAAATTATGTCCCAGGCAAGTTAGATTCAATGCAGCTGGGCTATAGCCACCTGAAGACAGAAGCACCCCAGTTGATATACTGTTCAATAAGTGGGTTTGGACCTAGTGGGCCTTATAGTAAGAGACCTGGTTATGATGTCATAGCCTCTTCAATAGGAGGATTGGTGCACATAACTGGACCAAGGGATGGTGAACCTTGCAAAGTTGGTGTGGCTTTAATTGACATAGCTACAGGTACTAACCTGAACTAACATGTGGCTTTAACCAAGATGTTTACCTGAGCTTTCATGTTTATTTTTTAACCACTTTATTAAAATGGAGAGATAAGGTATATTTATTAAAGTATAAACCTATAGGAAGATGTTGGCTAGTGGGTGTAGGTAGAACAAAAACATACTTTATTTCCTTGAAATTGCAAAGGTTTTGATATTTATTGAGGTTTTTTGTAGGGGTTATTCAGTTACGGAAGCATGTCACAACAGTAGAAACCCTCATGGTCACTCAAAAAATCTCCTGTTTTACTAACTGGAAGATATAGCAGGTAGAGGGCTCATGTCCTCCAATTTACATAAGGACGCTATTACTCCTTTTTTACCTCCAAAGTACAGGGTGTTCATTATAAAATTTCATCTAGCAAGCTATGAAATATGGACAGAAAAGGATGACATAATCAAAATAAATGGACTTTTGTTTTTCCATCCCTTTCCCCCCCCAACTAGATGAAGTTTTATAATGAACACCCCGTATGTTTAGTGAATGGTGTAGTATGGTTTTCAGCAACTGAAAATTTATAGTGATAGAAAAGTTGTGTAACAATCTTGGCTTAATTAGGTCTCCAGTTAATCTGGGGTGTTTTTAAAAAGTCTTCATTTCGGAACTTTTTTATAGAAACCTTATTCATATTGGGCCATGTAGTGCCTCCACCACTTGTTCATTCTGTAGAATTAGGCTGAGGGGAGCAAGTAGATAACTGACACCACAGCTCTTATTTTGTCCAAATTTCATACCATTAGAGTTTTGCTTATTGAAAGTCAGAAACTGCATTTTGGTATAACTCTGTAGGTATACTCATAAGTCAGGTAAAAACGAGGGTAAAAATTATTTTTATATTAATTAACAACTTTTGACTCTGTTGACCTCTATTACATCTAGCCATTTCAAGACACCCTGTATGTCAAAGCCCCTCTTCCATTTTTTACTACTACTTATTAAAACCAATAGTACTACTTATAGTTTAAAGGCTTTGTTCCTAACATTTCTTTTACATGAAACATATTTTAGGCCTCTATGCTCATGGAGCCATCATGGCTGCCTTGCTAAAAAGGCACAAAACAGGAAAAGGACAGAAAATCGACTGCGACTTGTTATCCACTCAGCTTTCAACTCTAATAAACATAGGATCTAACTATTTAAATGCAGGCAAAGAGGGTAGTCGTTGGGGCACAGCCCATGAAAGTATTGTACCTTACCAGGCGTTCCCTACCAAGGATGGGTATTATACAATTGGTACGGGCTCAAATAAGCAATTTGAAGAGTTCTGTAGAGTTATTGGTCATGAGGATTTAAGTAAAAATCCAAAGTTTGCTACCAACACTGACAGAGTGGCTAATAGAGGAGAACTTATCGCGCTGATCTCTGACATTTTATCTACAAAAACCAATAAAGAATGGGAAGATATTTTCTTCAAGTGCTCTTTTCCGAATGGCCCGGTGAACGATTTGAAAGCGACTTTTAATGATTCCCACGTACAACATATTGGCATAGTCAAAACGTTGGAACACCCAACAGCCGGTAAAGTACGTGTGGTAGGCCCCCCGGTACGGTATAGCGATGGCGGTAATCAGGTCCGAACAGCACCACCAGTTTTGGGGCAGCACACCAGCGAGGTTTTGTCGGAGTTGCTAGGTTATGAAGCTGCTCATATTGATGATTTACGATCTAGAAAAGTGATCAACTAATTATTATTATATCACAAAAATTATATATCTTTAAGGTTGTTGTTGTTATTATATTAAATTGTGAGGAGGTATGCAAACAATTCCGTGTGGTCCATATTCCTAAGTTCTCCTTCTTTGAACCCATCTTATTGCTTAATACTTGATTACTCACTTCTTTTAAAGAGAATCTGTTCCATCCCTTCAAGTGGCCTAAAACTTAAAAAAACATTGGAAGAGAAAAGGCCGATATCGTTGTTACAAGTTTTTATTTTTCTGGTGACCAGTTTCGGCTAAAAATCTTTTATATTCCAAACAACTAGTTCACTTCAGATGGGAGCCGCAAAACTTATTTGATAAGTGAATTACTATGCGCAACAAGTGGTATGTTTTATTGTCCTTTGCAGGATCATGCCGCTCCACGAGTCACAGTTAAGCTCAAAAAGCCCCGCACTGACAGGAAAGTTCAGTGGAGCACCGAGACTGTAGATAATGAAAATTTAGGGAGGAAAAAATCAAAATGTAAGTATTTTAACAGAGTGGAGTGATTTTAGAATCTGTAGCAGACGTAAACACGTAAGGAGAAAACGTATAGAACAGGTTTTATTAATTTATCTCTTCGGAATTTATGATATTGAATCAGATTGATCTCTACAGCTGATTTTCAGGCAACTGGTTTGATAAACAATGACAAGGTAGTCAATCTGCTTGGTTGAAAATAAGCTGTTGGTGATCAACACGATTGGGAGTGCGGTTTCAGAAAATAGTTAATAATTCCAAGTGTTTAGCGTCCCAATGGCAATAGCACGAAGGTGGATTAGCAGGTTTGGGGAGGAAATAACGGCCGGCTCTGACTACCCACGGCTCTGCGTTCCTTAGGTGCTATCTCGAAAAAACTTTGGCCCATTAAGGGATAATGGACATAATTAACGTTATAAACATCGATATAACTTCGTCACTTCATTAAGAGCCTTGATAAAGACCGCAATATACGGTCGAAACGTCGGCGATTTGAAAATTGAATGAAGTTGTTATTTCGTCCCCAGCCTGCTAATTCACCTTCGTACTATAGTTAATAATGCTATAAAAATATTGATATTTAAAATCTGTTCAAGGTCTCATGATTTATCGTATATCTTATCTTATTTCCTCGTATCTGGCAGTTTAATCACGAGTAACTACTACTAAGATTTCGTATGTTAATCTAGGTTTGAAGTCTTTAGCTTCTGGCACTTGTATAGTTTTCGTATGTCTTTTTTTTTGTAAGCTGAAATAAACCTTCAATTTTCGTCGAGAGCTCCTCGCCCGACCCTACTGATGACGAGTGTGAACTACATTCTAGTGTATGAGATAAGAGACCTCTGCAAACTCTAAAGCATCTGATGTAGCTACAGATTCCACCCCTTGATCTTTAATTCCACATGGCTCGGAAGACCAAAATGTAGAGAGTGGTTCTTTTTCCTAACTGGCAACATACCAATTTTCGTAGCCAACTATTCTTGCTCAAGGGTCTATTATTAGTAAATTATGTATGACTCAAAACAAAATTTTAGAATAAATAAGTCATGTTGTTATAGGCTGTTGCACTTTTAACAAACCAAGAAATATCGGTGGGAGCTCCTCGTCCTACTCTTTAGATGAAAAGTGTGAACAACAGTCTATCTTGTATATAAAATACAAGACTCGTCTAACTCTAGAGCATCTGATGTAGCTACATATTCCACCCTTTGACCTTTAATTTCACATAGCTCGAAGGACCAAAATGTAGAGAGGTTCTTTTTCCTAACTGGCAATATACCAACTTTTCGTAGCTAATTATACTTGCTCAAGGGTCTATTATTAGTAAATTATGTATGAGTCAAAACAAAATTTTAGAATAAATGCGTCATGTTGTTATAGGTTGTTGCATTTATAACAAACCAAGAAAATTCGGTGAAAGCTCCTCGTCCGACTCTTCAGATGACGAATGCGAACATTGTCAGGGGCATGTAGATAAGAAGAAATCCGCGCCGACGGCAATGGCGGAAGCTGATAGTTGCATAACGGAAACCATAAGCGGAGAACCACATATTCCAAGTTCTGGTGATCCAGGTCAAAAACAGCCCGTGTAAATATAACTACTTTATAGATAGGTTTATGAATTATTTAAATTTAGCTCATTGTTCTAAACAATAATAAATTATTCAAGTCGCAGCTCAGAAGCATGTGGGAACCATTGAAAGTATTCCCCAACGTATTTTGTTACAATTTTTCCAAACGTTTTGTCTGCTTTTGAGTTCTGTAATTAATATAAGGATATAAAAAATAACCGTAGCAACAATTTATAGGCAAAAATTAGTACTGTTTAGAGAGATTTCGACTCGGGGCAGCTTGATTGAAAATAAGTGCTTGAAACGTTGACAAATGACTCATGACTGAAAAAATCGACAATTTCTACGGCTTCTCTTGAAACTGGAGAGTTGGATTATCTACGAGAATGACGCAATAATGACGTGTATGTTAGTATTTACGCTATTTTGAGCTATCCGTCATTCAGTATTTGAGTCACTCTCCGAGTTGGGCTCCAGGTGTCTCCGAGTCGAAATCGCCATTTGTTTACTCGGACTTGTTGAAAGTTGACCATCTATGGAAACTGAAAACAGAGTTGTTAATTGTTTTTAAATGTACATATATTTATCAATTTCTTTGAATTATTTTATAGAGGAGATTAAGTGCGGGTTGAGTAGATAAAACTTCTTTAATTTTGGTCTACTATTTCATATATGTAGCAGACTTGACATGATCACATGTAATAGTTATTATTACCCAAATTAATGATGGATTTTTTCTTTCATAAGTTCAACTTCCATGTTAGCTTATAAATAATAAATTAACTGATTAAGAAATGGTGTATTTTTCATTGTGTCCTGAAGCATTATTACAGTAAATGACACACTTTTTTCTCCTACTGAGACTTTTTTGTAATTCATTAAGCATGTTTTTAACCATTTTGCAACATCCTGCAGAAGTCGTAAACTGCTCTGTTAGACACAATTGCTGTACCTCTTAACCCAGAATAACTGAGCCATAAAATGCTTAAGATAATAAAATTGACCGGTGCGATCTTTGTGTTGACCAGCGTACATGAAAAATATGTAATAAATACAAAGAAAACAACGTAGGTAGTAATTATAGCCTTTATTGACACGACAGATCTAGAACAAAATTATGTGGGACTATATTATATAAATTATTGTAAAGAATTATTGTACGAGTTTTATATGAGTATTGTCATTAAGAGTTATTATCCCAGTTTCACGGGTATTAAACAATTATTGAACAATAAATTAGAAATCTCAAAATACATATAATTTTCATTCACTTAATACTACAACATATCCTAATACACCCACTTTTTGGCATGTTTAGAGTTGATACTTATTGGCTAATAATCACAACACTTCATGATATGTATCGGTTTGAAACATTGACGTGATGTACTGCGCGGTACGC
The DNA here is from genome assembly GCA_951812265.1 of Taphrorychus bicolor. NCBI lineage: Eukaryota > Metazoa > Arthropoda > Insecta > Coleoptera > Curculionidae > Taphrorychus > Taphrorychus bicolor. The sequence goes on along the minus strand of OX638299.1, from coordinate 11,294,732 downwards.
AGCCTTACCTAACATTCAGTTCCTACAGTTATATTAAACGACAACAATGTAAATCAAATGCATATTATTGTTGTTCAGGTAAGTGGCTGCGGAAAATAATAAGGACCAACTTGCCAACATTGATTATTATTAGTGAGTGGAGAGAAATTGAATACGTAATCTAGCTGAGAAGATGTAGAGGATTTGGGGCTGATAAAATTATGCTTTCGGAAAAGTTGTTATGTTTCGATTGTGATCAGTATTATTCAAGGGAGAGACTTGTCTACCTATGGAATGTTTACATGCACCATTCGTTAAACTTGTGTAAAGGGAGTGTTAAGAGAACTTGACAAGAGGCTTCTTGGTTCGAAATTGCTTTAATCTAATCTGGAAGATAACTTTTAGATATATAGCGTGAGGAGCGTTACATTGAGTCCAATAAGAAAGTAATGTAATAAAATTACAAATTTTGTGTTGCATTTAGTTGACTATTGCCACTCACATTTCATCATTTCTCATCATTATTGAAATTGTTACAGAAAGCAGAAAAGCAAAAGTCCAGTTTGGCACCATTGACCACCAGTTTCGCAATTCCTCGTTGGAGCATCACGAGAAAATCAAATTCAACTTTATTGTTCTGGGTAGTTTAACAAGAATAATTAAATCGTAACGATGATGCAAAAATAAAACGTTAGGAATTAAAATATGCCCAAGACATGACTATTGCAAGAACAGTTGATAAATTTATTTCTCTTTTCTCATGTCAATTTTTTTTCTCCTCAATAAGTTTTTGTTTGTTTCAAAAAAATTGAAGCTTTTCACACTGATCTAGTGACAACTTAGCACTTTAACCTTGCTTAAAGTGGATCGTGTCAAGAAGGAGTCTTTGATCTTGTAAAAATTGTGTACAAGATTTCTATGCTGATAAAAACTGTCGAAAAATTTTGAATGAGGGAGGGAATCAGGCGGGAAAATATATTCTCAGAACTTGAAATAAACCGGATTTGTCGAAATCTTCAGTTAAGTCTGCAAACGCCTTATTATAAGGATAGAGAGTAATTGAGTATCAACGTTTGAGCAAATGTCAACTGTGTTTTGTCAGGTTAAAGCAGCTACTCACGCCCTTATCCTTCTATACCCTAACACTAATCCCTTCAACACCCCTAATGAAAAAAAAAAAGGATACTGGAAGCCATGTATTACTATAGTACTGGGTTACTAAGTACTTTGAAATTGTGATTTTTTTTTTAATTTTTGTTACACTTCAATCCACAGAAGAGAATTGATTGGTGGTGCAAAGGCGCAGTACTGCAATGATAGAATTAGCATATATAGAGCTGTAAATAGATATGGTGCATCATCTACGAGCTCAGAGGAAAAACTTATTTCCCTCGCCAGAACCCTTTATGAGGCAACAACCGGCCTAACAGCCGGTTGTTGCACTGATTCCTTAACAAATGTGTCTTCTCACAGAATTCTTACTCTTACATTTCCTTTTTGCAAATGCCCATAAAATGAGATTGGCCTTACTAAAATAGCGGAGTGTTTGAACGTCTCCGGGGATGTGGCGGTTACTGCTCAGTCGATTGGAATCAACTCTTCCATTACTTAATGCCAATTCCCTATTTTTTAAAAAATTGCTAATAGTATTGTCTGTATTTAAGAAAGGCGATAGGGAGTGGGCCTCAAATTATAGATTCAGTTTCTTTCTTCTACTTTTTTCTCTTTCACTTTCTTTCGTTTTCTTTCACTAGATAAAATTATTGAAAAACTTGTCATAGTTAGGATCACCGATTTCTTGGAAGCGCACGAAATATTCACTCTCATCACAGTTTAGCATTATGCTGCCTGTTGGAGGAATTATATGTTGGCCTGATTTGAGGGTGAGATCGCAACGGCGGTTTTTTATGATCTGGCCAATCTCTTCGAATGTGATCCCATGGAATGGTTCAAATCGTATCTGGAGAATCATTCTCAAGTTGTCAGGTTTTTAAACGGTGTGTCTGGTATGAGCATGCTTGATGCCGGGGTTCTTGGGTCTTGGCCACTGTTCTTAGTGTATATTAACGATTTACATAATGTCATAAAAAATAGGAAATATGTGTTCCTTTCAGATAATCTGACGATAGTATGGAAACACAAGGACCCAACAGTACTTGAGACAATGGTGAATGAGAACCATTTAGAGAAATATTAAAAAAATCCAGCTTATTTCATTTTAAATTTAGTGACAGCATTTTGACTGAAAATATCTTGATCGATGGTCTGAAAACAAGCATATATATTGACTTGGACGATTTCCTTAGGTTTGATTCCCATATGGTAACGTTGAGATCGAATTTGGTTTCTGCTTGTTACGCGATTAAGGGCGCTAAGGATGGGGAAACTGTTTGTCTGTTTTGTTTACAGCAGTGGCTAGTATACAGAAGCGTGCCATTCGATTCCTGTGTAACCTGATCCCCGGAGATTCATGCAGAGAGCATTTTGAACGACGCGGAATATTGACTGTACCATCTCTGTTTTAGAAACAGCCTGCCTTAGGCACAGAAAGCATTTCACTGTTATACATCAGTGTGTGACTCGCAGCATTGTGTGTGATTCGCAGCTGCTTTAACATAACTCTGCCTATTCCAACTTGCAGCTTAATAAAGGGCTCCATAAATAGTAGTGAAAAAACATGTTTTACAATTCACCTGCAAACATTAGAGGCATCCACAACTTCCAGACTTTAAACGTCAACCCGAGCAATTTTTGCTCAATGGGGATTATCTCTAAGTCAAGTGAAGTTCACTGTTTCTATACTTTAGTGTACGAGTTGTTTCCGTAATTATATAATTTTGTACTCTCAAAAGTTTGTCTACAAGTAACTTTCACTTTACCCATGAATCCTCAATAGCGAGGCATTTCAGGCAGCCTCACAAAAATGTTTCAACTCATCAATAAGTATCATGTGTTTTGACACTTCAGTACCTGCAGACCTGGGTAGTCACAGAGTTTTAAACGGCCTTTCCAAAGGCCAAAAATGCAGTGATTTTTGGCTCAATTTAATCGACTTTGCATCCCTTATGGTTTAAATACCCAAACATTGTTGCGAAATTGTAGCACCCAGATATTAGTTCGTATATTTACTTTTTTTTAATTGTATTAGTTTGTACTGAATTATAAATGATGTGCACCCTTAAATCTTCTCAACATTCCGCTTTCACCAAAAGTATCCATTAACTTCAGCTTCCTCTGACATACGTTAATATGAAACGCTTGTTCCACTTTTCTCTACTTCATAATATTTCCCAACACTTCCCAAATCCTCTACATCCATTGAGACTCCATCACACTATTGAGACTCTAGTAATTGGACAATAAATACATATAACTAAGAAAAAGTTTTTGATTCACTAGTAAAGAAACTGAATAGCTTTACCTAAAGGTAATTGATCAAGACTCTAGAAGAATGAACGGATTGTGGCAAAACACCAATAATTTTCAAAAACATCAATAACAAATATTTCGTTACTGACCCAGTTGATACATATTTTTAATGTTTTATTAATATTGTATACATTTTTAAAACATATACAATATCAACATTATAATATGGCATTCGTAAATAATCAGTCTTTAAACAAAAATATCACAAAACTTTAACTGGAAAACGAATATCACAATACAAGAACAAAAATCACAGAAAAGGTGAATACTGTTGTATAGGCAGACCCTTTAAAACCATAATTATTTTTTAGAAGTAAACAGGTTTTTTTTTCTTTTTAACTTTTTTTTTGTTTTTATAAATATATTTTTTTTTATATTTTTTAAAATTTTTGTACCATAAAGAACTTTTTTGACGCTATTAAACTCAGCGCGAGCTGATTTGTAAATAAATTACGACCTGTTATTAGGCTCTTTATTAACCACTGGGCTTATATTCTTGAAACTCGACTGTCATAATATATGGAGGTAGACAGTGATTATTTTAATTTTCGTCATTTGACCACTTTTAACTTCATTCAAATGACGTAATTCGAGTTTTACAATCCAAACCTATAGTTTTAAACACGTAATTATGAAATTATGTAGACGTTTACTTTTTAGTACTTAAAGAAGATTGGAAATTGGATTTCGTACGCAAATTAGTTGCAGAATAAGAGTCATGATGAAATAAACATAAATCTATAAAAGGGTGGATACTTTAGCAGCCGCTAGCCGCTGATTATGCTACCGGCAATACGTTACTTAGCTTCATGCTTTTCACCAACTCTTCGTAAGTTTTCGTTATCACCATTTTGATATGGCGAAAGGCGGCCAAGTCGTAGACGGAGCGAGCGGTGTTGGTGAAATCAAATGGTTCCTCGATGCAAAGATATTTCCATTGGTTTTGGCTGTTTTTAGGAGCTCTGACGCGCTTGCAGTTCTCTATCAAAACGGGTGACAGGGTTCTGATCGAGACGGCGTACTGTTCAAAGTCAAATTTGGCATAGTATCCAAAGAAACCTAATTGGACAGAAAATAATGACTTCACACAGTGAATCAATTTTGGCGTATGGCACTACATTTTTTTTTCTTGATTTCACGAATTAAAAATAAATAAGTTGGAGTCAAAATTTTTAAGACTTTGGTTTATGACATTCAGAATGGGCTTCGCTACTCTGAAAAATCTCACCCACGATAAAAGCCTGCCACCAGGGAGTTAAAAACAAATTAAACATCGACAAACAGGTATACTAACAGAAACCAGGAAAAAAAAACACATCATTCAGAAAACGTTGGCGAATACTACTTTGACAGTGGAATATCCAACGACAAAAGGGCGCAACAAGGAATGCCCATTCTGATAAACAAAAAAATATAATTTCCAGCGATCCTATAAATGAACGCCTGATAAGAATGAAGTTGACAATCAACGACCGTAAAACAATTGTAAAGGTTTATGCAGGTAACAAGATCATAAAAAAGACGAATTCTTTGAAAAATTGCATTTTGAAATCACAAGAAGTGGAAAACCATCATCCTAAGCTCTTTCAATGGTAAAACAGGGAAAGTATTGGACAACAAAATGGTGGTAATCCAGTTCGTGAGACAGTATAAATGGAAATGAGAACAAGCTGATTAATCTAGGTGAACAACACAAATTACGCATACTGAATGATTTATGTGAGCACCGATACACTTGTGTATCCAAAGGACAAAAAAAAACTAAAAAATTTAGATCATTCGTAGACTACATTTTGATTCGCCAAAAGACCAACTTTCCTTTACATGCTCGGAGTAAAGAATTTTATTTCCGTGGAAAACGCCAGTGCCATTTCCATACGTAAGAATTATACTCTGTTCAGCGAGGGTTCAATATGACGTCACATTCATCATCTCATTTCATTAAAAAAAGATCGCAAAAAAACAGGCGTATTATTAGTTCTTATTAATAATAAATCCACCAGCTAAAGTCAGTTTGACGCTTAATGTCAAAATGTCGTCAATGTCGTCAAAATTTAGAAATCCGAGTCCAGCTTTTGTAGAACTAAATATATAAACGAAAGAATCGCTTTTAAAGGATCATGTAGAACAAGTCACTGTGTGAAGAAAAACCGGAGAAAATTTCCAAGATAGTCGAGAAACAAGCAGTTACAATCGATGAAGCGGCGAAAGAAATTCCATTAACATACGTCCCGAAGGAACTATGAATTGTTGAAAAGAAGCCCCTGTTCCTGAACAACCACCTACTAGTCCACAAAAATATCTTCCCCTGGTTTCACCTAAAGGCTAGATTCGCTTCTGTGGAAATGAATAAAACATTAATCAAAATTAGCAGGTAGCTGAATCAACTAAAGAAGAAATGTGGAAGAACGGTGCTGCGACACAGATAAAAGCAAAACTAGGTGTCTTAAAAAAATTGCCCACACTTAGTTAGATTATGTACTCAATTTAATTTATTTATGTTGCATGTTTTACTATCACATTAATTAAATTGTAAGAAAAATTTCAAGAATTGAATATACAATAAAGGCCTAACAGTTTTTTTTATCAAATGAATGAATTCATGCGGACACGTATTGAACTATTCCGCAGAAAAGGGTGCATTCGAGCGAAAAAATATGTTTGGCGACCCGACGACAAGTGTTTCTGCTTATTGGTTTTACAACGCAAGTTATGAGCACTACTAGGTATAGTAAGCACACAAAAACACTCGAATATCTTGGGCCAATTTTGTCCATATCTTATGATCTACATCCATGGCCGGGTGAATCATAGCAGGTGTCTATGGTAAAGCTGCTGCGGATATTCCTTCTGAATTAATACCCGAAATGAGAAAACTTTGGAATGTTTGCACAAAAGGCTAAACTGTTACCTGCCCCGTGTCAACTTGACATTTTGTTTAACTGACATTTTATCAAAGACAGACGTGTTTTTTTGTATGACGTCACAATTTATGACGTAATATTGAACCCTCGCTGAACAGAGTATACTATAAGATATATACTTATTATACAGATTATACTTATAGCAGACTAAATTGTCGTGTTGTAGCACAGTAGATTTTATATCATTTATAACCGCGATTTTTTTTATATTGTTGTACTGGAAATAGGTAGCTGGTGGAAAAAAAGGGGAATTGTCAGGAGATTGACAAAATTCTTTTGAGACGTCACATTCAAAAAAATTTTGATCGTGAATTTATTATCGAATATACCTTATAATCTCAACTTTGACCAGTAGAAGCATTCCCAGGGGCTGCGGCGTCTAAACGGAGACTTTATTACCGAGCCATGGTAATCAAGCTGTCCTGGGATTTCCTTTAGGATGCTGTATCTATAGAAAGGTCAGATAGTTTTAAGTACACTTCTCGGCCATTCATCGCCCAGTAACGAAGATAAAAAATCGTCAGATCGTCAGGATAGTTATGGTCCAGAGGTATCCAAGCTAACTTCAAAAACTTTAATTTCTGTACGCTACCAATTTTATTTCCTCACAGTTTTGTGGGAAACAAAAAGAGAAATTTCGTGAGAGTGATCTTTTTTGGTCGTAAGTTATCTGTTGTGAATATAAAAAAAAACATTTTTCTACAAACGTCAAATAATGACGCATTTTACGCTTTCATTTGACAAACGAAAACCTAACCTTTTTTGAGGATCAGAATGTGAGTTTACTTTTCCGCGCGTTGCCCAGGACAGCAAGCGAAAAAGATTTTTTCGCTTGCTGTCAATAGCAACTACCACCACTCAACCAATTATTAAAAACGTCATTGTCACTTTGATTTAAATTTTCAGATTGTGTTTTCAGTTATGCTCAGTTGTGATTCACATTATTTGAAATTGATCGTTTGAAGAAAAAACGTTGTATGCATTACGAGCACAAAGTAACTTTTTTGCTCTCGAGTGATTGCCGCTCTCCGCTTCGCGTCGCGCGGCAAACTTCACTCTCCGAGCAAAAAAGTTGTACTTTTCGCTCTTAATACATAAATAACTATTGCGTGGAACCACTCGCCATTTAGATTAATCGAATTTTTTACCGCAATTCAAATTCAATGATGTAAATTTAGTTTTAGTTTAGTAGGTAGTTTATCAATAAAAAAAGGTAGAAGTGCACTAAACATTTATTTATAAAAGAGGTTATTTGAACAACCATTAGTGTGCGCCAATTTATACCTATTTTAAATATTCCTTTGTGACCCAGTAACTATTGTCCTGTTGTTTTAAAATTAAAACATTATTTTACTGTAACTCGTTCAGCTTGATTCAAATTTATCTAAATATTTAATCTTTCATTTCAGTCTCCGGGGGAATAAATTTCTGAACAAATATTTTAACTTCTGGAGTGACTTAAATGGTCGTAGCTGAGAAAAGGTAATCCGATTATATGGAGAGGTCATTGTCAATGCCTGAACTCTCACCATATTCATTACGATTATTAACCAGTCATACTAATGATAATTCCCTTCCTGTTCGCGTATCTTTTTCGCTTCCATCTGCTACGCTACACTCGCGTAACGCTGTGCTACACGGACAAAATTATAAAATGTATAATGATACGTATAATAATCGAGATAAAACGCGCGACAAAATATACAATCTGAAGTGTTTCCTGGGCTTTGAAGCCGTGGTACATTGTTCTTCAAAGTCCGGTCCAATAATACATCTGCGGCAGATAATATCAAAAGCGATGAAGTAATGGGCGAAGTGATCTCCCTTGTTTCCGGACGTTGACTGATTCGACTGTGGTGAGCTCCGTGGTATTTATTCCCCCGCCGTCGCGATGCAGTGGAGGGACTGGGGTGGCGGTAGAGGTGGCGCGGGGTTTCGGCGCACTTGCAGTCACTCGCTGAACTCGCTTCCAGTATGCATTTAGAAACGTAATTTTCTCCTTCCTGTTGAAATGGTTGTCGTGTTTAACGATCTCAATGGCCTCTCTCGTTAGTCTCGGATAGGAAAACTGCGATTGATATAAGATATCCATCTCGTTGAAAAGGATGTCGTGACCTTCGGAGAGAGCGTGCTCTGCTACTGCTGACTTTTGTGTTTGTCCCAGCCTGCAACTCCTCTTGTGGCGTGTACAGCTGCATGGAACTTGTTAAACACCGGGTGCCGACGGGGACTCTCTACGGTCTTTGGCCCATCTCAAGCTCCGTTGTATTTTGCGAGTGGCACCGGACGAAAACAGAGCTTGAAACCGTCCGAAGACCGCACCGTCCCCATCGGCACCCGGAGTTTACCGAAGGTTCACGACATCCAGTTCATCCTCCATTTCAACGAGGTGAATATCTTATATCAATAGCAGCGTTTCTATCTGAGACTAACGAGAGGCCATTAAGATCTTAAAACACGACATCACTTTTAACAGGAAAGAGGAAATTACGTTTCTAAATGCAGACTGGGAGCGAGTTCTACGACATACTGCAAGTCCGTCGACACCCCGTGCCACCACTACCCCCACCGGAGTCCCTCCACTGCAGCGCGACGGCGGGGGTTTAAATACCGCGGAGCTCACCACAGTTGAATTGGTCAACGTCGCGAAGCACGAGAGATCACTTCGCCCATTGCCTCAACGCCTTTTATACTGTCTGCCGCAGCTGTAGACAAAACGACAGAAAGAAATTCCATTGGACCACAGCTTCAAAGCCCGGAAAACACTTTAGATTGTACGTTAGGATGACACGTTAGATTGACCGGCCGTGAAAGCCTTCACAGTCTCATAGACCAAATATAGGTAATCTAAGAAGTGTTTAGACCAGGAAAGCGTCAAAACGTTGTATCCGAAAAGACTAAACAAAATGCAAGATGAAAGCCTAGGAATAACTCAGTTTGAGAACAATGAGCAGCACTATAAATATTTTAAGAAAATATGAACTAGAAGGACATAACAAACCTTAATAGTGCGACAAGAAAATAGAGGTGCAGATAAAAAAAAGAGACGCTTACAATTTTCCGTGTTCATTAGAAAACATCATCTAGAAGCCTCTGAATTTTTGACAGAAAAAGATGACAACAAATAGACTTTTGTTTTTCTATCCTTTTCTTTTGACATTTCACATCACATTGGATGAGGATTTCAAATGAACACCGCCTACTTATCGTATTAAACAGACGAAAACAGAGTACGGTATTAAGAATACCAAGCAAAACGAAACAAAGGCCCTAAAATAACTACAAATATAGGGGATCCAGAAGCTATAAAAGTTGGAAATTACTGAGATCACTGAGACAGAACAACAAAAAAGGACATTTTACAAATATATCTGGAAAAATAGGGCGACTATTTTAGTGCGCTTCTGAGGAAAGGTAGAGGGCACTTTCTATATACAAATGGGGCTGTGGTGCATTCTATCGCGTCACCTGTGAGAGTGGGTTATGCAGAAGTTAAAAGCTTTTGCCAGACTTTGAAAGGGCAAAATTCCTGGAACCCAGAGTTACTAAAGTAGGGCACGAATTTATTGTTCAAGCCCATCACCAAGCTATTCCAGACGTGTATCGACAGAGCAGAAGTGGCCGAGAAGTGGAAAACACTACATATATCGAGTATCCATAAGTAGGACGAATGTGACAACTACAGAGGCATAGCAGTGCAAAGCTCAGTGGCACGAATATACAGCAAACTGGTGACCAAAAAATTAATAGCGAATATATATATATATATATATATATAATGCAGAAGAACATGAAGAAATATGGTAGATCATCTTTTGAGTATACCACAAACGATGGAGAGGAAACTAATTTTCAGCAGGGAGTACATTTACTACTCGTATATAAAAATCTGAAGAAAGCATACATAATATTCCCCAAATCTAAACTATGTCAGGCCCTAGAAAATTCAAATTATCAGTGTCAATCTTATCAAGGTAACATAAAATCTGTACAAAATCAGTACAACAAGTAATTCTGATGGCGTCATAGTAAACAAAGATCTGAAATCAATGAAGCAGTATCACCGGCATTGTGATAAATCTATTTGGAAGAAGCACTAAAAGTTTGGAATATGTGCTTTGTAGGCGACTTTGTAGTAGGTGGTTCTAGCTCAAGACTACGACGATCTGGAATACACGTCCAGGAGGCTTTTCAAAAGCCGAATATATCTTAGAATCTTAGAAATAGAAAAGGTGAGTTAGGGTAAAAAGTGTTCTACATGGCCAGCGTCGACCCCAATGCATTTCGATACGCGTTTGATGACAGACTTCCTTAAAGAAGAGTGACTTTCCTTCCTCATCTTCAGCTTCAACACAGGGTGCAGGCAATACACGGATTTCTTATTCTTCGTCTCAAATTACGGAAATTTTACTTAATTAACTGATCTAAATCACTACTCCTTTTCACTTTCATGATCGAGTCGAAAGATGTTGACAATCAAAAACTTTGCTTGTCGCTACGAAAGGGATCTCAAGCAAAGGTGCAGTTCCTCCAGTCCGTTCAAATCTGAATGACTGAATAGTCATCAGAGCGTGACAAAACACTTAATCATCGATTAGAATTTTTAGTAAAGATGTCGGACATGGCGGTGCGAACCATTTGATTAACATTCTCTAGCGAAAATCATGCGTAAATATCATTGTATGCTTAATTTATGTAAATTTTATTAGGCCTGTTTCCTATAACTACTTTTACGGTTCTTATGAATTGAGTTTGTTACAAAAAATAACACTTACCAATAAACAATTCACCTAACGACTGCGTATTGCACGAACGATAATTCTGTACCTCCTCTAAATCTTCATGAACATCGGTCACTCTCAGTGAATTGAAATGCTCCGGACATAATAAGTGCAGACATGGTAATACTGCGGGCGACACTCCACCTACGAAGGGAAAACACGACTGTGTCACAGAATAAAATATATTATATTTTATTCTGTGACTGTGATATAACAGAAGTATAACGAATTAAAATATAATATCTGTAATGGCAAACTGGGAAGAACTGGAGCTGCATTACCTCTGAAAATGACCTCCACAAGCAAACTTTATCTGAATGAAATACCAAAACGAAACAGACAATTAGAGGGACTTACATTGGAGGTAATGAATGATCATCAATGTCCACGAGTAGCTGGAGACCGTCAAGTTTTTAGCGTCGTTGACTCTGTTCGCCTGCGCCCACAGTCTGGTCATCACGACGAGGGGCCGCACACGCCAGTCGCACTGCGAATAGCTGTACAATAAATGGGTGTTGTATATGCCCACTGAGTTGTTGCAGTTTAGGTCGATCTCGAATCCTTTGGATGATTCGCGCAGTTTCAATATTGGGACTTTGGCGAGAACTAATTCGGACTGTGTTACCATCCCTACGTAATTAAAAAAAAATATTCTAAATTGCTGGTAAATTCACTAGAAAATCAAACTTTCGACCTACTGTTTTGTTAAATATACAAGATGTGGCAGAATAGTATGTATAAATTTAAGGGAGTGAACCTATGCCTCATTTAAAAAAAACATATATAAGTCCGTCAACTTCCTGTTCGAAATACCAAGTCATAAAAAAAATCAGTTTTTTTCGTTTGGCAGCCGTACTTGTACCTTAAAATGCAATTCCAGCAACCGAGGTTTTGACAATTTATCGTTGTTTTCCTCATGACTACATCCAAACAACTATTAATATTACCTATAAATCTCATTTCCCACTTTAAGGTCAATATAAAAAAAGCAAATAAAAACTCTAAGATCACATACCATTTCTCGACAAGTGGTTCTGTAGATAATGCAACTGTTGAAGGGCATCTATTCTGGCGTCCTCTACGTACGATCGAATAAGGAGACACATGTCGATGTCACTAGAGGCCAAGGCAAATCCAGTCATTGTCGAACCCACGATGTATAACGCAAAATGGCTCATAAATCCCTGAGCAGAAAAGTAATATATTCTCTAAAGCGTAATTGAAAAAATCAGACATTTTGCGCTGGGAGATACAACATGGTACTTTTATAATACATTTATATCTTTGTATAGTTTCCCAAGATAATCTATTATGGGATATAGAATATATTGTTATTTTAAAATGAGGGTTGTTCAGTTAAAAAAGTCACCAAGTTGGTAATGAAATGCCAAAAGAAAAACATCAACAACAAGTAACAAAAACTCACTTATTTTGATTGTCATCCTTATCTGCCAAAGCCTCATAGCCAACTTGATGACTTTCTAAAGAAACTACGCGTAAGCATGATTTTGAAAAACTTTACATTTGTAAAATCACAGAATCAGGAAAAAATCATAATTATACATTCATAATATATTATCCGACAAATTAGAAAAAAACAAATTTCTATAATTTAGAAGTTTCATTAGGATTAACTCTAGTGGGAATACCGAAGAGGGTACCAATGAGGTACAAAACAACAGAGAGAGAAAACAACATGGGGCCATGTTCCTACAATTGGTTTACGTTTTAAGCCAGAAGTACGCCGTGTGTGATGAGGTAATAATGTTATCGTGAGGCATTGGCGCATGACAAACTTTGAATCGTTTGACGCACATTGCTATAAAGAAAACACATCTATAAACACAATTCTCTCTTCATTATCTTGTGGGTAACACATTTGAAGATACAAATATGACCCTATACAGACGACAAAGTAAAGCTATAACCATACCTTTAACCCTAGAAATAAGTCCCTCCAAACTTTTATTTTACTCTCATAAGTATCCGGTTTTTGCGCTTTGTTCATATATACATCGTACATGGCCTGGCTCAATTGATCATAATGGCCACCGTTCAGCAGACGCGGCGGCTTTGATAGAATCTCCATTAGAAATGAACGGGACAAAAATCTACAAATAAAAAGGTCTAACTTAGAATTTAGGACTATAATTTAAGGTTACTTGAGTTAATATCCCACGATAAGACAATACTATATCCTTATTGTTGAATTAGAATTGGCTACAGCAAGATTTGCAAGAATGCGTACTGCCATCGCACCTCAGTGCTTCATGCTCCGTGGCAACGCAAATCCGTTTTTCCCGCCTGAATTGTTTATCAATAGTACATTACGGAACAAGTTCCAAATAGTACCAACTTATAATCTATAAATTGTAATATTAATTGGCCAGAGGGCCCACGCCGCTGACATCCGGACAGAATCTAAGCTTCGGCAAGAATGCGGTTGAGTTCGATTCTCTTATTAAATCCCGCCATAATTTTTTTTTATCACGCTGAACCTACCGAGCTCAGTTCAGCAGAAACATGTGGGTCAAACATGTATCCCTAAAGGGTACGCGGAAACGAAGACTGTAGAGGAGGTCCGGCGAGTCGATGGTGCCAGAAATTCTACCATGGGCCAGCGACAATGTCATGCGTATCCATCTTCAAGATCTACTACGGAAAGCCTCTCGGCCTGGCTCAGTGGTCGCCTGTCAATTTTAAGCTTGTAGAGAAGAAAATTAACAAATTTTGACTGCACCCTCTCCAAGGCCCCCATGTGGGTCCCGAAACTAGGAGACCACACGGCACAGCAGTAGTACAGGTGACTACGAACAAGTGACCAGTATACGCACTTCAGGGCGTATACTGGTTACTGCTCAATGTAAGTGACCCAACATTCTAAAAGCTTTGGCCACTACGTAACTGATATGTTCAACAAATCTCAGCTACCCATCGAAGACAACACTCAGGTAGTTTATTATTTGGACTCTTTGAGGGGGGGCTTCCGTCCAAGAAGTGATCGTGAGTCAGAGGCTGGCGTTTCCTATGAAACGAGATAACCCTGCACTTGGAGATATTAAGTTCCATATCTTTCTCCCTACACCCTCGACCAATCCCATCGATAGCAAGCTGCAAGCGACCACAGTCATCGACGCTCCCAACCCTACAGTAGACCTTGAGGTCGTCAGCATATAACAGAAAACTGCAGCCCCCCAGCACATCAGTTAAGTCGTCTATAAATATCAGTAAAAGGAGAGGGCCCAAGTGGGAGCCCTGAGGCACTCCAGATGGCATATCGAACTCATGTGACAGCCGCCCTCCCACCTTCACGCTGCCCCTACGGCAAGGTAGGGTGAGAAGCGCTCCTGAAACACCGTATGACTCCAGCTTGGACAGCAAAAGATCATGGTTCACCCTATCGAAAGCCTTCCGAAAGTCGCAGTAAACAGAGTCAACCTGGAAGCCGGCATCAACCGAGGAGCACAAGAAGGAGGAGGAGTACTCAAATTGGTGAGGCAGGACTTCCCAGGAAGAAAGCCATGCTGATTGGTTGAAAAAACAGTTGGGAAACACAAGGGACTCGAGAATCTTTGAGAGGCAATCCAGTCCGGCGATAGGACGATAGTTACTGACGTCCTCGCGGTTACCTCCCTTGTGGATCAGTGTGATGTGTGCTGTCCTCCAGGCCAGCGGAAACACGCCGGAGGTCAACGAGAGCTGAAACAAATAACTCAGTGGGCATGCGAGTGTTGGCCGCACTCCCTAAAGAACAATGTAGGGATACCACCTGGTCCTTTTGATACATCCAGGTCCACCATCTTATTGAAAACCATCGAGCTGGTCATCTCCAGGGAGGACAAGCCGAGAGAGCCGCGGCCGCAGCCAATCAGAGGGTGCCAGGTCCATTCCGTGGCGATACAGCACGGCCCACGTAAACAGAATCGAAAAACCCTGCGAAGAGGTCGGCGATCGAGCCTGGGACCAGAAAGCTTTGACATTTTCCACAACTCTATGCTAAGTGAATTCGCTAATTGCTGATGCCGTCTGCAGTAGATGGGTGGACCGGCTGTTGCTGTGGTGCCACAGTAATTTTATGTTCACATCGCTTGGAACTATTGATTGTTGACCAGCGAGTTCGCAAGTGGTAAGATACTAACTCATCTAATATCAGATCCTGTAAAGGTTGGATTTTTAACCGCCGTAGACCGCTCTGAGAGTATTCTCATCCCCACCCGAAAACGCTGTTACCCTTTTCCCTTCGAAAGATTTTTATGACGATTGGCGCTTGGCAGGTGAATAACCCAAATTAGAAATATTTTCGTGTGATTTCAAATACCCTCAAAACTTTGTCGCTAAGTAATTTTCTCTGCCTTCCTCCCGACAAAGTAATACCTCCTATTAGATTTCATGTCAAAGATAATGTCCCTTGCTATAGTAGACTTGCCAATATCTGAGTTAACCAATGACCTAGATGATATAGACAGAGCCAACAAATGCCGATATTTCCCGAGAAATAGCCCCATTTTTTTTGGCCGGAAGTCCGGCGCTCTTAAGGTTCCCGTGACGTAATGTTGTCGTCAGACCACATCATACAAGCGTCATAGCAACTTAAAGCCGTACCGGATATTGATTGTGTCGATTGTTTTTGGTTTTCGTTAGGTTGGAAGTTAAGTTTTAGGAAACCTTGGAGCTAGGTCAGCAAAGGACTAGGAGGAGCCCTAGCGCTCTAGCTAGGAGATGGATATAAGTTCTATATTCGATTGGATTGGAAATAGGAAATAATAAAAATAATGACAGTGACCACTGTTTCGCAATAAATTGACGTAAGACGTCATGACGTCACTTCCGGCGGATATCGTCACCTGTTTAAAGGCTCCCACTGCTAAAAATGTAAAACAGGAGGGTCTCCAGATTAGCTCAATGGAGTTAACAGAGGTTCCTGGGCGTTATTTTACTCACAAGAATGCCGTTAAGAAGAAATTGTGATACGATTGCTACTACACTCAACAGATTTTCGTATATTCTTCAGTCTTCATACAATGTTTTGCTGCATTTTTGGCCAAAGCACCAAAGACAGCCTATTTTACTACATGGTAATTGATAATGTACTCACCAGGGAGGCAAAACGAGTTTTTAGTCAGTATGATTGTAACTGCATATAGGGACTAATCTCTTGGCAGCCGAGGCGGTGCCATTTATTTCTAATAATTATAAAATAATAATGGCGGAAATTTTTTGAAATATTTGACAACCAGCAAAGTTATCTATTTTTATAACTCTAATTCTTTTCGGCCATTTCTTTTGCTCTAGTGGGAAAAGTCAAAACTGCTATAGTCTAGCCAATTTAAAGCTTACTCAATACTTAAGGAGAGAATATTGTGACATGCATTACAATTATAATAGACCAAGACACTTGACAAAAACAAAACAATACAAAAATGAGAACCAATTCATCTACATTAAGAAACATAAACAATGAAACAAAACAAACGAAAGTTAGAGAGACAAAATTCAAATGAGGAACTATACAACTACAAAATATAGAGCTGCGATCAAAACAACGATGAAGAAAACACTAAGCCCAGAACTAAATTAATAATGGTCTAAGAGTTTACCTATGTGTCAGACCGTAGACCCTGCGGGCTAGACAATCAAAACTGTTATGCCAAAAAGACCGTTTGCGATGATCTGTATTTCCCTCGCGAGACGAAGATGGTCGGTGACGTTGACGATAGTGGCTTTAAAAGAAGAAATATACCTAGTACGACTAAATCATTTGCTGCGCTATAGGTACTAATATTTGCCTGACCTAATATAGCAATATTTGAGTTTTAAATATGTGTTAGGCTAAACCAAACGATATATTGTCACAAACTGAACTAATAGATTTAGAACTGTTCATACGCTCAATATTTACATAGAAAATCACAATAAAACCAACTACCTAATTATTAATAATGTCAAGCATGTCTTACCGAGGCCTAACATATTCATCGTTTCTTCTAAAATAATGGTTAACAGGATACTCCATATTTAGGCCTCCTGCCCCCAAACTATAGCTTTCTTGATGGTCGAACATATGAGGCGACACATTTGGAATCATTTCAAACATCAATGCTTGAGTGCCGAACTGAATAAAATTATTAGCGTGTGCAAGGTCCATGGCTGAAAAACACTTTCCTATGAAAAAATAGCTTGTGGTGTTCATTTTTCTATTGTTTTGTTACCGTTATCAAACGAAGACGTAGGATGCGTAGAATCGTATGGAGTTTCGTCATGGAACGGTGATAAGGGACGGTACAGGTTCATGGTGTCTTCTCTTGTTTCTTTATAATCCATGTCGGCGCATTCGTTCTTTAATTTGTGACTTTCGTCGTGATGTTTTTTAGATACTTTTGAGGGCATATTAACGACACTGGATTGGACCGAACCCTCGTTTTTCTTATTGCGTCTCGAATATTTCTGAGGGACCTAAACGATTAAGTTTTATTCCATTCGTTTTTGATGAAATAAAATTTTAACACACAGTGAATAGTCATATAAATAATCATGGTAAGTAGTTTGCGTCCCAAATGTTGTAGAGTCCTTAATGTTGTAGAATGGTCGTGGTCAAATAATTATCCTTCTATTAGGATGTATTCAGACAAATGTAGGTTACAGTGTCTCTTTTTTACTAAAAAATGTACTTCTGACTGAAAAATACTTAAAATAGGCCATAAAATGAAGTAATTTACAGTAAACCCTTGTAACATTGAAATGAACATGCGCGGGCGACTAGTGAGAGAAAATCCCATAACATTAACTTTCATCTCTAGTGACGAAAGTAAGTTGTTCTAATTTCGCCGGTATATCGTCAATTAAATGCGATTTAACTGGTCTAAACTTATAAAACACCATGGAAAATGGTGATATCATACAAAAACATGTATATTTTGCCTGCCGAGCCTCAGAAAAGTGATTCAAGGTGTGGAAATTTGACCAAACTGAACTCATTGACAGTCGAGGTGTCATGTTGACAATGACGTGTCTTAATTTTTGAAAGAAATACTCTACAGAGATTGTTTTTAAAGTTAATGATGACTTAATGTTAGCATTATGCTTGGGGGAAATAATGACACCATAAAATTTATCTTGAAAATCAGAGACAAGAGTCCATAAAAAGGCACTAGTACATCTCAAAAAATGTAATTTAAATAGGCAGTTTTTTAATTTTTACAAATAATGTTGTTTCACCTACCCGAGTCCCTACTCTATCTGTTTTTGTACCAAAATCTCTAGTCCTTTTCACATAATTTTAAAGTACATACTATTACTAATACCTAAACATTTTTTTTTACACACTGACCATATACTGTATCTTATTAATGGTTGATTTTAGGACACACATAAGCAAACTCGACTTATTTTTTGATGATTTATTACCATTCATTTAGTTCCCTAACATCCTATATAAAGCTCGGTCTAGTCTTCATTAATACCATCAAGCTACCATAATGTATAAAAAGGAATTTGTGAAGTTTAATTTGCACTAAATACCTTGTAAATATATGTATGGACCAAATACTTTTTATATAAATTAAAGAACAGTTAATAGTCATTTATTAAGTTAGAAAATTAGATAACTGACTATGGTAGATAATAGCTAAAGTACTTACTTATTACCTAGCAAAGTCTCAGACTGCTGGAGATATCCTCGAAGTAAGAAAAAGATCATTCTTACAATATCGTTTTTTTCTCCAGAAACCTTCAGCACTCTGAGGCTGAGGTTTTAGGTCTTAAATTCTCATATGAAAACATTCAGTGGGGAAACTAAATAATCAATATAAGAACTAGATTTACCCTTTTTCTTTGTTGCAGAAATGATATAATTTACATAATAGTTTACTTACCATTTTTAAAAAGGCTCATAGTAAAAAAATTAAAAAATTAGGTTTTTTGCCCCATGTTTTTAGTGTTTTTGTTTGAGTCTAAAGCTACCTCCACACTGGTACTGACCGACTTCATAATCGGAATAAGAAATTGCAATTAGGGATTGGTTTAAATAAAGTTAACGTCATTGATTGGACAGAATTTGTCAATAAATTAAGACTTGTCCCAATAGAAATCATTTCCGGCCCCGACTACTAATTTAAAATGCTATTGTGAATCCCGATTGCTCATTGACATGACAATAAAGTCATCTGTCACTTTAGCGACAAGTGTCAGCTGTCATTCCAAAACGCTCAGCTGTTCATTGTTTATCTTTTTATAATGAGAAATATTCTAGAGATCCGATTTTCGAATATAAATTTGAATCAATAAATTACTATTTGATGTTTGATTGGGCATGATTATGATACTGATGATACTAAGATGATTTCATTTTTATAATCTCTATAAATGATTAACATTATTTCATTTTTCTGTGAATTGATTGAATTTGAATATAGAGGTAAGTATATAAGTAATTTAAATCAATATACATATTTTTTGCTATTAGTATTGTGAATTTTTCTACACATACCGTCTACGAAGTATTTAATAATTAGGTAATTAAAAACCATAAAGGACAATTAGCTGGTATTATAAATTTAACAAAATATACATAAAAATATAGAAGCTAGTTTTTTAAATAGTTTTCAATCACAATTAACTAGTACACTATTCACAATATAACATTTCTTCTAAAATAAAACTCACTTCTTGATTTGGTGTATAATGTACAGACCAGTTAAAACACATGTCATGAAGACCAGTTAAAAAACATGTCTGAAGGTCTTGAAATGAACAAAAAATGTATCAAGCAAACTTGACCAATAATTAATTGCACCTGTTGCTAGTATGGATAGCGGTTGTAGATGCTATACAGCCCACATATTGTTCATATTCACATTTAATTATTTCAATCAATCAATCATTATTCTGTAATGGTAACATTTTTGCAGACACATTTGTGAATTTAGAACTTTGTTTGTAAAATAATATTTAACTTTAACTAAGAGTATTTAGCTATGTATTATTAAGAATTTGGTAGGATGAGTCAGACATAAATGAGATTAATGTTGTCAATAACAGTATAAGGAATGACCTTGAATATTCATTTATACTTAAAAACAATACTTGTACAGAAGCAAATTTTCTAGGCTGCTATTTTGGACCTTAACCTTTGAACTGCCTCTGCTCTGTGGTCATTTCATAAGGAAAAATTGTGACAAGAAATGGTTTATTAGCTTTCTCTTAGTTATTAAGGGTAATACATAACATAAAAATCAAAATTGATAAAGGTGTTAAAGAATACTAGCACTACTTTTAATGTGATGTAAGTAGCGCTTTCTTTTCTTTAAGCTGTTATTAAACTTTAACTTGTTATCTCTGTTAAATAATCATTAGTAAATTATTTAATTGTTAACTCATACATATACTAACATTAATAACATTTATTCTACTACTTATTTCCGATATCTATAATGGTTGTTTATAGCAGTTGAATTGTTGGATTGGGTGAAAAGTGGATGATTCAACTTCACATTTTATAGATTAGACTGGGAAAGAAATCTGTGTGTTAATAAGTGGTCGTGTTACTCACTTAACTGCAATAAAGACAAGTTATTATTATTATTACTAAAATGGCCAGAGAATTTATTCACTACAACACAGAACAAGATATATTTTCTTTGTTTATGCCAATGTCCTGGGATTTAAAGCTGAACCTCCATGCATTAAAAAAATGATTTTCACTAACTTGCGACCAGTCACAAGTTTGGTTGAATTTGGAGACATGGGACATTTTCCATTAGACCAATGGATGCATGGGATTTCAGCTGTAGAGACAAAGAGGAATTATTGTTTTCCTCTGGGTTTCCCAAAATGTAATATGATTAGATACCTACTTTATTTAACTTTTGTTGTTGGTGGGGATTAGAATGGCTATTTTAATAAAGGTGTTTGTCTACGATAAAGAGTAACAAATTTTTTTTTAGGTTAAAAATGGGTAATAGTTTATCAGGTGAGTGGAATACTGCTTACTTGGCTATAAAGAATAAGCATGATCAAGCATTTAAAGTCATTGAGGAGGCAATTACTCTGGAAGAACAGGAGAGACCCCAAGATGTAAGTCATTATTGGAAGATAATTAGTACCTATAAAACAATGTAAAGCACATTTTAAATGGGGGGTGTTCATTCAAAAACTTAAAAAGTTACTTGGCTGTGAAATGTCAAAAGAAAAATATGAGGGATGTACAGGGTGTTTCAAATTTGAGCCACATCATTGGGATCTCAGCAATGGTAAGAGATACAGGGTCGGTTAAATTAGGGCAAAGTTGCGCAATTTGGAGTTCAATAATATGCCGTTTTAACATTTGAAAAATTTTAATTACTTCCGGAGATTACCGAAAAAACACTAAATTTTGAAAAATCGTTTTTATTTTGTTTTGAGCTTATTCGAAGAGATAATTCAAAATGATTGACACTTCGTCGTTGCAACTTTTTCTGTCCTGTAAGATGGCATATTTGGTTTCTTCCTGCGACGTTTCGTTTTTTGGTAACCATCATCAATACTTTACTTTTTTAAATACGGACCTGGATGTTTTATTCGTTATTTTTATTGCTCTTTTGAATCCAAACAACACGACATGCAATATGAGATATTTTGCAATCACAGTTTAGCTAAAAATCGTTTTTTCTTTTTATATACCTATTATCTCCTTTACTACCTATTGGTACTAGGATGTATAACTATCAAACAAAGCACTAACCAAAACGTCTTCTAAGCAATTTCCTGGTTATGGCCCGTTGAATTAGTCTATAGCTCGCGTTTAGCTCTTGTTCTTCTATTTTATTCGCTTTTTTTATCAAGAATTTTTTAATTCATTTATAAATACATAACTTGCAACAAGAAAAATACTCTAATAGATATTTTACAAATAACATAAATTACAATTAACCATCTAAGATAAAAATATAGGTTTTTAAATGCTAAGAATGATTCAGTCCTGTTTGGCTTTTCCTAGAACGCTAATGCATTAATTCATTTTTGAAAAGGGTGCCGTGGATTTGAGTACCATGGACACAGGTTAGGCGCACTGTTGCATACTGGAAGAGATGTTACAAATTTTTTAAACGAATTCTTTCACAACCGGTGGATTGGAAACCAAGGAGTCTTGCCACTTGCCAGAAAGAAGTCCCGATCTTTCTACTCTGGATTACTTTCTTTAGGGTTATTTGAAAAGGGGTTTAGGTGTAGCGTCCTCAAGATTTTTATTTCCAGGAGAAAGGTAGCGGGAGAAGGACCAAAATAAAACTTCTACGGTTCCGCAGAAATTGCCGACGTTTCGACGTTTATTTTACGTCTTTTTCAAGGTTATTCCACTTAAATTGTAGAAGTTTATCGTCAGATAGTAACGATGTTTATTGTCCATCAGAACAACCACGGGGAGTGACGTACATTAAAACAAAAACGGACAAAGCGTGGACACCGTGCTTAGCAGTGTGTACAAACATAAGAGAACCGTGCTTAGCAGTGTGTACCCAACGCATTTCCCCCCCCCCCCCCGTTATTTGAAAAACTGCATATTCAAATACCCAACCAATGATCTCAATATTCTAAAGGAAAATTTAATAACGGAAGCAAGGGCTATACGAGCTAGAACAATTGAACGGCCCAGTCAATTACCAGCAACTTGCTTAGAAGAACTCAAAAATGTATTGAGGTGCAGGGAGAGTTATTCGAGTATTTACTTTAATGTTGTATCTTTTTGTTTAGTGCTTCGTTTAGTAATAAAATCGGTCTTATATATTAAATAAGAATTTCATATAATAAAATTTAAAGAAAAAACTATTTTTAGCTAGACTTTAATTGCAATATATGTCACATTGCATATCATGTTGTTTGCATTAAAAAGAGCGACCAAAATAACCGACCCAAAGTAAAGTTGATGTTGGTTTCCAAAAAACGAAACGTCGCAGGAAGGAACTAAATATGCCACCTTACAGGGCAGAAGATGTTGCAATGACGAAGTGTCAATCATTTTGAATTATCTGTTCAAATAAGCTCAAAACAACATAAAAACGATATTTCAAAATTTCGTATTTATTCGGATATTTCCGGAAGTAATCGGAATTTTTAAATTGTTAAAACGGCATATTATTGAACTCCAAACTGCGCAACTTTGCCCCAATTTAACTGACCCTGTATCCCTTACCGTTACTGAGATCCCAATGATGTGACTCGAATTTGAAACACCCTGTACTTTGATTATGTCATCCTTTCTTATCATCACAGCCATCAATTCACAGCCATCTAGATGACGTTTTTAGTGACTGCAATGTACTATAGAATCTAATTAATAATTTACACACTAAATTGACACATTCACTCACAGTTGGTATATTTAATACAAAACATTGGTGCATTAAATGTTTACTTAACCATTCAATATTACATGGTTGATAATCTCGCATTAAAAACCTATTTTATAAATTAGTTCTTTGAAATATAATTTTATATCAGGCAATACAAAAATATGAAGAAGGCGTTAAATTGATTGACGAAGCTCTGAGCATTCCAGTACAAAGCCCTGAAGGTCCGACTTTAACGTGGGAAAAAGCATGTAATATGATAGAAAAAATAAAGAAAACACGTGCAGAAGTTCTAATGCGTATTAACTGCATACGATCAGCACCAGGATTTGAGGAAGTATCCGATCGACCTCCCTCCTATGAGGAAGCTACAAGCATTAGTTCTAACTCGGAATCGCTAAGAAGTTATGAAGCAGGTACAGTATTAAATATTTGTTGACCCTGAAGACTATTGCCATAAAAAAATGCATTGCTTTTTAAAATTGCTATGTTACGGACCGTTTTACAACAATGTTTTCTATATGGGAATTTTTAAGATTTACTCTAGCTCAACTTTATGCAAAAGATGTGAAATATATGAAAGCATAACAAACTAATTAGTTGTAAAGGCAGTTTGCACATCTTCAGAAAGTTGAGATAAGGTTTTTAAAATGTCCCATACCTACTCTCTCAAACAATATGTCATTAATTTTGCACATCATATCATTTTATATGACAATCTTTAAGGTCCACCTTAGCTGAATTTTATGCAGAAGGTGTGCAAACTGCCTTAACTGTTACATCATAAGTTTCCTTTCAATTTTAAACCTGCGGTACTGTTTGGTTTTTCAATTATTTACAATAAATTCAATTCCTATTTTAATGTTGCTTTTTGCAATATTTACTTAAAGATATCCAAACGTAAGCAAAATAGTTTTTATAGTTGGAGGAATGGAATCTCGGCAAGTTACTTACAAGGATCTGGCAACGGCACTACACGAACTTGGTGAAGATCCTAATCAGCATTTAGCAGAAGAACTGGTATACAGCCATCCTGGTGTAAGACTCTACTTTATATCTCCGAACGGTGATGTGTTATCCACAAGGGAACCTCAACTGTTGAGGATTTCTTTAATTGAAGGTTTGTAGAATATTTTTTTTACACCAGTTATCATAGCTCTTTAAAAATATTTGAAATTACACAGTCCTGCCATATAGTGCCGAATAATTAATGAGTCATTTTGACTTTTTTGTGTTTTGCAGCTTATCTCATAGCATTTATTAAGTAATTTTTAAAACTTTTTTATGTTTTTTTTACTAATTTTAATTAATTTTGAGTATTCAATAATGTAGTATAACATATACATTTTATTATTCTTAAATTGAAACCTTGTGGAATCCCATGAAAAACCTAACTAAGCTAACTAAACTTAAATGCCAAAAAAATCGATATAATGCGTTCTTTAGCACTAAGATTTTTCAAAAGGGAAACTGAGAGATTTGTATGAGTTTGTATGGAAATTATGTTGATATTAAAGTTGAAGATAAGGAATTATATTGACATTTTTGTTCATAACATTTAAAAAAACTCATCTTTTGGCAATTTTAGATGGATTAAATAAGATTGTATAAACACACAATCTCCTTATAACACTGACTTAAGGTGACTTTTACAACTGTCAGTAAAACTTCAGTTTGAAGATAAAACACCAGAAGTGAGGTAGATTGCATTGTTACAAACAATGCAATCTACGTCATGTCTGGTATTTTATCTTCAAACTGAAGTTTTACTATTAGTTGTAAAAGTCACCCTTAGAGCAAACACTAATTTTAACGAAAACTCTACAATATTGTCAAGGATTTACTCTACTTGTGGGATTTTTTCTAGGATCAGGGCCCAACGCCCCAAAAGCCATTCTGCAAATAGGTGATTGGATATATCCGTTAGTACCTGGTGTATCGCCTTGTTACCGGACTGATTATGGGGCCTTCATCCTTCCAGATGTTTATTCTGACGTATCAGGTGAGTTGTAATGTAGGTATTTCAATAAAGCTTGGATTACAGTGACAATTTTTTTGCGAAGTTTTTTATGATTCGGCTTCAAGGTTAAATTTTTTTGAATGTAAATGCAAACTTTACTACAATAAATTTACGGCAATTCGGAAGTACTGAGTAGGCAGAACGGCAATGCAAATCGGTAAAATTTCTCGAAGAAATTCGTAACAACTCACAACTCGCCAACTTAATCACTTTTATTATTGCACTACTCTTACCTTCTGACTGCGTCCCTGCCTCAGAAATGATTTGCGAACCTAGGCGTTAATTTGTTGTTTTTGCTTGTCTATTTAGGATCATCTGTTGGCATTATATTACCTTCGGATGCCGACGCCGAAGTGTTCGACCTTTTAGAGAGTATATTACATGGCATTATCACTCAGGAGACTGAAGGGGAAATTTATGAAGAAAAAAGACGAAGGAAAGATAAGGAGGATGCCAGTCAAAGAATATCAGAGAAAATTGTTAATGGTAAGAATTATTACAAACATCAAAAACTCACTTGAAGTGCTCATTTATAGTTGTGGTAAAAACTGGGGCAAAGCCTTGGTCCAATGTTCCTTTGGACCACTGTGGTCATTGGACCACGGCTCCAAAGCCCGGAAAACACTTTAGAATGTATTAACATTAAGATTTGTATTGCACTCGAGAACTAATTTTCTGATTCAGGCGCTTGGAGGCTATCCCAGGGAATCGTTAGGGGAGCACAGAAAGCTGGCGCAGCCATGGACAGGACTACGCCAAAACTGATAGATAGTATTGCACCAAATGAACACCCAGTAGAGGTGCGGCCGGCCGTTACACGGAGCGTTAAAGTTGCCGAGCAGACCACTTCGAAGGCTGTGCAATTAACAGGATACGTTGGTAAGTAACATTAATGTAATTGTCACGGTTAACTTCATGCGGCCACTTTATGCAACTATGTGTGGTTATGTTCTTTATACTGACATGTCCGAGATTATCGGGGGTAATACCACAAGAGCTTTAAAATTACCGATAATTTTTTACGATTGCATGTTTTCCATAATTTCACGAGTCCTTTAGGACGAGTGAATCTTGCAAGGAAAACATGCCAGAGTGGAAAATTATCTGGTTCATTTTAAAGCTCGAGCGGTATTTAGTGAGATTATTTCTCGAATCAAAAATACTATTAAGAAATAAATAAGTGGTGTTAGAATATTTGGACGTCACTTTAAATAAGTCAGTCAGACAACGACATTGATTAAGGTTTTATGGTAGATTCCATGACAACGTGAAATTGCCGCTGAAATTTTTTAGAAAAGTATCGAATTACCGCTTATTAATACCTGTTTTACTGCATTGCAATAATATGGATGAGTGAAATAATCACTATTAAAAGTGCTAATCGGTAATCAAGATAACTGATGACTCTCCATACTAAACTATAGTTTCAAACCATTTGAGAAGCTTTGTCAAGATTGTCGTAACTAAAGTGCGCTGGAAGAATAATACAATTAAGCTTCTTCCTATTAGGAAATATGAATAATTTTCGCTAAAAATAATATTAGTTTGTCTTTCTTACTCGGGATACTTTCTGTAAGTAACCCTCTCGATCCTTGCCCTCGCATAAAATTGCCGTCTACTGTTTCAATTCTTCTCAGGCTTAGTTGTGGATTAGGCTTATCACCAAAATAATTGTTTATTGTCTTAAAACTTTCAGATAATCCAATTCCAAGTTAACATTTGCCCTTTCTCAATGTTTTTCACCCCCTTTCATTTTATTTTTTCCTTATTTACAGCTACCCGCAAATCTCAGATTTCTTAGATCTGATTTTGCTCACCATTCGTGTACTGGACTGGATCATAATTAAATACGGGGGTGTTCCTCTGCATGAGTAGCTAGCTATATACCTTTTTTCTCTGGGAGCCCCCACCTCACTGACTTACTTATTCGTGCAACTGCTTAGCTAGTATTTGATACATACTTTTGCGCCGTTTTAACCGAAGAAACATTGAGCAATTTTGTATTTCTTGACTGTGTCTACATGTAAAAGAATATGGATAAAAAATACTTCATCATCGAAGCGTCTGAAATAGTATAAAAGTTTCAAGGAAAATGGTTTGTTGTTTATCAAGTACCCTAGAACCAATCCCTCGTAATACAAAAATTATTTTTTTATCTCCAAGAAAAGTAGTGAAAGAAGACAGAGTGAAACATCTTCAGTCTTCATGCATACCGTTGACTTCCACTACCCTTCTTGGAGTTAATTATCCTGAAACTGAGGTATTTATATTTTTGTTTGTTTAAGTGACCAGTGATTACACAAAATTCTGATTTCGGCAACTAAACTGCTAACGGAATAGACCCAGCTATTTTTTAAAGCATTTTAGAGAGGTGTATCGCGGAATTACGCAACTTAAAAGAGATTTTTAAAGCCGTTTTTTTTTAAATTCAGGGTGAGAAATTAAGTCTAAATCAAAGTTATTTTTTAAACGCGATACAGGGAAAAGAAAAAAATGCCTGAAAATGGTTACAGTTCAACCTAAGCGTTTGGTGGCTAGGGTAATTTTAGAACTTTTCGACATTTAATAGCTTTAATTGATTTCCCAGAACATGTTGAGCGGATTAAGTTTTTTGATGGTTTACAAAAAAATTCACAAGAGTTTTTTAATAAATTCGCTTTGTATCGAGCGAATCGATACAAAGCCTCTGCTGATTTAACGAGATAATTTTTCTCTAAAAGTTCACTGATTATAACATGAGTGACGTAGAGTGTTCCCTAACTTTAAGACTTTTATTACAAAACATGGCATTTAAATTGGTCGCTATCTCTGGATGTTTTTGGTAGTTTGAAAATATGATGTTTACAGAAAGTTTGAATTTTCATATATTAGTTTTGATTCTATGGCAACAACTTTATAATTTTTGTAGACCAAAAAAAAACTGAAACTGTTATAAGATCGAAAGTTCTAAAATTTCCTAGCTACCAAATGCAATAGACTAAAACACAACTATCTTGCAGTACTTTTGCGGTATCGATTTTTTTGTTAGCAGTATTTATATACAATTGTATCGTTAGTTGTATGGTTTGTTGTGAAGTTTAATCCTTTGTCTATATCCTTATTTCCCAGCTGGAAAAGTAGGGGAAGGAACCGCTCGCCTTGGAAAATTCTTAGCTCCGCGGTTACAGAAGCAAGGCACTAAACTATTGACGTCTGGTTTCCATATGTCGGAACAAGAAGCGTCGGAGAAAATGAAATACGCCATGACTATAGCTGCAGGAACGGTCGAGGGTTTCCTTACAGTCTACAGGTAAATTAAATAATATTCCTTTAGAGCGGCTTCTACAACTATCAGTAAAACTTCAGTTTGAAGTTAAAACACCAGATATGACGTAGATTGCATTGTTTATCTGTCAGGTAACAATGCAATCTACGTCATTACTGGTGTTTTAACTTCAAACTGAAGTTTTACTGATAGTTGTAAAAGTCACCCTTAATGTTAACTGGGTGTCTGGTAACAGTTGTTTACATTTTTAGTGCAGTATGAGCATTGTTACGGTCACGAGTAAGGATTTTACCACACGAATATATTAATGTTCTATTCTCTGGTCAGCGAGGGTTCAATATGACGTCATATTCCTCATCTCATTTCATTAGAAAAAGATCGCCAAAAACCAAGCGTATTATAAGTTCTTATTAATAATAAAACCACCAGCTAAGGTCAGTTTAACACTTAATGTCAAAATGTCGTCAAAGTTTAGAAATTCTGGATTAATCGTCACCGGCAAAAGAGTGTAAAATTTTGATAAAATGGTTACAAAATGCCTTGGCGCTACGGTGAAAAGGAACAAATTTTGATGTTAAAACTCATTGACTACGGAGTGTTCATTATAAAACTTCATCTAGTTGGCTGTGAAATGTCAAATTCCATTCCATCCATTTATTTTGATTATGTCATCCTTTTCTGTCAAAATTTCATAGCCTGTTAGATGGTGTTTTATAGTGAACACCCCGTACTTTCAGCTAGAAAAAAGTGGCACGATAAAATATTATTACCAGTGTTTAAGTTAATTTTCTATTTGATGTATTTTTGAAGACTTAGGCTAGATTGTACAAGTCACCCTCAAAGTCGGATTCAGCTAAACTCGACTGGTACTTGAACCCGTTCATAAGAATCGCATTGCTGTCTGTCAAATTAATTTCATTTGTGACAGTTGTTGACAGCAATGCTTTTCTTATGGGCGAGTTCAAGTACCAGTCGAGTTTAGCTGAACCCGACTTGGAGGGTGACTTGTATAATCAAGTCTAAATACCCTATTTTTTACCAGTTCAACTGACATTTTATCAGAGACAGACGTTTTTTTTGTATAACGTACAATTTATGACGTAATATTTAACCCTCGCTGAACAGAGTATATTATAATTTGAGTAGTTGATTGGCAGATTGGGACCAAACGCAGCAATATAATACTACTTCTTCGCCGACGTTTCGTCTAATTTACTTAAACTTTTTTAGGGCAACCATAATTAATAGACGGTCGCCTCGCCTATCTGTGTGTCCGTTTATGTTCCATTAATAATTGTTTTTGTGGTTTGTGTGTGTGTGTATATTTTTTTAAATTATTCAGAGTTGTGCCGTATTGACGTTCCGATGGAAGTAGTAGTAGTCCAAGGGTTTTTTAATCAATTTAGTTTTAATAACTTGAGCGCTTTAGATTAACTTTGAAGTTCAGGAAAACGTGCGTGGAGAAGTTGTAATATTATTGGTGTCTTTGGTCCCGATCCACCAATCAACCACTCCAGTTATTTTTTATTATTTCGGTTTTTTTAATTACTTTTTATTTATTTTTGGTATTCATTTGGAATGAATGAAGTTTTTGTAATTCCTCGTAATAAGCACATTATCAGTATCATCTAGCTGTTCTTAACATTTTATTAAACTCGCTTTTGCTCTCTCTAGTGGTTGAGAAGTTACAGGGTAAACAGTATCTTGTATTGAGTGACAAAATTTAGAATTTTCTTTTCTTGATTTTTTTTGAATTAGTTTATTTATTGGTATATATGGTAATATTTTGTCAAGAGACAGAATATGATTTTCGACTAGTAAAAAACTAGGTCATAGAAAAATATTTTTTCTATGACCATGCTCGCGCATTATTCATAAAAGACCTTACTTCTTTCTTACGCTTGGAAGAATTAACATATGTCACTAGAAACGGAGCGAGGTAATACTACTTTTTTACTTTATTTTTAGGGGATTGGAAACATCAGCCGGTATCTTAGGAAACAGTTTGAAGAATAACACAGTGAAAGTGGTTGAACACAAGTAAGTACGTAGATAGAGTATTATAATACATTTCGGTGCTTACATTCCTCACCTGAATCGTGATTTCTTGTATTAAAATTGTTCACAACTTTCTTCGCACGACCACTCGCTTTTTTTGCCCTCTCTCCACATATGCTAAATTGTTGATTGCTGTAATTTAAGAGATCTAATAAATATATAGGGGGTGTTCATTTGAAAACCTCATCTACTTGGATGTGACATGTGAAATAAAAAGGGTGAAAGAACCATTTACTTTGATTATGGCATCCTTTTCTAGATGACTTTTTCTAATGAACACGGAGACGTATATATTTTTTATAAAGGTAACATGTTTCGTAAGGTCATTGTCGCAAAATTTAGATTTGTGCACCAATGTGTTTTTTGAAACTTATTGTAGGAACCTTCTTGTCTAGGTGTTACCTAGTCTGATGTCCCCTAATATAGTTATATTTCAGGTGGGGTCCTCATTGCGCAACCACCACTCAAAGCTCTCTAAATACTGTCGGGAATGTGTATAGCACCTATCAAAATGCCAAGATTATTACGCCTAAAGGTTTAGCAAAATCAACGGCAAAGGGGGCGGGTAAGCTATTACTATAAGTTTAAAAGTTTTTATTTTCTAAATATTTTAGAAAAAAAATTGTTAGATGTATTTGATTGGTTAGTGCCGTTTTGTTTTCTATAGAAAACGTGTCAAATATTTATCAGCAGTCTTTTAACCGTTTATGAAAAATTATTCATTGGTTTGCAATATGTGCTATAAATTTCTGGAGCATAGCTTTCCGTTTTTCTTTTACCGCATTTGCCAATTCATGCAGACTTTGAAACTCTTGCAAACTTTGATTCAGCTTTATCTTCATCGGACTCTAGACATGCGCCTGTTGGTAACAATTATACGAAGCTGCATCCAT
The DNA here is from genome assembly GCA_951812265.1 of Taphrorychus bicolor. Classification (NCBI taxonomy): domain Eukaryota; kingdom Metazoa; phylum Arthropoda; class Insecta; order Coleoptera; family Curculionidae; genus Taphrorychus; species Taphrorychus bicolor. The sequence continues at coordinate 11,263,063 of OX638299.1, read as the reverse complement.
AAATAGGGGCTCTGATAAACCGTATGCATTTTAAACCAAACTAAGCAGGATTTCTACGTTTCTCTTATTTGAAGGCTGAAAAACTGAGATGTGATATTATAAGGTGTTAAGTTCGAGACAGCTTCTAAGGCGATGTTTTTTTCAGGGAGTTTTGAAACTTGTTCCTTGGTTTAACTAGTTCAGATAAAGATCTCTAAAAGAGAAGTGTTTCTGAACGAAAATGTATTTCTTTGAAAAAGCATTTCAATTACCAAACATTTTTAAAATTTCCGTTGTGGTGCTTTTCCTATCAAGTTTTGGTGAATTTCAGGTAAGGCAGTTTTAGCGGAACATTCTACTGTACGGAAAGGGAATGCAGAATTGATCAAACAATTGGAAGCAGGTCCGTCGCGCATTCCTCTACAGCATCCAAACGGGTTCAGCCACCGTGTTCAAGATGTAATAGAAGTAGAAGAAGTAGGCGGCAGTAACTATAAACTTGAAGAGCATGAAAAAAATGAAAAACATGAAAAACAACATGAAAAAAATCAAGAGAACGACGAATGCGGAGAGAACTATATTGAGAACTGTGGCGGTACAAAAGATGAATCAGTTGAAGGTAATAAATCTAAAAAAGCCTTATAGTGAGAATTGCTATTAAGTTAAACATAAAAGGTGTAGGTTCATATTAAATGGTTTAGACCTTTTTTCACTTGCCTATAGAATTTACAAAAACTTGTATTTGAGTACAAAAATGACAGCGTTCTGACTTGTAATTGATTTCGTTTTGATGCAAGCGAATTAGAATAACTGGGGAACTTTGGTAACGCAAATTGTTACTTTAGTCCGTGAAAAATTTGACTAATAATTATTGCCAAACGCGCTATCATTCTTCATAAAAGTGAGTCCCAAGAAGCGGTTTTCTTTGCGCAGGTACAAAAAAAATGTCGTTTTAACCTGGAGGCTTAAATGTCTTTTAATCGCATGGCAAAGAGGTCATCAATTAAAGATTAAAACGTTGTCGATTTGATGTGCTTTGGTCTCACAACTTCTTTTCAATTAATCGATCCAATGTTCTAAGTTACCCATTCATTATTTATCATTTTATTGTTGAATTACTTCAAATGATAGTCATTGAAATCTATTTTCCCTCGTAACTTTTGATATTCATTAAACGATTCGGAAAAACTTTGTTACTACTTCAAATGTTTATTGGCCTTGCAATATTGTGATAGTAATTGTTATATATTTTTGTAATTTTATCAAACATTTCCCTTTGTCGTTATTTTGTTGAAGGTATTGTTAATTTTAGAATTTTATATACAGGGTGCCAAAATTAGATTGCAAAAATTTTACTACGACAAAAAAATAAGGCAAAAAATACTTATAAACATAAGCCTGCAAATGCTTCGTGTCTGAGATACAGGGTGTTAAAGTTTTGTTTTCATTGCTTTTATAACTCTTTTAGTTTTTGAGATATTTTACTTACATTTGAAATATAACCAACTATTTATGATCTACATAGTAAGGACTTATGTTGATATGAACTTTTTTTGCCTATTTTTGGTCGTCGAATATGCTGTTAAAATTGTGCTACCTAATTCTGGAAGACTCTGTATAATATTATATAAACTAGCGGTGAGATGTTGGTACATTATTCCATAGGTACATACTACGTACATATTCCATAGCTTTTTGGCTTTAAGCCACAACACAGTGTCTCCAATTTGTCGACCAGCCAAAGCTGTACAGATGAGGGGTAGACCCTGAAACTGGTATGCAGATGGGTTGATCGTTAAATTGGTGACCACTTACTCATTTTATAAACTATTGACAGGGGAAGATAGAAGGTGGGCCTATAAAAAGTTAAATCGTATAATATTTTCTTCTACCATAGATCATGCCGTTTATTAATTAATTTGAATACACAAGATATGATTTTGTCACTTTGAGAAATGTCTGAGCAGTTGAAAACATACATAAATATATTTTTCCTCTGCGGTAACCGCCATCATCCTCTGAACAAGAACCATAACACAGGTACACATGTGCAGTAATAATTATTGTTATTAATAAAAGGGAAAAACATAAATTTGGGTTTGTTATTATTTGCTGTTTGTGTCCCACCTCTATACCCATATACTTATTAAGATAATATTTTGTCTTCTGTCATATACGATTTTGAAATGATACGATTGCTCTAACCCAGACACAACTACTATATAAGTATTAACCAATGACAAGTAATTCAGAGGGCAAAGGAAGGAGCAAAGCTTCGCACAAGGCTTGAGCGATATTTTGTAGCTCAAGATTTAGCGTAGAGATTTGAAAACCCTATATAACACTAAATTTGAACTAATTGGTTTTTTAAAGCCTACTAGTAAATTCAGCAAAGACTGTGCAATAACTGTGTAATTCCTAACACACAGTCGTGCGTTAGGAATTCGAAACCCAGGATCGTGCCTTAACAAAAATACTTGAATGGTGGAAGCTAAAATGTTCATAAAACATATTAGCTACTCTGTATTATTCAGCAGGGGAAAAATAACTTCCAGTCGCATATCCTATTTGGATGAAAAAGTAAGAAAAGCACCAAAAATTAGTTATTTAAAATTCAATGATGAAAAAATCACCCCATTGAACAGTACTTTGCGACATCACCAAATGCCGCAAAGTACTGGCATTAGTGGCATTTCGTTATTGAGATCGCGAGTTCCATATCCACTTCCGACAAGTTTTTTTTTATTTTTTCGTGCTTGGTTTATTTTCGTGGAAAAAACAGTGTACATATTACCCATTCAGTTATTTTTGTCATCTAGTTACCTTTGAAACGTTCATTTTTTTTATCTCCTTGTAGCACATGTTGAGAAGATAGGATAAAAATGTCAAAGTCAAATTTCCAACGCCTACTTGACGACAATAATAACTGAATAGCTTATATACCCATTCAGTTATTTTTGTCATCTAGTTACCTTTAAAACCCTCATTTTTTTTATACCCGTCTCCTTTTAGCGCATGTTGAGAAAATACGATAAAAAAGTCAAAGTCAAATTTCCAACGCCTACTTGACGACAATAATAAGTGAATGGGTTATAACTCGCAAGAAAGTCTCTTAACACCCTCGCGTCATTGCTACCCTCGCTTATATGGGAAGAGTTACTTTCTTATAGCTTGATATGTAATTAACTATTACCTAACTAGTTTAGCAAAGTATTTCTTTACTAAACGCGATAGCAGTTGCGCGAACGACGCGAAGCAAAGTTCGGTGAGCATTGAGCAATCAAGGGCGTAATCTTGCCAGCACCAAATTGGTTAAAACTTAGTTCTTATTAAATTAATTTAAAATAATTTGAAACTTTTACACCCGCTGTACTATGGAAATGACACGTACGCGGACATTTTGTTATTTAACTTTCTTTTATATCATTTATTGAGAGAAGCCTATCCCAAGGTTTGTAACATGATCACGTTAACACCCTGTATAGGTGGGTATAATTATCGGCCTTGTCTTGTAACCCCTTGTGTGAAGCTAAATAACTCTCGGTTTGGTTGTCTGGCATTTCAGCCGGCAGCGTATACATTCCAAATTTAGGACAGCATACTTCGAAGTTTATAGATAGACAGATGCTTGTGGTAGAGCACGTTCCAGGTTTGAAACAGGTACGTATACACGACGTGCGGGTCTTGCGGAAGGCCAAAAAGCATGAAAACTCGAAACTGGTCCTCGGGCTCAGACGCTCTCGACTCGACACGCCAATGCAAGTATATAATCAGCGGCTCGTTCACATCACATCGGCCTTTCGGTTGAACGTAAACGTAAACCAACCGACGTAAAAGACGGAAAACAGAGATTTTGATGCGGAGTTGCCGGTTTGATTTTATTTTATAACGGTAACCCGAAGAACAGGTTTATTTATTAATTGTGGGCGATTAGTTACGCTGAAAAGGTCACTGCGATTCAGTTTTTCTTAAAAAAAAGATTATAAAAGAGCCGAAGAAAAAGTGCATCGGAGAATCTCTTGGGATGGTCACTTTTACAATTCACACCATTGGGATCTCTGAAAACGCATCAGTTCCAAATAAGTCAATAAGTGACTAAATGGAAGTATGTGATCAGTTCCAAGCGGTCAGCATTGAATTGGGAAAAAGTTTAAATGTTCAATTAAGAAGCCAACCTGAAGCTATATATAGATGGTATCTGTCAAGCTTTTTTAAATTTCTTGAAAAAAGTGAAAACACACTTATTCCCCGCGTAGTCTGAGCTTTCATTTTCATTTTAATTTCACTTTGTTTATTTCATATCACACAAAAATCTGTTACTTAAATGTTACTTTTTGGTGTGAAATATTGTAAAAACAAACGACTAGTATGGAAGTTGTTGTATAGAATAGCTTTGAGAAAGTTTACAAAATTTAACAAATTTACCACCCTGTATAATGGAAACGTTTGGAGGACATACGAAAAATCGTTTTTCGGGCGTTTCTCATCGGCCTGACGGATGCATGGGACTCCAGCTTTAGAATACCGCTGAATAGTCAAACATTTATTATTTATATCAAGTAGGCATTGAAAATCTGACTTTGACATTTTTATCGTATCTTGTCAATATGTTTTGAAAGGAGATAGATATAAACGAGGAAAAAATGAACAGAAGGGCAAAAATAAGTGATTGAGTTATAGATGTGGGTTTTCATTTTACGAAAATCAAGATGGCGACATTGGCATCACATCGGGCTGCTAATAAAGTTGGTAGTCCTGGATCAGAGATCGGTCTTCTTAAGCCTAGTTCTCAGAGCTTTGTCATGTCGCTGCGACACTTGGTCCGACCAATGAGAGATCATGTTTTGAAATTTTCCCTATGTGTCGTGCGACACCCTGTTTGTAGTTGGATTATTTCAACTACACGCTACTTGTCGCGCATTGTTCAATAAAAAATAATATACTGCTTGAAAGGTAAAAATGTACTAAAAGTTTAACAAATTTTACAAGTTGAAATATATCATCCCACAGGGGTTAATTTCCCAATAAATTTAAAACCAAATCAATTCCAAAGGTTCAATTCAGGCAAGTATCTAAGTAGAATATTTGCCACAGCGACATGTTATTAAATTTGGAGAAGGGGGTGTCGCGGCGACATGACAAACCTCTGAGAACTAGGCTTTAAACGTATACGAATCACATACTTACATAAAATACAGGACATTGCCTACCTTTTACATTGCTGGTCTCGAAATGCAAAAGGAGGGGATGGAAACACAATACCTCGCATAGAGTCGTATTTTCCAATTTCTACACATGCCGAAAAATGAGCGCCGCCGTTTTGAAAGTGGCACAGTTAGACCAAAGTGCAGTTAGATTCATGTAGTCCACGAATTACGAACTAGGCCGAAAGCACATGGTTCGTGATTCGTGACATTCAATGATGCCGATACTTTCACGACTACTCCGGTTACTCGACGTAAATGCGTGTGAGGGAAATTTATTCGATAGGGAAGTATGTGATTCTAACCAAGTACGTTTCGAGATTTGGCAACAATTTGACAACAACCATGCACAAGCGCATAGTGAATCGGATCCGAGTCCCCATATTTTGGCATCAAGGTCGCTAAGGAATGTCCTGTACGTTATTGACGTACTTGATGCGAATCCTCAGAATCAAATTTTTAAGAATTGCAATAGAAAAACTGTATATCGAGTGAACGACTTAAGATGATGTAGATATTACTCATTCACATATTTTTGACATTTTCTTATCTGTGAGACCTTAACTTTTATACTTATCTTCTTTCAGCACATATTGAAAAAATACGAAAAAAATTTCAGTCAGATAATCAACGCTTACTTGACGTCAATAACAAGTGAATCGCTTGTACTTATACAGGGTGTTCATTATAAAACTTCATCTAGGAGGCTATGAAATTTTGACAGGAAAAGATGACATATTGAAAGTAAGTGGACTTTTGTCAAGATCTGCCAACTTTATAGGTTACCTCATTTCGCAGAAAAATAAAGAAAGAGCTATTGTGACGTCATGAGAATTCATGGCTGACAATTTTATAAGGATTTATATGAGTAATTTGTCAGAGATGCCTTATTTTTTGAAAATTTAAGCTTTTAAATGTTAATGTTCGGCAAGAATTCTTAATTATTATAAATTTGGAGTTTATTTAGACTTATTTTACACCATGCAAAGTAATAGTTTCATTCAGAATACTTCTTAAATATCGGAAATAAACTTCACAAAACGGCTAAAAAATAGGGTTAAAACATATATGATATAGTTCGGCAGTTCGGTAATTCCATCCGAGCGCTCCGGACACAGACCTTTTCCCAAAATCTTAACAAGCTAGAGCGACATAGGCTGATATCCGGAGCGCTCGGGATGTAATTACCAAAATCAACTAGTACCGTGCAGAAAATGTATAAAAATGGACTTCACTCTGTAATATAGTAATAATGTAGCAAATAACTTCTTGGTTTCAGCACACAAAAATACCAAAAACCTTAACAAAACTCAATATTAATAAAAAAAAAATGGACCCACGCTTTACAAGAGCATAGGGGGAATGGCGGAAATGAATTCTTGTGACGTTGACTGACGTATACAGGTGGTTCTCTCTCTAATAAGAAATGAGGCAACCTGTAAAGTTGACTGATCTTGGACTTTTGTTGCTCCATCCTATTCTTTTGACATTTTACACTCAACTAGATGAAGTTTTATAATGAACACATGGTACATACGGGCGGTTTATTAGAAAACCTCATCTAGAAGTCTATGAATTTTTGACAGAAAAGGATGACAAAAGGACTTTTGTTTTTTTCTTTTTTCATAATTGTGAGTGAACACCCCTATTTATAATGCCCTACTCTGCCACATAGGGGGTGTTTATTTAAAAAATGCCAACAACTTGGTAGTGCAATGTCAAAAAACAAAGATGAAGTAACAAAAAATACATTTACTTTGATTAAGTCATCCTTTTCTGTAGATGACTTTTCTTGTTTACTAATGAACACCCCTTATACATATGGCGTAAATCCAATAAAGTTTTCTTTCTTATGGGAGACCGTGTGTTCACTGCAGCCGCTGGTAGTTGGGATCGTCAGAGTCATCGGAACAGCAATGGAAAAAACAATAAAAAAAAACCCAACATTTATCATATGTTGTGTTCTTATAAAATGACTGTTGTTGGGCGATATAAGGAGTGTTGTTTGGAAACGTCATCTAGTTTACTGTGAATGTGAAAAGAGAAGAGTGTAAGAACAAAATTTCATTAACTTTGATGTCATCCTTTTCTCTCAAAAATCCACAGATGACGTTTTCTAATGAACACGAGGGGTATAACCAAGTACGTCAATACGCACAGGACATTCCTTAGTGACTTTGAGGCCAAAATATGGGGACTCGGATCCGATTCACTATGCGCGTGTGCGTGTGTTGTTGCCAAATCTCGAAGCGTACTTGGTTAGTATCACACCTCTGTATCGATATGTTTCGTCGCACGCCTTTACGTCGAGTAACCGGAGTAACTCGTGAAAGTATCGGCAACATTGGATGTCACGAATCACGAATCAAGTGCTTTCGACCTAGTTCGTAATTCGTCGAGAGTACTTACGTGAATCTAAGTGTACGTGGGTCTAACTGTGCCACTTTCAAAAGGGCGCTTATTTTTCGGCATGTGCAGAAATTGCAATATACGAGGTATTGTGATTCCATCGCCTCCTTTTGCAGTCCAAGGCCACTGGGCAGCAATGTAAAAGATAGGCAATGTCCTGTATGTTATGGAAGTATGTGGGTATAACAATAAAATTAAGCCTAGTTCTCAGAGCTTTGTCATAGTCATGTCGCTGCGACACTTGATCCGACCAATGAGAGATTATGTTTTGAAATTTCCCTATGTGTCGTGCGCCCGTGCGACACTCTGTTTGTAGTTGGATTATTTCAACTACACGCTACTTGTCGCGGCACTGGCTTTGGTTAATTTCTTATTAAATTTAACACCAAATCAAATTCAAAGCTTCAATTCAGGCAAGTATCCAAGTAGAATATCTGCGACAGAGACTGAGAGACATGTTATTAAATTTGGAGAAGGGGTGTCGCGGCGACATGACAAACCTCTGAGAACTAGGCTTAAAGCTATAAGTTAGAAGAACCAAATAGTAGATTATGTTACCGAGAGTAAAAGTGGGTCTTTTTGAGCTGAGCCCAGATATTGACGGCCGAAGTGAATCTGAGGCCTGCAAAAGACCTTTTACTCCGAGTAAAGCCCAGTGCAGACGATGCAATTTATCGCGGGGATTTCATCCTTGCGACAAAAGTTGCAGGGATTTTTTCGTTCAGACGGTGCATTTTAGTTGCTGCAATTAATTGCATAGCAATAGAAATTGTTCTATTTTCCATGCGATTTGTCGCGGGGATTTGGTTACGTTTCTAGTGCCTTTCCAGCAAAAACTTAAAATTTTAGGTTGAAGAAAAAAGTGTGGTTAGGTGAACACTCTGAATCATCAGCTTTTTCAAACTCCTCATTAATTAATTGAAAGGCGCCCCCCAAAATCTCTTTTTAACACCCAGGGCCTCACCCATCAACTTTTAGGCATATAGATAGTTTACAAAAATAATAAGACAGAATGGATTTTTTTTGATAAGTTGGTAGCAGTCTAGTAAAGTTTTTAAAAAATTGCATAAAAAAAGTTGCACTGTCTGAACGCAAATGCAAGAAAACGCGGGGATTAAAATTGCTGCAACTTTGCCCCCGCGATAAGTTGCATCGTCTGCACTGGGCTTAACATATACTATTTTTTTTTCAAGCATGCAGGAAATAAGTCTATTTCAGAGTGATGCAGTTTTGCGATTTTCTCTCATTCTCTTTAAGCGGGTCGAAGTATAGTATTTAGTATAGTATATCAATTAGTAGTGTATATTATTTTGTAAAATAAATAGAATGTGTCAGAATGGTGGTTTTCAATGTTCAATGGTTTTAATGGTATTCAATCATAACTAATGGTTATGGTAAACTAAAAATTTGTAGCATTATTATCAATGGGTTTCGTGCACATGACGTCATTTTATTGCCATAATTTTAGTAAATATAACCTCACTTTAATAATTAATTATATAATGTTTGCAATAAAATTGGTCTTTTTGCATTAATTTTAAATCCTACTAAGGCCTTTTTGGGGGATCCAAACTTTAAATTTAGTTACGTTGATGCAGAAGAACACAAATACAATATATTTTTTGTTTTCCATACTAAATTAATAAAAATCACACTGACAGATAAATATGATGACGCGCAAGACATTTAACAGACGAACTCAGAATTCGAGAACCTATGCGATTTCGACTAATAACGGTTTTCTTTGTTTTTTCAATAAGAATGTAAAAATGGCAATACACTCAGATTGGTCTATTTGGTGTCACCTAGTTTTCAAATAATTTTAGTGAATGAAAATCGTTTATATATGCGCCATCATGACTGTAGCGGTGACTTTTGACTTTATTTTTACTGCCTAGGATTTTTTTCCTACTTTTTTGGTCTCAGGATTAGAAAGCCCACTTTAGGTATGCGTATGGAAAAAACAAATGACGTACTTTTAGTCCGCTTGAAAAAAAATGGAATATATAACTGCAAATACGCAAAAATTAATTGAATAGGGTATAAAATTTTGGAAATGTCAAGTCAAAATAAGTACCTACGATTAAAAATCGGCCGTAATTCGGCCAATGAAATGCCGTAATTTTATCCGCCCCGAAAATCGATTTTTAAAACAAGATATTCAGGGTGGTCTTTTTTACTTGAGACATTTAGGTATTCTGAGAACTAGTAGGATAAGAAAATTGTTCCAACGGAAGCCTATATTGTACAAGAAAGCCTATTTTAGGCACATATTTTTACAAATACAAGGTGAAGTAGGAAAGTGTGACGTCATATTTTAAATAAGTATTGTTTTTTTACTAGATTTTGATAGAGCTTAGTGCTCTTACTTGGCCTTGGAAATTTGACATCACTACCGGATTTTTCGGCACCTTAGTAGCCATAGGATGTTAATTTTTTTCTTTATCCATGTCCCTTTTGCTCATGTCAAGAAGAATGGCAAACAACCACGAAGTCAAATTTCCAAGGCTAACGAGGTGTCACACTTTTATGAATAGATAATACATGACACCCCATAAGAGATATTTTGCGTTTATTAATGAATTTCTCTTAAACTACTGGTACGTACCTACTTAAAAATAGGAGAAACTACGGCCTTCGCCATTTGATTCACAATGTGTTGCTTTTTTTATCAGTGACGTAGGCGAACTCAGTGATAAATGATGGCCTCGCCTACATGCGCAATAAATGGGCATATTTCATATCTTTGATTATATACTTTAATACCTAAGTGTCGGGTATCACCCACCCACCCACATATTGCCAAGCGCCAAGCTTAACTAAGTTTAGTTTGACCGTAACATATCTCTATATGATTTGTGACATTAAAAAAAATGCTTATCTTTAGGTTTAAAACCTGCTTATACTTAGCTTAAATAACATATCTGTAAAATGATATAGAAAATGATAACGCCATTATAAGAACAGCATTTTCTGGTGACAGCTCAAGATACCCTCTGAGAGTATTTCCATCTTTTGTTTTCTCAATAAGATTTTAAGAACGGGAATACTTTCGGAGCGGTCTAGAGTAAAGCAACCACCCGAAAACGCCGTAAGTACCTACTCTATTTTTAATTAGTTAAAGGTGTTAATAATATAAGTGCTTGTACTTACTTATTCATAGGAAATAGCTATTATAGTTATCCACGGCTGTAGAATACTATATGGTCATCATATGTCAGGTTTGTAAACACATAATAGGCTATATCATACCCTTTGATTGCCTTTGAATGAAATAAAACAGGTTGCTCCACCCATAGGCTCCACCAAAGCAGGTTGCATCTTTTCTTTTATTATAAAGGGCAACTTTGAAAACTCACCAGATCATCTATCGGGTAGGTCAGTCACGTGCTTAATCCATTGAATTGCTAGATGGCCATCACATAACCAGCTTAACCGGTAGTTGACCCGGTCAGTTTTGGAATTCCCCCAATCTTTATAAGAATTGCATGCAGACACCGCCATGTTGGAAGTTACCAACAAAACAAATGAAAATACAAACTATCTCAAACTATTATGGCCGCCCTGATAGCGGCCATTTTTACTTTGACAATCAAAACAATCCGGGTGTTAAAGACCCGTGTTAAGTTATCTAATTGATTATTACGTAAAAATTGTAAATTAAGCGTAGTATACCGTGTGTAGTATACAAGTACTACAGTGTAGTATACAACTTGCATATAATTATAGGATAGGTGTCATAAAAGTAAAATTATCAATGCGTTTGAAGAAAAAGGGTAGTTGTGTAAGTACTAATCCATAATGTACTGTATCTTAAATGAAACTCGAAAGTGCGACTTTCCGCTCGTAAGTCGCAAATGAAATGTATCGCAGTTATTATCGCACCATTCGCACGCCTCCTACAGGAAAAGGAAATTTAGGCTAGGATTTTCACGGCGAGAGATCGCGCAACATGGCCCGCAAGAGAAATTTGTGTAGATAAAACGGGACGTTAGTCAGGCCGTGTAAGCGATGCAGTGTTCCCGTGTTTAGGTCTTCAATCGTCGGGTTTCGTATGGGGGGATTCTCGTCTATTCCCGTCTGTTTTTCCCAAAATCGTGGTAAATGTGGCCCTGCCGTCTAGGAAATAATTCGCCATACTTTCTTCCAAAATTCAACCGATCGTGCATCTCAAATTCCGCTTTATTTACACTTTGAAAACTCTTGTTTTCATACCATTTGTAAACGTGAGTCTTCATGTGTAGTGGACAGGGTGTTCAATGTTTACATCATATGATTTTAATATCCTACAATTTTCGGATTTATTTATGTTTATGAAAGTGCAGACTTTTGATCCCGTTTTTGACATCTAAATGAATATCATCCTCTAAAGGTAATGTGAATAAACAATGAAATTTATGAATGAATGGAATTAACATGGAGTGTGCAAGGTTAAAATGGTCCTTGTTTATGTTATTTTTTACTTAGCTTTAAATAAATCTTATATCAGTTCTAAGAAATTGGTCTTTTGCCTTGCTAGAAAAATAGAAGTATGTTTAAATCTTATTTCTTGGTACATTCAAGGTATAAACCAATAAACCATTCACTTATTATTAACATCAAGTAGGCGTTGTAAATCTGACTTTGACATTTTTATTGTGTCTTCTCAACATGTGCTGAAAGGAGATAGTTGTAAACAAAATGAAAAGTTCAAAGGTAATCAAATGCCAAAAAATTTCTTTGCCTTCTAGATGACACTTTCTAATGGACACCCCATATACACATTACAGTGCTACAATGAGCTAGGAGATATAATGTACTAGTTGTGTTATAAATAAGTATGAGTTCAATAATTACCTGTTAATGAATGGAATATTCAAATAGGAGGAGGATTTTGATTGACCTATATTAATTATTCTGAAGTATGATACCTATTATGAATGTATGAAATGAGTATGAAATATACGAAGAAATATATGTCTTGTTGCCTTTTAACCCAGCTTTAATCTCTTTTTTTTTATCCTTACCAGTATGGTATCATCGCTCAATGCCCATTTTGATAGGATAATCATATATGGTAAAAGTGTCAAAGTCAGTTAGACTTCCAAGACTAATGACCTATTAATTTATTAAATGTTCATAGGCTTTCATACAAGGACTCCGTGAGTAAAAGAACAAAAGACTTATTAAACCTCAACAGACAACAGCTCAAAGGCGTTATCAGGTTATATATACTAGGTACTGTCGATTAAAACACCGCATGCATAGGTTAGGCCTGGCAGATAATGCCAGATGCATATGGTGCATGGAGGATGATGAGACTGTAGAACACATCCTGATTATCCTGCAGCTGAAAGATTACTTAGATTTCAGTCTTCAGAAGAATACCCATCCCACCACTGAGTTCCACAAACTCTCACTCAAGAAGATAATGCCTTTCTAAAAGGACTGGGTCTTCTGAGTGAACTTTAATTGATATTGGGGCACAATAGATAAACACATAAATAATAATTTATTGCACACATACATGGTACAAGATCTTGTAGGTCACCTGCAGGGGACCACTCATTTGGAATCAATCTTGATCAATCAATAGATACGCTAAAATAATATTATCTTGTTACATGCAGTTGATTTTTAGACATGAAAATTAATAATGAAATAGCAGCCAATCTGATTGGTCGAAATTCAGCTGACGGTGATCAATGCCATGTGAATTGCAGTTTTCAAAAAGACATAGATATTTGATCAAATTTTATAAAATAAAGTTTTGAATCATAATACTTTGCCTCCTTGTGTATAAATATAGGATATATATAATATATATTGCAGGTGTGGGACTTGAAATGATACTTCACACTTTTGAAAAAGCCAACTTTTGAATCATTTATTAGATCTTTGTCAGGGATTTTTCAGCAAGTGAAGATAGTCGAGTTGTTTAATTTACTAATCATATCTATTAATACAGGCATAAAATATATGTTCATTGTGAAAGAACATGAACACACAGATTCAAGTATCCAAGCGTGAACTGCTGAAGCAGTGTCTACAGCTTTTGCTGTGGATAAATTTATCCCATAAACTACAGGACGAAAATGTTGGTGATCTGGGTGAAGAGGCAAAGTGGACCAAAATTAAAGAAGCAATAATTTTAACAACACAACAAGAAAGCATTGGTAAGGGCAAGAACAGAACTAGGCAGAGATGGAAGACAGAGGAAATTTTGACACTGATGGATGAAAAAAGGAGATATAAAGGCAGGGATAACACCAAGTACAAGGAGATACAGAACACAATTAGAAGTAAAATAAGAATAGCAAAGGAGGTCTGAATGACTGAAAGGTGCAAGGAAATTGAATAATTAGAACAGAGGTATGACAGTTTCGGCTTACATAAAAATATAAAAGAAGTCACTGGTGTGGTGAGAGTGAAGAAAACTGGTACACTGAAAGATGAAAAGGGCACACTGGTTGTTGACTTCAATGCCCGACTGAGACTGTAGCAGCAATATATAACTCAACTATTTGATGACCAAAGAATGGAGACATATGACATAACTATATCAGAGAGGGCTCCACAATTAACGAATGAAGTAGTAGAGTATGCGATCAAAACCTAAAAATCTGATAAAGCAGTAGGGCCAGATGAGGTGCATTGTGAGGTCTTAAAACTGCTGGATGAGTGTTCAATCAGTGTCATAGTGGATCTATTCAATAGCATTTATACATCAGGAATAATTCCTAGAGAATGGCTGCTTTCCACCTTTGTTCCTATCCCGCAAAAAATCTCTAGCGTCAAAGTGTGATCACAGTATAAGGAATAATACATTATATCAGTATCGTCAGTTCGTGTCCACACCTTTGATATTTCCAAAACTAAAGCGTGCCGCGCGTACCTGCATCCGGCAATTTTCTCGAGTAGTTGAAAGAACAAACACATGCGATGCACTGCCAAAACATTGCCAAAACCGGTTTGGTGGTGCACCGCCGGCGGCCGGGCGGACAGGGCAAGGGGAGGGGAGTTTCAATTTTTCGACCGACTGTCGTTACTGATATAATGTATTATTCCTTATACTGTGGTGTAATGATCACAGACTAATCAATTTGATGAGTCAGGTTTTGAAGATCTTTATAAAAATTTGGATATACATAATTTGGAAAACTAGGATATAGAAAAAATCTGCTGAAACATCAGATACACAATTTGGATTCTGCAACGGAATGGGTACGAGAGAGGCCATCTTTGCTTTGAATGTCTTGTCTAAGAGATGCCTAGATATAAACCAAGACCTTTACATATGCTTCATAGATTATAGTAAAGTGTTCGACAATGTCAAGCATGAAAAGCTTCTGGATATACTCCAAGGACTTGGCCTTGATTACCACGATGTCTGAATAATATCAAATTTCTACTGGGGACAAACATCTAGAGTGAAATATGACAGTGCTTTCACAGAACAAATTAGTATTCGGAAGGGAGTCAGACAGGGCTGTGTTCTCTCTCTGATGCTATTGTTGCGAAATCAGGGTTTAATAATTCCAGTGTAGCGATTAAACACGAAAACACTATTTATTTATCCCACAAATACACACAAGTACAATTCTAGTACTAAATAACTTACTACTTAGCACTTTATAGCCTTCTATTACCATTTGGTACTTTAGCTTACCTAGAGCAAAATATTAAATTCTGTAGATCCTCACGCAGGGGAAGATCGTGCGTCGCAGAAGCGTCGGTCGACGTAGAATTTCCTGGCGACGTAAGATACGAGACTGGTTTGATCTCTTATCTGTCGAAATATTTCGGACAGCTGTCTCTAAAGTTAGAGTAGCCATGATGATCCGCAACCTCCGAAGGAGAAGCTGAGATCAAGAAGAAGAAATTTAGCCCAGGCTGATCAGATTCTCTTCTCTCAGATTCAGATAATTGCTGTTAGTCCTCTATTTTCATAAGCAAACATCTACTTATTGGCATCAATTTAAAGCTAACCAAAAAACCTTTAATAACTTAATTATTTTTTTATCTTTCCGTTAAAAAAAACAAGTTTATATCCTCATTCAAATAAACTTATTTAACCAAGGGTAAAATTATTTCCAACTTTAGTGTTTACATTATTTTGCTAGAATTAATAAGGACTTGGCTAGATTTATATAAAGAAAGTGTCAAAACTTGGTTCTTGCAAATTATCTAATGCCATAGAATTGTTCAAAATTGTGGGATACTTTTGAATTGGTCTCCTAAAACCGCAGTTCTTTTCCCTTTTAACCTGCTTTGTAACTCTGTTACTTTCTGATATCTCTTCAATAATAATTAAAAAAACTCAACCTGCATATATGTATTTAATTCTTGAATAAAAAAGTGTTTAAAAGAATTAGAAACAATAAAAATCACAATATTTTTAATTATTACATTGTGTTGGAAAATATTCAATACATAACAAATCAGTCAACTTATTCTAAAGAGTATTATTATAACTTGGTAGTCAACAATTTCCATTTTTGGACGAGGAATCTAACAATATTATCATCTTTCACATGACCGTTACATGTTTTGTTACATTTATTTACACCAATTACCCTTTGTAGTGTCTGTGCTAGTGTGAATCCAGGAACAACTTAAGGAACACCCTGATGTGCAAGATTATCAACCGTGTTATCTGGGTGCTAGTTATCTTAATCTTTAAAAATATCTGTTCATTTAATAATTATTTTGTCGGCAATGGGTTTTACAAGTTATTCGTAGAAGGTCGCTGTGCATGTTTTGAAATATGTGTGGTTTCAGTTTAGATACTTAGCACCTGGTATAGTTAAGTAATGTGCAGGTGTCAAAAATTTTGAACTGATAGATTAAAGACAACACTAGTTTTGAATATTTAGGTGACAAAGAATGTTTTTTTTTGCAGCTAATTTAGTCTTTACAGTCATTCTGCTGGGTGCCCTTCTTGTGGTGTTGGACAAGATTAAATTTTTCTACACTAACCATCAAACACATATCTTAAGGATGATCAATATACAATTTAAACGTCGGTTTTATGGAGACAATAAAGTTTATATACCAGTCGTAAACTTGCTATAGGTACATGTCTGTTCTAAACACCTAGTTCTTTTAAAGGGTTGTTTGCTTAAAGTTTCAGGAAGTTCAGACGTGAAAGGCGAGGTTTTATAAAAAGTATCTGAATGTATATTTTTTTCAAGATGAAAAGTCACTTGCATTTGTATCTATAAGGTACATAATACAGTATTTTTTTAATATACTTAAGCCATAAATTTCGTTCGAATTTAAATGGGGGTATTTCTTTTTTTCTGAGAATTGAAAAATAGTTACTAGACTAATTGGAGTAAATCCAATGGTTTTTGTTTTTTATTTTTTTGTTGTTCTTTTTCAGATACCGCAAACCCCCGCACCCGTTCAGCAGTCAGACTTCTTCGATGGTCGATCTTTGGAACCTTTTGAAATCAGCTTTAAAAACACATTGTAAAAAAAGTAACTTATTGTACCTATAACTTTCTCTCAAATTCTGTTTGCAACGTTCAGAGAAGATTGAAATCGTTTCATTCAGATGAAGCATAAAAAAGTTTTTAAAGTTTTCTTCAAGATGACCAAAGAACCCCCCCCCCCCCCCCCCCTCCTTGTTTCCTATTTCGGATATCACAGTCCCATTGGTTCAGTAGGTTTTCTGGCAAAATCTATTTGTCAGTTTATGTCAGGCACTTTCAATCTCTACAAGAAAGCCTATAACATTATATATAAATAAATTCTTTACATATGTACAATTTTTGGGAAATCAAGGTGTCACATACAGCCAGCACAGTGAAATCCTCGATGAAACTCCGCTTGTGCAAACATAATTTCCTTGATATGTATGTTATATAATATCAGGATTGAACAATCAGTTTACATTGATGTGGATAAATAAGCTATGACATCAGCTACGTCTCGAATGCGAGGTAGTTAATCATGTATATTTGCTTATTATTACTGAATCTTGGAATTAAGCTTGTCGCCCTGTTAAGGGGAATGTTAGGACGCTTCTTAATATTCCAAAAATAGTTTCATTTATAATTTAATTGCACGTTTAGTTTTTAATACCTCGTCTCTCCCTCTTTCCTAATATTCATTTTTGATTTGGTATTTTTTTTTATTTTTCAGTTTTTCCGTAATGACATGAGAGTAAAATGCCTCAATGGTTGATCACTATTGCAACCGTTTTCTGTCTGTCTCGCACATTCACCAGTCAAGCCTCCAAAGTCAGCTCATTATCCAATGATGTCGAGTTTCACTTCACTTCGCAGCTGTACAATCTCAGCATTCCCGAGAACAGTGTCGCGAAGACCTACGCTCTTCAGTCTCCAGGATCGCCACGTATGGGCATACCGGTAACACCAAATATTTTCAGCGATATCAGGTAAATGATTATTCTTATTTTATGTAAATATTTTATGTACGTCTTATTTATATATTTTTAAAGGTTGACCCACCATTTTTTTTAAGTTTGGCCTTATTTTTGTTTTTAGATACAAAATTATTGAAGGGGATAAAGATCGTTTCTTCAAGGCTGAACATCGTCTAGTTGGCGATTTTTGTTTCCTATTTATTCGAATAAAAACCGGCAACAATGATGTGTTAAACAGGGAAAGAAATGACAATTATATCCTTCAGGTCCGCGCTACAGCGAATGTACAGGAAGGCAACCAAAAGGTAGTAGGCAAAAGATCTTGGTGAAGGCTTGTTAATAAAATTTTGATTGTGTTTGAAAGGTTCAGTACACTGCCGAAACCACCGTGATAGTGTCAGTATTAGATACCAACGACTTCAGTCCCTTGTTTCATCCAAATGAATATAATGCTACAGTAGCCGAAGACACTCCTGTACACCAGAGCATTTTGAAGGTGATAGGAGTCGATGCAGATTTGGGCAGAAATGGAGAGGTTTATTACTACTTCGCCGATGAGACTGATAGATTTGCCATTCATCCGGTTACGGGGGTTATAACTTTAACTAGACCACTGTTGTAAGCCGCAGTTGTTCGATACGCTAGGCTTTGAGTTAAAGAAAACAATTTTTTATTTTAGATATCATGAAGGTTCATTTCACGAACTAAAAGTGT
Source organism: Taphrorychus bicolor (assembly GCA_951812265.1). NCBI lineage: Eukaryota > Metazoa > Arthropoda > Insecta > Coleoptera > Curculionidae > Taphrorychus > Taphrorychus bicolor. Next base: position 11,244,385 of record OX638299.1, on the reverse strand, counting down.
ACGCCACGGATCGTGGCATCCATTCCCAAAATGGCTTTAATTCTCAAATCACTCCCAGCGCGGCTATCGTTAGAATAACGGTGAAAAAAGTGAATCTTTATGCTCCGGAAATTAGAATTCGGCGACACCCTTCTATTGTTGAAAATAGTAACGCAGATATATACGCGATCGTTAATGTGATTGATAGGGATGAGGGCATTCATGGACAAATCGCCAAGTTAGAAATCGTCGATGGTGATCCTGATGGTCATTTTAGAATACGACCTACCAGGCAAAAAGGGGAGTTTAACATTGAGGTATCGAAGCTATTGGATAGAGAGAAGACTCCTCAGGGTTATCAGCTGCAGCTTAAGGCTACAGACAAAGGTATAGTGTAATCCCACGTTGGTAATATTTAAAATGTATTTCTGCGACAAAATGCTCAAGAGTTTTTATTTTCTATTGCTCAATGAAGACTAAGTCGTTGAGCCATATTAATAAAAATAAGGATTTGCTAATAAGCAGGAAGTTACTAACTAAAAAGGTAATACTGATTGGTACAAATTTGACAAGAAGCTTACATTCTATTTTTAATATAGTAATATAGATGTAATCTGCTAAATTGGCAGGCTAAACAGCATTAGGTGAAATCACCTGTAGGCAAGGCGTCCCGGAAATAATGATATAGTACTTACCATGCATTTATTTGACGATTTATGTACGTCAAGACCTGAAGTAGGTATTAAAATGTGGGAAATTTCTGTGTAACTGAAAGAGTTCCCGTTTTCTCCTCTTAATATTCTCAGTATAGAGTGGACCTCTTGAGGACATTATACCGATTGCTGCATTCAAAAGGGTGTTTAGTAAGTTTATTATTATGTAAGTTGAAAGTAAATCTCACATTTACAAGCTTAAAATTGCTCATAGGGGGTTGTTCGGTACGACAAATTCACCTAAAATCTTTTTCCAAGGATTTTTTATTAATTGACTGGTTAATGCCGGGTGCACGGTCACTCAACAGTTGGAAGGAAGGGACGTATTCTTCGTGCGTGTCTTTATTTGTTATAATCCTTTTACTGGACCAGTTTTGGAATTTGATAAGTAATCATGATTACTCTAGAAAACTTGAAAAGTAAAAAAAATCAATTTACTCGTAAGATTGAAATTCCCGAGGGTGAAAGAGCCCCCGCGTTATGGATTCCTGGCTCTGCGCCCTTTTAAAAGTAGTCAATTCAAAAATAAAAAGATTAAAGAGTTCCTTTGGGATGTATTATAAATGTATATTTTTCCGGACGCTTTAAAGCGGGCCAAGGTGGTCGCAGTTTTTAAGGAGGGCGACAGAAGGGACGTCAATAATTTTATAGACCCATCTTTCTCCTTTTCTTACGTTTATAGAGAGACACGATTATAACATTACTATGTGGAGGAATTTGTTGGTGAGTATCTAGACTTCGGTGACCAGTTTGTTTACCCAGTTCGGTCAGATTCATTTTTTCTTTATTACTATATGGGGCAAACAATACAATGTCACATGGAGGATTTGTATCATAATGTCACATGGAGCATTTATGACATTTTTTACAATTTGCAGAAAAAAAATCATTAACCATCATTTACAATTTTCAGAAAAAAAAAGGAGGTACATATTTAAAATTGTGGAAAGAATACAGTAAGGGTTGTTGAGCTGAATTGCTCTATTTTTTACCTCAAATGCTCTCCCATCCACTTTATAAGTTCTGTAGTTCTTGTTGGTGGGACTCCTTATAGAAGAACGGCAGAGGTTCCAGGTTAGTTCATGTTAGTTCAGGCTAGTTCACATCATTTACTCGTATTTCATTTCATATAGAGGTGGTTTCATGTTATGCAGAAATAAATACGTTTTTCTTTTAGTGCCTCTTCTGCTATGACATAAGCCATGATGAAGATAAAATAAATAGTCAATACGTGGGGAAATAGGTAGTATTAAGGAAGGCTTTTGTTCTTAACGTGGAGCTTCGGTTGTATATTCATCTTAAGAAAGTAAATTTATGATCAGGCCTCTTCTTACCCTGTTACTATTAGATGCTTCTCAAGCAACATTTTAGCACATGAGTGAAAGAAATGAAATAATGCTGATAAAAGTTGAAGAGGCGGCAACGGCGGAAGCATCTGATTGCGCTTGTTGTTGTTTATTCGATAGTTTTTTTGCTTATTTTAATACCAAATAAGTTAAGAAATATCTTAACATAGTGTATGTGGTTGGTTCCTGTGGTGGTGTTATTGTTAGTAACCGACGGGGTGCAATCCGTGTTGAGTGCGAGACACGCGACTACACAGTTGCCACTTGTAAAAGTGGGTATGGAGTGCGATGTTTGCAAAAGGACTGAAGATGAAATCGAACTATTTAGTTGTGATGGTTGCAAGGTAAAACTGTGTAAAACTGAAATTATTCCTTTAGTATCCGCGTCGGAAATCAAATTGCTACAACTCTGTGGAAAGAGACATTTAAAATTTTATTGCCAGAAAAGCACAAAAGGAGATTCTTTCTCGCTCTACCAAGATGTGATTGATCAGACTAAAAACACTATCGCAGGCAAAGATTAACTCATTAGTCACCTCGAACACCTAAATCAAGAACTTAAAGAAAAAAATCACCTTTTGGAACTGCAGGGCGCTGGCCAGACCGCGGGTTATTTAAGCTCTACAAATAGCTATGCCAGCGCAGTAAGACGTACACCGCCTGAGTCAGTCTTGTTAGTTAAGCCCAAGAATGACCAAAATAGTCAAGCGACAAAACGGGAAATCCGACAAGAAATAAATTCGGCTACCCTAGAAATCTCTAAAGTTAGGCAAGTGGCTAATGGCGGTGTGGTGATTGGTTGTTCATTAGATAAAGATATTAGCTCATTGAAAAGGCAACTAGAATTGAAACTGGGAAGCAAATACGATGTTGAAGTACCTAAACTAAAAAAATAAAACTTAAGGTTGTTTTTATAAATAGGGAGGACCTCAGTATGACCGATGTTGACGAGGACATCATCAACTCAATAATTAGATGTAATAATTTAAGTAAATCGGCCGATTTTAATATAAAGCTGCTAAAAAAATCTGTAAATAAACCTAAGCATATGGACCTAATATTGGAGGTGGACCCACAAACACATAGTGTACTTTTGGAACATGGTAGAGTTAGAGTGGGCTGGTCTAGATGTCGCGTTTTTAACCATCTCAGTATTCTCCAGTGCTATAAATGCATGGGGTTTGGCCACTACGCCAGAGAATGCAACTTAGATCAAGCATGCTCAAAGTGTGGAGGAAATCATTCTTATCAAAACTGTAAGTCTGATATCACCAAATGCATAAATTGTGAACGTAAAGTTAAGCGGGAAAATACCTCTAATATTGATATTAGACATGTAGCTCTTAGCAAAGATTGTCCGTCATATCTACGGTCGGCGAGTTTACAGAATAAGAGGGTAGAGTACTTTTGCGCTAATAAATAATTTTTTTTTCTCTCATTCAATATGTATAGAAATAGAACATTTAGTTTTACACTAGGGCACCTAAATCTTCGATCTATTTTCACAGGTTTTCAAAGCTTTGTAGAACTCATTCAAGAGGAGTCTTTTGATATTTTCGGGGTTACAGAGACTTGGCTAAACCGCGATATCCCCTCAGATGCAATTGTTCCGCATGGTTATAGATTCTTTAGACGCGATCGCGCAGAGGGCAGAGGGGGAGGTGTTGGCATATTTGTTAAGTTCTTCCACCAGTGTGAGGAAGTTGTATTTGGCGATGGGCAGGCTGTAGGCGAATGCGAGAGTATTTGGCTTAGAGTGAGGTTGGGTAAATTGAGCATTTTGTTGGGGGTAATCTACCGAACGGGGGGCTACATTGCTGAGTTTATTAGTTCGCTTGACGATTTGCTACTTGCATTGATCCCCTTATGTGACCATATAATTGTAATGGGTGACCTGAACATTAACTTTCTGAACTTAAACAGTCCCGTAATGCGACTGTTTGAGGGAATGGGCTTTCATCAAATTATAAATGAACCCACCCGGGTAACCAGTACTGTTTCATCATTACTGGACCCCATCCTGATTACTGATCCTGATGTGCTGGATGATTCTGGCACTCTAGAGGCTAGCAACATTAGTGACCATAAATGCACTTTTTGTAAGTTCTCTATCATAAAGTCGAAGCAGAAATTCGTAACCAGCAGAAGTTTCAAACATTTTGTGGAACCGGATTTTCAGAGGGATCTAGAACTAATAAACTGGGACAACGTCTTCTACATGCCAAATATAGATGATAAAATCGCCTTCTTCAGTCAAAATATTTTGGACTTGTTTGATAAGCATGCGTCTGTTAGAACGGTCCGTATGAATAGGCCGGTTGCCCCTTGGTTAACGCAAACAATTAAATCGTTAAAGAAACTTAGAGATAAAGTTAAAGCAAAATACAAGGTTTCTAGGGCCCAGGCAGATTTTGAATCTTACAAGCATCTGCGCAATGTCACCCTGGCATCTCTCCGTTGAGAGAAAGCGGCGTATATCCAGTATCTACAGAGGCAAGGGGATGCGCGGAAGTTGCGGCATGGCCTGGGTCTCATGAACATTCGGTGCAAGAGTGGGGTGTCTGGCGTGGATTTACCTCAGACACTTAGGGACCCCGAACTAGTTAACAACTGTTTTTTGGGCGTTTTTAGAAAATCTACACATTCTGAACCAAAAATAGATCATTACAATAATAGCGCATATAGAGAGGGACTAACATTTTCTTTCCGGACCGTGGATGCGGTTGAGACCAGCAAATATTTGCGCAACATTAAACCGAATGCTGCCGGTGCTGATGGTATCACTACCACCATGTTGAGACTTGTGTCGCCAGTGCTTGTAAACCATATGACCCACATCATTACTAGTTGCCTGATTGAAGGCTATTTTCCAACTGCTTGGAAGGAGTCTGTCGTTCTACCTATACCTAAAAAGAGAAACGTGGAAAATGCTGGCGATCTTCGCCCAATTAGTTTGCTTCCTGTGCTTTCAAAGCTTCTGGAAAAAATCGTACATTCCCAGCTTAGCGAGTTTCTAAATGAAAACAGTTTATTACCGGTCCATCAGTCTGGGTTTAGGGATGGTTATGGTACGACGCCGGCTCTGTTGAATTTGACCGATGATATCATGGGTGCGCTGGACAAGCGTATGGCGGTTATGTCAGTCTCTAGATTTCTAAGGCCTTTGACATGATTGATCACCGATTGCTTTGCGCAAAGTTGAGGCACCTTGGGTTCGAGTTTGGGCCTAAATCCTTTTTTGTTCGTACCTTTCTGATAGGTATCAGCGTGTCCGAATAGGTGATGAGACCTCCTCATCTGGAAGAATTGTGTCTGGGGTGCCTCAGGGGTCCATATTGGGTCCCTTCTTGTTTGTGTTATATATATTTGATATATTTAATGTGACAACATCATCACACATCCAGTCTTATGCCGACGATACTCAGCTGTTTCATTGCTTCAGTCCTGATACTACAGACGCTTCTGAAATACTAAGTAATGATTTGAGTCTGATCTCTGAGTACTTGCGAGAGCACAATCTGATCATCAACCCTCAGAAGACTCAAACAGTACTGTTCTGTTCTGATCGACAAAGGCCCTTTCTTGAGGATAGTCTTAGAATAAAATTGGGTGATATTACCCTCAGCTTTTCTTCGCGTGCTAATAATCTAGGTGTTCTCATAGACTCCCATTTGAGATTTAGGGATCATGTTGGTCGGATGCTACGGAAAAGTTATGTAAAAATGAAGATGCTATACGCTAGTAGATCCCTTCTCAAACGATTTCTGAGTCGCTTGTATTATCGGTTTTCAATTACTGTAATATAGTATACTATCCTTGCCTTGATGCTAGTATAAAGCGGCGCCTACAGGTTGTACAAAATACATGTTGTCGATTTGTTTGTGGACTCAGGAGAAGTGATCACGTGTCACACGTGAAGCACGGTAACCTTGCATCTGATGGTGTTGGTTGCTAAAGTTCTGCGCTCTGGACAGCCCACATCAGAATTAGGAAACCCACAATGCGGTCTAATTTGTGATTAGTTACTTTTTGAATGGGTGGTTCTAATATATATGTAGTCTGTGATTATACGTAATAGGTATCTAGATGTTAAATTTAATTTGTTATCATCTACTGTGCTTTTTTTTCTATTTGCGGGGGTGGTTAAGTGTAAGAATAACCGTAGGTTAAACTTCGCCACCTCTGCCAGTGTGTGGATATGTGTGTCATTGGACACTGTGTGTATATACTGATTAATAAAGACGTTTATTATTAGTATTATTATTATTATTTTTAAGTACTCTTCTTTTTTTTTCAAGTGCCATATCAGGTCCCCCTGACATTGACGATTACTTGGGCAAGTTTTTCTCGATTCTGCCTCTGCGCTGCGTATGCCCGTCCATTCATGGATGTTCCTTAGTCAGGAAGCCTGTTTTCTTCCTACTCTTTTACGTCCTTCCTCTTTTCCCTTCATGATCATGATCAGTTGTAGGATTCTGTATCGCTCTCCTCTGAAGACATGTCCAAGATACGAGATTTTCCTGCACTGAACTGTATGTAGTAGCAAACGTGTTGCGTCGGCCCTGTGTAGTACCATTTTGTTGGTCTGCATAGCTGTCCAGAGTATTCTCAGCCTTTGCCGGTGTAACCACATCTCAAACGCTTCTAACCGAGTAACTGTAGCGGCCTTAATGGTCCAGTGGTGCGATTCTGTAAAGCATCTCGATAAAGATCACGATCTAACCGAGTAACTGTAGCGGCCGTAATGGTCCAGTGGTGCGATTCTGTAAAGCATGTCGATAAAGATCACGATTTTCCGCTTTGAAAAAACTTCCGAAAACTAGTATAAAACCCGACAAAAATTGGAAGCAGTTAACATCCAATTAAAGAGTCAAATAAGAGGGTTGATTCGACACCTTCTGTCTTCGATTTAATATCGATTGTTGTAATAGGTTTAGGGTTGAAGCGTGGTATCGTAATCGACATCGACACAGACATGCCTTATAGAATCTAAGCACTGATCTCTGCCCCGTACAGCAACACCGACCGTATGTAGGATTTTACCATTTTCTGCCGTAATTTTAGGTTCACATTATCATTGGAGAATAGTGGTTTCATTTTCCGGAATGTTGTTCGGGCTGTCTATATTCTACATCTTATTTCTCTATCTGGATTTAGATGTTCGGTGATATAACATCCAAGGTATATAAAGTGGGTTTCTACATTTTTCGTACCGATCTGTCGTGCAGCATCAAGATGTAGTTGGCGACCACAAATTTTGTCTTGTTGATATTTATGTTGAGCCCCATTTCTTGCCCTTCTGCGTTTACACGGTTTAGTAGATGTTGCAGGTCTTCTTGTTTGTCAATCGGGATGACAGTGGCGTCAGCATATCGTATCGTATTTATATGTATATAACGTTGCTTTCTGTCTCCAGTATAAATTTTCGATAATTCTAACGTCCCTGCTGTCCACCTCCATGTTCCTTAAGATGTCTATAAGTTTTCTGTGTTGCACTCTGTCGAAGGCCTTCTCGTAATCAACGAAACACACCAAAACGTCTTTGCGCTGGTCACGGCATTTTTGTAGTAGTATGTTCAGAGCAAACAGTACCTCTCTAGTTCCTAAAGCGTTTCTAAATCCAAACTGGGTCTCATCCAAACCTGCCTCACATTTGGATCTTATCCTCCTGTGAATACTCCTGCGAAAGACCCTCAAGGTGTGGCTCATAAGGCTTATTAGTCTATACTCACTGCATCGTTCTGCTCGTTGTTTTTTTTGGAATTGGAATGAATACAGATTTCAGCTAATCTTCCGGTATGTCTCCAGTCGTGTAAACCGCATTAAACAGTTGACTAAGATTCCAATGTTTTTCTCTTAGGTCATTTGTATCAGTTCCGTTGGGATGTCATCAGGTCCGGTGGCTTTTTTTGGTTTTTGCGGATTTTATTGCAAATAGAGCCTCTTGAGAATTTCTGGTCCTCCGTCTATATCAGCGTGGTCATCGAAGTTGGATTCAGTCGGTCTATTATCATCAAACAGCTCATTTATGTATTTGAACCATGTTCCTAGGATTTCTTTTTCATTTATTATATTTTTGCCTTCAGTGTCTACTAGCATATTAGTGGTATTTTTATTGTATAGACCTGCTAATTCTCTGACCTTTTTATACATGTTGAAAGTGTCATGTTTATTCTCCAGGTCTTCCATTTCCTTACATTTTTCTTTCATCCAGTTTTCTTCGGCGATCCGAATTTTTTGTTTTATTTCCTTTTGTCTCTTTTTATATTCTTCTGGGTTTCTTTTAATTGCCGCCTTTGCTCCATGAGGTGTAATATTTTGGATGTTATCCATTTCTGATTCTTCGGTTTATCCTTTCTTACCGTATGAGTTTTGAGATTATTTGTTAGTTCCTTAAATGACTTCCAAACTGCATCCTCGCTGTCGTCGGTTCTTATTTCCTTTATCCACGACCATACTATAATAATCACATTATTCTTGTACATTCTCAAGACTAACGATAATGATGAGTTGTCATGGAAACGAAACATGTCGTAGGCAACTGACAACTCAAAAAGTAAACTGCCCTAAACATGAAATCGGTAGTTACCACTGGTTCATTCAAATAATTATCCTTCTATTAGGATGTATTGGGGCAAATGTAGGTTACAGTGCCTTTTTTTCACTAAAATATGTACTTTTCACTGAAAAATACTTAAAATAGGCCATAAAATGAAGTAATTTACCGTCCACCCTCGTAGCATTGAAATGAACATGCGGTGACATGCGCGGGTGACTAGACCGTCATCTATCGACAAGACGCATCAAACGTCGCGCCATTGAATAGCGAAACCAGTCGTGGTCGTGGTTTTAAAATTGTGAATTATCTTTGTGGCACCTATAACCTATCATATTTGAGAAAACCCAGAATCTTGGTCGTGGATAAAGTATAGTATTCAACGCGCATTTAATGAGCGTTATTCTCTCGGGCAACTTGTGCCACTCGCTTCGCTCGTGGGCTCAAACGTTACCCTCGAGAATAACGACTCTCATTAAATGCTTGTTGTATAATATACTATTATGCAAGTGTTCAGGTTTTTGGCGAATATTTCACTATTGCTTTCTGCCAGTCTGAATTCATTGTGTTGGGTGCTATTCTTTAGTTTTTTAAGTTTGACTTTAGTGTCGGCAACCAGCTGGTTATAGATCCCACGTCCGCTCCAGGATAGGTTGTAACTCTGTTTACACAGTTCCTAAATCTGTTGTTAATATATATTCAATCTGGTTCCTTATAATGTGTGCTGGGTTATCGCCTGGGCCTATCCTACCTTCTATCTTCGCGTTAAAGTCTCCCATGACATATGTAATTTCATTGTTCTTAAGTCTTTTCATTATTGTGTCTAATTGACTATACACAGATTCAACTTCGTCGCGTACCTTTTCTCTGCAGTCGGAGCATATATTTGGAGTATATTAATGTTAAAAGGGCCCAATTGTAGTAGTAATATTCTGTCGTTTATGGGGACAAAGTTTAGTACGTACTTCGTTAGTTCTGCCGTCATAAAAATTCCTACTCCATTCCTGTTATTTGGCTCGTCATCATCACCTCCAGAGTTATTGGTGCCATTTTAGTGTTTGCATGTTCCTGAGCGGGGCGTTAGTTCACTTACACCCGTTATTTGCCGTTTCATCCGGTTAAGCTCCTGATCGAGATTCTCAAACTTCCCAGCTGCGTAGAGTGAACGGACATTCCACGTTCCGATCCTTAGTTTGGAATTTGCTATTTTGAGCCGGGAGATTCTTCGCACCCCTTGCCCATCTAAGGGCTGCCCAAGACTAGGGGCCGCTGTGTCTGCTTTCCTCGCCATAGCAATTTCCTGGGGAAAAAAAATTAAGAAATGTGGTTTCCCGTTGCCTTCATTGCTGTTATTTCAGCCGCTCCTAACATGAAGTTCAGACGCTGTGTGCAGCCGCCCACTCTGGATCAGGCGCTGCTGTGTGCTGGTTTTGGTCAGCCCCGGATATTTCATGTTTCCGGTACCACCTATATCTAGGAGGTGTTCTCCTATCCCCCACTTGGGGAGGCTCCCGGTGGAGGACCAGTAACTCTTCATGTTTCCGGTACCACCTATATCTAGGAGGTATTCTCCTATCCCCCACCTGGGGAGGCTCTTGATGGAGGACCAGCAACCCCACACAGGTTGCCTAATTTCGATGTAAAAAAATAGAAAAACTTAGTTATTATTGAATATACAGGGTGATTCAAAAGTATATGTACTTCAATCACTGCCTGAAGTGACAAGCTTCAGGAGATGATTGCTGACATTACTTTAAGATCAAAATTTCCAGTAAGCGTTCTGTCAGATCAGGTCTGTCACGAAGAAATTCCATAGTACCCGTCTTCAAAACACGGAAAACACTTTAGATTAGAATTTAGATTGTGTAAGCATGCTATTGCATGTCTTTATCTTCAGTAATAATTGAGGTTTTGTATATTATTATAAAACGGAAAAATTTACGTTTAATGGGGAGACACCGGTTTCCGCTTATTGGCGAAGTCTGAGAACCTACTAAGTAGGCACACTTACTCGGGTATAGTCTGAAAAAGAAAGGAAGAAAAATGTAGTGATTGGGACATCCAAGTGCCTTAAAAAAAATTTCTATAAGAAACTCAGGCACTTTCCATAGCTACACGGAGACCCAAAAGAGATTTTTCTCTGTTGACTAACCGCTAAATCTGATAAATTTCTGAATAATTGTAGAAGATCAGGAGGCTTTACACAAAGGCTCTATACAAGGATGACTTTGATTATGTGATTTTATCTACATACATTTTACTTTACAATTTTCAGAATGATTTTTTTTCACAAAAGCATTTCCGTGACGTAAAACTGTTTCAATTGAATTAAACATTCTATCTTTTCTAATTATAGTAAGTATAATATCTTTTCTAATACGCCTGAAATCATCACCCTTAATCAAAAACTCCCCAACCGATGTGCATTATAGGGATATATAGAAACTAAGCTCACAAAATCTTTAATCCTATATGAGTCTGATTTACAAAAGAGGTTTGCATTTGTTCCCGCTTTTAAAGCTATGAAATACAAAATGTTGGGCCCTTTAGTAGACAATTATTCCGGGCTATTTGTTAAGAATTACAGAATCTTTTTCTTCGTTCTTTGTGTGTACTAAAACTGAATTTTCTCATAATATATTCCATTTTAAGGAGAAAGGCATATAAATCAGGTTATAAATGTTCAGATATTGTCGGGAAAGTTTTAGCAGGTTTTTTTGTTTACCTATTTCAGCGTGCGAATATAATTCAATTTTAGGCGGACTCGGCGAAAACCTGAGTTTTTGCAGGTGCATTTTGAGTTATTAGATGGGCTTTTGCGCCGGTCGTTGAACTAAAAGAGAACAGGACGTCGTGTTAAATGACATTTTCATATGATATCTATTAGAGTCATTTGCGAATGAAATGGAAAGTTGCTTTATGCGGTGTCTGCCAAATTGGTGGTTACTGTGTTGAGATTTCGGAAAGTATAAAGTATGGGAGCTAAAAAGCCTGTTCAATGGAGAAGTCCTTTGGAGGATCTAACTAGTTAGGTCTCTAGTCAAAGAACCACTACCACTACAAGTCCTTTGTTTCAGAAAATAATCCAGGGTTCGGCCCGAGGTAGTCTTTCGTCTACTGTTAATTAAGTTTTGGGGCCTAATTACTATTTCGCTTATGTTCACATAAACGTGTTTTAAGATAACCACCAGTCTAGTCAATATATTAGCCTTTAGGTTCGCACTCCATCAGGTATCCTGCCTTTGACCTTTATGAGCTCCGCGTCCTTTTTTAGTGTGTGTTGTTTGGTTTTTGTTCCGTGGTAGCCTTGGCCGTAGAAAGAACTCTTTAATGATCTACATGGACATAACTTAATTATTTCATTAAAAGTCTTGATAAAGATCCAAAAAATATATGATCGAAACGTCGGCAATTTGAAAACAAACGGAAATTGTTATTTCGTCCAGATCCCACTAATCCACACGATCTACATCCATACTGGGACGCTAAATACTTGGATATATATTATTGTTTTTGTGTTATATTTCGGTTATGGGATTTTTCAGTTTCACTCTGTAGATCAAAAAATAATTCGGCCAACTTTCCATACCCACTGATCACAAAGAAACGTGATAATTTAAAGAGTAAACTGCTCTTAACACCTCAAACATTTAGTACCGTACGCTTATTTCGGTTATTAATATTAAAACCGGGAATGATTCTATTAATATTTATTGGCGCTAATTTATTAAGTTTTTTGTCCGGATATCAACCAAAACCTTCCCAAGGGATGTGCTTGATTTTAATAACACGCAATCTAGTTTTTTGCTTTAACTGTTAGTAAAGAAAAATCCTTATTTTTATTGATTCGACCCGACTGACTTGTCCGATTGGAAGTAGGCTAGAAAAGAAAGTAGTTTCTCCCTGAAAATTCAGAGGTTCAGCGACAAAACAATAAACTTTTTCTTCAAAATAAAGAACAGTAGTTAGGTTCTTGTTTACCAGCTTATTTTAGTCTTTTGTGTCTTATACAGGCAGCTGATCGCATCATTACCTCTATTGTCCTCGAAATGATTAATCTTTTCCAACACTTAGCCGTTAGTTTTTGTTTTTGATTTAATCCCCGCTTTATTTAGGGATTCCACCACGAGAAAATTACAAATTGGTACCGGTTCAGCTGGCAGACCTCAATGATAACGCTCCCATTTTTAACAAGGAAATTTATGATGTGAAAATACAGGAGAGCGCTCCCATAAATACGCCATTAATCAGGCTGAAAGTTTCTGATTCTGATGAGGGTCGTAATGCCCAAGTATTTCTGGAAATAGTAGGCGGAAACGAGGGAGGCGAGTTTTCCATTAATGCGGAAACGGGGATGCTGTACACGGCGGTACCTCTGGATGCTGAGAACAAACAGTTCTACAGTTTAACGGTTTCCGCTATAGATCAAGGGAATGCGGGAACTAGGAAACAATCGTCTGCCAAGGTTAGTTCAGGGTTTTATACAGTGGGCTTTACGTCATAAAACTATTTTGTTTCAGGTGAAAATTTACGTCGAAGATACCAACGATAACGACCCGATTTTCGATAAAGCCGAAATGACGGTCTTTGTGGACGAAAACTTGCCAGCAGGCACGTCGGTCACTACGGTACACGCGAAGGACAAAGACCGGGGCGAAAACGCTTACATATCTTACTTAATCGCCAATTTGAATAAAGTGCCATTCGAAGTAGACCATTTCTCTGGTATGATCAGGACCACGCAGTTGTTGGACTATGAGAGCATGAGGAGAGAGTACGTTTTAAGGATTAGAGCATCAGACTGGGGCCAACCTTACCGGCGTCAAACCGAAATGCAACTGACTGTTAAAGTAAGTAGGAAAACTTGAAGTTTTTGCCCCATATAAGTGTTCGTGTCGTGCTCAAGATGGTAAAATTTAATTAGGGAAACTTTCTGCACTTACCTCATAAGTCAAGTGGTTTTTCACTTGATTTAATTTGCAAGTTCTAGGATGTATAATAATTTACGGTTCAATAATTTCTCCAGTAAGGCGCAAGCAGTTGTGATGCAGAGTTATAGTAATTTAATTATTTAAAATGATGTATCACCATTTGTCATCCTTTGTGTCGAAATTTTGTTAAAGAAAACGTCTACATACGCCTACTTTGTCACAAGCAAGGAAAGAGAACATCTTTTGGTTTACAAGTTTTTTCTAAACCAACGAAAACAAGAAAGTTTTAAGGTACAAGTAGGCCATTGTGAAGCCTGTCCTCAAGCTTTGGTTCACTGGAACAATTACTTCCAGACGTTTCGTCAATCTCTGCTGTTGTTATTATCAGAGGTTGTGAGGCAATGTTGATTGAAATGCTATATCGATTCTCCGACGTTAGCTCTCTAACTGAAAGCAAGCTTCTAGCCGAATCATTTTGAATTTTTGGAACTCTGGAATAGCGCATACGTATTTGGCTCCTAATATAGCTCAGTTTAGGTCAGGACAGTTTGGTTCGTACGTTACTTCTTTTGCTATTTTTCTTCGCACTTTACGCTTTTTTTTACTGGCAGTTTTGGAGATTTGCAGGTTTGGCAACATTGACTACATTGCAGTTTTAAGAGATTTACAGTAAGTAATTTTTTTGCCAAGTTTAAACATTTCAGTTGCCTCTCTGACTGGTCGTAGTTAGTAACGTTGAAATTTTCCTTACAAAGAATTTGGTGACCGCGAATTTTGTCATACTTGATTTTGTTGCCTATGGGTTCTTCAGTTTTTTTGTGACTCTGGTGGTAATGCTTCGTTTTGTAGTCCTACATATATCTACTGAGTTACAACTACATGGCATTCGATAAACGCGGAAAAAGGACTTAAGCAAAAGACCTTGCCGAGTTTTGCAGGTTTTTGCTGCATTAAATGCAGCAACTGCTGAAAAATTTTCAATTACGACTTGATTCTACAAGCAACAGCAGGCGAACAGTATTGCAGTCACTATGCATTTAGGAAATTAACGGTCCCCGGCGGTTGGGGGGGGGGGATCCCCCCCCGTTGGTTTTGATGTCGTTTTCTTGCCTACGATGCCGATAGTTATGGAAAAAGATGATGTTTAAATGGTGCACGGATAATTCAACAGAGTCTGCTCTGACGACGATTTAGCTACGCTGACATTTATGGCAGCGCTATTCTGCGAATTTGCAAAATATCTGACAAATATATTATTATAGAACTTACTAGAGAATGATGGATGTGGGTCAGGGTGTGCCCCAAGGATCAATACTGGGCCCGACACTATTTATCATCTATGTCAACTCATTATCGGGTATTATCTGATAGGGCGTAGTATGTCAGTATGCCATTCTACGCCCTGATACTTCTGTTGTCGTTGCTGCCCCCTCTGTCGGCCTTGTGGCGGATCAGGCCTGTGAGGTGGTTGATCGGATGCAGGCATGGTGTGGTCAGCACGGTCTGACTTTAAACTCCAGTAAAACAGGATTGATCGAATTCTCTAAATCTCAGAGTATTGAATCAATATTAGTAAAAGCTAATGGTAAGTCTGTTGCAACCACACCCAGACTGGGTGTGCCACATGTCTTAAGTCCAACCCCGGCTGTCAAAACTGTGTGGCTTGATGCGGAGATTAAGACCTATTGTTTCTGTTGAAGTGTTGCGAGTATTTTACTTTGCGCAGATCCAGTCCATCCTACAGTATGGCCTTATATTTTGGGGCTCTTCACGGGGTGCTTCTGATGTCTTTAAGGTTCAGAAAAAGATTCTGAGGTCAGGTCTTGGAGTTTCTCAACTCACATCTTGTAGGCAACTATTCCCTGATCAGAGAACTTTGAGACTGCCTTCTCTTTACTTTGTTGGCTTGGTTATGTTTGTGAAGAAAAATATGGGGCTGTTCTCGCAGAACAAGCACTTCTATTCAGAGTGCATGTCCATGATGACTAGAGGCCGGGAGCAGCTGAGTGTACTATTCCACAGAACGGCGTTTTTTGAGAGAGGGGTGTACTATAGAGCAGTCAGGGCGTTTCGAATGCTTCCCGGGGAAATGCGAGTATTACTAATGTTTCAATGTTTAAGAAGAGAGTTTACGAATTGGTGCACCACAAATGTTTTTGATGTTTTAACTTTAATACTTCATTTTAACTTATTTTTTGGTTTCATTTTTGATTCTGAATAGTTGCTACTATCCAAGTTTTGAATTTTTATTTGTTTTATCGCAGATACCTCTTAGTTTTGTAAAGGTGTCTTTTGTTGACGTTGCTTGGCCATATGATTGGTAGGGTCGGCAATAAAGAATATTTGATTTGATTTGATTTGATATTCTACAGCCAAGGCCTAGGCCCTCACTGTCAATTTGGCTTTCTCTCGGATAGGAATAGATCTGATGCCATGTTCCGTCTAAGGAGTTAAGCTTTTCGATCGGCTAATCCTCGCGAGGCATCGACGGCAGTGTTACGCGACTTGTGAAAGACGTTTGATTGTGTCAGTCATGTCTTGTTGTTGCGAAAGCTGTACGCATGGAGTCTGTGGGCGTGCTTTTGGATGGTTTAGGGGCTACTTGAGCGAGTGTAGGCAAGCTGGTTGCTTGAGCGAGAGTAATTCCCGACCTTCCGAGCGTCTCTCATGGCCTCAAGGATCAGTGTTAACATTAATAATTATTAACGATTGGATATATTTGAGTAGTGCCGGTTGTTTCGCTTTATTTGCTGACGACACCACCTTGTTTCGGCACGATAGGGATTCTGCCTTACTACTGAGCAACGTCGATGCAGATTGAATAAGGTTGAGTGATTTGGCCAACCGCTTGCACTTAAATATGTCTAAAACACTTCTGTTGGGGTCTGAAGCTGCCGCTTTAGGAGATGGTGATGCTGTTAATAAATAATCGCGTTTTTCTTCCATTCAAAACAAAATTACTTAAAAAGGAAAAAAAAGAAAAACTGAGAACAATTTACCTCCTACATAAGCTTACCGCAGGCAAAAGTTATTGATCTAGCAAGTGTGGTATAGGCACGTCTTTTGTAAGCTCATTTAAATATTGTCGAGTGGTAAAAATCTTTAACACTGCCACAATATTTTGGTGGATATTCGCAGACTGGTGTGGCGGTACGCCAATCATGTGCCTTCAAACCCCATTACATTCATTTTGTAAATAAACCTTGTACCGGTAACCGGTATTGTCAACATGCACCTAAAAGTACTCGTCAAGGATAAGACAACAAAGACGCGAAATCGACAATTTTAAGAAACTAACTTTAACCTTCTTATTTTAAAGCTCAATAATTTTAGATAGAAAATTTTATTTTCTCCTTTGTTGATCAAGGAAGCGTACATAAATTATACGACTTAATAAAGTATTAAGTTACTAGTTTGTGGTCATTAGACCTTTCGCTAAGGCTAATGCTCGGGCTAATGGTATTAAATTCATTAATAGATGGTGATTGATTACATTTAGACATATTAGACATATCATCCTTAAATTGATAACAATTGAATTGACTTTAAAGAGGGCGTAGGCGCGATAGGGAGTAATATGAAGTTTCAGCAGCATAGCAGAATTAGATAGGTTCTTATGTATCCTTTAAAGTCTCGGACTCATAATCACTTACAGCAAGATTCTGGTGCAAGGAAATTTCATCAAAGAAGAGCTTGAAGACTGGTATATCTGAAATTCTAAATTTAATAAACAATGAATGTTTATTAAACTCTCTACCCTTAATAGTGGATGTTTTGAGTTCGTTAGATAATTTTAAAGCTTCAGATGGGTGTCCAAGTCTGGGAGGTAACTAATTGGTAATTACAAGATTGTTTTTCTGCCAACCATCTACTGGTTGTTGCTTTGGGCCAATATAATTTTGCCAATTCTGTTGTGTGTTTTGCTAAGGACAGAAACCAATATCTTCAATTAGTCATAACATATGCCCTATACTTTTAAATTGTGTTTTTTTCCAGGGGCGTAGACTGTGGAAAAAAATAACAGGCAAAACCATCAAAAAAGTTTCATGATTTCCGTTTTACGTATCTGGAATTTCAGTGACGATTTGATCCTTCAGAACGGCTTCGGCTTCGGCTTAGTTATCTTTAATCAGATGTTTCTATAAAACTTTTCATTATATTTTTCGGAAAAGTAGGTCATGGAAATTTGACAGATTGCCCCCCGTATATTATTTGAACTGTGTCAGTTTTATTGGTTATATTTACATAATTTAAAGGTTATAAAATGCTGCCATTACAAAAAATGTTGTTGCCAGAACTTACCAAAAGTAATAGTTGTAAGCAAAAATAATAAATCCACGAATTAGAGGTGATACACTACGTTTTCCAGGTCAAATACTTGGCAGAAGTAATTCTTAGGACAACAAATTTTCTTATACTAGAGCTGGGACATCGAGTTTTGCTCACCCTGTGCAACATAAGATCATCATATATTAAGAGAAGGTTTGTTAAAACTGAACCACTAAAGAGTCTTACGTAAATGGCTCTTATTCATGGAACCATAAAATCTTTCTATTAAAAGTATCTTTGCAGTTATCTACTCACTGTATATGAGTTCTTTTACAAAGCGTTAACATTTCTTCACTGTAGAAATCTACAAAAAGGGAGGGACATACTAATGCTATCAAACAAGGTGCGCATAAAAAGCATTCATACCGCCTTCAAAATTTGACCAGGAACAGTGTTTATCTGCACTTCGGATATGGTAGGTACAACGCTCTGCCTCGGAATCCTAGGCTTCTTTCCAAGGGGTAGTTCGGCAGAGAAATTAAAACCGTTCTTCTTAAATGTGCTACCTACTGAGTGATTTTGAGAAAATTTATAAGCTGATAAAAACTTTTTTTAATGTAATGCGAACAACGTCGAGGAAATTAATTTGATTTACTCAAAGTCAAACTGTTGGCAGATATTAAAGTGAAACTACATTAACCATCATAACAAATTGTAGGGAAGTTGTTATTGGCATTTACCTTCACCTGCTTTTAATTTACTGGTTAAAATCTTGTCAATCACATTTTTGGCAAATCAGTTTATGGATAGTATGTCTCGTTTTTGGCGGAATCTTTCCTTTACGGTTTTTATAACATAACCATTAACATTGACATAGATCAAAAATTATATAGGGGTCATTCATATAATAGCCTTTGGAAAAACTTTATGGAACGCTTTATAGAACAGTTCAAATTGAATGTTTTCTTTTTATATTAATGTCGTGTTTCTTATATATCAGGTTCGTGACACCAACGACAACAGGCCACAATTCGAGAAAATCGATTGCGTAGGCAACTTACCACGTCAAATACCGATCGGCACGGAAATTATCACTCTATCGGCCATCGATTTCGATTCCGGAAATATTATCAGTTATCGCATAGTGACCGGAAGTGAAGATAATTGTTTCAGTGTCGACTCTACGTCGGGAACGATAACGGTGGCGTGCGATTTGAACGACGTGAGAGTGAACGAAAGAGAACTTAACGTGACGGCAACCGACGACTCTCATTTCGCCGATATTGCCCGCGTAAAGTTCAAGTTGGTCAACACCAAGAAGAACCTTTTCAACAGTGGCAGGTTTTTGAGTGATGACACTGGCTTGTTTGACTGCAAGGACACGGGGGTAAGTTTTCCTTAGAAAACTGTTTTTTTAGAAAATTTAGAGGTAGTGCATGCAGTAGAGAGTTTTTCACGTAGTTAAGATATTTTTTGGGACGTTTGGATCTCGATAATCCATAAATTTCCATAGTGTAATAAGGGAAACAAGTCTTTTTTTATGGTCATAGAAAGAAGCTCATAAGATCCTTTTGGATTCAGCATAAAGGTAATATGGTTTTCGAATGGCCTGTACCATGACCGATTAACGGAGTAGTCTTTCATAGTTCTGGGCTGCTAATTATTAGCATAAATAGTTAGTAAAACCTAGTGGTGTCTGTTAGCGGTATGGTTAGCCGTAATGGTGAAACTCAGATGTAGGGCTTCCTTTCTTCCTTTTTCTGACGTCTATGTGAGTAACACTACTGTCAATTGACATCACTATTTATTATGAACAATTGGTTTACCGACATATCCATGAGGAATATGGCGAGGGTGCGCCACGTACCTTGAAAGACTTTGAGCAACCTGAACAGAAAACTAGCAGCAGTTGGTAACCGGCAAATCTTTTTACATCAGTTCCTCAAAAAAGGAAGACGTAAATTAAAGATCGAAACGTACGGATTTTTCTACGACGAAGGTCCTAAATCTGAGATTTGTCCTAAGCCTGAGAATCACCATCCATCAATCAGTTATTCCCAAAAAGATTACCAGTCGGTGTCTTTTACGTATAATAGGTGGGTAGTAGATTGAGAATACGATAGAAATTAATTAATTTTTTTCAAGGATAGATAGATTTTGGGAAATAACTATAGTTTAGACTACTATATTTATTCTTTCTCATACGGACGCTAGGGAATGTTGGTGGATAGTGGTTTAAGGGCAAAAACGGTTTCTATTTCTAAACTCATTCCCCACTTCATAGAAATATTCAATATAATTTCCATATTCAATAAAAATAGTATATTATACAACAAGCATTTAATGGAAGTCGTTATTCTCGATTGTAACGTTTGAGCCCACGAGCGAAGCTAGTGGTACAAGTTGCCCGAGAGAATAGCGTTCATTAAATGCCAGTTGAATACTATACTTTATCCACGACCAAGATTCTGGGTTTTATCAAATATAATAGGTTATAGGTACCACAAAGATAATTCACAATTTAAAAACCACGACCACGACTGGTTTTACTAATCGACGGCGCGACGTTTGATGCATCGATAGATGACGGTCTAGTCGTCCGCGCATATTCATTTCGATGCTAAGAGGGTGGACAGTAAATTACTTCATTTTATGCCCTATTTTTAAGTATTTTTTAGTGAAAAGTACATTTTTTTGTGTATACTGTAACCTACATTTGTCTCAATACAACTTAATAGAAGGATAATTATTTCAATGAATCAGTGGTAACTACCCATTTCATGTTTAGGGCAGTCTACTTTTTGAGTTGCCAGTAGCCTTCGACATGTTTCGTTACCATGACAACTCATTATTCGCTTGTGAATAATGATCATTTTTCACAAGTGAATAAAGATTAGCATTAATCTTGAGAATGTACAAGAATAATGTGATTATTATAGTATGGTCGTGGATAATAGTTATTTATGTATTAAGAGCGAAAAGTACAACTTTTTTGCTCGGAGAGTGAAGTTTCGAGTTTGAACTCGAGAGCAAAAAAGTTACTTTTTGCTCGTAATGCATACAACGATTTTTCTGCAAACGATCAATTTCAAATAATGTGAATCACAACTGTGCATAGCTGAAGTCACAATCTGAAAATTTAAATCAAACTGACAATGACGTTTTAAATAATTGGTTGAGTGGTGGTAGTTGCTGTTGACAGCAAGCGATAAAATCTTTTTCGCTTGCTGTCCTGGGCAACGCGCGGAAAAGTAAACTCACATTCTGATCCTCAAAAATGGTTAGGTTTTCGTTTGTCTAATGAAAGCGTAAAATGCGTCATTATTTGACGTTTGTAGAAAAAAGTCATTATGCTTGACTGATATGAGTTTTTGGCAGAAAAGGAGGGAGTAATAAAAGTAATTCTGTTGTGTTACTCTTTTAGATTTTGTCATCTATTTTATATATGTTTATGTATTGTTCTAATTTATTAAATATTTTATGATAGATTCCACCTAAAACACCTATCTTAAACTTTAGGTGGCCAGACGTCTGACCGAAGTCCTAGCCCAAGCAGAAGCTAATAACGGCCCGTTAGAGATTGAAGACTTCCCCATGATGCCTACGCGTTATGGTCAAAATGTGCACACTCCAGAATTCATCGACTTCCCCATAGAAATTAAGGTGAACGAGAGCGTCGCCATAGGCAGCGTCCTGGTCAAGCTGAAAGCAAGAGATCGAGATTTGGGATTCAACGGAGAGCTTGTTTATGGAATCTCAGGTGAGATTGGTGTGTGTGAAATTTACTTGCTTATAGTGAATTGAGTGACTTCACTCGCCTATAGTTAATAGCATTCAAGTAGTTTAACAATACATAGGTTATTTACCAAGTTTTAGTCTTATGCGTAATCATAAAGTTAATTTTTATCCATAACGACACATGCAGACAAATTGTCTATGACTAGATATTAGTTTTCAGAAGCTGAATAACTCGAGCCTTAGAATGATTGAAATCACTCCGTAAATTGCTGTCGTCTAACAACTCCATCGTTAATTATCAAGAAGTTGCAACTCTTTTTAATTAACCAAATATAACTTTATTTCCGCTTGGGAGTTGTTGGAACTACAATGATGAGCAAAATGACTAGATATGACATGTTGATATCACCTATTACGCATTAGCCCAACTTGCTACCTCTCTTAGTTAAATTCTCAATCAAAGATTTGACAGAACTAGTGTCCAAATTAAATTGTATTTGACTAGACGTTTTTGACTTTATCTCGGTGGTTACTGCTGTGTGTACGGTAACAAACAGGAAGGTGAAAATATAAGTGGCTTAAACTTCGTGCTGTTTTCTACTAACCGCACCAAGTATACGCCACTTAATTTTTTACATTTGCGACTTTTGTTCAAATCTAGGAAAATAATAAATACCAATATTCCCAATTATTGTCAAGAAGTGCCAATTTTATTTCATAGAAAACAGGGTTAACTAACAAATTATAAACTCAAGTTTAACATTTTTTATGGAAGTCAAAATAAAGCTTTTTATAGCGGCTCAATACTGATTTAATTATATCAGAAATCCATCGAACTGACTGCCCATTTAGGCTTTATAGCAATTTTCTCTTTAAGGCTTTTTTTCGATAACGAGTTTCACTTAATCAATTAGCGCCCCCTCGATTTATTTTGCTGATTTATCCATGTTAAACGGTCAATTTATTTTAGAAACTCATGTAACAACTTTTGGCTAAGTAGACTGAACCTTGACGTTTCCCCGGTCTTTTTGATGTGCGATTTGTTGAAATTTCAACAATATTTAACTTTTTTACGTTCTTAAATTGCCGTAGTCTAAACTCCGGCTAACAAGCCAATTGCGTTTCTTCCCTATCGAACTCTAAATTGGTTGCATTTTTCCTTCATTCTCTTAGATGATTAGATAACTATAGAACGTATGAATTAAAGGCAAGTACTAAACGCCATTGGTTTTTTAGTTGAAACCGTCTCTAGTCTAGTATTTACCAACGTACAAAAACCACAATGTCGCCGATTTAAGACTTTATTTATGCATACGAATCAAGAAATTGGGTAAACAGTTCGTCAGCATCTAATGACGGCTATTGACTTGAAACTAAGTCGTGACATGTTGAAGGGCTTGAAGTACAGTAAGATAACACCTTGTATAAGCATTTATAAAGATTCCTGTTGTATCGATATACATATTATTCTTTGTGACGAGTTTTTTGTTTTTTTATTTACTCAAAACAATGAGCCACGAAAGAAACACAGCTGAAATTAGGGTGAACAACACATACTGTGACAGTTTCTCAACTGAAGCGGGAGTAAGACAAGGATGCATTTTATCACCAATGCTATTTAACATATATGGCGAATACATCATGCGTAAAGTGCTAGAAGACTGGGATGGTGGAGTGTCGGTTGGAGGAAGAAAAATAAATAATTTAAGATATGCTGACGGTACCTTGATCATCGCAGCTAAAAAGGAAGAAATAGTGGACATAATGGACAGATTGAGCAGCATTAGGCGAAGTTACGGACTCGAACTCAATAGACAGAAAACAAAAATAATGATTGTATATCGACAGAACAGCAACCAACCTCATATTCGAGGAATAGCTGGTTTCGAGATGGTTAACCCGTTTAGTTACCTTGGCTCCATTATCACAAATTCGGGAGGTTGCGAAATGGAAATCAAAAGAAGGCTTGCCATAGCAAGAAACGCAACAACTAAATTAACAAAAATATGGAAATCAACAAACTCGATCGCATTTGCCATCGCAACGTACTCAGCTGAGACATGGACGTTAAAAAAGTGGGACAAAAAGAAAATAAACGCTTTCGAAGTGTGGGCTTACCGACGAATCCTGCGAATACCCTGGACGGCCCACCGAAACAACAAAAACCAAGCCCCTGTGGGTTTAGTTTTTGTTGTTTTCCAAGTTTCGTTCTCTTAGAATCTGGAGGGCGTTTTCCCAGATATTTTCCTCTAATTCGTTGTAGTCTTTGTTGTTCCTTCACTTCTGTTCTTTCTTTGCGTAAATTTCCTTCCTAAAATCTCGCTTGATCTTTTATGAATTTTGCAATTCCATTAGATGTGCAGGCGAGGGATTTTTGGATTTGGGACAAGTCAATTTTCATCTCTGTAGTTCGCTGTCTTTCATTTTTTCTTTAATTTTACTATTTCACCGATAAAATGGGACACAATTAGACCTTATGCTTATCTTATTACTTGTGCAATGTATTACACCACTTTCGTTATTTCATGTATAATGTTCTCGAAAATTAGTTCAGGTTAGGGTGCTTGCAAAGGGGTTGCAAGAATTGATTCTCGATTCTCCCATTCTTATTGGAGTAATTTTCCATGCTCTGGGCTTTCTTACGGTGTGATGGTCACCTGAATTTTCCTGCTCTCCATGCACTCCTTAATTTTGTTATCTTTGATATACATTTGCTTCCCAGAGTAAAATTTATTCCGTAAGCGTACAGTATACGGTATTGTACCGTTTAGTACGACACGTCTATTCGAAGATATCCTCAGTAATCTTAAGCTTCTACTCTTTGGTTTGACTCACATCCTATTAAAATTTCTGTCCTTTCTGCGTTTACAGTTTATCATAAGTTCTTATGCAACTTTGCATTTATTCAAATGTAATCACATGTACAGTACATTTATTTTGAATGTTTTTGTCCATGGCATTTTGTCATTACTGAACACTTTGGGTCTAAAGACAATTTGGAATTTTTATGACCCTGACTGTCTAAAATTTTTTGCTTTCTGCGGATCTTTAAAGACACATTTATCTGCTTTGGCCTGTTTTATGTTGCTCTTGTTTTTGCTCTACTTGATCTCATGTCCCGCTTTGTTGCAGTAGTAGCAGAGTTTGCATCTATATTCGCGTCATTCCGTATGTTTCTTTTAGTAATTTTATGACCTGATCTTTTAAGGATAAGGCTCCTTGTATATGAATTAAGTCTGAGGCGTGACATTTTCCTACCACCTTCCGTATGTTTCCTTGGCCAGATATTACTGTGGGTAGTTTCCTTCATTGGTGTTCTTTATTTCAATTATATCCTGTCCGGTTGCTTCGTGGTCATCCTCTTTCCAGGTAGAGTTGGACCGTACTTCGTAGTCTGATTAATTATTTATTATTTCCACCATTTACGTTTGTATTGTTATTTCTTTACAAACAATGAACGTTTATATATCTGCTTTATTTTTTCCGGTGATTTAAATTTGAGTCTATTGAAAAACTCCTTTGCAATATTTTGGTTGACCTCTCTATTTAATTTAATTAATAGCTACATCCTTGATTTTTCTTTTAGTATTTTTCTACGTTTGGAGATTATTTTATCAGCTTTGTAATAGCGCTTATCCCATCCATAAACACGAAGACCTCCGGGGTTAATCTCCTCTTTTCCACCTTTTTGTCGCTTTCGCGGATTTGCTTGTCTAAGTCCCTTCCATGTGTCATTTTGTTCGCAAATCAACACCTGTATTACTCTCATACTCCACGATCTAATTTTTATAGTGACAAAAAAAATTAAAAGGTGGAGGTCGCACTACTCTTTTTCAAACTTATGTATTGTTTTTTTTATATTTGTATATGTTTGGAATATATTGTATTGTTTTAATTTCTCACAATATTTCGAAATTTTCGATGTCAATATAGAAAACCAAAAAATGTTTGACGTTCCCAAATCTTAACTAATAACGGTTTTTGTTTGCAGGAGGTGATAGTCGCTCTCAATTCGACGTAGATATGAAAACCGGAGAGCTCAAAGTGATCGGTTACCTTGACAGAGAAAAAGAATACGAATACTTCCTGAATATCACAGTTTACGACCTGGGCAAACCCCAAAAGAGCTCATCTAAAGTGCTTCCTATCACAGTTTTGGACGTAAACGACAATGCACCAAAATTCGAAAAACCCCTTGCTAGTTTTAGAGTAGCAGAAAACGCCTTGAACGGCACCTTCATATTCAGAGCGAATGCCACGGATTTGGACGAGGGGGATAACGCAAAAGTGACCTATTCCCTAGCGACTGATACACAAGATTTCGCGGTTGACGAGGTGACTGGTGCCTTATCGGTGGCCAATGCATTGGACCGCGAACGTCAAGACTTGTACGAGTTGAAGGTACGAGCCACAGACAACGGAGGAAAAGGCCCCGACGAGCCGCCATTATTTTCAGAAGCGTTGGTAAGGATTTTTGTGGACGACATCAACGACAATGCTCCAAAATTCAGTCTACCCAACTACGTGGTTAAAGTGAGAGAAGATGTACCAAAGGGTAAGTATTATTTTCTATTTATTTGTGCACCTATTTTAGGATCAAAGTCTAATATATAATCAAACATATATGGTGCTCCAGTTTACATTAAATGTCTCGAAATAGAAAATCATTCAGACTCTAATTGGAGTGTTGTCGAGGTTTTAAGTTGTTGATTCAGGAATTGTTTTCCGAGAAATATAAGGCCGCGATTATAATAGTCGGCATAAATTTTCCACCTAGAACACAGCTTTCAGACCTGCAAAGATTTACGCTGCGCCTCATCTCTGTGTATGATATCCTAATTGTGCGTGTATTTTTTAAACTTTGATTCAAATAGTGCGTTTGTTAAAAAATGAGAAGCTCCAATATGATGTTTAGCGAAAGCAAATTATTAGTCTTTTTCTTCCAACATCTTTTTAGCTATAGACGTAATGTCTGTAGCGTCCTAGGTTCACCCTCTGTTATTTATTGCGTTGTAGTGACATCTGATGAAGGTACCGAAAAAAATATAAATGAAACTAAGGACTAAAAAACACATCCGTTTGCTTTTTCAATTTGGACCAAAACTTAAGAAAAACTAAACCACACACCGTTCAGGGAACTAACTACTGCACTAATTACATATAAATAGAACTAAATTTTAAGTTCTCAAAATGGGCACCATAAAAATAAAAACATTTAAAAAGGTGCCAAAATGCTTTCCTCGCTTGTGTCAACATCTGCTCCCTTAAATTCATCATAAGAATATTCAGCGTTATTCTTATATATTATTATTGTGCTCTATTATTAGTTAAGCGTTTTGGGATGTTATCAGGCCAAAATAAAAATCCTCTTAGAAGAAAGAGTTGAAACTCATGAAACTAACAAGAAAAGTTTTTTTTAGGGAAATAACACTACCCACTGAAAACTAATGGAGTTTAAAGGGAATCTCCTGTTTACTCGAAACAGCTTCTGGAATAATTTATCACTTGGGGGTGAATTTGTCGATTCGCCAAAGTATAAATTCACATTGACTACATGAGGATGATCCAAACCGCGGAATTAAGTTTTTTTTTTATCAAATATTGACATAAGTGATTACTACTGCTCCAAATTTAATTAAAAATATCTATTTCTCTGATGAGTCGACGTTCTATTTTTCACGATTTTGTAAACAAACAGAACCGACGGTAATGGAGCCATGAAATCGTGTTTTTTTTTATTGATGACGTAGTTAAGCTCTATATGGGATTATTGAGATATTTTCTAAGTATAAATGAACCCTTTTTGTCACTGTTCATATCAATTACCAAATGCACAAAGGAAGGTGGTTCCTTTCTGAGGTTTCATATTTATGATGAACTTAAAGGTACAAACCATGTTTTAATGTTTATAAACCATCTGTAAGAAGAGTAGAATGGCGGATTATTACTAGACATATACAAACCAAAAGGAAATCACTTTGAGTTTTGTGAAATTACTAGGTTGGATTTATTACTAGATCTTTCCAATACCTCGTAGGCATAAAAAAATTTTTGTTTTGACTGGTACGATCTATCACTTTACTGTTGAGAAAGTGGTTTACAATAATTTTTACTTGAATTGATGGAAGCAATTATAACTTGTGTATTTCGAATTATGAAAAACCACTACTTTCGTGCAATGACTGTGCACACTTCTGCACACTTCCATTGCAAAAATCTTCACTCTTCCATCGGAAAAGCTCTACATCAGTAACGATAAAGCCGAATTGAATGATCACCATGGCACATCTGTACCTGTGTTTAAATTAGTTTAAACTTGGGTAAACGAGCGCAAACGTAGTCGTACATCCACAAGTGATAAATATCGTTCTAGATATCTACTTGAGGTGAGCATAACCGAAATTGTTGGTTAAGAGCGATCCACTAGTAAAACCGTTTGAACTTGTCTACTCAAAAGGTAATCAAGCAGAAATGTCCACATTTAGTGAAGAAAAAAGTGAATCTTTCTAAAAACGATGCGTACAGAGCCATTATTTTAAGTGTCTCACCCGACTTTCCCTTTCCTATTTCGAATTCGAAAGAAAAAATGTATTTGCCGTTAGTACTACGGCAACGAGAGGACGCCACATCTGAATTGGAAACAATTTTTATTGTGATAATGTGACACTTGTACCGAATTTTTTGCAATTTGTTACCCTGTGTAACGAAAACGAGTGATAATGCTAAGTAGATAAAAGTAAGTATTTTTGAAATCAGGTTTTCCGGCTCTATCGATTTAGTTTCAAAAATATGTCATCCCGTGGCCGTAGTAGATACCGCAAATATTTTTTTTTTTACAATCTAAAGTGACTTTTCGTCTACAGCTGCGGCATACATTATCAACGGGGATGAGGCAATGGGCGAAGTGATCTCCCGAGCTTCCCGACGTTGACTGACTCACCTGTAGTGAGCTCCGTGGCATTTATTCCCACGCCGTCGCGCTGCAGTGGAGGGACTGGGGTGGGGGTAGTGGTGGCGCGGGGTTTCGGCGCACTTGAATTATTTCGTAGAACTCTCTTCCATTCTGCATCTAGAAAATTTCCTCCTTCCTGTTGAAATTGCTGTCGTGTTTAAAGATCTCAATGGCTTCTCGTTAGTCTCGGATAGAAACGCTGCGATTGATATAAGATATTCACCTCGTTGAAGACTATGTCGTGACCTTCGTAGAGAGCGTGCTCTTCTACTGCTGACTTTTATGTTTGTCCCAGTCTGCAACTCCTATTGTGTTCAGTAATCCTCGTGTTGACACTGCGTTTTGTGGTGCCAATGTATGCCGAGCCATAGCTGCATGGAACTCGGTAAACTCCGGCTGCCGATAGGGGATCTCTGCGGTCTTTGGCCGATGTCAAGCTCTGTTGTATTATGTGAGTGGGCTTAAAGACAGTTTTAACATTGCGCTTTTCCAGTAGCCTGCCGATCGTGTCCGTTAGTTTGTGGATGTATGTTAGACTAGTCCATCCGCGCTTTTCATCTTCCGTTGTTCCTTCCTGGGACTCTACACTCCTCGGACGGATGGACCTATCGAACTCATGCTTGTTGAATCCATTCCAAACAAAAGCTCTTTCCAGATGATTCATTTGGAAGGAATGTAGAGCGCTAGGAAGGAACAACGGAACAAGATAAAGAAAAGCGCGGATGGACTAGTTTATCATACTATAATACTTACCTTATATCAATCGCAGCGTTTCTATCCGAGACTAACGAGAGAGGTCATTGAGATCTGTAAACACGACAACAATTTCAACAGGAAGGGGGAAATTACGTTTCTAGATGCAGACTGGAAGCGAGTTCTACGAAATACTTTAAGTCCGCCGAAATCTCGTGCCACCACTATCCCCACCCCAGTCCCTCCACTGCGGCGCGACGGCGGAGGAATAAATACCACGGAGCTCACCACAGTCGAATCAGTCAACGTCGGGAAGCGGGAGATCACTTCACCCATTGCCTTATCGCCTTGGATAATGTCTGCCGCAGCTGTAGGCGAAACGTCAGAAAGAAATTCCATTAGACTGCGGCTTCAAAGTCCGGAAAACACTTTAGATTGTATTCGGACCGGCCGTGAAAACTTCACGCAACATTTTTTTTAGTTCGAAATAGGAAAGGAGCAAATTGGCCTAGACATTTAAAATAATATTCCTGTATATGTATGCGTGCAGTTTTAAAGTCAAAAATGGCCAAACCAAAATGTTTTTCTTTTTCATAGACATAGAAATCAATCAGTTTTTCATAAACATCGCCAAAAGATTCGTATTAAACGAGATAATCACTAAAACAAATCCTTATTTTTCTTGAAAGAATTGGATAAACCGTGGGCGAAGGGCGTCGAGCCCCAAGGAGCCCACGTTTAGAAATACGATTGCATTAACTCAAAAGGATGTGTTTCTCGGTTGTTTTGTAAAGACGTATTGATCAAAAATAAATAAATTTCAGTTTTTGTGTTTGTGTTTGCAACAAGTATAAGATTCGAACGTTACAAATTTTTGGTGTTCTTGGACACTTGCTGTAATTGTGCTGATTGTTTTATTAGGGCGTGGTCCTTAGCAAAAATTTACGACAAACGGTTCTCAAATTTTGGTGTTTTTGTTAATTACGTTTCAGCACTATGTTATGGACTTTGCCAAAACACAAAATATTCTCATGTCTGAATAGATGATGTTTATAGTCCTTTTTTTATTAGGATGTGGATAGAAAGGGGCGTATATGACACTCAGGTTACGTCACGTAGCTTAACGTTTTAAAAATTACTCGAAATTGTCGAAATACGATATAGGCACGACGGTTTAAAAATTCAGCCAACTATAGGTAATTAAAATGTCTTTTGTTAGAATGAACGAAGTTAAAATGATTTTTATTAAAATGACTAAGGCGATGACTCTAAATCCCATAGTCATAATGAAATTGAATTTCCGATGAAGAAGAGCATCACAGTGGAATTTCTTGTCATTCCATATTGCTTCACCCGTTTGCTCTTTGATGTTTGACGGAAGAAACGAATGACATTACAGTACTAGTAATTTCCGTGACGTTTAAGTTTAGGTGACTGTCGAAAACTTTAAAGAGTAAACCTAAAATTAAAATCCCACAACCGATACCTACTCCAACTACACCCACAACAGATGCCAAACCTCTTGAGCAGTACCGGTGGGAGAATCTGCCGTACTATGGACATTATCTATTATATGTTTACAGACTTGCTTCACTTGCGGTTTGTAAACTAAAAAAAAAATTGTTCTTATTTAAATGTTGCAAACGTTTCAATTATCATTTTTCAATTTTCTTTTCCTTTCTTTGACAATTATCATATTGTATGTTTAGGTAAAAATATAGTTGACGTAAATCCGGATTTTCATTTATTGAAATGATGTTGTCAAGTTGTCTTCCTTCGTGTGCCACACATTCTCGTTGTTAGCATTTCCTGTGGAAGAATATCTATTTCGACCTAACTTCGCACTTTTAAAGCTCTCAAGGTACGAGGCGCTGTCTCATATGCATACTTATACATATATATGTAGGTAAACTCACAAGAAAAAATAAAGTGGAATTGAGTTTAGGGCTCCTTGGAGGCCTCAATGTATATCGAACTTTGAAATGACTTTCTCTAAAAAAAAATGGTTGTTTTTTCACCAAAGGTCTTCTGGCGGGTGTGTCCCATTGTATTGGCATTGAAACCATCGAATTTTTGAAGTTTTGGATAGAGGGATTAACATAGCGACATAATGGTTAACAATTTAACGTAAGGGCCAACTCCGTCCAGTTGCCCTATTCCCTCGCTCAGACATTGAGCACCACACCTCCACTTTGGTACCTATCGGACAATCGCTTGTTTGAGCTTCTCTTTTACTCGAACTTTTCTCTCATTGTTCAAACAGCGGCAGTTTTGTTTATTTACTGTCCTTATTCGAATCGATATAAAACTCGCCCCTAAGCTCAACGAAAAACGCGAAATATTTGCCTCTTCGTTCTTTTTTTACTATTTTTTACTAAATAATCCCCAGTTTGTTTTAATTGGAAAATGAGGTGCAAAAAGATGAAAATTCGTTTCCAGTAGGTAATGGCAAATGTGTATTTTTCACCCAAGCTTTAGGACCAACTTAATCTCACTTAGTGAGTACGTATTTGCTTATTTATTTCCATTTTTTCGGTATTAAGGGTGGTAATTATCCAAATAAATATTATTTATTTTTTCAATTTTCGACTGACAGTCTATAACTTTAGGACGAGTGGATCGATTGGAGTGAATCAAATTGTTTTGTGTCTTCTTCTTGATAAATTCTTTAACTACGAGGTGTTCATTATAAAACTTTATCTAGTTGGCTGTTAAATGTCAAAAGAAAAGGATGGAGAAACAAAAGTCCATTTACTTTGATTATGTCATCCTTTTCTGTCAAAATTTCATAGCCTGCTAGATGAAATTTTATAATGAACATCCCGTATTAAGCGAAACATCTTGGACTTCCATTGTCTTTATTGAGTTTTTTACTAGACGTTTCGAGCAGTGGAATCTCTGCTCGTTTTCAAGTGAAACTTAAAGACAATGGAAGTCCAAGATGTTTCGCTTAATAGTACATCTTTAAACAAATTGTCTTGTCTACCACCTTTAAACAAATATTCTTTAACTCTCATAGAAGTCCCATGGGTTGCAATAATTTCTGGGATAAATCGCTTCAGTTGTCGATTTTTAGGCATTTTTAGAATCGTCTTGTTACCATTTTTAAAAAACTATAGAGAGACTAAGATGACTCGTATTAAGTTGGTTACTTTCTAGGGGATCGTCTCATTCCGATTAGTAACCCTATTCAAAATTTTTGGTAATTTTTTTGAAATTATATATTTTTGAGTTTAAGAGCCTACAGAATAATTTTAATCAAGTCTTTTTTACTAAAAGTAGCCTTAGGATTCTTACAGATTTCCAAAGTTTCATATTAATGAATATATGGTACGCTCAGATAACAAAGCAAAGTGGGGTATTCCGTCTTTTTGCTCAGTACCCACTTTAACGGCTTGCCACTTTAGAGCGGGTGGAGCGATTGGAGTGAGTCCAATTGTTTTTTGCTTTTGTTAATGTCCTCTTTCACCTTCCACAAACGGAAAGTCTCATAGGTGCATTAGTTTCGGAGATAGAGCTTTTTAATGACTTATTTTTTCGACCCCTTTATAATCGACCATTTTACCTCTTTTAAACAATTCACATATGGGACTAATCTGACTCGCATTAAGTTTGTCACGTTTATAAGAGATTAAAATCGGCTCATGCCTTTCAATAAACGCATAAAACATTTTCCAACAGAGATGACCCCCATCGAAGGTCGATTTTTAAGCACTCGACTTTTTTTGGTACAAAGGAAAAGTATTCCGTCTTTTTTCTCAACTTGCAAATTTGACCGTTTATAATTTTAGAACACGTGAACCGATTAATCCAACGGTTTTTTACTCTTCTTAATGTCCTCTACCTCCTCTCGCAAACGAAAGTCCTGGAAGTTCAACCTTTGTGATATTGACCATTCTGGGCCGATTTTTCGCCATTTTTTAGACGGATCGTTTTTATCATTTTTTCAGAAACTTTCTTAGAGGGGAATTATTTTTTCAAAAATCCCCCCCCCCCCTTGCCCTCGGATTAATTTTGTTAGGTTCATAGAAGATTGTGGTTGTCTCATTCCGATCAAAAACAGCAAAACACAAATATTTATAATTTTTTTTTAATGAATATAAAGGTATATATATTGTTTTTTCTCAATTTTCAATTTTTACCGTTTCTAACCTTAGAATCCACCGCCGTGAAGTGAATCCAACCGTTTTTTTACTCTTCTTAATGTCCTCTTTTGCCTCCCTCTAGCGGAGGTCCTGTAGATTCAATACTCTTGTGAGATAGATCGGAGATCGATTTTTAGGCACTTTGGATTCGACTTTTTTACGGACTTACAAAAAACTCATTTATAGAACTAACCTGAGTGTTAAGTTTTTGCGTTCATAGGGCATTGACGTCGTTTCATTTCGCTCAATAATCTCATAAAACATGTCTTTATTTTCTTTTTGAAATTCAAGCAATTTCCAACTTTGACGTTCATTTACAACCTGCGACCGATCGGAGTGATTCAGACTGTTTTTTCTTTTCTGGATGTCTTCTTTCACCTTTCTACAAACGTCCCATCGCTTCAATAAATTTGGAGATATACCCTTTCGGTGGTCGAGTATTGGGCACTTTTATAATCAACTTTTTACCTCTTTAAGAGGTAAAGCTCACTTACGAAACTACCCTTGCTCTTATTAAGTTGGTTTTGTTCATAGGAGATTGAAATCGCCTCATTCCCGTCAATAAAACAATCTATTCAAATAAATGCAGAAGGTAGATACGTCTTTCTCTCCTAGTGTGGTAAAGAAAGGAGGTATAAGTGTAAGGATTACGGCTAAAATGAATCCCTTACATACCTACCTACATTATTACATAATTTTGACATGTAGTTACATGCCTAGTGAAACCAGAAATAATTGCTTTTTGTCGCTCCCCCTTTAAAACCTAGTTCAGATGTGCAGGTACGGTACCTAATAAACGGAAATTAAATTCTGGCTCCATTTATCGCTCGCGAAAGGTCATAATCATTGTATGGACTGTTCCAATTTCGGGATTACTGTGATGTTAATGTGACTGCAAAGGCCATTAATAATGACTAAGTTTGCGCTTGTTGGAGCTCAGACAATAAATATACTACACTTGGGGCAAATTTACTGTGTCCTCTTGGCAAACTTGAGTTCCCTAAACTTATCACGCTGTTCCCTGACAATTTCCATCATCTGTTAGAAACCAGCGCTTGCAGTGCGATGTTTTGAGTTACACTGTTAATTATATTTCTAGAAATCCAATTTCAATTTATTTGTGGCTTGAATTTACGATTCGCTGCAACAAAAGCGCTTCCGGTAGTGAGTTTCGAGTTACATATAATAACACTCCACTTAAACTTCCATACTGATTCTATTAAATTAGTCTTGTTTTATGGAAAATGTTGATCTTTGCAAAGTTATATGTGCACATAAATTTTATAGACGTATAAACCTCAACAGAAGTTGATTGAAGAACAACACACAGGCTTATTAAAACCGCACGGTGTGTTGTTGCAACGTGCAGATGATTTGAGTATAATACCTCAAAAACTTGAGAAATACCGGTCTTTGTCTCTGACATTTGAGCATGTCGACCGACATCCGTTATTGGGAATATCGATTCCTTATTATTAGTTCGTATATCTGACAAGCAAATCGCAAGCGAGTTACGACTTGCCACCGTAATTAATGTACCATCTTGCTTGTGGCATCAGAAGGAAATTATGCAGGAAAGCATAATTTTTCAGTTAATATTGAAACTGGAGAAGCGGAGCAAGTTTTTTGATTGGAATGAGTATGTTTTAGGATAAAAACGACACAGTTCTGTTAAAAGAAAGAAAACCGTGTTAAAGGAAATATAAATAGCTTTTTTCTTATTTAACAACGTGGTAATGGTAAAATTAATAAGCGGTTTGGCACTGAGCGTTTTTTATTAGAAGACAAAGTGTATATACTAATTTTACTTTTCCGATTGTTTCCTTACTTAAAATAAAATTTAAATCTACTTTTTTTGGTTTCTTCACTTCCAGGATATTTTCTAAAATGATTCTACATACAGTAGCCTTTATGAGAGATTCAATGTATTTTTAAGCGTTTCTTTAAATCCAAATTGAGACAAAACTATTATAGGTGTTTCATTATAACAAAAACACCCTCGACCATGATTGTTTGTGGAATGTGGGGAGTCAGTTTAATCGACGAAAACTTTTTTGTCATCGCAAAGTAATTATTTGAAAAATAGTAAATAGTTCGCATGTTTTAATCAGTTCGTAATAAAGTTAATTTAATCAAAATTGTAATAAAACTAACTTTCTCACATTCCACAAACAGTCGCCGTCAGAAGTGTCACTTGTGTTAAAAGTAAATGCTATATACACGTCCAGAGCACAGAAAGAGTCATTTTTAAAGCGTTTCTAAAAAAAATATTCTATCTCATTCATGCGATATCTCTCTCAACTCATGCGATATGTTTGCCTTAAAACTGCACTTTTAACACTTGCATCATAAATAGCTATTTTCTAATTTGGGTTAAAAATCTCTCGTAAAGGCCCCAAACTTGTCCGTTCCCCTGAAACCAGGCTTATGTTAAGTGCTGTTTTGAATGGAAATCTACTGGAAATATGGAGGAATAAACACGAATAATGCAATCAAATCACGATAATTAACTGCACCGTACGATGAAAAAGCTTTGCACATATACAGCAGATTTATGGGCGCAAACAGAGACAAACTGATTTAGAAACTGGCGAGAACAACACGATTTTTGCATTTGTTTATCATTTGCAAAACACGAAAAGAAAATCTGCGCACCATCGAGATTGAGCAGATAATAGAAACATACTTAATAAAGTACACGAGACTACAATTAAGCCCAAACGAACACCAAACGATCATTTTATCGATCTTTTAGCCAATTTGCTGACCTACGTTTTGATCGATATATTTCCGGCCCGGGAGACCGCGGTGAACCAACGCATTTAGCAGACCATCAGCCAATCATATCGAGCGATGCATACTGTTAATCCGTTTCGGCTCTGCACAACCAATGGCAAAAATCAGCAAACGCATTCTGACATCCTCGTTATCTAGGGTAATAAAACTGTGGTCTGGGCTATTTTAAAATGTTATTACGACGGCTTTCTTTGAATATGAAGACCCTCATCACGATTTTTTGCCTTTTTGACTGCATAGAAACAGAGGGTTTATTTGGGATGTTTACTGTTTGCAGCAACTGATTTGTGATGCTCTTATTACCTTTTGTTTCGAAATAATATATGCGATGTTGCAGGCTCGAGTTATTTTGCCTGTTGAGCAATACAGACAAGACATGTTTTGGGAACATTTTAGCTTATTGTTAAGTTTTTGTTCGTGGTAAACTAG
Source organism: Taphrorychus bicolor (assembly GCA_951812265.1). Lineage (NCBI taxonomy): Eukaryota > Metazoa > Arthropoda > Insecta > Coleoptera > Curculionidae > Taphrorychus > Taphrorychus bicolor. The sequence continues at coordinate 11,207,838 of OX638299.1, read as the reverse complement.
ACTAAAACATTAAAACATTATCCCTTTACTTTACAGGAACCGTGGTCGCAGTCGTGACGGCGTCAGACCCCGACCTTGGTCCCGATGGTGAAGTCCTCTATTTCCTGGAAAACAGCGATAGCGACGGCACTTTTAAAATTGACAAACTTTCCGGTACCGTAAGAACTACCAAACTTTTGGATTTCGAAGAACGTCAAGTGCACAGTGTGATGGTTTTGGCTCGGGACCGCGGCAATCCAAGTTTGTCGTCAGAGGCCACGTTGACAATAAACGTCGTCGATGTCAACGAAAACGCCCACGCGCCCCAATTCGGTGACATGGTGCTAATCGGTAGCGTCCGCGAAAATAGACCCATAGGTACTGTCGTTATGAATGTGACCGCGATCGATTTGGATCCGCCCGGTGGCGGTGATTCGTTGATCGAGTACTCGATTAAAGGTGGCGACGGGATTGGCTTGTTCAGTATCGACAGCAATGGTAAGTAATAATTTTTTTTTTAATATTGATATTGGCAAAAAATAGTGAATGGAGCCACATCTATTATCTCTTTATATGTAGCAATATTCCTTGGACGAACTAAAAGGTCTATTCTTTATCAGTTTAAGGGAAATATACCCTCTACACCAATGCCACCAATGAAAATATCTTTTAACTCCAGACACAAAATATCGGTGTCTGATGTTCAATAATTATTCCTGTGATCCTATATGAGGATTTTGAGATGGACATTTCTTACTTTGTGTATTTCGTTTCATGGTGTAGAAACCCCGCGGAAAAGCATTTCTTTGAACCATTTTAGAATGACGTCATTTGACATGCTTCCCCTTCAAGCCAGTATGGCCGACGACTTCAACATTTATCGCATGAATCAAAAAATATGAAAACAATTGGGATTTTTCTGCAGAGTTGTTTTTCTTTACTATTTCTAGTTCTGACAGCTAACTGGTCATGTGAATAATAATTATTCAAATTTATTTGTGATGAATAATTATTAGTCTCAACAAGGAAAAACTTGTATTTATGTCAAGAATACAGGTTTTGCTAAAAGTTAATAAAATTATTAATTATAACATATCACTAAATGCAGAATTGCAAGGAGGTTCAGAATCTGATATAAAAAAAAACAGCACCATATTTAAACAAATCAAAATTGATTATGGTTGCATGAAAACGAAACGTCGGATTTTAATTTGGAAAATACCACGTTGAGGAGAGCTAAAACTGGCTATGAAGAAGTGTCAATTATTTTTAATTATCTCTTTAAATTAATTTCAGAAACCAGTCGGTTTTTTTTAATTTGAGCACGTTATTTTTCGACTTCTAATGCGCAACTTTACTCTAATTTTCTCATTTTCATTATCAATAACTATTATCAATTATCAACATTAATAACTCATTTTCGTATCTTTTCAAATAACCGAGATCCCCATGATTAAACTCGAAAAATGGTCTCTTATATATAGAGGGTGTTGCCTCTTCCACACTTTAATCATCGCTTCTTTCTGTTCCGCTTTCTGCCTATTTTTTCTGTTATCATCTTTCCATTTTTCTATCTCTTGTCAAGAACTTGCATACTTGCTTATTTTCAGTCAGAGCACTTTTCACCCGTTATACCTGTCCCCCCGCTGGGCTTTCCTCATCATTTTTCGAGGATCTATGTGCACACAATTATTCAGATATTTTATTATTATCTATGCGCAAAGGATTTCACAACAGATGAGACTTTAAGCAGTAAATTAGTAAATAATTGCAATTGGTAACTTCGGCAATAGATAAAAACTTTGGTCGAACTAGATTAGTTAAAGCCCCCATAGTGCGACGCACAGATACTCTCGTGTTATCACACCTATAAGCCATTCTCTTATGATTGACATCAAGTAGACGTGGGAAATTTGACTTTGATATTTTTGTAATATTGTCTAAACCTATGATGAAAGGAAAATGAAGATTTTAGAGGTAACGAGGTGGCAAAAATAAGCAAATGAGTATATGTTAATAAATTAGGGCGAGGGTTGTTTCGTGCTCGTCGGCAAAAAATGTGTCGGGAGGACACAAAATCAAATTTCTACTTTTACGCAGAAATTGCCGAGGTGTTGATGTCTATTTTACGTCTTTTTATCCGAACGCCAGTGAGGATATAAAGCCGAGCCAACGGAGACATTTTGGTTGTAGATATTTGGTATTTTTTTGGTTCTATCGCTTATAACTCTGAAACTGCTCATTTGACCGGATTTTGAAGTATTGCGCGTATGTACAGAAATGAACGGGCTTTCCAAAAATGTGGTCGATTTTGTTGCACGTGCGGGGGGGGGCTGACCAGTGGCGTACCAAAGTCAAAAATGCGTTTTTTTCACAACCCAAAAGTCTAGCGTCTTTACCGTAACTCCGGGACCATGTGGGATATAGGCCTCCCCCTGGGTCGATTTTCTCATATGTGTAGACGATAAATTTTGAAGTCTAATTCCGATAAGTTAAATAGAAAAATGTATAAAAATTCGCAAAGTTGGGACGGTTTTTCTAAAAATTTTTTGCAATGGTCAACTTTTCGGCCTTCTGGACCCCTTTAGTTAGACGACTGGCCCAATAACGATGGTACCAGGGGAAAGGGCATATCCTTGGCCACTTTTAATCCTATCTCGCCAAAGGCGTCACTTTAATACAGAGTGGTCAAAAAAATGTCCAAAGACAATTAAGGAAAAGTGTCCAAAATTTGAAGGTAGTTTTTTGCGATTTTTACGAAAACTATGGAACGGTCCGGCTTCGGTGGTATCTGGGCAACTAGAAGAAGTGGAGAGAAAAAAAAATCAGTTGTTAGTTTTGGTCTAGCTCTTATACCGGGTGAGTTACAAAAGTTTTTCTGTGCCGCATTTTTTGTCATTTTTGGTGTACTTTTCTCACATTTCACCCTGTAGATTCCACATTTTTGCAGCAAAAAATCTGAAATAATTCAGGCAGATAGTACACACATGGACCCTTGATCGTGCCAAGAATCAAGGTCCTAGCTTTGAAATTGAAATTTTGACCAATTTTTAAACTTTAAATTTCAAATTGTCACTTTGAGGTATATTTCTGCCCAGACCGTGCATCTAATACAATGGCTTTCTATCTCAGGGGATACCTTGGAATGTTTTCTTTTTGGGACTTGGGAACCACTTTTCGTTGAGACGTCGCGAAATGGCCTTAATTGAATTTCGAAACGAAAGATGCAGATTTTTGCAAATTTTGGCCTCAAAGTCCCGAATGCTTCCGAAGATCGCCACTTAACTAGTTAATCGGAACCATTCGGAATAGGCTCCGCCCACTGAACGTCAACTGACAGCTAAGATTTTCCGAAATGTAAACATTAACTTTAAAGCTTCAGACTAAGGAAAGTCGGCCGAAAACCGTGGAAAACTGTCTGGCCGGGGAAAATTTGAACATTTCTAGGAAGATTATTGGCAAAATGCCCGGTCCTCGAGGTCGTTTTCACAAAGACTGGTCGATTTGAAAATTTCATGTCAGGATTCATTTTTCGCTGATGACGTCACGGGGTCCTCGCCCAGACAGTGGCAGCTACAAATTCGGGCAAAAATGTATTTTTTCGATTTTTCGGCAGACATGGGCGTAGTTATATTTGTTTTTTGCCATTTCTTCCGTTTTCCCATAAGAAATACATTGTGCAATGCTTTTTAAATGGGACAAAATTGTTTTCGTCATAAATAAAAGATGGAGGCGAAAAAAAATGGCCGCCGTAGACAGGGTAATTTAAAAATGGGGATATCTCTGAAACGAATAAAGTTAGGGAGCTGAAATTTGATACCATGGTTCATTAGGGAATGGACTGCAAGTTGCCATGGGTGGAAACCTTCGTCATGGTACCAAACCCATGGGTACCATTAACGAAATTTTGCATATAAGTTTTCACGCTTTTGCACGTGTATTTCCCATAAGAAATACATTGTGCAACGCTTTTTAAATGGGACAATATTGATTTCGTCAGAAAAAAAGATGGAGGCGAAAAAAAAAATGGCCGCCGTAGACAAGGTAATTAAAAAATGGGGATATCTCTGAAACGAATCAAGTTAGGGAGCTGAAATTTGGTGCCATGGTTCATTAGGGAATGGACTGTAAGTTGCCATGGGTGGAAACCTTCGTCATGGTACCAAACCCATGGGTACCGTTAACGAAATTTTGCATACAAGTTTTCACGCTTTTGCACGTGTATTTCCCATAAGAAAAACGTTGGCCAATGCGTATTATATGGGTGGAATGTAGATTACGTCAAATCTGGAGTACCATTAATGGTACATGGTTCAAATTTGGATGGTAGGTACCTATGGGGGTATCATAAATTGTGATATAGCTGACTCAGCTATCATAGCTACAGTAGCTGAGTACCGTTGATAATTAGAGAACTGCTAATGATACATGGTTCAAACTTGGATGCTGGGTGCCCATGGAGGTACCTTGAATTGTAATATAGCTCACATAGCTATATGTAGCTGACTGTAGCTAGGTTATAGCTGTTTTATGAACCGATGGTGATATCGACTTGAAAATCGAATGGTAGGTTACCCTTATGTAAAATTCGCTAAAAATGACATTTCCAAAAATCCAAGATGGCCGCCTGAAAAGTTTTGGTTTTAAAGCGATATCTCTGGAACGGTTTGACCTAGAAAGCTGAAAATTGGTATGTGGCCATTTTATGGGACGGGCTAGAGGTCTCTGAGGTCCTAAACCTTGCCGCGGGTACCCAAGGTTCTATTTTGGAAACTACTTTAATAAAATGACATTTTTTTGCTACAACTTACTGACTGTTGCTAAAGGGCGCTGAAACCAAATATATCCGACGTTTCGACTTTACGCCTACTATAGGCCATCATCAAGGTATTCACTTTTATTACAAATATTGCTTCATAAATGTGCCACGCCCAAACAATCAGTTCTTCGTATATGACTGAAAAATAGCTTTAACGAAGCCCATTCGACTGGCACTAACTGTTCGATTTTATCGTTTTTGGGTTCCGAGATTTAACTGATTAAATTTCTCATATATAGGGGTAGAGTGACTTTTGCCATTTTATAGCAAAGCCATTTACGGCAATAGAACAACGGTGACTCAATTAAGTGTGAGTCGGCTCAAATACTGCTCAAGACGTTAATTAGAATTTTGCTTAGTTTCACAACAATCTTATAGGAAGTGAAAAACTGTTAAAATTTTGCAAAACTTACCTAATGTTTTTATTTGATCAAACATTACGTCAACTAAATTAAAAACTTTGAACGACAAATTAAGCAGGTATTTTGTGGTCGAGAATGCTCTATTCATGGGTGTCAATAGCATCGTTATACCATGTTTAGTTTTCGAATTATATAGATATAAGTATTAAAATGTCGATAAAAAGTGGAAAAGTTACGTTTCTGGCGCCATTTTGAAGGGGAAGGAAACTACTGAAAATTCCGAAATTGCAATTTTTTTACATACTTTTGTCCCCTCTTTCATTTGAGACTATTTTTGATAAAATCTATGACAATCGATTTCGGTCGAAAATTTTCACGACCTACCCCCTTTGAAAATTTTGAAATTTTTACATTTTTCTGTTTATCTTGGAAACGGTAAGGTTTTTCGATATGCCGGTTAATATGATGTATGAAGAGGTCATCAAAGGCTATCAGATGCATGTATCAGAAAGAAGCTAGCTTTCACGGTTTTTGAGAAAATTTAAAAAAAGTGCAAAATTTGTACCCTATTTTTGGGCCACCCGTGCTCGGTTACTGTTCTAGGCAGAGCTTCGAAAATGGGATCTACGTGTAGCTCTATTCTTCTACTTCCTTAGCTGTTCTTATACATTTTTTGATAAATCTTCATCGAAACGAGATATTAACTGTTAAAGGCAGCAATGCACGATTTTTATCTCAAAATTTAGTTTTTTGGGCCGGTTTGAGAGCCCCATATGTTTAACATAGAATTTTCTATATGTGTCATTTAAATCTATAGTAATCGATTTTATTTGTTACTTCGAGTCGGTTTTTAATGAATATGACCTTGATTTCTGTTTTAGATAGTATAGGGTGTCTCAAAAAATGATGCATGAAGCTAATATATGGCTAATAATGCAGAAAAGGTCAATAAGCAGTGTGTATTTTACATAGAAAGGATGGATTATTAAGTACGTAGACCAGCCAGAATAAAATGTTAGATATAGGCGATGAAAGCGTTATTAAAACTTAGTAATGAAAGCAATTTTAATTATTCAAAGAGTCTGGTGTTATCAGATATTAGTAATATTTACTGCAGAACATTTCCTTCGCCATTTTATCCACAAATTGTTAAAAAGCACTAAAATTATTCTACTTTTTGGGCTCCTCTTATAGCTTTTGGGATAAATCCTCGTTAAAACGCGATATAAGCTATTGAAGGCTGAAATTCACGATTTTTATCTAAAACTTTAGGGTTTTGAGCCAGTTGGGGAGAATCTCATATACTTAATATAGAAATATCGGCTTTACCCATATAAATCAATAGTAATCGATTTTATTCGTAGGTTCTAGTAGTCGTATGATAAATAGGGCATTAATTTACGTTTTGGATAGTATAGAGTGTCCCAAAAAAGTGTTGTAACCTAGAATTTTTGGATTTTGTCATGTAAATTGATATCTGTGAATTTATTGCGTAAGCTCCAGTAGTTTTATGATAAATAGAGCGTTGATTTCTGTTTTAAATAGTATACGGTGTCCCAAATAATGCTGCAACATTTAACTTTAGTTTTTTTTTGTTTAACAATACTTTTTTGTAGGTTTTATTCCCTTATTATAAATAGTGCCTTTGGTTTCTGATGTAGATACTATAGGGTGACCCAAAAATTGACAAATATTACATTTTTAGGAACATCTAAAGCTAGAAAACTGAAATTTCAATTGTAGATTCTGTTCACAATCACAAACAATATGTCATAAATGGCAACTTTGATATGGGTACTCGTGGTGCCATTTTATATCTTTTTATGAATTTTAGCACGTTTTTTACCTGTTTACATATTACTTAATATGAAATAAGGTATTTGAGACGTTACGACATTTCAGTTACTTTTAGGTATCTTCAGGTTCTTTGTTAATAATTTTACGGCAATTTGGGCTACTTTGCCCACAGCGTTCGGATTTCCTAAACTATGGGCGCCCCGCGCGCATGGTCTTACCCTACAAAACTTCAAAAGTACTTTGCCCACGGCGTTCGGACTTCCTAAACTATGGGCGCCCCGCGCGCATGGTCAAAAACGACGCAAAAAAAAAAAAAAAAAAAAAAAAAAAAAAAAAAAAAAAAAAAAAAAAAAAAAAAAAAAAAAAAAAAAAAAAATGACGCGCGTGTGTGACAAAAGCACACCATAAACAAACCGACTCAAGAGTTTTGCTGACCAACTTGTTCAAGGCTATTCTACTCAAAGTGTAGAAGTTTTGTCAAATGGCTAACTTGGATTATTCCATCAAAACTACCACTTTTTTTCTCCGGTTAACGTTCCGTTAAAGCCGGTTAAAGCATTCATGTCAGGAAAGAGATATTATTAATTTGAGCCCTTGCATGAAATAGACAATTTATTAACTTTTGTAAATATTTTTTCTCCCGTTAAATTATCGCTACCCCAGATGTCAAATGCCAATCGCAGTGCCGTTTTTCATTGCGATGTCAATCGGATCCCGCATTTAAATCCTGTTATAATTTACGATCGACTAGTCAATGCGAATAGCAAATTCCAAAAAGTTTTATCTCGCATTTTTTTTTTAAGTTTACCTAGTCCGCCTATTCAATCGGGACCGGATGTGCTTTAGATAAACGCACTGATGTTTTGCGTTTAGTGTACAGTACTGATATGTGTGAGGCCAGAAAGTAAAAATTTAAAGTTTAATTGTTTCTGTTAGATGTATCATTATGGATAAACATATAAAAGGAATTACAACAAAACTAAAAAAAACATCGTTAAAAATCTAACTTATACAGGTTTCAGTCAAATTCGATTTGCTACGTTCAGAGAGGATTGAAATCGTCTCATTGAGATGAAAAACAGCATAAAAAAAAAGTTGAAAGGTTTCTTCCAGTTAACCAAAAGAATATTCCTTCTTCTTTAGCAATTTCTACATTTTAATCTGGATAACTTGAGAAATACTAGACCGCTTGGAGTAAATCCAACGGTTTTTCCTCTTCTTGTTGTCCTCTTTCAACTCGTCCTCCGCAAACGAAAGTCCCATTGATTCAGTAGTTTTGGAGATTCGATGGTCTATTTTTGAACTCTTTAGAAGTCAGCTGTAAAAACACATCCTTAAAAAAAACAACTTTTCGTACAACCTTTACTCAAATTCGGTTTGCTCTGAACGCAGAGTACTCAGCAACTACGGTTGCTGAGTATTAGAATCGTCTTATTAAAAAAGATAAAAAACAACATAACATTTTTTCAAAATGTTCTTTAAATAGATTGGCTTCCGTGTATTGGGTTTTCGGAAACTGCACGATCTACAAAGTGGATTAAATGGGGAAAGTTCTAAATATTTATGTTAATAACGTGATGACAAAATGGGGGTGACACTTTCAGGTTTTTGACGAATTTTGCAAACCTTTATTACTCTTACTTTAGAAGTTAATTGCAATCTGTAATAGCTATTTATGTAACCAGTTACGAAAAGTCCGATTTTGTGCAACGAATGAATGTTTGCGGGACGAGCGCAGCGAGTTCCCGCAATTTGAATGAGATACACAAAAAAGGCTTTTCGTCACGTGTTTTATACAAGATTTTTTCTAATTTTGACTACAAATACCTACTTAGAGAAAGAGAGTTATTATTATTATTAAACTTCAATATTTACTTTTAAACCACTTTGTATCTACTTAATACCGTAAAAATGTATGACGGTGTGCCACAACCGGAACCGGTGGTGAAACGAACTTTTCACCACCAGTTACGAAAGATATTAAATGGTCAGTTTGTGAACTTTTTCGAAATCAACATTAAAAACACTTATACAACTGTTACTCAAATTTGGTTTTCTATGTTCAGAGAGGATTGAAATTGTCTTATTCAGATGAAAAATAGCATAACAAAATTTTTAAGTTTTCTTCAATTTGACCAAAAGGTGGGGGTGTTTCTTCTTTTTTCTTAGCGATTTTGAGCTTTGATCCTCGATCACTTGAGAAATACTAGAACTATTAGAGTAAATCTAACGGTTTTTTCTTTTTCTTGTTAACATCTTTCAGATACCATAAACGATAGTCCCAATGATTCAGTAGGTTTGGAGATAGACCCTGTTTATTATCGATTTTTGAAAACTTTAGAAATCAGCTTTAAAAGCACATCTCATTCAGAATAAAATCAGCATAAAAAAAATTTCAAGTTGACCAAAGGCCAAAGGTGCGTATCCCTTCTTTTTGTCTTCTTCCTTTCAATCTTAGGGGTAGTTTTGTGCATTACAAAGGTTTTGTTTGCATGGTTTCTATATAATAGAGGTTTAGAGCAAATTTATAGCGAGCAGAAAGCCACTTAGCGAACAGACTGGAGTATATCAAGGCCCCAAAAAGTGCACAATGCACCAAACAGTCATGAGAAAACAAGCCACGTGACAAACGATGGCAGAACACCCAGGGATCTGGCTTAGCTCTTAAGGGTTTTGAAGCTCAGCTTAAGAACTAGTTTTGAACATCTCCTGAGTCGCTCAACGTTGTCCCGAAACGTTAGTTAAGATAAGCGCCAGAGTACAAGAAAAGCTTGTTTTGGCGGAAAGGAAGCCGGAGATGGCTTTGGCGTAAAGGAATCTCATTAAAGGCAGGATGGCTAAATTGTGAGAGACGACATGTAACATTACTACCTGGGCATTCAAAAGGTAATTCATGCAGTTCCGTGGCCCTGGGTGCCTGCATTGGTCACACAAAGGTCATGTCAGAATGCAAGCCTCGGCAGGACGAACTGCAGCAGGACAATCTCCAGGGTGGCCAACAAGCTCTTGTACTGGTTCAAGTACGACCTCAAAGCATGGCGTTAGGTTGTTAAAAATGACAACCGCAACAAGCGCAATTGTAATGTGGCCCGTAAAACTTACTTGACATCGTGGTGTTGAGAAATTTGCAAATGTGTTCATAGTTGGCAATGTTGTTGCCTCTTGAAGCGAATGGCAAAATCAAAACGACTCGCTCTAAGCACCCTAAATGGAAGCGGTTTCTAGAGCACTATAACCTGTTATTGCTGATGTGGCCCAGCTGGAGAGTGCCTTACAAGCATTCAATTGTGAATAGGCGTAGAGCTGCTGGCTCTAGGTCTATTCGCGATTGAGCGCGATGTACAGAACCAAGTACGTCAATAACGTACAGGACGTTCCTTAGTGACCTTGATGCCAAATATGGGGACTCGGATCCGATTCACAATGCTCGTGTGCGTGTGTTGTTGCCAAATCTCGAAATGCACTTGGTGAGAAATCACATACCTCCGTATGGAATATTTTTGCGTCACACGCGTTTACATCGAGTAATTGGAATAACTGATGAAAATATCGGCAACATTGGATGTCACGAATCAGGAACCAAGTGCTTTCGGCCTAGTTCGTGATTCGTGGACAGTGCGTTGATCTAACTGTGTCACTTTCAAAAGGGCGCTCATTTTTCGGCATGTGCGGAAATTGCAATATACGAGGTATTGTGTTCCTAACCCCTCCTTTTGCAGTCCAAGGCCAGCAATGTAAAAGATAGGCAATGTCCTGTATGTTATGGTATGTATGTGTACAGAACTCATTGGGCCAATATCTGGGGAGACTCCCGGACATACACGACCTCGTGTCCGTCCGTCCAACAGATGACTGCAACTGTGACGTAAGAGCCTGACAAAGGACAATTGCAGGATGGTTAACGAAATCAACGTTTGAAGACTTGATTGAAGACCACCGTGTGGGAAGGCCGGGGTCACTGTCGAGATGAAAAGCTGATCATTGAAACACTCGAAGAAACCAGCATGGTGTAGGCTAATTGACCACCATGACGACAATGTTCTCCACATCTTGGCGGAAAGATGGCATCTGAGAGGTAGTAGGGGTAGTACCTGTAGGGGTTTGCAGAATCCGTTAGTACCGGTCACACTCGGTCAAAGGTAGTACTATCACTGTACAATACTACCGTTGATCTTACTGAATCTTACTGAAATGTTCAAACCGGGTTGGGCAATACCCTACAAAAAGAAATCGGAAGATTCGCAGCTTTCGTATCGCCGGTTTTGCACCGAAAACATCACGTAACCAAAACATGGCGTAATTTAATTTGCTAAAATAAGAAACAGACCGAAGCCCCAAACTCTATAAGCTTCAATTTATCGAATAAACCTACTCATACAAGACAAACTGGTTATATCAGCACGGGGCGCTATTTAGATACACAGCCAAGGCTTAGCGATTGTTGGACTCGATTTAACATTTATACACAGAACATCTCTGTTCGTTATCAAGCAATTGGGGTGAATTCAATTAGAGTAGCGAGCAGCCAACACTGGTCGAAAAATGGTGTAAAAGTTCAATAAATGCTTATCTATCTATAGTAGTGTCTACCATCTTTAAACAAACCCTGAATTCGCAGTTTCGCCTTCCACCCTCAGTTGGGCTTGGAGACGCAAAAAAAGAAATACATATAAATTCAATAACATGCCACACATCTCCTCCGACATATACGTATCTAAAATCCCCAATCTCAAAACAGATTAATGGATTAGGAGCAATTCTTATTGAATAGCTATTTAGTTTTACCGTTTGCCAGATTCCCATTGGAAGTTAGCTTTGTTCGGCATAAGATTGATGACACCGAAAATTGCAGGCATATATAAGAACACACAATGGCTGAAGAAGCTAATGACAAATCGATTGTGGGTCGTCTATTATAAATTAAAATTGAAGGAACGGCCCTGTTGACCTACTAAAAATGTACACTATTTACATGGTTGAAGGCGACGTATTAAAGATTTAACGCCCACATTCGTGAGAGACCTTTTATTTTTAGATTAGGTTAAGGCAGTTTTTGAGTGTAGCAGCTGCAGGATATTGTAAAATAAAAGGAAAATAATAAAGTTGTGAGCCCGATTAACTACCAAGGCAGCGATTATATTTTAATAAAATTTTTGGCATTTTTAACAGTTTAGCTGCTACATTCGTCAAAGAACATTTTCCTCGATAGTACGCCCTGCTGTACTTATAATATAAATCATCCGTCGGATCACGTATTGCCGATATTTCTTGACCGAAGTATAATTTAGCAACAGGCCAATAAAAGTCGCTGTAAACTATAATATACGGCTAAGTATAGGTGAATTTATAACCTAAACTTTTGACACCCCCTATAAACAACCAAATACGGAAGCTAAGCAACGCGAAACGTGTTTCAAACACAAACGAAGTTTTATTGTCATTAATCGTAACCGAGAATTACAGAAGAGACGTCCTAACTAATAAATAGAATTTTCACTACCTAAAAAGTTTAACTAATGATATGGGATCAGCTCTGTTCCAGTCAAAAAGGATTCGAACTGTTTTTAATATATCTCGGTAGAATAAGACCGACGTTGATAAATGGAAGCATAGGCTATTGGTTAGATGTAGCTTTCCAGGATATCCACCTTTCGAATTCATCTTTGCACTAATTCGCTCAAAAAGGAGCTTTGCGAAACGTATAATATCCGTATAACTGCTGGGTGTAAAGCTCAAGTGCTGGGTGTAAAGCTCAAATTTCTAGAGTAATAGGTTTTTGCACTGCTTTTGGGGATAGCCTCAAAGAGACAGAAGCTTTATACTCTACAGGATCAAAGGACGATATCTTGTAGGAAAAGCAGAGCACGAAGTTTTTCCTGCAAAAGCTTATATTCGAGCTTACTCAATAAATAACAGTATTTTTGGGCATCGGATGGCCTTAAGAAAACTTAATATAAAGGCAAAGCGTAAGGCACTTTTTTAAATAAGACACAAAGCATAATATCAACAAATGAAAATATCCACCTGCTTAATAGCATGGCTAAAGGGGGAGACAATTTTTTCTTGAATAATAAGTGACGCAACGAATTGAAGGCATCGGAGTGTCAACGAAACAAAAACTGAAGACTTTGGCATCCTGGAGGTGGAAAAAGTTATTGATCGCCTGGACATGGCCTGAGGTCCAGCTCATTATTTAGCAAACTTGCTTTGAGTAGGCTTTAGTAGGTTTATGGCACGAATCGCAAGGCCAACTAGACAAAGCCGCGGAGTATGTACGTACACGTGGAGACCTAGCAAACATGCAGATGGGATGCGTTGTATTATAAACTTTAGATGAGAGGTTTTCATCTAAACAAGTCGAAGTGAGTTTGATCCAGCGAAAAACTTCTCAGGCATGAAAACTAGATCTATATATTTTTTTAATTATGAACTTGAAAAACAAAACTATTTAATTCGTGAAAATGTTCAAAGTGGCAATGTATGTGGTTGGTAAACAATGTCAAGAAACAAAACAATCAAAATTCACTTTATCAAGCACAAAATATCTAGGAAAAACTGTAATTCATTGTTCTTTTCTATTTCACTGTTTTTTCATAAATGCAAATATAATAATTTTTTGTCCTGGGGTTGAGAAATCGACCCCGAAGGCGGATGAACAGCAATGTCAACGGTATAAGGATATGGAAGGCAACGGGAAACCACCATATTAAGGGTCCACAAGGACATCCCAAGAAAGACGAGTATGGCACAGGTTCAACAATCAATGGCCCCTAGTCCGCGGCAGACCTTGAATGGTCGGGGGGTGCTAAGAATCCCCGTGACGAAAAACAATGCTAGGACCCACCCGAAAGTGGAAACGATTCCAAGACTGGGAATTGGTACATGGAACGTAAGAAGCTTATACGCCACCGGAAAAGTGGACAACTTGATAAAAGAGATGGAAAGATGTAACATAGACATTGCAGGTCTAAGCGAGATCAGATGGCCAGACAGCGGAAAATGTACAAAAGAAAAGGCGACGCTTTATTACTCAGGAAACAACCACCCGCACCATTACAATGGAGTAGGCTTCTTAGTAAATAGACAGACCAACAAAGCAGTAAAAAACTTTGTAGCATATTCAGATAGGACAGCGCTCCTACAAGTTCGGGCAGATCCGGTTGATCTTAACATAATTCAAATCTATGCACCGACGAAAGATAAACCTAATAATGAGGTAACCCAACTGTATAAAGAAATAAAAGAATTAATGCGAGTTGTCAAGAAAAACGAAGGACTAATAATTATGGGTGACTTCAACGCCAAGATTGGACAAGGTCGTGTTGAGGATATAGTGGGTGACTTTGGGCTGGGAGACCGCAATGATAGGGGAGACATGCTAATTCAGTTCTGCCAGGAAGAAAAACTAGTTATTGCAAACACATGGTTCAAACTGCCACCAAGAAGACTCTACACCTGGCAATCACCTCAGCATACGAACGAACACCCTATAAGAAACCAGATAGACTTCATACTGATCAGTCAAAGATATAAAAATGGCCTACATGGAGTCAGAACCTACCCTGGGACTGACCATAACCCTGTACTGGGAAAACTAAAAATAAAACTAAAGAAAATTAAGAGTAGAACAACCAAGAGAATCGACATAAGCAACTTAAAGAAACCTGAAGTACAAACAAAAATTAAACAGAAAGTAAACGAGGCAATCGCCGGAACCTCGTCACTGAACCAAAGCCCAGGCAGCGTAGAAGACACCTGGAACAGCTTTAGGAAGGCCATAGTAACTGTCACAAACAACGAAATAGGCCCTCCAATCAACAAAAGGAAGAAATGGATGACTGAGGAAATATTAGCACTTATGGAGAAACGAAGACCATTTAAAAACAGGGACGTGACTGAGTATAAGAAAATCAACAAGAAAATACGAAAAGAGATCCGTAGAGCCAAGGAACAATGGATGCAAGAAAAATGCTCAGAAATAGAAGAACTGGAGGAGAGACATGACCACTTTAACACACATAAATTAGTGAAGGAAGTTACAGGCCGAAAAAAGTCTTGTAACATGAACAATATTGTGAAGGACAACCGAATTATCTCCGATCCCAAGGACCTTCTTCTCCATTGGAAGGAATACACACAGCAACTATATGCGGAGAAAAACAAAAGAAATTTCGCAGAAGACTATGAAGGTGAACCCTCCCCAAAGATACTAAAATCAGAAGTCCTCAAGGCAATTAAACAAAGCAAGCAAGGAAAGGCAGTGGGACCAGACGAAGTTTATATAGAGATAATAAAGCTGCTAAATGATGAAAACCTAGACTCCTTGGCAGAAATATTTAACAACATATATGAGACGGGTGAAATACCGCAGGACTGGCTCCAGTCGATTTTTGTTCCGATCCCAAAGAAGCCAAATGCAAACCATAGTGACCAGTACCGAATGATCAGCTTACTGAGCCAGGTCTTGAAGCTTTTCCTAAAGATAGTCCATACAAGAATTTATAACAGATGCGAAATGGATATTAGTCCTACCCAGTTTGGGTTCAGACAAGGGTTTGGCACACGAGAAGCACTCTACAGCTTGACCGTATTACTTCGGAAATGCAGAGATCAGCAAAAGGACGTATTCATGTGTTTCATAGATTATCAAAAGGCGTTCGACTGTGTCAAACACGTTGAGTTAATCAAAATGCTTCAAGACAAGAGGATAGATAAGAACGATGCACGTTTCATAAAGACCCTATACGCAAATCAAACAGCATCGGTGAAAGTGGGCAATGAAACTACACAGAAATTCCCGATAGAGAGAGGGGTGAGACAGGGTTGCGTTCTGTCCCCCCTACTTTTTAACCTATACTCTGAAGCAATCTTCGAAAGAGCCTTGACAGATACAGAGGACGGCATTAAGATTAACGGACAGGCCGTTAACAACTTACGCTATGCTGACGACACAGTTATAATAGCGGATAGCCAGGAAGCACTACAACGTCTCATCATAAAGATATCTACCGAAGGTGAACGACTCGGCCTAAGAATTAACATAGACAAAACGAAGGTGATGATGGTTAGCAGAACATCAAATGTGAACCTGAACATCACAGTGAACGGTAAGAAAATCCAACAAGTATCAAAATTTAGATATCTGGGAAGCTGGTTAACTGAAGACTTGGACCCAGACGTAGAGATACGAAGCAGAATTGAACAAGCCAGGGTAACATTTATGAATATGAGAGCACTTCTCAGCAACAACAGCCTTAATTTGGCATTACGTAAAATGCTACATTTACTCTGTACTGTTGTACGGAGTAGAGACATGGACAATAAAGGCCAATGTCATGAACCGATTAGAGGCGTTTGAAATGTGGGTGCTGAGAAGAATGTTGAAGATTCCGTGGACGGAACACGCAACGAACGAGGAAGTACTAAACAGAATGGGTATAGAAAGAGAACTGCTGCATAAAAAGTACACGACAGTAAAAAGAAGAAAGGCCGCATACCTCGGTCATATATTCAGAAATTCCAAGTATCAGTTCCTACAGTTAATTATGGAGGGAAAAATCGAAGGAAGGAGAGGCATCGGGAGAAAGAAATTTTCGTGGCTGAAGAACATAAGAGACTGGACAAACCTCGATGCCCAGGCACTTTTTAGAATCGCACAAGATCGTAGCGAGTATGCCAGAATAGTCGCCAACATTCATTAATGGATACGGCACCTTAAGAAGAAGAAGAAATATAATAATTTTTGCCACCGAATGATGAAGCCATTCGATTCAGTCAGTAGAAATGACACTGTTATGCAAAAACTGCTGAAACTTAGTGCTGAGTCACTAAGGATCAAAATTTTCTGTGAAAGCCAAAATTTTTGAAGTATTTTAGCATCAGATTGTGGTTCAAAGTAATGTTGAATTTCTGTTAGAGTGCGTTTAAAAAGACAACCTACAGGGTGTCCCGTTATAAACGGCACCCACTTTAACTTTCTTAGTTTTCATTTTAGAAAAAAATGTTTCACAGTTATATAAAAGTTGAAGCGTTTTAGCGAAAGATTTGAACGCAGCCCACATCGATAGTACACGGTGTCTCATCTAAAGTGTTTTCCGGGCTTTGAAGCCGTTGGATCCAATGGAATTTCTTCCTGACGATCAAAGGCGATGAGGCAATGGGCGAAGTGATCTCCCGTGCTTTGCAACGTTGACTGATTCGACTGTGGTGAGCTCCGTGGTATATATTCCCCCGCCGTCGCGCTGCAGAGGTGGGACTGGGGTGGGGGTAGTGGTGGCGAGGGGTTTCGACGCACTTGAAGAATGGCCTCTTTCGTTAGTCTCGGACGGAAACGCTGCGATTGATATATTATTATATTCACTTCGTTGAAAAGAATGTCGTGACCTTCAGAGAGAGCGTGATTTGCTACTGCTGACTTTTGTGTTTGTCCCAGCCTACAACTCCTCTTGTATTCCGTAATCCTCGTGTTGACACTGCGTTTTGTGGTGCCAATGTATACTGAGCCACACCTATATGGAATTTGGTAACCTCCGGGTCGATAGGGTATATCTGCGGTCTTTGGCCGATCTCAAGCTCTATTGTATTGTACAAGTGAGTTTAAAGACAGTTTTAACATTGTGCTTTTCCAGTAGCCTGCCGATCCTGTCCGTTACTTTGTGGATGTATGGTAGACTAGTCCATCCGCGCTTTTCTTGATCTTTTCCCGTCGTTCCTTCCTGGCGCTCTACATTTCTTCAACGGACGGCCCTATCGAACTCGTGCTTGCTGTATTCATTCCAACCAAAGGCTCTTTTTTGATGCTTCATTTCACATGAGACGGTTTATTCTCACATGAAAGTCAATGACAAAATAAAAGCGAAATAAAAGCACTGCTGGACGTGGTGTGGTCATATATTATAAAAGAGACAAAAAAAAAAAAAAAGATCAAACAAATTCAACAAACTCAACAATACGCTAAGGCTGGTGTGTAGGTAGTGTGATGGCCAAGAGCCCCTTAAAGCGAACACTTGCGGTCACCAACATATTAAGATTGTGAAGTGGCTCAGATAAAGCTCGGCTATAGGAGTGGGTGCGCCACCTGTTGCTCACAGGCTCAACAGGACGCCTTCCAGGTGGAAGGGAAACCTTAGTAAATTTGGGGCCACCGCAAGAGTTCACTCCAATATAAATTAAACGTAGCAAAGTCGTTGGCCAAATAAGAGTAATCAGTTACACATTCAAAAGATCTTACCACTAATTTACATATATTGTCGGGGGGAGAACTTATGGGGTTACAACAGTCCACTGTCCTGTCAGTCTAGGGATGTAGGTTAGCGTGACTTGGTGACAGTAGTCTGTAGTGGACTCGATAGCTATGGTGAAGTTCGCTATACGCAGTTCAAGCCCCTATCTAGCAGCGCCAAGGTACTGCCTTTACACGCAGTTCAAGCCCCTACCTAGCACCTAGGGATACAATGAACTCTAATATTCGAAAACCAAGAGAATAGCAAGAAAAAGGTGAAATACTAGTAATGAAATCGCTGAAGGCACATGGCTGGAAGACTTACCTCCGAGGAGGACACAAACCACCACTAAAATTTCTCTGAAGTGGGTCGTCCCACACCAAACTGGAACTCCGCCGTCGGCGCTCAAACACTCGCAATCCAATAAGCTAAAGTACGAAATAAAACTACTAGAAATGGATCCAAAAACACGCCATAAAAAATGCTTACCGGCAAGGTATTTCTCAAGTGAGGTTGGTCGGCAAAATCCCGTGACGAAACGGTAATTTCGGCCACGCAAAACAGCACTAAAGGTGGCCCGAAATTTTACACCAAGAAAAGCCGAAAAATCCTCAGGATGCCTGAGATAAATCGCAAATTCGGAGTTTTCTTTTTCCACGACCAACCTTCACGCCGGCAGCAAATTCCAAGACAGAAAATGAAAGACAATGACGGAAGCCAAGTGAAAAGTCAAAAAGTCACTCTCAACAGTGTCAACACTGTCAGACGTCAACCGAACAAAGAGAAGCTAAAAGTAGACAACGTAAATAAATCCAAAATTATTAACTGCAAGATGAAAACTATCCAATAAGGAAAATAGCAAAAAGATCCAGATGGCAAAGACATTGAGTGTAATGAGGCCAAGGAGCAATTAAAAAGGTAACTTTATTCATAAAATTCCAATGGAGAAACCAAACTGTTACACATCACCCAATTCAACCGGGTCACAAATTCTCTTGGCTCTTACAGAGACGTAAAGACAGAGAGTCTTTATGTTTCCCCTTTTCTGTCTGGGATGATGATTTGATCCGTTATTGAGGTATGTTACTATGTTTTGTTCGATCGAGTGAATAAAAGACCAAGTTAACTGGTATTGAACTTTGTTTATTTTATACATCCTTCACGACCAGCTCGCTAAACTAAAACCCGTTTTTTCCTGGCCCGTTACCTCCGTTGAGTCAATTCGCGCCCTCTAGCAACCCATCTTTACCGGCGGCGGTGTTGCCAATGTTGCATACGTTACCAAAAGAACATATCCCTTCATATCCCTAACTAGTTACACTTCAAACTACTAAGGACAAAGTCTTCCAGATGTTTTGGTTTCCTTATGATTCGGGTAGGCCTACTCCCAAGATCGCCGTCTCTGTCTCTCAGGCCATTTTCCCTTTGCACTTCACTTCCTATATTAACACTACTACTGTTATTTGTAACATTTGTTCTTATATCTACAACTTGCTCATCTACTGTACTATTCTCATTCAGGCTCATGTTCTCCCTAAAACTCCCATCAAACGATTCACGACATGTCATCTCCGACCCACCTGAAGAGCGGTGGGCTTCAACCCCATTATTGTATAGCCCAGTTGGTTGGTGCTGGTATTAAGTGCCAGCGATTCCTGCGATACTCTATTCCCGTCGCAACCGATTGGACCCCGTAGGACTTAGGACTTTCCAACTTTCGAAGAACTTTAGCATATTCCCTTAAATCTGTGACCCATACCAAGTTACCACTCCTCAAGTCGGACAAATTTCTTGACCTATGTCTTTCATCAAACCGAGCTGCTGTTTGAACTGAGCTGGCCAAACAGGCAATGGTGTCGTCAACTTGCGACCCATCAACAACTCTGCTGGACTATACCCACAATCTAAAGGTGTTGATCTGTAGTTCAATAACGCAAGATCTAAGTAATGCTTATTTTTCTTCAATAAGTTTTTTGCTATTTTCAATTCGACTAGACAGGGTGTGTTGGTTTTGTATTAAGGGTGTGCGTAAGCTTCCAATTCGGCCTCCTTGATACCAAAACATCCAAAAACGCTAGGCGTCCTTCCTTTTCTAACTCCATAGTGAATTGAATTTTTGCGTTGATAGAGTTGAGGTGTAAGAGGAAGTCATGGCTCCAAATAACAAAGATATCGGCCTCGTATCGGAACCAGCACTTTGGCCTCTTATTTGCCGTTCCCAACGCCTTGGCCTCGAAAATGTCTATAAAATATTTGGGTATTACTGGACTAAAGGACTGTCCACAGCCACACCATCAGTTTGTTCGCAAAAATCTTCTTTCCATTGATAATATGTAGTGGTTAGGCAGTGTTGGAACAACTTGGCAATATCTTGTGGAAATTCCTGGTTAATATGTTCCATGGCTTCCTTAATAGGTACCATCGTGAAGAGCGAAACAACATTGAAGCTAACGAGAATTTCTCGTGGAGAAAGAGTCAAAGAATGTAGTTTTTTCGGCGAAATGTGGAGTTCTTTTATAAAGCTGTCAGTATTTCCTATTTTTAGATTGCAGCAGTTTTGTGAAGTGTTTCACGATTTCGTAGGTCGGGCTTCCTATGGTGCTCACGATGGGTCTCAGTGGCACATCCTTGTTTGTGGATCTTTGGCGAACCGTACAGCCTTGGTGGCAAGGCTTCTGCGTTTTTCAGCTTAGTTATTTCATCCGATGCCACGTTCTGGATTAAATTGATGGTGGCCCTCAGAATCCGGGCGGTAGGAACACGAGTTAGCTTCTTGCAGCTTCTTGTAGTAGCAGAGCACGCTTTCTCCGAAGGTCGCGACATCCTTTTCAACAAGGTTTATTATATAAATTGCAGCGTTTCTATCCGAAACTAAAGAGAAAGGCCATAGAGATCTTTCAACACGACAACAATTTCAACAGGAAGGAAGAAATTACGTTTTTAAACGCAGACTGGAAGCAAGTTCTACGACATACGGGGTGTTCATTATAAAACTTCATCTAGTTGGCTGTGAAATGTCAAAAGAAAAGGATGGAGAAACGGAAGTCCATTTATTTTGATTATGTCATCCTTTTCTGTCAAAATTTCATAGCCTGCTAGATGAAGTTTTATAATGAACACCCCGTACTTTAAGTGCGCCACTACTACCCCCACATCAGTTGCTGCACTGCATCGCGACGGCGAGGGAATAAATGCTACGGAGCTCACCAGAGTCAAATCAGTCAACATCGGGAAGCACGAGAGATCATTTCGCTCATTGCCTCATCGGCTTTGATAATGTCTGCCGCAGCTGTAGATGAAACGTCAGGAAGAAATTCCATTGGATCACGGCTTCAAAGCCCGGAAAACATTTTAGATTGTATTTTGACCGGCCGTGAAAGCGTTCACAGTCTTATAATACCAAGCATATATTTTTTTAAATGACACCCTATATGTTTATCGAGGATTGGATGGAGCACATCTAAGCGATTTCGCCAATATATAGTTTGGTACCTTTATCTTAAATACATATGCCGAAAAAGGTAAAAATGCAAATTTTTGTTAGTAAGGACCGTTAAAGAATTGACGATTTTTATTAAATTTTAGGGGATTTTATATGACCAATCACTTATTACACTACGAACTAGAACACAGACAATTTTTTTTATTTTTTCTGCGAACTGGTAAAGATAAACCTATCAAACCATATTTTTTTTTGAAATTGTCTCGATGTGCTGTATACCACCCTTGAAATACACTGTGTCCGAGACAAGGAAGGCCACTATGGGGATCTTGAAAACGGTAAGAGATACAGATTAGGTTAAATGAGATGAAAGTTGCGTAATCAAAAGCCTAACACAATGGCTTTTAAAAATCTCCGAAAAATTTTCTGTTTTTGAGATATTTTGTAAAAAGTGAGTTTTTCGATTTTACATATTATTTTTTTCTATCGTTAATATTAGACCTAGACCGAAACCGATGGCACTTCTCCACAGCAACCCTTAATGCTCTTTAAAGTGGCATTGTCAGTTTTTTAATCCGACGTTTTGTCTTTGCGGAACCATCATCAACTTAATTTTTTTTAAATACGGATCTGTGGTTCTGACATTTTATGGTTTAATTGTGTTTTAGTTTTTTTGTTCGGCCTTAATAACGAAAATTCCTATTACGAATGTGTAAATAAGTACTTTTTAATTCGCTAAAGTAAACTTATGTCTTATGTCTTTTTGGCGTTTAATACTACTCTGAAGGCTTAATTTATACACTAATTTAACAAAAAAAAACAGCAACAAACGAATAAGCACAAAATAACAATTGAAAATGAAAGCATGCTTTGGTAAACAAATGAATGTGATATTGGTTTTTTGAATTTGGTTGACATATTTCTTGACACATTAATTTGATGTTCAGTAAATTGTGTAATAATTAGTAATTTTTTCTGTTAATTATGTTTTCTAACGAAGAAAAGTTTGACATGGTGGCATGTTTCATTTTATCCAATCGAAATTGTTTTGTTGCGGAGCGTATGTATTTCCAGAAATATTCCGAAAGAAGGCAACCAAATAAAAGAACTTTTAGTAAGTTGGTGGCGAACCTTAAAGCATATGCTTCTTTTAAAAAACCTGTAGTTTCTCGGAAAAAATACAGCAATGAGGAAACAGCACATAATGTTTTGTTAGCCGTCACTGCGGAACCCGGTACATCAGTCCGGCGGATTGAAGAAACTATTGGAATACCAAAATCAACGGCACATTGTATTTTAAAAAAACAAAAACTACATCCGTATAAGTACAGAATTTGTCAAGGACTTATACCAGGTGATCTAGAAGGGCGTCGCTCATTCTCCGAATGGTACACAAGAAAATGCCAGGAGGATATGAATTTTCAATATAAAATAATATGGTCTGATGAAAGCATGATTACGAATAATGGTATTTTCAATAGACGAAATGTTCATTATTGGTCTGAAACCAATCCACGTTTGAACAAAATGTCAAGGCAGCAACAACGTTTCGGTTTTAATATGTGGGCTGGGATTTTCGGCACAACGATTGTGGGACCGTTTATTTACCATCATAACTTAACATCACTGCGATACCTACATTTGCTGCAAAACGATTTAGAGGATGCTCTCGATAATATGCCACTAGCGATAGTTCGCGACTGTTGGATTCAGCAGCTTTTAATACAATTTTTTTATCCCAATGTTCAACAATGAGTGTGCGTGAGACACAGCTGACGTCTTCCACGAGTTCCAATACTTTTTACTCGATGGGGCTTGTTCTCAAAAGTAAACAAACAGTTCTGACTTTTTTTTGTCATAAAAAGTAAGATGAAAGATTCCTCTGGCTAATCATGGTATCAAACTTTGTATACATTTGTTAAAAAAAATACGCCGAGTCTTCAAATTCTTTTAAGACAAACAACCGATCGTTTACTTTAGCGATCCAACAAAGCCCCCATAGGCCTTAAGTATAAGTTTGAAATTTGTTTAAACTCAAGCAAAGAAATTCAATTTCTTTTTCCTGGAGAATTTCATTTTTGCGGTGCCGCCAGGGGCAATTCCATCAACTTTCGCCACTTACTTTACTTCATTAGAGTTTTTATTGAAAACGATGCCTCTATAATGGAATGCTTTTTGTCTGCAAAGTTATTTTGGGTGTAATAGGTTTACGGCGTTTTTTCTGAGCACTTGGAGATGTTTATTTATTGGGCTTTGTTCTTTTAAACAATGTTTCGTGTGTAGTGATAAGTTTATAGCGACTTTTGGATACGTTCCTCAACGATTTTAGTTTTGTTTTTGGGTCTCCAACGCAAAAAAATTGTGCAAATCACCGCCCTGGAAATGTTGCGGAGAAAGGGTAAATCACTCATATGAACACACCCGGAAGATACAAAGGGTTAAGATTGATGATATTGCTTGACAATGCCGCTAATATGAATAATGGAAACTAAGTGATTCTCATCCCTCTTCGTGGGTATTATTTCGATTTGTAATGGAAAACAGGCGTTTACTACTATATCTGTTTGCCCGAAACCTAAACTGGGGTTGTCTCGGGTAAACTCCTATATGATTAGTTGTGTATACGTACAGGGAGCCATTTACGTCATTTATTATCCGCGACATGAACGAATAGAACTTAAGATGAGTTAAGTTGTAATTCTATTTTGTTTCTAACTACATATATCACAAGTTTCTTCCTGAAGTTTCGGCTGAGCTAAAATAGACTAAACAGCATTTTAGTATAAGGCAGAAAACATTCTTTTTCTTAGGAAATTTTTGTAATAAGGTTAGGCGGAATGAAGTCTCTACTATGTAGTCATGTTTCTTAGGAGTTAAACTTTAATCAAGACATGAACATGAAACAAAAAGTTTCTGAGGAAAGTTGGCAATTTTATTTTTTGAATATTACGACGAGAGTCAAATGATCTTCCTCACAGCTGAAGTGTAACACAAAAATTTTGCTTCACCTGCTGCAACATTTCATTTCGAATTAAATTTAATCTCTGTTCGAATAGTATGCTCCAGTGTTTTTCAGAGGTTCTATTAGCGAATACTTTAAATGTTCACGTAAAAAAATCACAAGCTGATAGATCCAGTGATCGTGCAGACTACGTTAGTTTCCCAAATTTTGAAATGACACGACCAGGAAATATTTTCTACAAAATTGCCATAGCCTCACTAGCAGTATGGGAAGTGGCTCTGTCCTGCTGAGACCATAGCTTTCGGATAAATACACTTTCATTACGAAATTGTTTTTCAAAATGTTTTTAAAGACAGTTTAAACAAAAAGAAAAAAATGGGTTAAGAGGTCCAAATGCAGACACTGCACGCCACACGTGTTTTTGTGTTTTAGTTGTTGAGGATTTTTCGTCTCCCAGAAGCGACAGTTGTGTTGGTTAACAAAACCCACCAGGTAAAAATAAATTTTTCCTGCCATCAGTAAGCAGTCAAGCAACAGTCAAAAGTCAAGGCTTGCTCCGATACCTCGCGCCAAAGTCTTTGCCGGCAATTGAAAACCTAGCGAAACTATACCAGAGGAAGTTGAAGCTATAGCTGGTCTTGAGAAATGGGGAAGCAATAAGTCCGCCCGATGAGAAGGCCAATTTGACTGAAAAATTACTTCCAGAATAGTTTTTAGTATAGAACATACGAGTAGGAGTTTGTTATACTCACTCATTACTCACAAATTAGTTAGGGTCCTGTGTGTAGTCCAGACATTTATTCTTCTTATGATGCTATCTTATGACGATATCAATATATCTTGCATACCGTAGTGGAAACACCCGCCGTCGTCCGATGGCGCCAGTTGCATATGTACACAGTGCCTTGAGCAAGATGTAACGTTGTAAATTTGAGCACTTACCTTGTATGGGCTATCCTGGATTTTCAACCTTATATCAGAGGTCCTATTTCATGCCCTGTTCGGTAATTTCAAATCTTTTAAGCTTTAGGCTTAGTGTAAATGCTTCCACATACTGAGATTGTTTTGGTTAATATTAAGTTCCATTTCATGATGCCTGAATCTACTTTTCTGAATTGGGGAAAATGCTGATGGACCTGCATTGACCTGTATTTTTGCAGAACCTGATATTATCGCCCTACCTGAAATTCCAGTTCAGTAATCTTGCCGTTTTGGGGTTATGTTTACCGTTTACCTACATAATTATTGTTATTTCCCTGGGTATGGAGGATATGGAAATGAAGGTATTACGATGGCTGATTATTTGGGGAATGTATATTTATATCGTTTCTATGGGTTTTCTGCCTTTTTAGTTAAGTTTTGCTGAATTTGTAACTTATTTTTCAGTGTTTACTTTTTACAACACTTGACGTTGAAGGTCAGTTTTTCGGGGTTTTCTGTGTCAATGTCAGTTTCACCTGTCTGTCAGGATCGGCTGATTTGCGCTAACCGGCTAAGTTTTGCCAGCAACCGGCAACCGGCGTTGCCGACTGACACTTTTCCGCTGCACTTTCAGTGGGAAAAAATTCTTGACGTCACCGGGCATGCTCATGGTGATTAAATAATAAAAGATCATTATTCAGTACTTTTGTTTCCTTGAGAATTGATTTGCCGTTCTGTGAAGTTGGGCCGACTCGTCAATGTTGGTTATGCAATCTATCAGGTTGTTCTGCATTATTGTCTGGACCATTCTCAGTTGTTTAGTTTTGTCTTTACCACATGACGTCATCGAGTTTATAGAGCTCCATATTCATGTATGGTAATTTTGGCATCCTGGTAAAAGGTTCTTTTGAAGGTCAACCGTTTTATATAAATAAGAACGGGGAACCAGTTTGGGCTTTTGGCTCTGGTTTTTGGTGCGTAAATCAGGGTCTCGTTGTGCTGGCCAAGGACTGCACGTGTCCTAGTGATCATTTTCTAGTGGATTTCATCCAAAATACTCTTCGGAGTATCGAGATCAGGACATTTGTTGAATAGGTAGCCGCTTTTTGAAGTTTTTCGGATCGTCGTGTGGAGGATCATTGCCGATTTTCGTTGCGGTGCCTTAACCTCATGGAGGGATAGAACAGTCCACGCCGACCACATAGTCACCTCGCCCCGTTTTCCAACCTTGCAGGTATGTTTAGCTCTATTTACTGAAACCTTATTTTGTTGCTACGTGCTAATTCCCGTGTTTTCTTTAGGGGTTTTAATTTTACGGCGCACGTCTTTTTTTTGGCGCACATATTTTTCCCACGACCACGTTTTTCCGACGCCCACGTGTGTTTTTGGAGACGCCCTTTTTTTTCTTGCGACGTCCGCATTTCGTCCCCGCTTTGGTCAACTCTCTGGCTGACTGAGTGTCTGGTGAAGTCCCGGCAGCTCCATCTGGATCTTCTAGAGTAGAGCCCTACCAGATAGCTCCTCTTCAGTGACCAACCTCATCACTTAGAGTGGATCAGAGTGAGAGCTTTCCGATTTTCTTTATAGTCGATATTATTCCGTTATTAGTATTTTTTTTTGCCGTCAAAATATTTATTTAAAGTAGTAGTTTCTCGTGACCAAGCACCCAAGTAATTGATTTTATTAGCGTTGTTGTAAATTCATTCAGTAGTAGTTTTCTTAATTTTTCGTTATCTCCTTCACAGAGTAAATTGCTGTAGATACCTTTTTTTATCATTTATACCTGGCAAAATTTGTTAGGCCCTGGACAGCATTACGCCTGTACAGTGACGCACTTTATTGTAGTACTGTTGTGTGATTGTGTCACTTTTGAGGGAAAATATTTAGGGCCCGTGCTTCCTCACTTATTATTTTTTTGTTTGCTTTAACGTATCACCGCTTCTCGGACCATTGTAGTTAGTTTAATTCGTACGGGTATATTCAGTGATCAATTTAATCTAGCCTTACATCGTTAGCTGGTAATCTGCGGAAACTACCTGTAAGCGTTTTATGGCCATAATTCGTGCGTTCCGTCAGCGATAATTTTAACTGATTATTGATATCCCCATATTTGTTCATTAACCATTCCTTCACCATATTATACAGAACCTTAACTGATTATTTCTTGTAAATTTTGAACATACTTTGAATTGATTTGTGAAGTCCACGCTCAATACAAACTGTTATTTTTCCTCAACTGTTTTGCATTTATTTTCTTGCGGCTATTTACTGACACAGCACAGTTCTTGATACAGGTGCTTTGTTGATTGATTTGAATTCATAATCTCTTTAATTTTTAGTGAAGTTAATTTCTATCAGGGTAGTTAGGAGAGTGTTAGTAAAAGAGAGATATATTTCGTGATTGGTATACCTCTATTGCGCAACAGCCTTCTCAGGACCTGGTGTTCCGGAAATCACGTGGCGCCTATTGGGATATAAATATTTATACACATAACAAAGTATAGAATCCACCCCGTCTTCACTGAAGTTGGCGGCCCATCAGTGTTCCTGCACAATTACTTGCTACTCACCTCCTGTGCTCTTTTAAGTAAAGTATTTGGTAACGTTTTTCTGATAGTTCGTCCCGGAAATTCCAATTAGCAAACCAGTGTTAATCAATTAATCCCAATAATTCTATATATTAATTTAATTAAATAAAAGCGTCACAAAGAGTGTGTCAGGTTTGAGGTATACCATACTGATGAGCTCCAATAAGAACGAAACTGGTCTATGGTTCCTCTGCCTGATAGAGAAATGAGTTTGATACTCTGCTGAACTTTGTCCCCGGACAGTATAGGTACGAATTTCGGCCATCTGTTTGTGGGAACCGACAACTTTGGCAGAAAACTGGCTTGGTTTCACTTAAACAGAAATTGTAATAGTTGTGTAAAGCAAGATGGTGACAAAATACAAATTTCAGTCGATTTTCAAGTCGCCTACCGTATATTTCGATCTCTATCAAGTCTTAAATGAGGTGACGAAGTCATAAGATGCTTCAGAAATTAAACGTTTATGGGACTAAGTTTTCACGACATTAGGCAAGGCGTCAGAAGGAAACATGTATCTGTGCAGGCGAACAGAGCTGTAGTGTCGTTACTATTGGAGCATTAAACCCTTACAACAGAAATTGTAATAGTTTTTGAATACTTCAAAACAAGGGCCAGTATCATGCATGTATAATGTTAATTCCATTACCAAAGGACCTAGTATAAACTCCTTTGCACTTACTGAACGTTTTCTTTTATCTCTAGGTTGCATATTTATTATCTAGGGTTTGTACATTACAAAAATTAAAAGAAGTAATTGCGATTTACTCTCTAATCGCTACTGAAAAGAAGTCTCATGGGAAATGTCGGGAATAATAATTGTTCCACTTTACTACACCACTAAACTCCGATTTCAAGTTCTTTCCTGCCCCCAGGAGTCATTATCTTCATCAGTGCTGACGACATATCCAGGAGGGTAATAATTTTCGTGTGTTAATTTCCAGTAGTTATGCAAAACATACACGTCTCCTTGGGATCAGCTTAGCAGGTTCGGGGGTGGCAATTAATGTTTGTCTTAATAATCTTCATCTTTCCATTAATATTTCAAAGGCATTTTCTATCACTAGAGGAGAACATGAGTGCCTATAATGAAACGCGTTTGAGGAAATTGACGTTTTGTCGTATGTAATGTAATTACATACGACGTATTTTTATTAATAATTAGGAAGCTAAATATATCTTTTTATGGCAACTTTCTGGGTGCACCAAAAACCAACAAGTGCCACTTATTTTACAGTGATGGTTAACATTTTCCCTTTCTCTAGAGTTTCAATGCGGGCAAGTTGTGAAAGAAAAGACCGAATACTTTGTGCAGACATTTAGTAATCCTTGTATTAAGCTTTTAACTTTCAGACCATCATCAGCGCCAATATTCGTCAGGGTCAGACTCGGAACACGTTCAGTTTAGGTTAGTTCAAGTTAGCAAACAACTTCTAGTTGTTTGCATGTTCCTGTTTTTGTATCTATTGTTTTTGCCGGTTTTTTTCTCTCTAGACTGACCGTTTCTGGTTTTTTTTTTTGTTTTTCTAGAGTTATCAAATAACTTCAAAAACGAGTCAAAAGGAACTCAAATTTAGGCAAATTATTAAAATGGTTTATCTTTTGTCCTCTTTTATAAATGGCGAGTAAAGACCTTTCACCAGCCTGCTTCTGTTTTAAAGCATGTGCAGCTTTACTTCTTTGATGACGATGAAGTTGTCTTCATCTGGTCACATCATATTATTTGGTACATGCATGAACGGCTTTCCTGCATTATTTTTTAAATAAAACACATTTGAAACTGTTTGATAAATATTAGGCTATAAACTATTAGCACAGTATAAGGAATAATACATTATATCAGTAACGTCAGTCAGTCGAAAAATTGAAACTCCCCTCCCCTTGCCCCGTCCGCCCGGCCGCCGGGCGGTGCACCACCAAACCGGTTTTGGCAACGCTTTGGCAGTGCATCGCATGTGTTTGTCCCCTCGTAACTACTCGAGAAAATGGCACGCTTTAGTTTTGGAATTATCAAAAGTGCCGACACGAACTGACGATACTGATATAATGTATTATTCCTTATACTGTGCTATTAAGCGTTTTATTGATTTTTCATCCTCAAATGATTTTATTAATGTTTTGCACCAAATATACGGGTATCTTCGTTCCCAATCATCCATATTACACTGTTGATCCCTCAAAATCTTCAGCTTGCTTTGCTTTTAGGTGAAGTATGAATTGGAGGTACCTATACAACTAGGCTTTAGTAGTTAGGAGTCAGTTTAAATTTAGCCCCCCTTACTGACACTTTTGCTAACTAATTTTTGTATTATTTTTGTCTTCTGAAGTTTAAGCGAACATTGTCTTAATTTCACTTTCAAATCTAATATTTTATTCATTAACTCGACATCTATTTGATGAAACACCCAATAAACGTCATATATTTTTTTAATATTTAGGACGACCTATTTCAAATCAATCATCTTCCTGTAGCTATATAAAGGCAATATTACCTGCGTCAGCCGACAAATTCCCTAGATTGACAGACATATCCGGGCAGGGCTAAAAGGGATTTCGAAATAGAATTACCTTTCCCTTTTCGTGAAATGCACCGAAACTGGATTTTTATGGGAGCCATACACCAATGACTTTGAAGCCTCGATATATAGAGATATACGACCACGAGTCCAATTTTGTTCCGGGATGTAACGGGAACTTTTTGAATTTTCGATTTTTCGCAGCCCCCATATCAACAGCGTATTCCCCGAACAATTCAGGAGGGTGCCAGTCAGAAGATAACTTTTTTTATTAAAAATTGTTTTGAAAACATAAATATACTTGTTTTGGCCGATAACTGAGCATAAGAGAAAAGCTAAAAGAAGTCAAATGTCAAATATATTCAATACGAATTTACTGTGTTTCTGCCTTTCTCCTCCATTCGAAACATACAAATTGGGTGTGCACGCTCTGAGTGCTACGAACCATTTGTACAGATATCTTTAACATCACAACAACAAGTAATTTAAAAAGTCCCATCGAAGGCATTGCCAGTATTTGAATTCCAGTTCTTCTAGTACTTACACTTTAGGAATAAACACCTGTCGGATACTTGAATAATAAATGTAAGCACACGTGTTTTCCGCAAAATGTGATACTAGAAAACAGGTAGAAATTCGAATAAATTTGAAACCAAATTTCACTCATGGGCCAGCAACGCCATTCTGGACATTAACCGGAATGTAACGAACCGGCCAAATTTTGCATTTGATGTATTATAAATAGGTCTCCTTTGAACGTTTTGCAATTTAAACGAACTAAGTGGCACTCCCTTCGAAACGCCGCTCCCTAGGGGTCTGCGAACCTTTCGCTTTGACATAAAATTACAATTTGTAAAAGTGTTTTGAAAACGCGCATTAATACTTTATCGAATCAATGTCTGTTTGGTTTCAGGGTCGATAAAGACAGCTGCGGTCCTGGACGTGGAAACTAAGGACCACTATTGGTTAACCGTGTTCGCACAAGACCACGGAGTGATCCCGTTATTCTCCTCAGTTGAGGTAAGTATCAGATATTTTTTGATTTACAAAATGTTATTATTCCACTCCATTGGTCTCCACATTTTCTACAAATAGCCTTGAAATTGTGGGAATTTTTAGAGATAGTTATGGAGTAAGCCTCTATAGATTAGCAAAAACCAACTTTTTGAGATTTGGACAAAACCTGTTATTACTGCCTCAGTCAGAAGCAGGAAACTTCCGATTGGTTAGCGTTCGCTAAACGGTATATTAAACAGTTTAAACATGATAGAAAAGAAGATGTAATGTAATCGTTTTCCTTACTTCTCTTTATATTAAAAAAAATTGCAGAATAATGTTAAGCTGAAGTAATCTAACTTTTATTTCACTCACCTTTTGGGAAAACATTTCATAAAATTGTTCACCAAAATTCCATTTTCAACAACATTGCAAAAAAAAATGTATTTTGGACATTATTTCTTTAAAATATTATTTTAACATTATTTAAAATTTTATTAACATATTAAATTCACGTTATTTCAACATTTAGTTAATTAATCATGTTCGCGAGCGGATTAACCACAATAGTTTAAGGTTTTGTCAGTTTTTTCAGTTTTGACCACTTGTTGGACGGTACCGACCACCCTGACTGGTAATACCACTAATACTAACTAATTAGTGTCATGTGGCACCAGTTATATTAAACTAAAGTGTTGATTGGCATTGTGGAATGCCTTTAACTGTCCTTATATGCCATTTAACTGCCATACCTCTATCATTGTTATAAACAAAAAAAAACATGTTTTAGGACGTAATAGTTATTTATTAGATTAGTCCAGTAAATATATTGTTACGGGATACGGGTTCCAATAATTTATCGTCAATTAACTACACACTTTTATTTAACTTTAAATATTAGAACACGATTAAAACATAATTACTTTCTACTAACAATTCGCAGTGTTTGCTTGTTCGCTTATTTACTACACTGCACTATCTATTCTATCCCATCTCGCGCGGCTCGCTGGTTTATATACCTGGCCTGAACACACTCTCGTACTTTCGAGAACGGAGGCGTTTGTTCCCGGTTCTCGTTTGGTCTCGGGGGTTCCCGGAGTCGCGGTCCGCGCACGGCGTTGCCGCTTCAGCCCAAATCTCCGTAGACCGACGATCGGGCGTAACAATATCATTCGTTTATTAAAAAAAATGACCTCAAGCAGGCCATGCAATTAGAACAGTATTTTTTATTATAACTTATCTCAAACAAGAATTTTATATTCGTGGCTTGCTACGAGGTTTTTTTTTACGAGAAACGTACAGAGTACCGGTGATGAGGGGTAGACCCCGAAACTAGTATGCAGATGGGTTGATCGACAAATTGGTGACCGATTACCCTCTTTTCACTTCGTTCTGGTTCCGATAACCAGCGAGGTGCAGAGCAACATGTACTGCTTCTCGATCCGAGAGCCATCTGCCATGCAGAGTTGGATCTAAAACACGCTGGTGGATGTCTGCCGCCTATGCTCTGTACATCATCTCATAGGAGTAAGATGTTTCCGGACGAAGCGTTAGCCGAGTCTGAAACTTTTAAACTAGCTATTCAAATATATATTTTTTTATGCTATAAAACTAGGTTTAAGTCACGGTAGGGTCGTTATACATGATTGAAACTTTTTTATATGTCCAAAATGTAAAAAAACTATATGGTGGACATAAGAAATATAGAAGTTGATGATGATTCTACAAAACCAAAACGTTACATTCAAATTTTATCTTGTCCAGTTACTCTTCTCTCAAAAGTCTGATTCGTAAATGTTATCTTCTAAATTAAAAAAGTTAAATCGTTTTTTTTTTAATGCATTATTTTGGTTTTTCCAAAATTTATCAAAAAACGTGAATGTTTAGAGCAACCACTTTACGTTACTAACAGAATTAACTAAGATCTTTTCCCATTAGGCTTAGTTCATAGCTTTTATGGTTTCCGAGATTCCAACACATAAGGGGTCACCATTGGACGCACTGTATGTATAATTTGAATTCATTGTTGTAATTAGCGTCCTTAAGTTGTAAGTTGTTGGTGAAGTTAGCGGGATTAGGACAAATAATGCACCTCTTCTTTATTCGAAAATGGCTCGCTAGCTTTAGTCGAAACGTCGGCCATTTTTGAATAAAGAAGAGGTGCATTATTTGTCCTAATCCCGCTAACTTCACCAACAACTTATAATTTGAATATAATACATACAGTGAGATTTTTTTAACTTTGAACATATAACGCTATAGGAACAGGTTTACGGGTATAGGACTGAATAAAACCAGCTCTCGTTAAAAAATTGCCGAAGTTTCGATTGTATATTACAATCTTCTTCAGGGTTTTTTTTTTAAGTTGAGAACATAGTTGTGTCAATGGAGTTTAGTGCACCAGTACACATAAGGGAGGAATTAGAATGGACCAAACCAGGCACTGCCGTCTCGAAATAATTGTAAGCGGCGTCTTTCTTGACAGAATGCTCGAGCATTTGCAAAAATGACTTTTCTGCTCGACATGCTGCTTCATTGGCAATAAGGACGTTAACCACATATAATAAAAGTATAACGCTATTTCCCCTATGTTCAATTTTTAAAAAACCATCTCAATGTTCAGATTCACCTCTCATTCAGTTCTCATCAGCTCTCATCAGTTCAACATTCAGATATCTGTACTGGTAACTTTAACAGCTCGAAAACTTCAAACTTTATGTTTTATAACGATGCTTTTAGTAAACTTTTTGCTGAATATTTTTCATAGACTTTAGATAATGTATTCTAAACAGGAAAAAAAGAATTGTTTAATCTTTACAAAAGTGAAAATAGCCTTAGAAGAGTGCCTGATTTATTTGCAACGAGTCATCCAGACAGGCCCAATCCTTCTATTGGAACGATACATAAAGTCGTCAAGATATTTAATTCAGAAGGATGTGTAACCTCTCATAGGAAGAGGAGCAAACAACCGAATGTTCATACAGAGGAATTAAAACTGGAAATTTTATGTTTTATGGAAGAAAATCCTGGAATTCAAGTTCAAATCCTACAAATACTCTAACCATCAAGTACTCTATGACGACGTTAAAGAGAGACGAACAGATTTCTGTGAAAGATTTCTAAATTTACTCCATAGGAATGGCAACATTTTGCGAAAAATTGTGTTTACAGATGAAGCATCCTTTTCATTAAATGGTTGTGTAAATTCTCAAAATTATAGGTAAAGAACTTTTTTAGCAATCGCCTGAATTCTGTTTTTTAATATCCTAATTACCTACTGTTTTTAGATACTGGTCTCAAACAAATCAGCATTTACAAAATTTAACTCACTCCCAATATAATACAAGAGTCAACGTGTGGATAGGCATAATTGGAGATATATCTCTCTTATAGGACCATTCTTTATTGAAGGGAACTTAAATTCGGCTAAATTTTTAAACCTGCTCCGTGACCAAATTATGCCAAAAATTTAAAATTTAAATATTGAAAATCCGTGGTTTCAAATGGATGGCGCTCCTGCTCATTCCGCGAACGAAGTTAGAAATTTCCTCAATCAAGAATTTCCTGACAGGTGGATAGGAACGTTTGGGCCTATTTCATGGCCACCAAGGTCCCCTGACCTCTCCCCAAACGACTTCTTTTTATGGGGCTATTTAAAGTCGAAAATTTATAACAACATTGAGAATGTGGACGTTTTAAAACAACGTATCCGAACAGCCTGCAACGAATTTAATCAAAATTTCTTAAGAAACACAGTTCGTGCTTTTCAAGATCGACTTGCATATTGTTTAAAACTCGAAGGGGGACATTTTGAGAATTTGTTATAAACTTTTAATTTTCTAGTGTTTTTAATAAATGTTTTATTGTTATAAAAATGTTATTTAATAATTGGTGGATATCATTGGAGGATTAGGACAAAGCAGCAAATTACACAACTATCTCTGTGCCGCTTTCGCAGAGAGATAGTTTTGTAATATGCTGCCTTGTCCCAATCCGACAACCATATCAACCAATTACTTTTCTAGGACTGTATACCTTTTTATCAATGTTATTTAATGTTTAAAAGCGATGTCTAAATTGAAATAATTAACGAAATATATTTGGAGGCTTTTTGACGTTTTACCTTTACCTAAACATCAACGTCTGACACCAATGCTTTGAGATGATTTTTTTAAAATTGAACATAGGGAAAATTGTTTGTATGTTCAGAGATAAAAAACCTCACTGTATATTATTGCATATGCAAGGTGATTCCAAAGTTGATGTTATCCTTCCACTTGTGAGTGCTTCTTTTCTCCTTCCTTCTCCGTCCTTTTTTAATCTTATTACTTATATTACCGCCAAATCACTTGAAACAATTATGCAAAATTTTGTAGGTTTTAATAATACAATTGGACTATGACTTACTATAAAACTTTAAATTTTGAAATTCATTTATTATACATTTTTTAAAATTAATTTAAGTAAAATTACAAAAATACATTAAATCGGTTATTTTTGTACTCGAATAAAGTATAAAATAATAAAAGCGTTTTTTTTAGAATTGAACAAGAAAGTGAGTAATAATATTTTTTTTAGAAAGATCAGTGGCGTACCTTGTTTTTTTTTTATAGTAAACAACTGTTTATATGGGCGCTACTGGTAAACCCAAAAATATTTTATTTAATGAAGAATTTATCTCCTACGTGGCTATTAACACCTACAAAATTTTGTTTAATTATCTCAAGTGGTTTGGCTGTTATTAATCAATTTAAGTTTTTTTTAAGCTCTATTCGCTAGTAGAAGGATAACACCAACTTTGGAATCATCTTGTTCAAGCAGTTTACTACTTAGACATGGGCGAACGTCTTTTCCATTTGTAAATATAACTTAAAACGGCTCGCAATTGTCAGTTCAACAATTTTATATATTATACTTAATTAAATATTGTTTTGATCGTGTTAGATTTCTGTAAGACTGTGTGGTTCTTTTTAAACAAAACCTACAAACTCCGCTTAATTTATATATTTTTTTAAACTATTTTGCTTACCCCTAAGAAGCTAATTTCAAGTTGAAATCTTATAAAACAACTTGGCCTTTTATAAAAGAAACTTTTGCTTCGAGATATTTTATTAATAGTTTAAAGTACACTTGAAAACAAACTTCACAAATTATTTCATTAAATTCCTCCTCTCTGCTTTATTTGTTTTTAAACTTTGAGTAGAACTCAATTAAAATGGGATTCCGTTTCCCTAAGAGGCTAATATTAATAATTCCATTTCAGGTGTATATTGAGGTCACGAACGAGAACGATAACGCCCCCCTCAGCGAGTTTCCTGTTTATTACCCGGTTACCCGGGAAGGTAGTCCTCCGGGGACCACAGTCGTACAAGTAAAAGCCACTGACAGAGATAAGGACGACGACCAGAAGATAACTTACAAGATAATATCGGGAAATCTGGAGACGTTCTTTTCCATTAATTCGAGCACAGGTAGGTGTTTCAATTTATTGCAAAAATAGCAAAATAATGCTTGAGATGTTGTTTCTTGATTTTTTTATTACCGATGTTTAAGGGGGGGGGGGGGGGGGTTAGAAGAATTCCAGCCGATCCTGGGGCTGAGCACGTTTTTGGTTGTATTCGGTTTTCAATTTCTTCGGATATCTCACTAACTCAATAGTTCAAATTAAATACAGAAGTGAAATAATTGTTTAGATATACAGGGTGACCGTTTTTCGAGTTTAACCATGGGAAGGTCCCAATTTACCTTTGTCACCTTGCATTTCAAGTCTGAGTAGATTAGTACTCAAATGACTTAACACTTGTTCTGACATTGAGGTTAAAATGTTATTTGTGACTAACAACTTTTCTTCATTGCAAGTTTTGGTCTATATTAGATAAAAATAAATCTCCTATATATATAAAAATAAAAATAATTCTCACTTACTTAATAGTTTAAATTAAATACAGAAGTGACAATTGTTTACATATACAGGGTGACCGTTTTTCGAGTTTAATCATGGGAATGCCCCAATTTAACTTTCTTTGTGTCTCTTCAAATAACCAAGATCTCCATGGTTGGAGATAGATCCAAATTTCTTACCTAGGTTTTTGCCGAGTACCGTCTTCAAGTTCTTCTGGTTCAGCTGCCTCTTCACCATCTTTTCTTACTTTCTTCAATTTCTTTTTTTGGCTCCGCACAATTTTTTCGTTATGCTCATGTGCTGGACTCCGCTTTGAGTGTCATTGTTTCTTAAATAGCTTGGCTTTTTCACTGCGGTTAAAGTCTTGAATTTCTCGACGAGATGGATGCATCCAGCAGTATACGCATGGGGCAGTATTTGCAACGTTGCCACATATAAAATGCAAAATTCTTTGAAAAAAATATTTCTGCGGCTCATAGGGTCTATTCGTATTAATCATATATAAATAATAAAGTTTCGCTAATTTATCAATTGTTTTAATTGATGTAGAGAAAAAAATAGCGATTATATTAATTTATATACTTTTATGTAATTTTGTCAATTTTCGAGAATTAATATAGATACCTATCTACTGAACCAGGGGTAACTTTGATCCTTCAGCAAGCAAAACAAGTTATGTAGTTATGCATTGGTGGTTATATTATGTATTGTTACGATTCGCAGCAACGCCGCATGGGAGGCGGGGCAACGCATGGGAGCGTGTTGGTTGGTGGAGCTTCGCGACCTATCCGCGCTGCGTCATGGCTGACACGAGTGATTTATTGGTCGGCTGGCTTAATCTAGAAGGCAGTTGTTTACCACCGTTTTTTTATGTGAGATTATTCAAGAATTCTTATAAAGAACTTTCTAGGTTTTTCTGTAATTTTAGGATTGTATATAAAAGGCGCATAGAGCGGCGGTTAAAGAGTAGTCTTATTTTAAGCGAGCTATAAGTAAGCTAAAGTACGAAGCGATAATAGAAGGTTATAAAGTGTTAAGTAGTGAGTTATTTACTAATCGAATTGTACCTGCGTGTATTTGTGGAGTAAATACATAGTGTTTTTGTATTAAATCGTTACACTGGAATTATTGAACCCCGAGTTCGCAACAATTGGTGTCAGAAGTGCGATTCCAGTGGGAATTTGAGGACCAATATTACTGAACTGTAAGTGAGTGCTTCATTGCCGGACATTACCTGTTTATGCCAGTGACTACTAGAAGCCAGCATCAAGCGATGGAGGATCAACTTGCCGCCCTGCTGTCCCTTATGCAACAACAGAGGGAAGAACAGGAAAACCGTGATCAAGTACAGGAGCGACGTTATCTAGAACAGGAGAAACGTTATAACGAACAGAAGGAAGAGCAAGAAAGACGTGATCAAGTACAGGAGCGACGTTATCAACAACAGAAAGAAGAGCAGGAAAAACGTGATCAAGTACAGGAGCGACGTCATCAACAATTCAAAGAAGAATTAATGAACCATCTCGCAGCTAGGGAGCAACAATTGGAAGAAAGAATAATGCAATCCGTCAACGAATCCGTTAACGACGTTTACGAATCCATTAACGGCGTTAACGAAGGCCTCGAAGCTGTCAACCAGAGGGTTCTCGAGCTAGAAAAGAAATTCCGGGAACAACTTGAGGACGACAACGTGTCTACAGAGAGTTTTAGCACATCCAACGCTAAAATTAAGCCTCCCGATTATGACGGTACTACGGCCTGGGAAATTTATAAAACCCAATTTGAGGCAGCTGCAAAAGCTAATGGCTGGTACGAGCCCCAAAAAGCTACATCACTAGTGGTAGCACTTCGTGGAAAAGCGGCTGAATTACTCCAATCTCTGTCGGCAGCTAATCAAAGTAATTATGCAGCTTTAGTACACTCTCGGCAACTACGATTCGGAAATGAGCACAAAGAAACCGTGTTCCAGGCCCAGCTGAGGATGAGACAGCAGAAGTCAGGTTACAAGAATTTGAGGCGGACATAAACAGACTAATTCACCTGGCATATCCATCGGCCCCTGAATCTTTTCAAACGCAATTTGCCGCCGAAAGGTTCATTGAAGGAGTTCGCGATAGTGACATGAGATACCACTTACGTCTAGTAAGGCCCAAGAATATCAGCGAGGCACTAGTTCGGGCCCTGGAATTCGAGACGTCACGAGTGTCATCTAGTTCTTCTCCACGTGTAAGAATGGCAACTTGCGATGACGAGGAGGATACGTCTAGGGCTGAATCCATGGCAACTTTACATAAAGCGTTGAAGGATCTGGCAGTCAATATCCAAGCCTTGTTGGGAAGACCTCCTCGATCAACAGGCAATCGGGGCATAAAATGTTTTAACTGCGGTAAACTGGGTCACGTCAAGAGTAACTGCCGTAACAGGGCAAGAAGTCCGTCGCCGTTGTTTAGAAGACCGAGCGGCAACCAAGACCGCCCTAGAGTCCAGGAAAAACCAATTCCTGTCAATGTAAAGGGGCAATTGACCGAGCCCGTTAAGACCCGCACGATCAGTCAAGTCAATCAATCAAGTCAAGCCAATAATTTGGGTGGCAAAAGTGTTACAGAGACCGGACGCATTAAAGGACAGCAGACCCAAACTGAACATCGACCAGGAAGGTCTCACGGAAATGCCGATGCATTGTCTAGACGGCCATGTAAAGAAGATTGTCGGCATTGTCAAAGAACTGAGCAGCGTGAGGGACTTCCTTCTGTACGGAGGACGTCGGTGGAAATAAACGATGGCTGGACCACACAGACCCTTCGAGAAGAACAAATGAATGATCCAGATATTGGACCCATCCTCTCTGCAAAGACTGACGACAAGAGACCAGAATGGCAAGAAATTGCTGGTAAAAGTCCAAACCTGAAGGCGCTATGGGCCCAGTGGCACTCTCTTAAAATAGAAAATGGACTACTGAAGAGAGCGTGGGAGAGTCCGGATGGCAAGACCGTAGTCAGTCAGTTGGTTGTTCCTAGCAGCAGAAAATCGGACGTACTACAGGAAATGCACGACGGAACCAGTGGAGGTCATTTTGGGGTCAATAAAACCTTGGCCAAAATTAAAGAGCGGATCTACTGGGTGAATAATCATGAAGACGTCGAATCTTGGTGCCGCAAGTGCGAAGTTTGTTGTGCCACAAAAGGACCTCGAACAAGATCACGCGGCGAATGGTGCAGTACACTGTAGGTGCTCCATTCGAGAGGGTAGCAATTGATGTCGCGGGACCGTTTCCTCAGACTGAGTCGGGCAATAAATACATCTTGGTCGCCATGGATTACTTCACTAAATGGCCAGAAGCATACGCCCTGCCTAATCAAGAAGCAACGACTGTGGCAACGGTGCTAGTAAATGAAATGTTCTGCAGATTTGGAGTCCCTCTCGAACTTCATTCTGATCAGGGCCGAAATTTTGAATCGGCTGTTTTCCAGAAGGTCATGGAACTTCTCGGAATTCGCAAGACCAGGACAACTCCTTTGCATCCACAGTCGGATGGGATGGTAGAGAGGTTTAATCGGACCATGGAACATTACCTGTCTAAAATGGTGGCAGATCATCAGCGTGATTGGGACCAACATCTACCTCTCATGTTGATGGCATACCGAGGCTCTACGCATGAAGCCACTGGTTATACTCCGACGAAAGTGATGTTCGGAAGGGAAATGAGGCTTCCTGCAGATTTGATGTATGGAACACCAGAAAAAGACTCACTCAACTCTGAGAATTTTGTGGAGGAGCTTAAGGAGAGGCTGGACAATGTTCATGAACAAGTCAGGAATAAACTGCGGATATCCAGTGATCGAGCCAAAGCAAGATATGACTTACTAGGTAACTCCCGCGGCTTCCAGGATGGTGATTTGGTGTGGCTATACAATCCGAGGCGAAAGGTGGGGAAGTCGCCCAAACTTAGCCAAAATTGGGAAGGACCTTATACAATTATAAAGAAGATTAATGATGTGGTGTATAGGTCCGCTGGAT
Organism: Taphrorychus bicolor; assembly: GCA_951812265.1. Lineage (NCBI taxonomy): Eukaryota > Metazoa > Arthropoda > Insecta > Coleoptera > Curculionidae > Taphrorychus > Taphrorychus bicolor. The sequence continues at coordinate 11,166,318 of OX638299.1, read as the reverse complement.
CCAGCGGACCCCTAGGTCAAAGATGAAGGTCGTTCATTTGGATCGATTAGCACGATACCATGGAACTCTATCTGTTCGGGACGAACAGCCTTAGGAGGAGGGCAATGTTACGATTCGCAGCAACGCCGCATGGGAGGCGGGGCAACGCATGGGAGCGTGTTGGTTGGTGGAGCTTCGCGACCTATCCGCGCTGCGTCATGGCTGACACGAGTGATTTATTGCTCGGCTGGCTTAATCTAGAAGGCAGTTGTTTACAACCGTTTTTTTATGTGAGATTATTCAAGAATTCTTATAAAGAACTTTCTAGGTTTTTCTGTAATTTTAGGATGGTATATAAAAGGCGCATAGAGCGGCGGTTAAAGAGTAGTCTTATTTTAAGCGAGCTATAAGTAAGCTAAAGTACGAAGCGATAATAGAAGGTTATAAAGTGTTAAGTAGTGAGTTATTTACTAGTCGAATTGTACCTGTGTGTATTTGTGGAGTAAATACATAGTGTTTTTGTGTTAAATCGTTACACTGGAATTATTGAACCCCGAGTTCGCAACAGTATATATGGGAGGTTGATCTAACGTCAACTAGTGGTCTTAAGGTCTTAAGGCCTCGCCTAACCCATTCCTAACGTTCCTGTAAGGGAATTATTTGCTGTAAATGAAGTACGTACCTAAGTGATACCACACTTTAAGGACTATGTTTCTAGTAATATGCCTTAAACTGTGGTGATATTCTACGCATGAATTGATATGCTTCATCATTATAGATATTTAAGGATTCCTATAATGCACTTTAATGTGGTTAAAATCATCAATTAGAAGTTCTAACACATTTCTCTTTGCCAGTTGCCCTGTCGAACTGGCGGTCGATCTTAGCGTGATAACTGAGAAAGGAATAAGAAATATTTATTTTCCAAAAAAATGCGAGAATTAGAAGTTTCGACGCACAAGAGTGTCTTTGAGAGGAAAATCACTTCCGCAAGAGAGGAAGAAATGTTCTGCACTGTGTAAATAGCATATAGAACACGCTCATAGAAAATAAATATTTTTGCAGAGAAATGCAAAGATCTAACCGGGTCATGATTTTAAGGCCACTCTTTGGCAATTTTTTTTTCGCGGAGGTCCAGAAGATTCGACCATTAATGTTACTTACTGCTGATTTGTTGTCAGCTCTCATTTTCGTTTGATGCCACCTACCCAAATAAAACAAATTTACTCACCACAACCCTAAGAAACGTCATTTCAAAACGCATCTATCCAGAGCTTTTTCATCCAACAATTTACTTGCATTTCGCCTCATCTTTTTGTAAACGTGGCTCAAAGCTTCGCACTCACTGTGCGGCTCAGCCTGCTCAACAATATATACGGCCACTGCAGGCCTTAACATATAGAACAGGCCATCAGTGCTGAAAATGAGACACCTATTGGTGTCGATGGGAAGCATTGAACAATCGGAATCTAGTCAGGCAACAGCTGACGTTTAAGATTACAAATATTAGATAATAGATATTTATTTTATTAGGAGTATAAGTTATACTTTATGTGACGGAGTGTGAAAGTTTTAACGCCGAGCGTAGCGAGGCGAATTAAATTCACACGAGTCACATAGCGTCGCTTATTCTCCGAATAAAATACAATATTTTATTTTCAAACAATTAATGCATATAATACAGGAAATGTAACTGCTAATTCCACTCAATCCCATTAAAAAACAACACCTCCTAATTTTAGTTTGCTTTGTATCCATAACTACCGTATAACACCAGCTGACAATGATGTCTCTAAAGTAAATTTGATGACAAGATATGTTTGTCAGGTTTTCGTTTTTGTAAAGGTGTTTTAAATTAAGTTTGAGGCCGATTAAATAGCAATAAGTCAGATGTAGAAGAAACAAGTTTACCAACTACGCCACCGAGAGTAGCTGAGGTGGCGAAATTAGCAGTTTATTTTTCATATTTTCCCTTGAGCGGCGTATAAGTGTTATACGCCGCCGGATTATAACACTTATACGCCGCTCAAAACAGGCGTCAAAAATGTGACACATACCTTCATAAAACAGTCACTAAAGTTGTGGTTATATGACGTTTAAAAATAAAGATATATAAAATAATTAATTGTTTACGTGCTTGTAAATTTCCTAGCTCGTCTCTAATTGTCACACTGTAATTTTTGTAATATGATGATGAAGAGAGTGGTATATCTTGTCAATAACTGAACAATTGATCTCCATGTCTTCTGAAATCAGACATCTGTGAGTCTATATGTGCCTCTATAACTTGTCCAATAAAATACTTGAATGTATTTAATGTCAGATTGTTTTTGTAATAACATCCAAATCTTGCACCAATACCTGCAAGTTGCATTTCAAGTCTGAGTAGATTCGTACTCAAATGCCTCGATGGACCTATTGTCTTTCTGAATTCCTCCAAACTCTTAACAGTTGTTCTGGCAGTGAGGATAAAATGTTATTTGTGACCAATGACTTTTCTTTCTTCCAAGTTTTGGTCTATATTAGATAAAATTAAATCGATGATGCTAAGCCAATTACAAATTATTACATTATTATCTAAAGGTAATATACCGTCTTCTTCTGTGTCAGCGTTGATGATATAGTCGTCCATTGATAAAATGGTCTTCGGTGCATCTGAAAATTCTTCCAAGACTGTTATAGCGTTCTTGTTCATATTCAAACGGTAGGTACGGTCCACCACTTTGATGTGTCTGGGTATCTTTGTCCACAAAATTCTTTGAACACTGTTATTTTCTTCCTTGATGCAATGGTTCTCCATGGCACAAATTTCGTCGAAGTATGCAAGTCCATCCTCTTTTTACTTTCCACTCACATTTCAATTTCTTTGTAGCACAACGACATCTTCATTTTCCCACAGTCCAACTTTGTCACTTTTTGGTTTTTGTCTCTTTTACTTTACTATTTTAAGAATATTCTGGGTTCTCAAATTTTAATTTAAACTTCTTGTTTCTTGATTTAAATTCTTCAACTGCCATTGCCGTTGTACACCTGATGTACCTAGTCAGCCCCTGTTTCTGTTATTAATTATATTGCAAGCGAATTATAATGACATACATTAACAACTGGTAACATAATCAAGGATCTTTAAAGTAAAATGCAAAATTGTCTTAACAACAATCTCTAAGAGTAGTTGTAACAGACTGAGCCAACCTATGAACTGTTCTGCATCATCTGTGAGTGTGTCATTTTGCTAAAATCTATAGTTTTCATTTTGTCCCCCTTAATTTATAAAACAAATGTGTTTTTGTCGCCCCGCTGCACAGCAATAACTGTTACCGTGAAAGAAATAAGGTCCAGTTACCCTAAACAAGGAAACGGCTCCCCAGGCAGTCCCTTCAGGACAATGTAAAGGCCGCAAGCGAATTTCACGAGGGTTCTCTTCAGTCCTGAAACGGCAATTTCACTTATTCACCTCATCGTTTAGAAAAGGAAAAATGTGCCTTGTCATTGATGAAATGAGGATTATATATGTCTTTGTGAATGTTAGGGATTACACGACAAAACTTAACTCTGTTAATCTTCTTGCATGCGCTGATGCGATGTTGTATAAGGATGAAACTGCAGTTTTTTAACATGTTTCGATCTGATAAAAAGAACGTAGCTTGTTTAACATTAGAGTTTTTTTACTATAAGTCGTTGCATTTCTTTCATTTATCAGTTCAAATCTATACGGGGTTTTACCGTTCACCAAATTTGCTTTGCCTTTTTAAGGTTAAGGGGATATTTATACACAATCTGATTAGAATTCGGGAGTTTTTGCTCTCACCCAGGCTCTCAAATAGGCTTGTACTAAGGGGATTTTTTCATTGGGGTGCGGTAATGTTTTTTTTTCTGAAAGCATTTTGCGCTGCTCATTCATATTACTGGTCAAAATAAAAAGTCACATTTTTTTAGATTATAAAATTATGCGATTTCAGGCTTAATGTTGATGCCGTTGCGAGTATTATGCCTTTTAAGTCCTTTTGGGCCTTTTCGATTTCGGCCCTCGGTCTCGCAAAATTAGTCTCAGTTCTAAAGTGACGATGCATTGTTATGGGTAAATAAAACCAGGATATAACATATATTATTATATACAAAAGAAAATAGTTTTATCAAAGTTATTTAGTAATAATCAAAGATAGAAACCAATCTAAAAAAAAACACATAAGTAAAGGTATCCTTAATGTCAGTTGATAAAAGATGTAGGCTTCTATGGTTGGTTAGGCATTTTCATAGAATGACCTTTTCTTCCTTGGAGAGCAAGACTTGACACAGTCTTTGTATCTCATATTATTCAAAACATGACCTTGCTGCCAAAATGTTAAAATATTGCTAGATACAGTAATTGCGACTAGTGGGTGTGTTGTTGTTAAGGAAGCACGAAGATAACAGAAAACACTCTTAGCAAAGTTTCTTGCTGCGAGAAGGAGCATAAAAAAAAGTTATAACATCTCCGAAAGATAATCACAATTAACCAGTTTTTGTGGTCTTGGACAAGCCCAAAACCACTAGGAAAATGTGCACTTCTCTTAGAGTACGGTTGTGAAAAAAAGTGGGATTTTTGCAGAATCCATTATCCACTCTCGTTTATGAAAAGTAATTTCGTTAACTTATGCTAATTATCAAACGAAATCGTGGAGAATTTACGTTTATGGATTGCAAACGGTAGCCCTAACGATCGAAGCTTGTCGGGTCATTTCCCACCCAAGACTTGTGTGAGAGGAAGAAAGATAAGCGTTAAAGAGAAATTACATTTCTGTTAATTGAAAAGCAACCTTTTCTGGGTTAATAACGTTGTTACCTATTATTCCCAAGAAATGATTATAGCCCACAGAAGGGTAGTGGTGTCTGGAGTTTTTATACAGGCGTTCTTCCTGTCAGATGCTTCCCTGTTTTGATGTAATTCGAATACAAAAATTGACTGTTTGAATTTCGTGAATTACAACACAATTTGAATACAGAAGCATCAACATGATTGAAATGTAATCAATAAAAAAAATCGGTGCTTCAAAACCGACCAAACCGTGGTTTAAGTCGTTTTTACTTCAGACCCGTTCTGGTTCTGGTTGACATAAAAATGGCAGTTCAACCAATCAGATTTGTTGAAAATCAGATAATCTGCCAATTTTATGTCAACCAGAAGCAGAACCGATGTGAAACAAAAATGACTTTAAATTCGAAAAATGGTAGAAATAGGGGCTTTCTTACGGAAGGGAGAAGCATGACGGTAACCATGGTAACATGCCATAACGTGCCATAAAACACCCGATTTCGTACCAACAGAGTCGGTTTTGTTTCAGACCGTAGACTAGCTGATATTCAACCAATCAATTTGTTAAAAATCAGATGGCCCTGAGTGCTCGGAGTTGATGCTAACTGTTCTACATTTATGACAATGTGAAGTGAAACCAAGCCCGTTTTCTGCCGAGGTTGTCGCTTCCCACAGACAGATGGCCGAGATTCGTACCTATACCGTCTGGGGACGACGTTCAGCAGAGTATCAAACTCATTTCTCTATCAGGCAGAGGAACCATAGATCGGTTTCGCTCTTATTGGAGCTCATCAGTATGGTATTCCTCACATCTGACAGAAATACGAGTTCGAGAAACACTTGGTCTCCTCTCTTGCTCAAGGCACTGTGTATGTATGCATGTGGCGCCATCGGACGACGGCAGGTGCTGGACTAGGTCATGCGAGATAATAGTGAAGTGAAACCAAGCCAGTTTTCTACAGAGGTTGTCGCTTCCCAAAGACAGATGGCCGAGATTCGTACTTATATCGTCTGGGGACGACGTTCAGCAGAGTATCAAACTCATTTCTCTATCAGGCAGAGGAACCATAGACTGGCAGAAAACTGGCTTGGTTTCACTTCACTATTATTTCGCATGCCCTAGTGTAAGCACCTGCCTTCGTCCGATGGCGCCACTTGCATACATACACAGTGCCTTGAGCAAGAAGGGAAACCAAGTATTTTTCGAACTCGTATTTCCGTCAGGTTTGAGGTGTACCATACTGATGAGATCCAATAAAAGCGAAACGGGTCTATGGTTCCTCTGCCTGATAGAGAAATGAGTTTGATACTCTGCTGAACGTCGTCCCCAGACGGTATATGTACGCATCTCGGCCGTCTGTTTGTGGGAAGCAACAACCTCGGCAGAAAACTGGCTTAGTTTCACTTCACTATTATCTCGCATGCCCTAGTAGAAGCACCTGCCGTTGTCCAATGGCGCCACTTGCATTTATGACAATAGTGATAAGTGAACATTTCGCCTCAATAATTTAAAGATTAACTAACATGTGTCGTAATGTACTTCACTAGTTACTTACTAGATTTGATTTACTTCAGTTGATAGACTTTTTTTCTATTTCATTTTTCTCTTGCAGGAACTATTACAACGACAACCAGAAAGTTAGATCGCGAAGCCCAAGATGAACACATCTTAGAGGTAAGTTTTTAAGTCTTATTTTATATTCTTATCGGTTTAGCCTCGTATTGCATTATGGTAAACGTACTGGGCAAAAATCATAGTTCTTAAGTCATGAATATAATAGCAGTGTTCACTATTTCTAAATAGTAGTAGTCTTGTGTTAACTAACCCATTTATTTATTACGCTATCGTTGCTGAAATTTCTGAAGAAACTCTCTATTTTTAATAATTTTGAGGTGTTTTTTGGTGTGTTATAAGGTGATGTGAAATTTCATTGCAACATGGAATTGGAGTATTGCAAACTTTGTCAAGATGTAAACCAATACAACGTCGTTTGCATAGAAATTGCATAATAATGAATAAAAAAACTGACAAACTATTGCAATTGGTTCGTTGATGAACACACTTGGAGACTTACTATGAACGAACATTCATATTTGTAACTTTAATTATTCACTAGAAATTGGAAGGTTTTCCCCTTGTTTCAAGGAGGATTCAATTATCCCGAGTCCCCGTTAACAAAGAGTATTGGAGCCATACTTATAAATTTTCCTGTTCTATATCCTTTGAGAGAGCAACGCTGAAATGTTAGTTGGTGTTTGTGTTAAGGTCTCGAAACGAGCCCATCGACCTTTATTTCCTTTATCGTTTTGTCGGTTTCATCATGAACCGCCCTGCTATTATAATTGGAAATACGCCACTGCATTATGCCCCTGCTTAGTCCTGAAACGAAAGCTTGCTAGGCCATAGTACTCATTCAAGTTGAAAGGAAGGGTTGGGGTGAATGTTTTTAGAAGACTTCGTGATGAATTACTCATAATTTGTTTTGGATAGTATTTTTATAAGTGTGTTTTGATCTATGATCTCAAACTAACTAATCTGTGTTTGATTGTTTATTTTGTTTTTAACAGAAAGTATATTTAGCAGATATATGTTGTCGCGCTTTTTTTTTTTGACGTGTGGTTAATATTAGTGTAGTTAAATCAGAAGTCTTTTTGTCCGTGGCGTCGTGGCAAGATGTTAGAACTGAAGATGCAATATCTTTGGGCACTGGTTTTGTTCCTTTTATATACAGGTAAGTACTTTAATATATACTTTTTCCTGGGTTGGGTTTTATTTTAACACGAACAACGACATAAGATTAATAACTGTGTTTCTCGTAACTTTCAAATTGAAGTTGCCTTTAAATAGGAAAGTTGCTTCAATTAAAACTTACCTTTGGAAGACGTATATTTGTTTTAAAGTGGTTTACTTTTCACAAATTATAATACTGGTTTCAGTTGCCTTAATATTGCACCACTATAATTTTAACTGTCTTTTTCGATGCTTGTATGGGGTTTTCCAGTTTTATCATGTTGATAAAAGTATCTAGATTCTTTTTGGATAATATGAACAATATAAAAAATAATATGAACAATAATATGAAATTCGATGAGGTCATGGTCATAGGTTCATTTTGAATTTCGTGTTCCAAAAATAGGCAATGTGATGCACGGTGATGGTATATTAGACGTATCTAGAGAGAAGTGCTGGTTGACCGGACAAGGGATACAATTTCGTTTTCTTAAACGGAATACCCAATATTTGAACACATTTTGAGGTGTAAGACTGCGTGTTACCCATTAAAAATTAATCATCATTTATGATGATCGTAATTAATAATGATTATAATTAATATAATACGTCTTTGGATACTAGCAGTGCGATTGTCCAGGATAGGTAGCATGGTAACATGACGATAGGTACGAGGATGGTAGTCCAGGTAACATGACAATTGCAGGCCATAACAATAGTGCAAGCCAATGGAAGAAATTAGGAATATGAGGGTTTCAAATTGCAGACTTTCTAAATTCAGAGTTTTATTGGTTTTATACTTTTTTTAACACTTTTTCTCAAACACCATGGATTGGGTGAATTGTATTTTTTTTTTAGTTCTTACCATATGGTAATCCGTTTCTCTTATTGCCTCCGTAGTACTCATAACCATATCCGTATCCTTATTTCCCTCCACCGGTTTACGCCCCCACGGGGAGTAGTTATCCCGTGGGGGTTGTCGGCAAATGACTTGGCGGGCGTTTTGGTCTCTCGTGTAGAAATCGTAGTCGGAAGTAGGAACTATTTCTCTGTTGAGGTCGATTCGGCTGATCGGTAGGAACAGGAGTTCGCATTCACCTTTCCCATGACCAGTAGGATCTAGTCTGAAGACATCAATAATAATAAAACAATAATTATACGTAGTTTAACACATAAATTGCTACCACACAAGACAATTAACAAAATTACTGCTGCTATGATAACAACAATTAATAGAAACGCACCGGGGCCCTTCCTGCCTCTTGCCTTGTGTTCGAATGGTCCTTAGCTATCTTGACATCTTGGTTTATCAGACTTCACAGATTAACGGTCTTGGTCTATCATTTACCAGTCATAAATAAGGTGAGGTATCTAAAACATAGTTGGCGTCCAACACACAGTCCACAAGGCTGACGAACAGCAAGGGAACACCCAGTGCTAGGCTGATAGCACTGCAAAGGTGACAGGCCGAGATACACCCAGTGCCAGGCTGACATAGTGCAACGGTTGAAGAACAGCAAGGCAACACACAGTGCTAGGCTGACAAGCACCAAGGGAACGCACCGTACAAAGGCTAACAAACACCAATGGCACACACAGTGCATTTCTGACAGACAGGAAGGTCTAAAGAGGCGAAATTGTCTTCCGCAAGGCAAGTAAGAAGCAATGGTGGTCTTTACGAGTTGTAAAAATTTTATTTTAAAAATAAAAATTTATTAATAACTGCCAAACCACTGGAGATATTTAAATAAGTTTTTAAAAGTTAGGTGATAGGGAAATTCTTCAACAAATAAAATAAATATTTATAAGGTATAGGACAAAATAGCTATTTCACTTTATTGAAATTGCCAACGTTCCAACCTTTATTGTGGTCTTTTTCAGGGCTTTTTCAGTCAGTAACGTCACTAAATCATCCTTCGACGTTCAGTTACGGAAAAAGCCCGTAGGAATACCACAATAAAGACCAAAACGTGATGTGCCTTCTAACACTTTTTAAAAAATGTATATTTTGCAAAAAATGTAGGCCTCAAATACAAAACTTCTGGAACTAATTTTACTCCAATTCGTATCAATCCCTTCTTTACAAGGGATTCACATCGTCTCATTCGGATGAAAAATTGTATAAAAATTCGAAGGGGTGGGGTTTTTTCTTCTTTTTTAGAGATTTCTAAATTTGAACCTATGTATAACTTGATAAATAATCAACTGATTAAAGTAAATCCAAAGATTTTCCTTTTTCGTGTGGCCTTCTTTCAGATACCGACTTCCACAATGGTCGATTTCTGGACACTTTTGAAATCAAGTTCTTTGACATAGATGAATTTGCCTAATGAGATTAAGTTCACTCTAATTCGGTTTAGAACGGGTTGAAATCGCCTCATTCCGATAAAAAACTTTTGAATTTTTAGTGGAGGGAATTTTTTTTTAGATATTTTTAACTTTTAAATATTTATAACTTGGTAAATAATAAATCGATTGGAGTCAATTAAACGGTTTTCTTTCTTTTCTTGTTGTCTACATTACATACATCAAGCGGCAGTCCCATTGGTGCAGCAGTTTTGGATATAGACTTCTTGGATGGTCAATACTTGTAGAAATGAGTTTTCTTCATTCTTGATTTTTTTTTCTTGAAAATGTATTTCCTATTTTTTAGAAATTGATTCTCTATATCTTGACAAATAATAGACCGATTGAAGTAAATCTAACGGTTTTTTCCTTGTTGTAGCTTGCAGGTAGGCATATTTTTATGTCACAGAAACAGACATTTTTCAATTTCTAGTAATTAGAAAGAAAAAACGAAATTGCATTATTTTTAAAGGCAAAATTTTATTGGCTCTACTGATAATGGAAACGGCCTTCTGAGCTCAAGGCAGCTGAAAATGAAGTGGGGTTGGCCAGGTTCTCATCTAAAATGAAAAATGTTTTTGTAGTCAAAGAGATAAAAAACTAGTACTTTCTGAGTTCAAAGCCCTTACTATTTTACCTGAATAATACAACGAATGTACCATACGGCACTTCTAACAATTCCATCACCGTGAATCACCGTAAGCTGTTTCGTAGTAGATTTATTAAGTTAGTTTTTTAGACCTTTTGATAAAAATGTCAATGCACGAAACAGTGCTTGTAATTAGATTTGCTTAGATTTTCTCAAAAACGGAGTTAGAACCACCAAGATATAGTGAAAAAAACCTATGACAAAAGAAGTATCTAAGTTCAGAGAATATTGAAAACTAAAATTAAAACAAACACCTTTTTGGTTCAGTTTTCTACCACATGGCATAAAAATTAGCTTTTTTCTTAAGTTCTCTTCACAATATCTTTTGATTCAAAACATCGTTGTAAATAACATATGTTGTAAAAGCTTCAGCAATTCAAAAAAAAAATTTGTACAGGAATTTTTCTGGTCTCAAAGCGGCTAAGACTAACATTCGTGATATTAGTAGGTAATTGTAATATTTAATACTCTAACTCATAATGTGGCTTCTGGTTTATAGCCTTAAATGTCTTGTAATTTGGCAGATGTTGAGTCAAAAACAGTTTTTTAACAACACGGTTTTAATCATTATTTATATATTTTATCAGTTTTATACTAAGAAAGAAATTTAGGTTGATAATTAGATTTTTTTGAAGGTTATGGTGAACCTAGTATAGTACGTCACCCATACTCTCCTCGCCATCGGATACAACAACAACGAGATGTTGCTGTTCCTGTTGACGATAAAGAGTAATTATAGACTTTCCGGACTGCGGTTCACTGTAATTGCCAAACCTGTAAGTAGTGAGTATACATCGCGTCATGGGAAAAACTAAAGTCTCTATATTTACTTATTTCTCATTGAAGATGTGTTGACCCAATGAAAGTTGATATAATGATTATTATGTGTATTATATTAAAAGTATGTAAATTTCACTATTTGTGCAGGCTGTCAAAGAATACACTATCATTTCATTTAAGAACAGTCAACATTATAATAGAACTTGTCGAATTTGACATGGAAAAATTGTTTTCTACAAACGCAATAAAAATTCTACTTTCAACACGCTAATGAACTACTCTAGTAGTATATTGTTTAACTAGTGTCGAAAATTGCTCTTTTTACGCAAGTGTGACGGTTTGGACAGGAACTGTAGGCGAGTGATACAACGTCACGGTGTGAAGAGTGATTTTTGTACGTATTGCACTATGCTTTTTCTACTACTGCAATTTTGCTTCATAAATGATCATTCGTATTATAAAATATATGCAAGGCGTGTGCAAAGCCATCAGAAGCGTGTGCAAAGTGCACTTTGCATACACTTCTGATTGCGCATGTGCACTTTGTACACGCTGTTTGCAATATGCGATTTTCAACGGTAGTTAGTAGTGCGCATTTGTTCATTTTCGAGGCAGTTGTAGAAAAATAGCTTTTTTTTCTACAAACGCATTAAAAATTCAACTTTTAACACGCTAATAAATTGTTAAAAATAGCATTTTAAGGAACTAGTGTAATAGTAAGTTACTTTTTTTTAGTCGACGTGGGTTCATGCATCGCTTCTCTGCGCATTTCAAAATCAGAGATTAGCAATTCCCCGGAATATTGCGGAGAGTTTCGTTCCTCTTTCTTATGTCAAACCTGAAGATTTACCAGCCAATGTATCGTGTAAGTTATAACGCTTTTAATCAAGTAACACATTGATGGTTCTTTTGTTGTAAGAAATTGCATGGACATCAATAAGTTGTGACCATATATAGTGTTTTCTTTTTTTTAGCCACTCCACAGCTCCATATTTCAAACATTTCATATGCTGCACTTACTACTTTTTTTACTCACTTGTTTTCGAGAAAAAGTCCTAACTTTTTTACCCACTCTGTATTATTTAAAAAAAGTGTGAGGAATTGCTTAAAATACGTGTTAACGTTTTTTTTTTCTTAGAATATGTTTGTAAAAACGGTTTTAGCTATCAAGGAGTCATCAGCTCCTACAATCTAATGGCTAGTAATAATTGCATACAGCGAAATAAACATGACGACTTAAAAATTGTTAGACTCTCATGGAAGAGCTTGTTAAAATATTTAAAAAAAAAATCAATCAATTTGTTTTGAAAATTGTTTATTATGTTCACTTAAATCGTCTATTTAATTTTTAGTTACTTATTGGGTTGGAGAGAGTGGTCGTTATTTAAACTTTGATTGGCAAAATGGAAGAATAGTGCCAAAACGCCCTTTGATGGGTGAAGTAGGTCAGTTGAGGGCAGAGAACTGCTTGGCACTACATTGGAACTTTGATGGTAGGATTGCTGAGCTAGGTTGGAAAGACGTGAACTGTAGAGAGTCGCTAGGGTGCATTGTTAGATGTTACATATTGCCAGAATAATAGATGAAACTTATTTGTTTTAGGTATATTTGTGAAAAGGGAAGACCAAGTGAAACTAATAGCAATAGCGATTTTATTGGTTCAGTTCAGGTGGCGAACAGATGAAGTACAGTTCTACTACTCAGATTGCGCCAGAGGAATAGTTAAGGACCAGGCGTACTATTCACTCAAATCTAACTGCTACTAACCACCCAATTCTAACCACAAAAACTTCAACCGCATCAATTTGTAACTCTTGGAATGGAAATCTACTATGAAGCGGGGTGAAAGAGGATCAAGATCAAGGACAGTTATTATTACTGGTAAAAAATAGTATATTGCCCACATTCTTGGTTGCCTTTAAGACGTTTTTACTTATATTATGTTGGTGCATTAAAGTTTTGTTTCGCACTTTAAAGATGAAATGTGTTTGTGTTTGAAAATGTTTGAGGAATATTATAATACTTATAAATTTTCCTAATAAAAAGAACTAACCCAAACTGTAGATAGTTAAAGTCTCGAAACGAGCCCATCGACCTTTATTTTCTTTATCGTTTTGTCGGTTTCATCATGAAGCGCCCTGCTATTATAATTGGAAATACGCCACTGTATTATGCCCCTGGTTAGTCCTGAAACGAAAGGGTGCTAGTCCATAGTACTCATTCGAGTTTGTGTGGAATGGAAGGGTTGGGGTGAATATTCTTTGAAGCCTTTTTGGGAAGGAGTTTGTTTTGCATAGTATTTTTTAAGTGTATTTTTATCCATGATGTCAAACAATTATTCTCGGAAACGCAATGATTATCGAATTCTAGTAAAATTATACTAATTATTTTGTTTTTGATTGTTAATTTTGTTTTTAAAAGAAAGCATACTTAGCAAATATGTGTTATCTCTCTTCTTCTCGACTTGTGATTAATGTTAGTAAACTTAAGTCAGAAGTCAGAGGTTTTACATGTGGCGTCGAAGCAAGATATTAGACCTGAAGATGCGATGTCTCTGGGCACTAGTTTTATGCCTATTATGTGGTAAGTACTCTAATATAGTATTTTTCCCTAATGAGGTTTTATTTTAACAAATTAAAATATTAGTTTCAGTTGCCTTAAGATTGCACCACTATATTTTTTTAATGTCTTTTTCGATGCTCGGCTGGGGTTTTTCAGTTTAACTTGTCGATAAATGTATATAGATATCCTTCTTTTTGGATAATATAAGCAATGTAAATAATGTTAATAATATAAGCAATTTAAATAATGTTAATAATAATAATATGAAATTAGATGAGGTCATAGGTTCATTTTGAATTTGTTGTTCAAAAAATATGCAGTGTGATTCACGGTGAGTAGGTTTATTCACGGTAGAGTGTATATCTAGAGTATGTTTTAACGTGAACTGACCCATAACATATTTTCGGGTGTAAGAATGGTCATAAAACAATAAACAAATTACTGCTCTGTGACAAATTACTGAATGTGATAACAACAATGAATAGCAACTCACCAGGGCCCTTCCTGCCCCTTGCCTTGTGTTCGAGTGGTCTTTAGCTATCTTCACATGTTGGTCTTCACACATTGATGGTGTTGGTCTATCACTTATCACTCATCAATAGTTTGAGGTATTTAAAACATAGTTAGAGTCCGGCACAGACAGTTCATATGCTATAAACAGCAAGGACACACTCAGTGCAAAGACTGAAAAACAGGAAAGACACACGCAGTGCAAAGGCTGAAGACAGCAAGATCTCCTCCTCAGTCCTTTGCTCTCGAGAGAGCTTGGTGACATCATGTATCAATTCTCTTGATTGGCTCTTTTTTTCTTTCTATTCTGTGCCAGGTGTGCTGCATCCGGCAGACTATGGCCCACCATGACTTGGTCCACCCATCGCTTTGGTGATCGCCCACCTGGTCGTCTCCCTTCAACCCTTCCTTCCACGATTAGTCTTTCCATCTAGTCGGTTTGTCTAGAGATGTGTTCAAAATACCTCAAAATTGATTGACTAACTTTTGTGACTAATCGGGTTTTAATATGTAGTTCTTCTGGCATGGACACATTAGTTCTGTGGGCCGTCCAGGGTATTCGCAGGATTCGTCGGTAAACCCACACTTCGAAAGCGTTTATTCTCTTTTTGTCCGACTCTTTCAACGTCCATGTCTCAGCTGCGTACGTTGCGATGGTAAATATGAACGAGCGTGCTATTCGCAGCTTAGTGTTTCGGGTAATTGCAGTTGATTGACCTCAGTGTCGATAGTTTTTATATCTCCTGGAAACATAAACAATCTGAAGCCCCTGACCTCAAGATTTTGCTGACTTATCTTGTCCCGTGACTCATTTCGATAATCACTTGAAGTCCCTATTGCAATTTCGCCAAAAATGTATATTTTCTTTAATCTAAAGCCCCCATATCCTCCCAATCCCATGAACTAAAAATTGACTGTTCGATTGAAGCCGCTATAGTGACCTAAAGCCCCCTAATCGAGTTTTGAAATAAGACCGAATTCTTAAAGTTCCTAATACTAAAGTAAACACGAACTTATGAATGTTTATGAGCTTTCAAGCCCCCAAATCTCCTAAACCTTCTCTAGAACTCAGTGTCAATAGTATCTAAATCTCCTGGAAATATAAACCATCCAAAGCCTCTGACCTCGAGGTTTTACTGACTTATCTTGTCCCCTAACTCATTTCGATAATCACTTGAAGTCCCTATTGCAATTTCATCAACCATGCATATTTTCTTTAAACTAAAGCCCCCACATTCCTGATCCTTCCAATCTCATGAACTAAAAATTGACTGTTCGATTGAAGCCGCTATAGTGACCTAAAGCCCCCTAATCCAGTTTTGAAATAAGACCGAATTCTTAAGGTTCCTAATACTAAAGAAAACACGAACTTATGAATGTGTATGAGCTTTAAAGCCCCCAAATCTCCTAAACCTTTTCTAGAACTCAGTGTCGATAGTTTTTAAATCTCCTGGAAACATAAACCATCTGAAGGTCCTGACCTCAAGATTTTGCTGACTTATCTTGTCCCCTGACTCATTTCGACAATCACTTGAAGTACCTATTGCATTTTCGTCAACAATGTATATTTTCTTTAATCTAAAGCCCCCACATTCCTGATCCTTCCTTTCTTTCCCATGAACTAAAAATTAAATGTTTGACTAAAACGCCTCTGTAGTGACTTAAAGGCCGCTAATCCAGTTTTGAAATAAAACCTAAGACTGTCGAACCTATAACAGTGTCGATAATTTTCAAATCTCCTGGAAAGATAAACCATCTGAAACCCTGACCTCAAGGTTTTGCTGACTTATCTTGTCCCCTAACTCATTTTGATAATCACTTGAAGTCCCTATTGCAATTTCGTCAACAATGTATATTTTCTTTAATCTAAAGCCCCCACATTCCTGATCTTTCCTATCCCATGAACTAAAAATTGACTGTTTGATTGAAGCCCCTGTAGTGACCTAAAGCCCCCTAACGAGGTTTTAATGTAAAACCTAAGACTTAAGGTCTGTAATACGAGATTATGAGTGTTTATGAGCTTTCAAGTCCCCCAAATCAATTTTTAAATTCTAAGGATATTTTTCTGTGTGGAAAATTTACAGATTTTCCTCTATTCCAGATATTGAAAGCGAAGCCCTTGACCCGACTTTGAAATTGACATTCTAATGTTTCCTTCCTCAATAACTATACAGGTATTATTTCTTTGCCAAGATGTTTGGTCTCTACCGGTCCCTACACATTGATGTGACATTTGAAATTTTTTTAAAGCCCCTTACTCACTTTTTAAATTCCAAAAATATGTTTTTAAGTAATAAAATTTATCGGGATTTATTTTCCGGAGACCCCTACTATTTAACTGGGATTTAAGTCTCCTACCATTGTAGTTATTTGAAGCGAAGCCCCTTACCCAAATCTAAAACTGACTTTCTAATGTCCATTTCCTCAATGACTGTATAGATATGATTCCTTCCATAGACGTTTGTGGTACCTGCTATTGAAAGAGACATTTTAATGTGATGTCTCAAGCCCCTAACTCAACTTTCAATTTATGGTAAGACTTCAAGTTCCTCTAGTGTAGGAACATTTTATACCGTGAGGTCTTGTTTCTGCAGCACTTGACGCTGCTCAACCTGTCCATTATGTCCACCATTTCTTCCTTTTTAGCTGCGATGATCAAGGTATCGTCAGCATACCTTAAATTATTTATTTTTCTTCCTCCAAACGACACTTCACCATCCCAGTCTTCTAGCACTTTACGCATGAAATATTCGCCATATATGTTAAATAGCATTGGTGATAAAATGCTTCCTTGTCTTACTCCCGCTTTAGTTGAGAAGCTGTCAGAGTATGTGTTGTTCACCCTAACTTCATTTGTGTTTCTTTCGTAAAGTTGTTTTATTAAATGAACAAGGTGGGGAGGAGTTTCCATTTCGAGAAGAATAGTCCATAGCAACTCCCAAGCAATAGTATCAAAAGCCTTTGAATAATTGACAAAGCATAGGTACATCTCTACGTTAAATTCGCGTGCTTTCTCGATTAGTTGACGGACATTTAAAATGTGGTAGAAGAAATGGTTTTAGACGCTCATTGAGAATAGTTAGAAATATTTTGCTGACATGCGGAATTATTGCTATTGTTCTATAGTTTCCACACTCTAATGGCGACCCCTACTTGTAAATTGGGACAAGGATGGACTGGCACCACTTATGCGGCTATTTGCCGGTCTGCCAGATTTCTTTGCAGAGTGCGCGCATGATGTTGATGCCAATCTCACCCGTTGCCTTTGCTACTTCAGCTGTTATAGCAGCCACTCCAGGAGCCTTTCTGTTCTATGCCCGGTTGTTTCTGGAAGCCTTTCAAAAAGGCAGCGTTTGTTTCATTATTAGTGTTACCACTAAACAACCGACAGTAGTAGCGACTTCATACCTCAGCAATTTCCATAATATTTGTTGCGGCAGTACCGAATTCATTTTGGATTATTTGTGTTCGTAAAGTGAATCAGCGGAAGAGGTATCTGACCTTACTAAACAATTCTCTGGATTCGTTGCAGTCAGTGTGTTGTTCTAGTTCTCTGCATATGTCATTTATTTGTTTATTTTTATCTTGTCGACAGGATTTCCTAATTTCCAAATTAATTTGTTTTAGTTATTCCTCTTTCCCGTTTAGATTTGAGTTTCGTAGACATCTTCTGTGTTCTATAAGTCGTAAGGTTTCATCAGTCATCCAGTGTGGCCGAGGTTTTGATTTTGCGTCAGTTAATTGTGCTGTGGCATGTTTAATCCAGTCTCTTGTCATGCCCCACGATTGTTGAGCGCCTCCAGTTGTCAGTGGTATGTTGCTTAGGATAAGCAGGTCAGTGGGATCGGAGCATGTGATTCTTGTAGGATTTTTGAGTAATTTCTTTTTTTGCAGTTTTATAGTTAGATAGCCCTTCAGCAGTTTGTGGTGGGAACTGCAATCTGCCATTGTTTAGTTTTTATGCTGTATAGTGATGATCTTCATCAGCAAGATCTAAAGAGGCGTAATTGTCATAACGGTAGTCTATGTTTTGTTGCTTTTTGGAAATAGCAACATGGACGGTGACTCACTCGTAAGTTCAAGATTAATTTAAAAAATGAAAATGTAATAACGCCATACCACTTGAACTAATTAAACAAAAAGTTTTTTAATTGTCATTAGCCACATAACAGGGAAATACTTTAACAAATAAAATATTAATAAAGTAGCAGCTCTAGAACAGAATAGCCACTTCATTTTATTGAAGTTACCAAGGTTTTGACCTTTATTATGGTCTTCCTCGGCAGCAACTTCGACGTTTTTCACTGACTGAAAAGGTCCTAAGGAAGGAAGTTTCTACAAAAATAGTTCATTTAAAAGTCTATATACAAATTGCTGCACCAATGGAACTGCCGCTTGAGCAAAAACCATTTGACTGACTCCAATCGGTGGGATCAATGGCTCCTGGTTTACACCCTTAAGTGTAATTTAGACAATTTTTTGTAAAAAATAATTTTTGAACAACAGGGTTTTAATCATTATAATTGTTTTTTGTTTTTAAGTTTAATACTAAGGAAATATCGGTTGTTAACTAGATTTTTTTCTCAAGGTTATGGTGAATCTTCTCTATTTCCTGCTAATTATCCATTCCGTCCTGACCCTTGGGGACATAACTTTTGCGCATTCTTTGGTCACCCTTGGAGACATACCTTGGGCAGTAGTCCTCGTCTTCGCCATGGAGTAAAAACACAGGTTGTAGGGATGAAGGAGCACTCCCAAAATTCTGGGGATAAGGAAAATTATAGACTTGCCCAACTGCGGTACACAGTATCTAACGAGCCTGTAAGTAGTGAGTATACGTCGCGCACTGGGCAAAAACTAAAATCCCAATATTTACTTATTTCTCATTGAAGATAAGTACACACAGTGAAAGTTAATATGATTATTATTAAATGTGTTATATTAAAAGAGGGTGCATGCAATGAGATTTTAATATTTTACCTATTTATGCAGGTTTTCAAACAATATACGTGTCATTTCATTTAAGAAAAGTCAACTTACAACAGGTGTTAAATTGAAAACGCATCTAGTGGGCTGTGAAACGTCAAAAAAAAAGGATGAAGAAACCATAAGTCCATTTAGTTTGATTATCTGTCATCCTTTTGTGTCAAAAATGCATAGTCTTCTAGATGACGTTTTATAATGTACAACTTGTCCTAATTGACGTATAGAAAAAATTTAAATGCGTTTTGCGCGATTTGGCGTCTTTTGACGATCGCAGCAAGAAACGAACTTTTTTCGAATTAGAAGTAGGATACGAGCAAATTGGATGAGGCATTTAAATTAAGGTTTTTATACCTACAATTAAATAGGCCCTGAAAAATTCCGTGCCTGATGGCTAAAAATACAAACAATAGCATGCACATTGCACAACTTAGGTAGATATCGTAGTAGTATCTGTCACAGACACAAGTTTTGGGTTTTAATAAACATTTTAGAGCTTTTAAGTTAGATAATGTGGAACCCCACAGGCAATGTTTCTCTGTGTTTTTTGACATGTTTGCTATGAGTGCTTTTTCGAATGAAAAGACCTCAAACTAAGTGGATTTATGCATTTTCGAAGCCTATGGGAAATAACCATTTGATATGATGGCATTCAGGAAAAGAATGATTGCGATGTTATATTTTAGGCTACATGGTTTGGAGCAGGGCTTGCCTGCGCAAGTAGAGGTCAGATGTTGGCAATACCCTCGAAATTTGCAGACGCTTACGATCTGCGTTCTTATATAGCACAGGAACATTTACCAGCCGATATATACTGTAAGTTAGAACACAATTAATCAAGTGACACATTGTCGGTTGTTTTGCTGTAAAAAATTGCGTGGGCATCGAATAAGTGACCATATAAAGCAATTTTTTTCAATTGGAGAGAGAGTTTTCGAGGAGAAATCTTCGACCGGTGGCTAAGCTTGTTTTTGGGATTAACAATGTGGACCAATTACATGAGCCATTTCACAAACATTCTTATCACGCCTATTTTACGGCAGATTATACCACCCAGGTATTGCCCAGATTAATCGGAGCATCTGCTATAAAATTTAAATATAATCTTTCCCTTATAATCTTTTCGAGACACAAGGTCACGCTCGTAGGTCATTTTTAATATACGAGGGCTCTTGAAGGTCTATTTTAATAAAAAAACTCCAGACGCTTAATCTCGATGCACATGGTGGAGTAGCTACCTCTACCAAATACGTATTTTTAATTTTATTCATCTACTATGAGCTGTTTCTGAGAAATTAATTGATTGCCTAATTCTTTCACTTTAAAAAATCACTAAGAAAGGGAATTTGAGTTGAATTATAAAAGCTTTTTTTGGCTATAATGAGGGGTTGTTAGTGGGCTTCAAATTGCTTATTACGTTCATTCAAGCCGACTTAATTTTTAGCTGGTTATTGGGTTGGAGCGATCAGAAACAAGAAATTTGATGATAACTTCTATTGGGAAAATGACCAAAAGGTGCAAGAGGGCTTTTTGAATGGTGAACCAAGTGTTAAGGAAGAGAACTGTTTGGAACTAAAACGAGACCTTGATGGTAGGCTAGGTTGGAACAACTTGAGCTGTGAAGAGTTGCGAAGGTGCATTGTTAGTTACATATTGCCAGATTAACAATTAACATTTTATTTGTTGTAGGTATATTTGCGAAGATAAATCATTTGCCGATGAGGAAAGAAAAAGTATAACTAATAGCAAAAACAATAGATATTCGTTCAATTCAGGTGATGAACAGATGAAGAATAGTTCTACTACCCAGATTCCTTTTCCAACCACAGAAAAAGTTTTACCGGACAACAGGAGCAGACCTCCTATTCACTCAATTCCAACTACTACTAACCACCCAACTCCAACCACAAAAACTTCAGTCACAAGAATCCTAAACTTTATAAAGGAAACCTAATGAGAATTTAGAGAAACGGTTATTCCTTTGGTAGTCTTTAAGACGTTTTTGCTTGTATTATGTTGGAATATTAAAGTTTTGTTTCTAATTCCAAAGATGTAATTTTGAGAAATAGAGCTTTGTTCTATGCTTAGTGTGCTGGAACAAGAACACAGACAATTTGACTAAATCAAGTGTCGATTTGAGTGGATGGTTGAGTGATACTCCAATTGCACTAACGTGAGTTTAAGAAAGTGCGTTTTACTGAAAAGTACGTAACTATATATCCCCAAAAGTGTTTTTTCTAAGATTCAAGAGTTTTTAGTTTTTCCTTAGAGCGATCTCTATTGTATCTTGTTATGACCAACCTTCTTTTAGTTATCATCTAGGGTATGTGACATTTAAACACGTTAAAGATTAATATGAGAAACAAACCACTATGTAGAATCTATTAATACAATAATATTTAAAAAAAATAAATTAAGAAATTATTAACACAGAATGTATGAGTGGATGTTTATAAAGTTATAAATATGTAGAAAGGAGCCTACTTTGGTGTACCTAAATGCGCTATTTACCCGTCATCCAGGACTTGTCCTCTAAGTACTCTCGTAAGCTATCATCAGGGTATCCCGATATCACCTCACCTCGAGGTTCTACCATATGAAATGCTTGGAAGGATAACTTCGGAAAGAGCAAATGGGCGGTTACCAGATCACCAAAGTAACAAGGGTTTTGAGACGAGTGTAGGTGGACACCAATTTGTCGATCAACCCATCTGCACACTAGACCTTGGACCTGTGATTCGGAGGCTTAAAGCCTGAAATGTACGCAGTACCGGTGAGATGTTGTACAGAGCAGGACCATGCGACATACACCTGCGTATTTTTGATCCAATACTGCATGGCAGATGGCTCTCAGTTCGAGAGGCAGCGCATATTGCTCTGTACCTCGCTGGTTATCGGAACCAGAACGAAGTGAAACGGGTGTAGGTGGTCACCAATAGGGTAGACCCCGAAACTATTCTACAAATTGGTGACCACCTACAGTCGTTTCACTTCGTTCTGGTTCCGATAACCAGCGAGGTACAGAGCAATTGTAGACGTCGCATCCTTAAGCACTTATAGTTGTGGTAGTTAGTTCATTGTCGTAAACCAATTAGCTATTTTTACTACTCCCAATTTTCGAAAGGTACATAGAAAACGTCACAATCTTTCAACCCTTAAATTAATATAAAGGGATATTTCCTTTGCTATAGAACTTCAAACGGGTTATATCTAAAATTAATGTGCCTCAGTTTTTATTTCCTAGCAAATCATAGTATAGCAATTCGCCGTATTATTACCTATAAAAATCTATGTACTAACATTATATTGTTCTATATAGAAACGTTTCCAATAAAGGCTGCTGCATATTTTACGACGCCCATCGTTAAAGTTTGTTAGCCGTAAAGTTTCATAAACTTCCTAATTAACTTCTTATGTTATTCGGCTAGTGTAGACGTGCGAAAGCGAATTTAGACGGTTCCGTAATATTTCAACACCTTAGGGGCGCCGCCTCTCGTTCGAACGGTATAATAAGGCTGACGCGTTTTACGTTATTATTAAACCAATATTAAACGATCAACGTTTTATAGCGAAGCACGTTATTGGTAAATAGAATAGGAAATAAGGCTTTCCGGTGTCGCCTAAACAGGTTGATGTCAGTTATTGACAAGTTGAGGTCTCTAAATTGCATAATCTAAGAAATGGCTGAAGATGTGTGTCATCAGCAAACATCGTTATTTGGAGCTAAGGGTATCCCACGAGTCCACAGATATAGGTTAAGAGTGAGTTCTTAATCAATTTCAAGTCGCAACTTTGCATATACAGCCTTCTGCGCAGAGACAGCATAGTCTCGCGAAGGTGTAACAAACATAAAAAAATCAATGTGGTGTATGTCAACTCAACTTGTGGAAGTTTATCAACGGATATGAGAAAATATTCGTAGATTAGAATCTTATTCAGCAGCGGGTGCTAAATTAAAATAGTTTGTTGGCAATAATGCTCAGAGTTTTCAACGCGATATTACTCAGGAAGCTCTGAACTAAAGGATTTAGATCACAAAAAGTCGATCAGACGGGGGTAGTCCAGAATAATTCGATGACGGAATTCCAGTGACGTCACTCACTTCAAACCAAAGAAAGGCAAATGTCTTTTCAACATCGTATTTGGGCAGTGTGTTGTGATCATATATATGCAATAAACTATTATGAGATCAGTAGGTATATTTGGTAATGTCGTATACCTTGCGTTCGGAAAATTAACCCATCTCAGTTTAGCTTTTTAAGATATCGTGAAATGGTATGCGCTTGGAGCACTCAAATTTCATTACCGATTCAAGGTATAACATTCTTGTTTCACATTTACTTTAGTGATGGGGGTACTATGTGACAAGAATGAACATTAAACAAAGTTTTCGGATTTTACATGCCAAAAAGGGCCCAACTGGTGCCAGAACTCTTGTTGCTTCTTTACTTACGAGAGATGTTGGTACCATGACCCGGAAGTTGAAAAAGTTGACGAAGTCCAACAAAAAAAAATAAAACGGAGACAAAGAAATAGACAAGCCTGGTAAAAGACAAACGCTGTAAAAGAAAAGTGAATAAAACTTTTGTTTTACATTTACTTCAGTGAGAATGAACCTTAGAAATCGTTGTGGGAATTCACATGTAAAAACAGCCGTACTGTGCCACAACTCTTGTTGCTTATCTACTGACTGTTGGTTCCGTGACCCCGAAGATGATGAAATCAACAGGTAATGAATGAAAGAGAGGTAAAGCAATAGACAAGCTTTGTAAAAGACAAATGCTGTAAAAGAAAATTGTATATAACTCTTGTATCACTGACTGAATGAACCTTAAAAATCGTTGTGGGAGAGTACATGTAAAAACAGCCGAACTGGTGCCAGAACTCTTGTTGTTTATCTACTAAATGGAACTGTTGGTACCATAGCCGCAAGTTAATGAGTTGGACGAAGTCGAACAAACCTTAAATTAAGGCAGAGATAAAGAAATAGTTAACCTTTGTAAAAGACAAACGATCGAAAAGAAGAGTGAGGTAAGCCACTCCGCGGGAGTAAAAATGCGTTTGGGTGTAATTTTTTTTTCATTATCGTCTCAAGTTCCTCCTCATAAAGGGTTCATTAGTTTTCTCCTCGGGGGAGCAGAGAACATTCTGTAGCTTCTTCCGTTAGTAGATAAACAGCAAGAGTTCTGGCGCCTTCCCATAACGACCTTGGAAACTCTAGGGTTAATTCTTGTTAAATCGTACTCTCCTAAATTTGAGGTAGGAGGTTGAGTTTGTTGTGATCTCATGAAAATACAGTTTATAACCTATGCATGATTACAAGACACGGTTCATGGTCATTTTCCTCTCCTTCAGTGATAAATGACCTCACTGAAGATCCGTTATGGAATTATTCTAGACTAGCTTCTTCTGGTGTTTTTTTTTCTTAATCTAATTCAGTTCTTCGTGAATATTGAAATGTCTATGGAAATCATGTCAACGGATTGCTGTAACAGTCCTGTAGAAATGGGCATGGTTTGCAGTTATTGAGAAAGCCACGTCTTAATGTGGCCAGTTACCTCGCTAGAGCCATTTTTTTAACCCAAGGACGTTATACGGTTGTTTGTGTAGTGAACGTCAATGGGGTTATATCACTTTTTAGTAAGAAACCATAGTCACTTCGAGAGGGTTTATCCGCAAGGTGGGGCAAACTAATAACAACACTTATTTCAATCCACATCTTAAAGAGAGTTGGCGTAAATGTAATAATAAAAACAGCAAAAAAAATCTCACACGGGATATTTGGTAAGAAAAAGGGCGATTATTTCTGCCTCAAAATTAAGAATGAAGATTTTCCCAGATGTTAATTAGAGAAAAAAAAATTACTTGGTACATTTTAGAATCATTTACGAGTGTAAGGGTTTTGAATTAACATTGGCGATCGTATTTGAGTTTTAAACGAAAAAAAAAAACTCTTTAACAGGGAGATAATTGTGTTTTGGGTCCTGGTAACCCAAACAAATGTTAACTATTATTTTGAGATCTAATTACCTTCGAAGCTTTTGCATAATTGGGTTTGCTAGGTATGGAAAGGAAAGGCATCAAATTACAGTTATAAATTCGGTTTGAAGTCTAAGAGCTAATGCTTGTAGCAGAGCGTTTAGTAATCCGCAACGAGCTGTCATCGGATGTCTACTCTGCAACTCTGGAAATGGGATTGTTTCCTTCAGGCTATTTTCAGCTGTCCACATTACTCCTTTTGGGGTTGCCCTAAGCCAACACATGACTTGGATCTGCAAAACATGTTTCTAGATTTGAAACAATTTGTGTTTGTTTATTATTGCTAAAATTAGTGACTTACTTATATTTTTGTAAGCTCGGTTATGTAACTCACTAGCAAATTATAATAATATTTAAAAAAAAAATCTAATCGCCGAATGTAAATGTACTGTGGTTCGATGTGATTCTGACCATTTTTTGTAAGGTAAACTTAATATCAAGAAAACACAGGGCATTCCCTTCCCCTATTAATCATAGGCATACCATTTGGGTGAGAACAAGTTCACAATTTGCCTTTCCTTTTTTTGAGCTGGCATTTTAGTTTTTTTTTAATGAATTTCGACATTCTTCTCAGAAAATGTACTCTTTGCTTATGTCATTCAGATTTACCATTTTTCGGCCAAACGTATTTAAAAGTATTGCTACATTACATACACATAAAATGTTCCAATTAAGAAGGTACAAAATTATTTATTAAACATGACATATAGAAAGCATTTTACGTTTTTTTATGAATTTCGAAATTATCAACCACCCTTTTAAGAAAAATTACTCTAAAGAAATGTGTATGTAATATAGCAACACTTTTAAATATATTTTTCCGAAAAATGGTGCATCTGAGTGACTTAAACAAAAAGAACCTCTGAAAAGAATTGTCCATAATTTCGAAATTATTAAAAAAAACAAATGCTAACTCAAAAAGTTACTGTAACTTCTGTACGTACAACATTATTATACAGTTAACGTAGTGTTTATACATCATTAACTTATTTTTGCCATCTCTTATTTTTTTATACCTGTCTCTTTTCATCACACAGATATCCAACGCCTACTTGATCTTTTTAAACACATTTTTTTCTTTGTTATCCGAAAGCCCCTGTAACATAATGCATGTTTTTCGTATGTTTTTGAAAAATTAATGCGATGTCCTAATTAATCAGCCCAAATATGTCGCCACAGGCGCCATATTTACGTAAGTAGATCCAAACAGTTTTAAGCCTTTAACCGTGGACTCCACACGAAAGGTCCCAAAACCATTTATCATAATTTTAAAACCGCGGTCTGCGAGTTCCAACCTTAATTTAGATATTCTGTCAAGACTAATTATCAAGTCCGGTGATAACGCATTGCTCAGTGGCGACCTATCCGAGGCCGTGGTTTATTAATGAACACAACAACAAAAGGGGGAAAGTAGGTAGCATCTCGGAGGAGTTTGTTACGAAGTTTTCGCTAATACTTTTGGATACTCTGTAATGCCATGTTGAATCGAGTTGCGGCTTTTGAAGAATGGTTTTCAATTTTCAGACGTTCGTGCTCGTTAATGTCTCTAAGTTGGCAGACAGAGGAGAGCAAACGTTCTTTCTTCGCCCCAGACGTTTATATGTCCCCTTGTGTACCGGAGATCCGAGTTTCTGTCATCAACATAAGTGAGGTCACCACATTTGACGAATTTTTTATGATTATGTTAATAAAAAAAGTAACAACGCATCTGCATTTTTAGATTTAAAGCTGTTAAACGTGAGGTCCGAGCTTACGTTTAACCACAACTTTGTTGCCGCATTAAACATAAAAGTGAATTTAAGTCAAACATCAAATACAGATTTACATTTGACTTTCACTTACCTCAAATTTTAATCAAATCGTAGTTTTATCCAATAGCGTTTTTGATTAGGGGCTCTAGAGTGCCTTTTTGCTGAAGTTATTTGTTTGATCTACATAAACACCATTGCATTGAAAGCACATGGTGCGATATATATGACCATTGCAATTTTCGTCATTTTTGCCTTTAAATTTAAAAACAAAGTGACTTTGGAACTCTTGGATTATCGATCAAGCCGATGTGGAGAAAAGAAAGTTCTAAGCTACCAAGCTTTCGGAAATGTCTATTTCCTTTCTCAGGGTGCTAAATATTCTATAAGAAAATCCTGACCGATAACTAAAAAATTCCAAAGTCACTTGTCTGAAACTCCAGTCAAGAACTTCTCACTCATTTAAAATTAAATGTACCTATCGTTTAAGAACTTTGAGAGCTTATTTAATTTTTTTAATAAACGTTTTACATCGATTTCTACTGATTTTAGCTGAACACATAAAATTACACCAAAAAACCACAATCAAAGATGCATTTTAAGGCTTTTACGTCGATTTGCATTGACTTTAGCTGAAACATAAAATTGCATCAGAAAACCACTAATGATACTCAGTGACGCCTTTTATGACGTTTTAAAGCGTTTTACGTCGATTTGCACTGATTTTAGCTGAAAACACAAAATTTCACCCAAAAAACGCTAATAATACTCAAAGACGTATTTTAAGAGGTAAAATGCGTTTTACGTCGATTTCGACTGATTTTAGCTAAAAACATAAAATTACACCAAAAAAACAACTAATGATACTCAGAGACGCATTTTAAGACGTTTTAAGGCGTTTTACGTCGATTTCCACTGATTTTAGCTGAAAACATAAAATTACTCCAAAAAACCACCAATCAAAGACGCATTTTAAAGTTTTTACGTCGATTTGGATTGATTTTAGCTGAAACATAAAATTGCATCAAAAAAACAGTAATAATACTCAAAGACGCATTTTAAGACGTTTTACCTCGATTTCTACTGATTTTAGCTGTAAACAAAATTACACCAAAAAAACACTGATAATACTCAAGGAAGTTTAAGCCGTTTTAGGGCGTTTTACGTCGATTTCCACTGATTTTAGTGGAAAACAGAAAGTTACACTCCTACATCCATTAAGGAGCCTTTATGGTTAGGTTACTCCAAGTCAGTTCAGTTTCTATTGATTTTAGCTAAAAACATAAAATTAGACAAAAAACAACTAATGATACTCAAAGACGCATTTTAAGACGTTTTAAGGCATTTTACGTCGATGTTGAAGTAAGCTTTATAACATTACTCCAACTAAGCGTGGTTTCATATTGTGAGTCACCAAAATTAGCAAAGAATACAAGGAATGCTGGCTGCGCGTCTTTTGATTCGAATTAAATGAAAACGTGTTAATAAACTGAAAAATGTATTCAACGAAACTTAAATCGTAACACTTTCATTCGTCCTCATTCATTCTAATTTGCAAGGATTTTTCAAATACACTAATAAAAATTAAACTATAATGCGCTTTAATATTAAATCAAACTAAACAGGTCCACTTTGACTTATTCATGAAGACAGCATGTGCTGAGTAATTAAACAAACCTCCCCAGTATGAGTAATATAAAAAAAACAGCATTGAGTGCAATAATAAAAAAGGTAAATAAAGGTTAAGCGATTAGCAACAAAGAAAATGACTTTACAAATATATCAGCAGTTGATTAAATACCTCTCATCCACACGAATTAAGGATTGGCTCACCAATAATCAGTGGCTGCGTAAAACACAAAGCGGTCACAATGATGCCGTAAACCTTGTCATCCACCATTAGATAATCTGCTTTAGCGATGTCTTCCAAGATAAATATTTCCTTCTCAAAGAAAATAATGGTTGGTTTGGAGCGTTCCCTCTCAAGGGAAAAACTAGATGGTGCGTTCCTCTCTTAGGAAAGAACAGGATTTGCGGTATAATATAACAAGGGTTGCGTAATGAATTCCCTTCAAGAACTTCAGTAGCGGCTGCGAAAAATAAAACCAAAAAATTACGCGCGTAAACGAGTGACTACGAGCTGCGTGACGCACTCTTTCGCTGCTTGTTTGCTTCTGCGCCGGTCGCCCAGTGTTGCCAACATGTCATGTAAAAAAATCCTTAGTGGAAGCACGATTTATCCTTAGAATTCTTTAGATTAAATGATTGAAATATGTTCAGTAAAATAAAAGAGAACGAGAAAAAAAATTGCTCCACAGGCGAAAATTCTTTTAGGTGCCACGCTGCCACGCCCATATTGTGCAATATTTTTAAATATATTTTTCAATTTTCGAAATAGGAACGACAGTCGACACGACCAGTGCTGCCAAGCTGCTGTTACAAAATTACCCACAAGAATTTCGAAATTACCCACTTTTACTCCTAATACGTGTCTGAATTGTACCCAACTTTACACCAATATGGTACTTATTGTACTCAGTAAATTCTACTTTTTTTATTTCAGAATAAAATGACAATATAGGGACAAAATTAAATTTTCAAAAAATATATAACAGCATTTTCGAGTGGCGGGTCTAAAGCGCGGTGAGAGTATTTCCATCCTTTGTTTTCCAACAAAAATGCACGGATGGGAATACTATCTGCCACCCGAAAACGCTCTTAATACAGAAATCAATTCATGACATGACTTCTACACCTAAATACTATTCGTTTTGATTACTCGTTTAGCTCCAATAACTCCTAGTCCTAAACTGAATCAGTAGGACTTTCCGGAAATGGCGATTTTCAATCAGATTGATCCCTACAGCACAGCCGATTTTCAGGCAACCGGATTGAGAACCGATGCGAGGCTGGCCAATCCAATCGGCTAAAAATCACTAATCAGCAAATTACAAGAATTACCCCTATTTACTCCCCGATACCCATTTTACCCGCGCATAAAGAAATTACACCCAAATGGAGTAATAACTCCCAGATTGGCAGCACTGAACACAACATCCAATCATCGGAATGATCCAATCAATGACATTTACCATTTGACAATTGACGGTTGACGCTTACAGCGTATTGTACCGGGATCATGCAGCTTTACTCATAGTGCTCGGTTTACTCTCTGGACTTCAGCTCCACTAGTAGTAAGTGGTAGTGTAGTTTCATGAATATCATTATGCGTTGTGTTTTGGTATGCATTTATAATTTTGCTTCGTAGTTGTCGCTTTTAATTAGTAACTGCATTAGAAAATCCTCAGAATTTGACAGATTTTACGAAATCCTCCTAAATTCCTAAACGTTCCTAAAAATCTTTAGATCTAAGGATAAAATCCTTGACTTGGCAACACTGCGGTCACCGGTTCGCTTACCGTTTACCGTCGCGGGTTCGCTTACCGTTTACCGTCGCGGGGTGGGCGGGGGACAGACGGCGGCCGACGGCACGACGAGGAAGCAATTCTAGGAAAAGCGGCGTTGCCACTGTTTCATCCTCGGCAATGGAAACTCAAAACAGTCGATTTCCATTGATTTTAGCTGAAAACATAAAATTACACCAAAAAACCACTAATAATACTCAAAGACGCATTTTAAGACATTTTAAGGCGTTTTACGTTGATTTCCACTGATTTTATCTGAAAACATAAAATTGTACCAAAAAAAAACACTAGTAATACTCAAAGGCGCATTTTAAGACGTTTTAAGGCGTTTAACGTCGATTTCCACTGACTTTAGCTGAAAACATAAATTTACACGGAAAACCACTAATAATACTCAAAGACGCATTTTAAGACGTTTTAAGGCGTTTTACGTCAATTTCTACTGATTTTAACAGAAAACATAAAATTACACCACAAAACCACTACTAATACTCAAAGACGCATTTTTAGACGTTTTAAGGCGTTTTACGTCTATTTCCTCTGATTTTAGCCGAAAACAAAATTACCCCAAAAAACCACTAATATACGCAAAGACGCATTTTAAGACGTTTAAGGCGTTTTACGTCGGTTTCCACTGATTTTAGCTCAAAACATAAAATTACACCAAAAAACACTAATAATACTCAAAGACGCATTTTAAGGCGTTTTACCTCGATTTCTACTGGTTTTAGCTGAAAACATAAAATTTCACCAAAAACTACTAATGATATGAATAAAGAGGCATTTTAAGGCGTTTTACCTCGATTTCTACTGATTTTAGCTGAAAACAAAATTACACCAAAAAACCATTAATAATACTCAAAGACGCATTTTAAGACGTTTTAAGGCGTTTTACGTTGATTTCCACTGATTTTATCTGAAAACATAAAATTGTACCAAAAAAAAAACACTAGTAATACTCACAGGCGCATTTTAAGACGTTTGAAGGCGTTTAACGTCGATTTCCACTGACTTTAGCTGAAAACATAAAATTACACGGAAAGCCACTAATAGTACTCAAAGACGCATTTTAAGGCGTTTTACGTCAATTTCTACTGATTTTAACAGAAAACATAAAATTATACCACAAAACCACTACTAATACTCAAAGACGCATTTTTAGACGTTTTAAGGCGTTTTACATCGATTTCCTCTGATTTTAGCCGAAAAGAAAATTACCCCAAAAAACCACTAATAATACGCAAAGACGCATTTTAAGACGTTTAAGGCGTTTTACGTCGATTTCCACTGATTTTAGCTCAAAACATAAAATTACCCCAAAAAACCACTAATAATACGCAAAGACGCATTTTAAGACGTTTAAGGCGTTTTACGTCGGTTTTCACTGATTTTAGCTGAAAACAAAAAATTACACCAAAAAACCACTAATAATACGCAAAGACGCATTTTAAGACGTTTAAGGCGTTTTACGTCGATTTCCACTGATTTTAGCTCAAAACATCAAATTACACCAAAAAAAACACTAATAATACTCAAAGACGCATTTTAAGGCGTTTTACATCAATTTCTACTGATTTTAGCTGAAAACATAAAATTTCACCAAAAAAAAACAGTAATAATACTCAAAGACGCATTTTTAGACGTTTTAAGGCGTTTTACATCGATTTTCTCTGATTTTAGCCGAAAAGAAAATTACCCCAAAAAACCACTAATAATACGCAAAGACGCATTTTAAGATGTTTAAGGCGTTTTACGTCGATTTCCACTGATTTTAGCTCAAAACATAAAATTACCCCAAAAAACCACTAATAATACGCAAAGACGCATTTTAAGACGTTTAAGGCGTTTTACGTCGGTTTTCACTGATTTTAGCTGAAAACAAAAAATTACACCAAAAAACCACTAATAATACGCAAAGACGCATTTTAAGACGTTTAAGGCGTTTTACGTCGATTTCCACTGATTTTAGCTCAAAACATAAAATTACACCAAAAAAAACACTAATAATACTCAAAGACGCATTTTAAGGCGTTTTACATCAATTTCTACTGATTTTAGCTGAAAACATAAAATTTCACCAAAAAAAAACAGTAATAATACTCAAAGACGCATTTTAAGACGTTTTAAAGCGTTTTACGTCGATTTCCACTGATTTTAGCTGAAAACATAAAATTTCACCAAAAACTACTAATGATACTCAAAGACGCATTTTAAGACGTTTTAAGGCGTTTTACCTCGATTTCTACTGATTTTAGCTGAAAACAAAATTACAATAAAACAACACTGATAATACTCAAAGAAGTTTAAGCCGTTTTAGGGCGTTTTACGTCGATTTCCACTGATTTTAGTGGAAACAAAAAATTACACTCCTACATCCATTAAGGAGCCTTTATGGTTAGGTTACTCTAAGTCAGCTCAGTTAGGTTTTTGCTTTGATTAGATTAATTCAGTTATGTGAAGCCAAGCGGCCCATCAAGTTAGTTCCGTAAGAGCCGCTCAGATTTTTTATAAGGAACCCTTATAGTTAGGTTAGTCCAAGTCAGTTCAATTAGATTTTTGCTTTCTTTAGATTAGTTTAGTTATGTGAGGCCCAGCAACCCGTTAGGACCGCTTTGCTGTTCTGTGGGGAACCAAGGTCCGGACCGTTTTTTTTCTTTTTTGAGAATCCTTTATGGTTAGGTTAGTCCAAGTCAGTTCAGTTAGGTTTTTGCTTTGTTTAGATTAGTTTAGTTATGTGAGGTCAAGCGGCCCCTCAAGTTAGTCCAGGCTGGTTCCGTAAGGGTCGCAGAGCTTTTTCTTTTAGGAACATTTATGGTTAGTTTAGTCCAAGTCAGTTCAGTTAAGTTTTTGCTTTGTTTATATTAGTTCAGTTTAATTAAATTTTTATTAAAAAGTTACTTTATTTGGTTATACGCCTTTATGGGACGAAAAGAATAGTAACAGAGTAGTGTTTGTATCTGCTTGATTAGAAGTGCCTTGCTTATAAATTGTAAATACTAAAACATTTTGCCTTGTGAGAAGTTTTCCTTAATTAATGATCTGCTGATAAAATTGACACGACGCCGACGTTCTGCCCGGAACGAAAGTTTTGAGTGAATATGAATTTTTAATAAAGACACTCTTGAAGTTTTAGTTTCTAAATTAGTGGTGTAACATTATTGCCATTTTGTTTTTTGACTATGGCTCTAATGGTAGTCTAAAAGAATTCAAGAGATTGCGAGATATTGCTGTAAACTACTTTTTCTATTTAAGGAAGATGAGCCGGAGTGTTGTAGATAAAACATCATTGGTATATGATGATGATACTGTAGGTGTCTTTGGGACTCGAAGATTGGTCTTGGGGCACTGCTCAGAGCAGACGTAGTACCGTTGTTCAATTATCCACAGGAATATGTTTTACCAAGGATAATAATTCAGTAGAGAAAATAGTAGCTTAGATCACGAGTTTGGATGATATTTAAGTAATAAATTCAAATAAACGACGTCTCGCCATTAAGTAATCTCCTACTAGCCACACTTTTACGTCAATACGACAACCATCAACAATCCGACTACGTAAAAACTCGTTTCTGTTCAATTGATCATGGCCAGATTTCAGTATTGGATAAATATTCTGTTCTGAAAATGGGGTTTAGAGGTTTCTCTAGATGAGGAAAACATTGCTTGAAGCGTTCTCAGGTGAGAAAT
This sequence comes from Taphrorychus bicolor, assembly GCA_951812265.1. NCBI lineage: Eukaryota > Metazoa > Arthropoda > Insecta > Coleoptera > Curculionidae > Taphrorychus > Taphrorychus bicolor. Next base: position 11,132,087 of record OX638299.1, on the reverse strand, counting down.
TCTCGCTTTTGGTACCTGAAAAACATTCTTGTTGGGGAAACCCAACATATAATAATAAATTCATTCTAAAGGACCTCAAGCAGTAAACATCCCAAATAAATCCTCTGTTTCTATGCAGACAAAACGGCAATAAATCGTGCTAAATGTCTTCATATTCAAAGAAATGCCGTCGTAGTTAAATATAAAAAAGAGCCCAGGCCACGGTTTTATTACCCTAGATAACGGTATGCGACGACTGATTTCCCTATTGGCTGTGCAGTGCGGATTAATGGCATGGATCGCTCGATATGATTGGCTGATGTCCCCCGGAGAGCGGACGAAAATGCTTAAATGCATTCTTTCACCGAGATGAGTGAGCATTCAAGTTCAGATTTTATACGTGAAACGTGCCGTCTCTCTGGTGAAAAATATCGATCGAAACATGTGTTAGTAGCTCAGCGAGTTAGCTGAGGGTTCGTAGAACTAATCGTTTGGAGTTTGTTCGGGCTTAATCGCAGTCTCGTATACTGGATTCATATTAATTATCTTACATGATACCAAGTTGTATAAACGATACTTTAGCATAACATGTATTTAAGTGCAGATTTCACCAAAAAGAATCACGGTTTCCGCCTTAACCGGTGTTAAAAAAAAAGGACTGACCGTTCCTGGTCAGTTAAAAGTGTCGAACGGTTGACTTCAGCTTAATTGCCTTCAGAAGAACTTGTTGTTGCTTGTTGTGAATTGGATCAAGAATCCAATTTGGAAATAGAGCTGTGTTCAAAATGGCACGTAGGCGACCTTGTATTGTGTTTGTATTTTCTTGAAACTGCATTTTACTAAACGCAGTTAACTGGTGAGCCTTAATTCAAAACTAGACATTCTTCAGAAAGAAATAACGAATATTCATAAAAAAAAACTCTCAGCAAGCCATGAAATAAAAACGCTTGTCTGAGGTAAGATCATAAAAAAAATGAAAATCGGAATATTTGATGACATTTTCGAATTTCAATTTTTTTTAAGTCATCTCAGACCTACTGTTGTAATTTCATGGCCAGCTTGAGTTTTTTTTTTATTAAACGCATGATATTAATCGCATGGTCGAAACTCCACATGTTAAATAAGTATCAATCAATAATTCAACTCTTGTTAGTCGCCATCTATGTTATAACTTGCCTAACGTAGGTTTTATTGTTCCAGGTTTTGGTTTCCGACAATGGAACACCCAAACTTTCTTCTACCACAAGGGTAGTAGTAAAAGTTGAAGATATTAACGACAATGCACCTGAATTCGAACAAGCATTTTACAGCGTTACTATACCAGCGACTGGAAATTTTGATCGTGCCATGTTCCAGGTAAGTTTTTTTTAACTAAGATCAACCATGATTCGAAATATTTATTTAAGATAAAAGGATAATAGTATCCAACAAGCATATAATGTAAGCCATCATTACCGAAGGTGTCGTTTGAGCTCACCAGCGTAGCGAATGGCGCAATTCACCTGAGGTAATAATATCTATTATATGCAAGCTGGATACTATACTTTGTCCACGGCTTCATTTACAATTTTTGCATAACCATCAATTAGATAACTCGATTGTCAACACGCGTTTTAATTTGATTGTCAAAGTCGAAGTGCCGTTAAAACTATTATTAGCCTTCATTTGTTCTGTTTGTAATTTTCAACATGGCGGTGTCTGCATACAATTCTTAAGGAGTATATAATGAAAAAACAAAAGATGCCGCGTGAATGATAAATATTATGCACGGTGTTCCAGGCTAAAGGTTATAATACACCATATTATGTGCTTACAACCTGACAAATGATGACCATATTATAGTACAGCCGTGGACAAAAAATAATTTCATATTGTGCGAGTGCGTTGGATCAAAAGACTAGTGAGTTTTTTTAAAGCAATGAAGTGGCTTTTTACATGTTATGTTATCTATAACTTTCAATCTTAAACTAATCTTAAAATAAAAAGGTCCAAAATTTATAAGACCAGTACCGTAAAAGGATGCTTTTTACACCAGTGCAAAAATAGGTAGGAGTCTTTTAATTAATAAATAAATTAAGCCACACCAAGTTCAGAACGAAAAATTCAAAGATTTTTATATTTTTTTAGATTTTTTATATTTGTATATGTCTTTGGGAACGTGAGACAATTTTTGTCTGATATCATTAAATGTTGCGTTGTCGTTAAACACAGGTGTATCCACTACTTACCGCCCTAAAGTATTGTTGCGAACTCGGGTTCAAAAATTCCAGTGTAACGATTTAATACGAAAACACTATTTATTAACTCCACAAATACACACGACTACTAAATAACTCACTACTTAACACTTTACAGCCTTCTATTATCGCTTCGTAACTTTAGCTTACTTATAGCTCGATTAAAATACGACTACTCCTCGGGCGCTCTATGCGCCTTTTATATACAATCCTAAAATTACAGAAAAACCTAGAAAGTTCTTTATAAGAATTCTTGAATAATCTCATATAAAAAAAAACGGTTGTAAACAACTGCCTTCTAGATTAAGCCAGACGAGCAATAAATCACTCGTGTCAGCCATGACGCAGCGCGGATAGGTCGCGAAGCTCCACCAACCAACACGCTCCCATGCGTTGCCCCGCCTCCCATGCGGCGTTGCTGCGATCGTAACATTGCCCTCCTCCTAAGTCTGTTCGTCCCGAACAGATAGAGTTCCATGGTATCGTGCTAATCGATCCAAATGAACGACCTTCATCTTTGACCTAGGGGTCCGCTGGATCCTATACACCACATCATTAATCTTCTTTATAATTGTATAAGGTCCTTCCCAATTTTGGCTAAGTTTGGGCGACTTCCCCACCTTTCGCCTCGGATTGTATAGCCACACCAAATCACCATCCTGGAAGCCGCGGGAGTTAGCTAGTAAGTCATATCTTGCTTTGGCTCGATCACTGGATATCCGCAGTTTATTCCTGACTTGCTCATGAACATTGTTCAGCCTCTCCTTAAGCTCCTCCACAAAATTCTCAGAGCTGAGCGACTCTTTTTCTGGTGTTCCATACATCAAATCCGCAGGAAGCCTCATTTCCCTCCCGAACATCACTTTCGCCGGAGTATAACCAGTGGCTTCATGCGTAGAGCCTCGATATGCCATCAACATGAGAGGTAGATGTTGGTCCCAATCACGCTGATGATCTGCCACCATTTTAGACAGGTAATGTTCCATGGTCCGATTAAATCTCTCTACCATCCCATCCGACTGTGGATGCAAAGGAGTTGTCCTGGTCTTGCGAATTTCGAGAAGTTCCATGACCTTCTGGAAAACAGCCGATTCAAAATTTCGGCCCTGATCAGAATGAAGTTCGAGAGGGACTCCGAATCTGCAGAACATTTCATTTACTAGCACCGTTGCCACAGTCATTGCTTCTTGATTAGGCAGGGCGTATGCTTCAGGCCATTTAGTGAAATAATCCATGGCGACCAAGATGTATTTATTGCCCGACTCCGTCTGAGGAAACGGTCGCGCGACATCAATTGCTACCCTCTCGAATGGAGCACCTACAGTGTACTGCACCATTCGGCCCCGTGATCTTGTTCGAGGTCCTTTTGTGGCACAACAAACTTCGCACTTGCGGCACCAAGATTCGACGTCTTCATGATAGTTCACCCAATAATACCGCTCTTTAATATTGGCCAATGTTTTATTGACCCCAAAATGGCCTCCGCTTGTTCCGTTGTGCATTTCCTGTAGTACATCTGATTTTCTGCTACCAGGAACAACCAACTGACTGACTACGGACTTGCCATCCGGACTCTCCCACGCTCTCTTCAGTAGTCCATTTTCTATTTTGAGAGAGTGCCACTGGGCCCATAGCGCCTTCAGGTTTGGACTTTTACCAGCGATTTCTTGCCATTCTGGTCTCTTGTCGTCAGTCTTTGCAGAGAGAATGGGTCCAATATCTGAATCATTCAATTGTTCTTCTAGAAGCGTCTGTGTGGTCCAGCCATCGTTTATTTCCACCGACGTTCTCCTTACAGATGGATGTCCTTCACGTTGCTCAGTTCTTCGACAATCCTGACTATCTTCTTTACATGGCCGTCTAGACAATGTATCGGCATTTCCGTGACACCTTCCTTGTCGACGTTCAGTTTGGATATTCTGTCCTTTAATGCGTCCGGCCTCTGTAACACTTTTGCCACTCAAATTATTGCCTTGACTTGATTGGTTGACTTGACTGATCCTGGGGGTCTTAACGGCCTCGGTCAATTGCCCCCTTACATTAACAGGAATTGGACTTTCCTGAATTCTAGGGCGGTCTTGTTTGCCGCTCGATCTTCTAAACAACGGCGACGGACTTCTTGCCCTATTACGGCAGTTACTCTTGACGTGACCCAGTTTACCGCAGTTAAAACATTTTATGCCCCGACTGCCTGTTGATCGGGGAGTTCTTTCTAACAGGGCTTGCAAATTGACTACCATATCCTTCATCGCTTTTTGTAAACTGGCCATGGATTCAGCCATAGACGTATTCTTCTTGTCACCGCAAGTTGCCACTCTTACACTTGCAGAAGAACTAGATGTCACTCGTGACGCCTCGAATTCCAGGGCCCGAACTAGTGCCTCGCTGATATTCCTGGGCCTTACTAGACGTAAGTGGTATCTCATGTCACTATCGCGAACTCCCTCAATGAACCTTTCGGCGGCAAATTGCATTTGAAAAGATTCAGGGGCCGATGGATATGCCAGGTGAATGAGTCTGTCTATGTCCGCCTCAAATTCTTGTAAGGATTCACCTGACTTTTGCTGTCTCATCCTCAGCTGGGCCTGGAACACGGTTTCTTTGTGCTCGTTTCCAAATCGTAGTTGCAGAGAGTGTACTAAAACTGCATAATTATTTTGATCAGCTGCCGACAGGGATTGGAGTAATTCAGCCGCTTTTCCACGAAGTGCTACCACTAATGATGTAGCTTTCTGTGACTCGGACCAGCCATTAGCTTTTGCAGCTGCCTCAAATTGCGTTTTATAAATTTCCCAGGCCGTAGTACCATCATAATCGGGAGGCTTAATTTTAGCGTTGGCTGTGCTAAAACTCTCTGTAGACACATTGTCGTCCTCAAGTTGTTCCCGGAATTTCTTTTCTAGCTCGAGAACCCTCTGGTTGACAGCTTCGAGTCCTTCGTTAACGCCGTTAATGGATTCGTTCACGAGGTTAACGGATTCGTTAACGGACTGCATTATTCTTTCTTCCAATTGTTGCTCCCTAGCTGCGAGATGGTTCACTAATTCTTCTTTAAACCGTTTCTGTTCTTCCTTTTGTTCTTGATAATGATTTTTCTGCTCTTCTTTCTGTTCTTGATAACGTCGCTCCTGTACTTGATCACGTCTTTCTTGTTCCTCTTTTTGTTCTTTATAACGTTTTTCCTGCTCCTCTTTTTGTTCCTTATAACGTTTTTCCTGCTCTTCTTTTTGTTCTACATAACGTCTTTCTTGCTCTTCCTTCTGTTGTTGCATAAGGGACAGCAGGGCGGCAAGTTGATCCTCCATCGCTTGATGCTGGCTTCTGGTCACTGGCATAAACACGTAATGTCCGGCAATGAAGCACTCACTTACAGTTCAGCAATATTGGTCCTCAAATTCCCACTGGAATCGCACTTCTGACACCAATTGTTGCGAACTCGGGTTCAAAAATTCCAGTGTAACGATTTAATACGAAAACACTATTTATTAACTCCACAAATACACACGACTACTAAATAACTCACTACTTAACACTTTACAGCCTTCTATTATCGCTTCGTAACTTTAGCTTACTTATAGCTCGATTAAAATACGACTACTCCTCGGGCGCTCTATGCGCCTTTTATATACAATCCTAAAATTACAGAAAAACCTAGAAAGTTCTTTATAGGAATTCTTGAATAATCTCATATAAAAAAAAAACGGTTGTAAACAACTGCCTTCTAGATTAAGCCAGACGAGCAATAAATCACTCGTGTCAGCCATGACGCAGCGCGGATAGGTCGCGAAGCTCCACCAACCAACACGCTCCCATGCGTTGCCCCGCCTCCCATGCGGCGTTGCTGCGATCGTAACAGTATTAACGCTGCTATTAACGTCGCCAAAGCAATTTTCGTATTAGAGGAGCTTTGGAGCAAAACAGAAACAATTATAATTTCATTTAATTTGTTTCGGTTGCTTGTAAATGAAAGTGTATAATAAGGACACATTATATATGTGAGCGCTTTTTGTTCTAGTTACGTTAATTTTACATGCCTTACCTACTTAATGTGGTTTATCGATCATTATTTCTTTTCAGGAAAATTTCGTGTTAAAATGTGTCAGTTGGTTCTATACCCTGGAAATATCTAACAGTGTAGCTAAACTGTTACTTCAAAAAGGTTTAAACGTAAATATCGAGCGTGCAACCAACAGTAACATAAAATGAAAAAGTAACAGTTAACCAAAATGAGATAATTAATTTTTATTATTTTGCTCCAAAGCTTCTCTTTTGCACTTTCGTCGAGTGTTCAGACATTTAATATTTTCAGTGCAATTTATTTTTAACACTACTTGCTTAATGAACCAGCTACATAACAAATTTTCTTTCGGGTGATTATTTCGTAACCTGTAGAGATGGTATTTTTCAACTCTAGCAGCTTATTATGTGACATTAATGGTCTATAAAAATATTCTCCTGTACCGAAAAGAGATTCACGTTTTCTTGCTTTATTGAGGAGCAGACAAGTCTTTGAAATGTTTTCACTTCGGTGCCCTAATAGGGAAAATTCCCTATAGGAATAAAGCGGGTAAAAGTAGGAACGATGTCGGACAAAAATGTTGTTTTAAATTCGCATTACGTGATAGAAAAACAGAATTTGTTACGTAATGGACTAAGCAAATAGGAGTTTTATTTATTTAAGGGTTTGTACGACAAATAGGGTAAAGCACCTTTGTTTGCTTTTTTGAGGGTGCTTAAAACGGAAATTCAAAGACTACTACAAGTAAGAAAAATTTAGTTGCAATATCAACCGTTCCATGTGACTGAACTGTTATTTAACGCTTAAAGCTGATTTAAGAAACTTATCTGGAACCACTCTTCGATAAAAAAAAACTCTTAAAGTACCTTTCTTTTAACACTAAGTACAATTCCCTTAACTTCAAGAAAAAAACTGTACAGGGTAATCATTCAACAACTTTAACTTTGACAACGAAATACCGAAGAAAAATTAATGAAAGTCCGTAATCAGTCATCGAACACTATTGCCACAACTTATCCCTGTGTGTGGGGAAGTTAATAAAAACTGTTGCTTACAATAAGAACACGATATTGCTGGACACGATCACGATTAATTAAGGAACAACTAAACAAGAATGTTTCGACCTTTTAAAGGGACGAAATTGCGTACGTGACCAGTGAGCCCGATCCTGAATAGTAGAGGAGTAGTTACATACCGGCTCTGTTGCTGGAAATTTAATAGACACATCAGTACTAAACACACACATTTTTTTGTGTAAGAAACATCTTATTTTATTTAAGCAATTTACACAGTATTATAGAAAGATTTAATGGGGTTTGCCAGACTTCTGTTTTATCGCTTATACGTCTGTCGAAATTGCTGTTCTGAGGGTATGCACAGGTCGGTTAGCGGATTGAGGAGTGGAAGAGGATGAATCGACTTCGATTTATTTCCAAAATTGTTTCTATATGCAGTGTCGAAGAAAATTTTAAATTTTCTGTCGAGATTGTATCCTCAACCAACTACTCCATCATGAAGTGACATTTGCTTTATAAAGTCAATAAGAAAAAGCAGGTTTATCGTAGCGGGTAAGTGAACATAGTCTAGTGATTGGGCTAGCACCTCCTTTGCCGTTACTACCTGTCGACACTTTCACAATCCTGCCTAAATGTTATTTAGAAGAGAGATTTGATTTTCTCTTTTAAAGAATAAATCGTTGACCAATGGAAATGTGGCGAGAAGAGAGAGTTGATTTTCTCTTTTAAAGAAAAAATCATTGACCAATGGAAATGTGAACACGGGTATACAGTTACTGGCTTAGCTACCAGTAAGATATGAGAATTTTTTCCGGTCTAGAGCAGATAATCATAGTGACTCCTGAAAAATTTAGAACCTAGTCTATTTGTGATCACTGAAGTCATTGCAGCAAGAACTTTGATACCAAGAAAGCTAAGCCACTTCGAGTATCAAATATTGGAGACAAAGAGACAAATCTCAAAGAAGGACCATCACTTGCCAATTACGCTGGGTACGCCAGTGTGTCCGAGCAGAAACATCAAAATTCAAAACCTCTAACCAAGCTTCGATGATAGTTTCAACATCAGGACTCAAACGGTTTTAGTTGTCCATAAAACCAACGCATGAAATGCTCAGGCAATATGCCAACATTCATGGAGAATCCTTTTGGTTAAACGAGAGGAAGTCAGCCATTTACTGAAAGACATGCTAAACGAGGTCGTCGTAGGAAAATTATCTGTTTTTGTGATTGATGCTAAGAAGAAAAATGATGCAGCACGGTTCTGTGTCGTCTAATCGAGCCCAATATTTTATTCTGAGGAAGAAAGGTTACTCAGGCAGTGACGTCATCCTAACGCTGAATGTCAATGCTTCAAAATGAGTACTATCAAATATATGTTTGCGTTATTTTCCGGAAGAACTCCACACTCCAGTTCCAAGAATCTAGTCCCTCGAAACTTAATGATGTAACCAAGAAAGACATTACTCATTACCACATCTAGAAGACAATTCAGTAACTTTATCATCAGGATCAAGTGCTCGCTCCGTAAGATAAAAGATAGACTGCATTTTCTTCGGGCTCTAGGCTACGTCAGTTTATTGTTGCCTTTCGGATTGTACAATGCTCTACCATATTTCAAACCACTGATGGAACTTTTCTTGAGAAGGCTGAATTGGAAAACTTGCCTTGTTGACTTATATGACAAAATTGTCATGGGAAAAAATTTAACAGACATCTGGAAAACTTATAAGATATTCTTAAGAAAAGTTCATCTCTGGTAAGAATTCAACGAATCCATTCGTCACCACCTTTGCCGCTTGGAAAATCTACTTCACAATAAAAGCATACAGAATGCTCCTATTCGTCATTGTTTTCTTTGGACATGCCTATTTTTTCTATATTTTTGGTTTTGGTCTCGTTTTTCCCATTTACATCTCTTTGGTGTCTACTCTTGTTGCTTTATCAGTCTTCTTTTCGGTTAAACAATTTTTCTGTGATTTGGAGATTTTTCCTTTCATAGTCGTTTACTTTCAAAGAGTGGCAATTTGCTGGTTTACACTTCACGTTGGATGAATAATTTCTGGTCAAAGACAATTTTGAAGAATATTGGCTAAAGGTTTATTATTAACAGTGGAAAAGCAGTTTGACTCATGACGACTAGTTTATTTTGATTGTGACAGTGTGTGAGTCGAATATGAAGTTGAAGGAGATGGTGTTTGGTGAAGGCGGTGCTTCTTTTCTGCTGAACCCTCTTGAGTTGAAATGGATTCATTATCTGGCTAATCAGGGGGATCCGCATCCATCAACATCTATCAATGAAAATGTACCGATTAACGGCAAATAAGCCAGTCTTGGCAAACTATTTGGTGTTGCTGTTTTTAAGTAAGGCCACAAAACATCCCCATATAGAATTGAAAAAGACATGTTACACCTTGGCGATAATTTATAATGCTATCTCAATAAGTAATAAATAAAGTTAATAGGAAGGCATAGTTTTAGAAATCTTGGCGCCTTCACCATTTCTATTTCCGCTGGAAGGCACTATTATACAGGGTGTTTCAGAAGAACCCTCATGTGCTTCAGTATGTTATTCTAGATTTCGTTATAAGCAAAAGGTTACTTTTTATACTTAAGTCGGCAGAGGCTTTGTGTGGGATATACTTTAATTATATCCAAAGTTTATAGGAACTTTTTTGCATAAAACGAAATATAGAATAAAACATTAATACACGTTTACTCCTGAAATACCCTGTTAATTTGTTTAGTAGATTGTTTTATTCTATTTATAAAAAAATACGTTAAAAATGTGTTGGGGGGATGTCGAAATTATTGAAGTTAAATCAAATTTGTGCCAAAATTTGAGCGATGTCAAGTTGAAAAAGACACTACTTTTTAGTGTCGCGTCATTGTCGCCTTAAACTTAACCCAGTTTCTTGGTATTTTTTAAAGAAAACTGGAACGTTTGAAAATTGAGCATTAGTGGCGGTCTCGCACAATAGGAAGGCAAATTTAATTCAGTTAACCGAGCCTCCCATTTGAGCTTTCCTTTCTATTACATTTTGTTGTACCTTTCTAAACAATCTGCCTATTTGGTAAATTGTCCTTTAGAACCAACATTTTGACTATGGAACGTTGATAGAGGTGCAATAATAGTTATTTATGTATCAAGGATGATAAACACGATCCTTATGGTACTGGTCGAGAATATTATCGTCGAGAAAATATATAACTTGGCCAGTATCATAATGATTGATATATGGTCCAAGATGCATACAACGTTTTCTCTGCCTGCAAAAATATTATTAAAAACAATAATATTTTAACGTACAATTTCGCCCAAAATTTACTAAAAGTGGTTTTATTCATCGCATCCATGACAACATTCTTTATTGTTGGTGGATATTTGTTTCATTGACATTCAGCTGTCAAACGTTCTCAAATTAAATCCATTTCCCCAAATATATCTTTGAACAATATGAGCGATTGAGAGGAGAGTTTGCCATCAGATATCGAAGATCAACTAACGGGGTAATCAACAAACTGCTGCCTGAGAAGTCGCGACCGTTTTGTGAAGATATATATTGTAACACCGTGATTCCTTGGTTTTTCTATCACAGTGTAACGAAATTACTAAATTTCTGGCAAAACGGAAACGCGCTTCTAAAGTTATAAAAGTCAAATTCAATTAATTAGACCGAAGCCCCGATCCGTGTAAGTCTCATTTTCACACTTTCACATACACGGGTCTTAGCGATCGTTGTAGCCCCCCCCCCCCTTCTTCTTCTTCTTCTTATCTTCTTCTTATTATTGTGCCCTGTCAGGTCCCCCTGACGTTGGCAATCACAATGGCGAGCTGATCCCTGTCTTCAGCCACTCTAAACAATTGTTCGACGCTAGGTACACCTGTCCATTTCCGGATGTTCTTTAACCAGGAGATTTGTTTTCTTTCTACGCCCCTGCGCCCTTCATTATAAGCTGTAGGATCCGGTAGCCATTTCCTCTGCCGGTAGCGATTTCCTCTGCTTGACGCACCCCCCCCCCTTCTTCTTCTTCTTTTTATTATTGTGCCCTGTCAGGTCCCCCTGACGTTGGCAATCACAATGGCGAGCTGATCCCTGTCTTCAGCCACTCTAAACAATTGTTCGACGCTAGGTATACCTGTCCATTTCCGGATGTTCTTTAACCAGGAGATTTGTTTTCTTTCTACGCCCCTGCGCCCTTCATTATAAGCTGTAGGATCCGGTAGCAATTTCCTCTGCCGGTAGCGATTTCCTCTGCTTGACGCACCCCCCCCCCCCCCCCACTTATATAAAATAAACAGGGCTATAGTGGCTGTTGAGCCTCATTTATACACATAGCCAGGCCAAAGCGATTGTTGGGCCCCATTCATACACATACGTAATTACATGGGTTAGCATTTGTTGGGCCCCACTCATACAGAACACACGGGTCATGTGGTTTGTTGGGCCCCACACATATCAATTTCTTAAATCATCGACCGTTAGAGTGTCTCTCGTTATAATCCATAAAAAGCCTAAACTGATATACTTTTATAACCTTGTTGACATTGCGTCTTGAAAATAGAGTTTTATCGTATTGAGTCTTCTGCGTATGTTTCTCTCAAGTTGCAACCTAACGCCTGGACATCCTTCTCCACTGTTTAAAAGCCCCCCATTAGGTGTTCCTGTGGACCGTCTACCACGTAAAACCCTTAGAGGGTAGCGCCCGAAATAATTTTAATACCAATTTGGACGTCAAACGGCCAACTCCAGTAGGCCCTTTTTCCCTCGCTTATAAAAAATCGTTACAACAGGTATGTTTTAAGTATGAGTTTTATGGCCGTCCATTATAAGCAACAAAGGATTTTCTTTTTGGGTAAGTTTTAAAAAATGGTTGAACCACTTCTCGAAGAGGTTCAGTTTCATCTAACCAGAAGGATGGTGGGTGAGAAGTAGCACAATCGAACACTTTTGTTTGACGATGGATGGAACAAAAATGTCTTTTTTTATACCATTTGTGGATCACATTATCGCCCTAAATGATTCCGTTTTGTGGCAGTGTGATTTACTAAAATTTGGGCTTCTTAAAGGCAGAAGTGGCAAGATGAGAAGAAACCCCCTTTGATGGGGGGATCATTAAATTACTGGTCACCACAGCAACTGCAGAAAGTAGCTTTACTACTCTGAGCAGGTCAAAAATTTATTTGCAGAGCTCTATGAAGGAAGACATATTGAATTCATTTTTGCAGTACGAAATGTCGTCGTATGGTACTGCCGAAGAGGTGAATTTGATATTCTTAGTAGGTAATTGAAAATGGTTTATAGGGATATTTTTATAATACATCTACGATTTCTAAACCACGTAATGCCTTCACTACTCAAGCTTTCCCCTTGTCCTGCTCCTAAATCCGGCATTGTATATGTTTTCGATATATTTTAATTTCCAAAAAGTTTTTCTAGTGTTACGGAGCTGGTTGACAATTATCACTGAGGTTCTTTGTGACAGTGCGACATTTTGCAGTAGGTTTTATCAAAGTGGGCACGTTACAGAGTTGTGCAATTTATCAACTCTGTATTAATTCGTAAACTTAATGTTGACCTATGTGGAATAGTTATTAAATTAGATTTTTTTTTATCGCTTAATCTATTCTTTTACTTGTTAACACGAAAATTATATCGTTGTTGAAGTAGATATTATTAAAATTGGTCTCTTTGTTCTATGGGATGAACGAGGAGACTTGCTAGTTACATAAAATTATACGTTTCCCAATGTTACGTAAATATTTTAAGTAAAATTTTTTTTAGAACCGTCAATTTGGGATTTAATTTGAAAACATTTTTTGTTCTTAACCAAATATGGCTTGAGTCTTGTTTTCCAAAATATTTAGGAACTCTTCTTACTTATTCGAGCTTATTACTATTACGATTTAAGAATGAACAATACCAAAGCAATTTACCATTAGTCAATATTATTTTGACCTCTTTATTTCGCCTTGACAAATATGACATATATTCTATATAATAATAAATTAATAAGTACGTTAATGCATTTTTTCAATATACATACTGGAATCCGAATGGAGTTCCCAGTCGTGTCTTATAGCAACTCTTTATGCGCTTACTCACGTTTTGATTACTTTTTAGATACTCTAGCACTCCCAGTTCGTATTTGACGATGTTTGATCTAAACTCTTCAACTTTGCAGAAATCGAGTGTTTAAGTCGAGAGTGTTTAATAATTCGCATTCCAGAATGTCTGTTGGAAAAACATAAACGGATTGATTATTGTTATAATACATATACAATAGATATACCTATACAGTAGACGCAACTTTAAAATTTGAAATAAACAATATGATGTATGTGTTCGTAGAACGATGCCGGCGGCTACTTAAGTGACGATTTTGACGGCGCAGACGCGGCGGTCGAACTTGAACCATGGGAGAGTCATGGTCCAAGCGACTTCCAAGGGTTCGAATCCGTCCTCCGGGTAAGACTGAACAAACTCGTTCATTGCATGCGGCATGCTCATTATCCGATTCACAAAGCACTTTTGTGTTAAAGCAAACATTTCATGAATAATTTGCACGAAATAGTTCGTAAATTAAATCTAAGGCATCCACATAACAGAAAATGTACAAAGAAGATGTGTATTATTAGACATTCGCTTGGAAGGGGAGAATAATAGTCAGTGTCACTTAATTTAATATGATGTTAAGACGTTGTAGTGTGTCTGTTAAATTATAACAGGCGTAAGGAGCTCAGAGAAGCATGGTTTGAAGGTGTCATTAAAATATTCCCATATAAGTTTTTAATTTATTTCATTGTTGAGCAATCTTCTTTACAGGTTTAGTGATCATTGTTGTTAAAGTGAATAAAAACAACATACAGGAAGAACTATCGAAAAGGTAAAGCAAGGCGTAACTTCTGGGGAATGAACTTTTCGGAAAAAGCCAGAAACACTTCAAGTTTGTTTATAAGCCGAAAAACTTATCACTTCTTACTTCTCGAGTTGGCAATTCGTGACCCGACCCAGTGAAATGAAAAGGCACATGTTTTTCCTGCTAACTGATTCTTACAATAAACTGAATTTAACAGCTGAAAATGATACATTTCCATTTGTTTTTATTCTCGCGTGCCAAGCAAGACAATAGACCTTGCCTGGGTACTTGTTGAAAATAGCATTATTCTAAAACCTCTCTCTTGACATATATACGAAATTTGATATTTAAAATAAAAGGTGTAGCACAGCATCAAGTGTGCTTTGTTGGAATGCCAGCTTTATGCTCTAGTTAGGTAGAAACAGGGTAGTCTTTTTTAAAAAGTAATCAGCTCATCTCGATACATTTCAATAAATGTTCAGTGAATCAAATTATTACTAATTTATTAAATATTAATTTACCCATGTTTCTTTATTAATCGCCACCTCCTGACCCACGACATCACGCACCTTCGTTGGTTTTAAATCATCACAATAATGGTATTTAGTTCACACTATAATATATTTCTATTGTAACTGCTTACCTAACAGCTAAATAATTGCTTTTTAACTATTTAGAACGATCGGTAACCTACAACCTGACGACAGTATCTATGCATGTGATCAGCAGGCAATTTTGTAGGTATAAGAAGTTAATTGGTGTACTCAATAGGGTCATAAATTTTCTTTTAATTCAATGTTGATTGTAATAAAATTTTAACGATGAACTCAAAACATCACAATCGCCATCACTTTTCACACTGAGCAGTTCTTTTTTATAAATTTAAAAAATAAAATATTGGCACTTGTTTGGGCCACTCAGTTGTCACGTCACTAATCCCAGAAATCTTATTTTTGTACTTAGGGCGACTTTTACAAGTTCAAGTAAAATCAACCTCAATATTGATCCAATCCGTAGTAAGCATCGACATACTTCGCACATTTTGCAATTCATCAACTATTTTTGCAAAAACTATTGAATGGAATTTACTCTAAAAATTGGTTTATGTCTCCATTTGCAATTGCACTCTTTAGTCACCGATGCAGCACAAATTTCTTTTGTATCTACTTTATAAATCACAATATCGGTGCTTAGCGGGCAAAAAATTTCCATCGTTTCGATGTGTATTGAGATCTTCATCAGGTCTTTAATCAACGAGTGGAAGGGACGAAAGAAATAACGAAGAAGTTCAGGATTCCGGTTGCTACTAGGGCTCTTTTTATTTTAATTCAAAGATGATTTTGTTGCTTATTTCGTTTGAGCACAACACCATTCAGCTCATTAAGCCCCCATAAGGATCTGAATACAAATCGAAACGTTGGCAATTTGTACATAATGTTAAGTGTTTGTTTTTGCCCTACACCTACTAACCACCAATATATTCTATTTAATAGAGTCGTCGAAGCCGCTCTTGCTCCGTTGTTTCTGTTACACATATTTTGAGTCGTTCTATGTTTAGAAATTGGTTGTTTGCATTGGTGCTTCCACTTGCTACGTGAGGACAGATCTAAACCCTAGTGACTTGAATGGCTGCTGTCGTTCGGTTGCTGCGAATCTCAGTCGGGGGTGTCGTTTCAACTACGGATCCACTTGGCAGGCTTGCGGGTCTTGCTGCCACTTTTCAATCAAGAGAAAGTCAGGAATGGTCTGCCTCTGAAGGTTTTTTAGAAGCTTCCTCAATTCCTGTTTCGAACCGAGTCAGGTCTGTTCTTATTACCCCTATTCACAAGGGGGGGTCTCTCCAATTTCCGCGCAACATCGTTGGTAACTACTCTTTCTAAAACTATTAAACATCTCGTGAAGAGGATCACGCCGTCTTTCTTGAATGAACGCGAATCAAGTGCTGGATGACAAATAGTTGGGATTTCGGCCTACCTCATATGCACTTTTTGACGTTTTGGAGGTGCTTCTGATTCGAGGGAATATTACACCGATTATTACGCCTTAACTAAATTTCTTTGTGTTTTTTTTTTGTTGTTAGAGACCGAATTTCGCACTATTCCCAGTAAAATTACTGAGAATACCAATTAACCCAGAAAAGGGCTCGGACGAACCACCTAGTGAACGTTTCGGCAACTTTTCTGTTGTCTTCTTCAGAACTACTTACAAGAAAAAAAAATTGAAATTCTGAATTTAAGATATTACCTATTTAGTTTATCCTAAAATAAGTGTATAATTCAAGTCAAGGTTATGAAATAAATCAGTTCAAGCTTTATGAAAATGGTTTGTCGTTTGACATTTTAATATAATTGTCGTAAATCGCTTGCATTGGCCATGGGTTTTGATAAAATTCTTCAAGAAATCCTTTAAAATTGTCAAGTCATCCAGCCTGCATATTTCGTCCCAAGAACTGTCTGGAAGCCACTCCTTGCAAGGGTTTTCCATAGTGTTCTCCACGTTGACTCGTTTACGCAGAAAATCAGGAACTCCTTCTCGTTAAGTTTGTTCTTCATACTTCGAGCACTGCAAAAAGAAAACAGGAGCTTGTCCTTCTCGAAGAGCGACCTCGTGATGTTGTTCCATGGCGGCGGTGTTTTGTGATTTGTTCAAGGCAATTGTTTGTGTGTATTGGGATATACCTTCAGAAGATCGACGTCTGTTTATGGTTTAAGGAGTGTGTGTAGTGCACCAGGGCTTCGTATCGGGTCCATGTTTATTCTTGCTGTACATTCATGACTTGATGCAGCTTAATTTTACGGGATCATTATCACGGTATTTGCTGGCGACCCCACAACATCTCTGTAGAGAGATGAATATGTTTTGACTGTATTCTAACTCAATTCCTGTATTTCTATGTAGGTTTGTGAAATTCCAGGCTGTGTCAATTAAATTGTTCTAATTTAGGACATCTTGCTCACAAACAAGAAATCTTGTCAAGAATTGAGCAAGCGAGGACAACATTTATGAAACTGAGAAGAGTGCTGACAGCCCGAGATCTATCTTTGACTTTGAGAGTGAGAATGGTGCGGTGTTACGTCTTTCCAGTGTTACTATAGGATGGACACTGAACAAGGAAATATCGAGGAGACTGGAAACCTTTGAGTGGTGGGTGTACCGCCGAATGTTAAAGATCTCCCGGATTACCCACTACGACTCCCATTACGAACGAACAAGTTCTGGAAAGAATGGATAAGGAAATGGAAATTCTTTTCACAATTAAGAGAAGAAAACTAGAGTTTCTTGGGCATGTTAGGCGTAATAGAAAATATGAAATTCTGCAGCTCATCATACAGGGGAAGATCGTGGGACGCAACCTCCGAAGGAGAAGCTGAGATCAAGAAGAAGAATTTAGGACAAGAAATGGTTTTTGACTGACTTAACTAACTTAAGCTTAACTAACCTAAACCAGTGATCTGAGAAACCTAACAGCCACTATTCAGAGGTCCAGTACCAAGCTACTCAGAAGGCATCGGGTTCTCCCCATTCAATAACCTATTATCGATTCTGCCCTACAATTTTTATAAAAATGACGTCCCGTTGTCCAGTACGAGTAAATTTGTGCTCTACAATTACACTTTACATGCTCTAGCACTTCGACACTTCAGCAAGCTGCTCAGAAGGCTAAACTCTAGAGGAACTAAATTTTCGTTGCCTTCTGTAACCAAAAATCAAGTGATATCGGCAAAAACAGTTTATAAGACTCTAGTCGACATGGGAAAAGACCTTCAAACCCGGAAAAAAATCCGAGATATACTTATTGAAAACTTAAGATAAGCCCGTTTGTGTTCTGGAGAGAAACAAATAGATGTTGTCACAATTGGATCCCCGACGAAGGAAAAACCGAGTTATAGGTGTATAGTGATGTTTCCTCTACCTTATTATGCAAGTTGAGATTTTTTTTAAATAATGTCGGAAGTCAAACCATTAAATTTACTCCGAACACCGCTCATTTTCAGCCTTCACGCAGAGTTAATAAGCAAAATTAACGTTAATTTGGTTAAAAATACGTCCATAGAATCGGGTAGAATCCTCTTAACCATTAGGGGAATCATTTACAAGATGCGGGATCAATAAAGCAAAAGATGCATTAAAGAAAGTATACAAAGTAGACTTTGAAAGTACAAGGAAAATGCTAAAAGCTTTTTAGATATGGGTTGATAGGACAAAACATTTTATTAGAAAAAGTACAAAAGGAAGTGAAAGTGATGAATACAGTAGAAAATAAGAAAACTATCGATCACTTCACCATTTAGCCAAGAATTATACTAAATAAAAAAATTCAAAATATTGCAACACAGCGTAATTAAGGATTGCTGGAACAGCTAATATCGTGGCTCCATAGACTTTAGAATATGGAGCTCTAAAAGAATTAAGGTTCTCAGAGCAGCCGTTAATAACGTCGCCACATTCGTTATTGATAGGATGGGCGCCAACATTCGGTAGAGGGGCATTGAAACGTTAAAAGAAGAAAACTAGTCGCATTCGCCATTTAGCCAGGAATTTAAAATATAAGCTTTTAAACTCTTGCCTTACCAGAAAAGCTCTAGGCTTTCGGTCTATTTTCAGATAGCACTGAAGCTGTCAGTTTCATCCCGCCCGTTTAAACTCAGCGGTGCTCCTCAAATAAATAAAAAATCGTTTTGATGGGCATCCCTGCCATACAGGGTGTCCCAAAACTCAACGCCATCCCTTGGAGAGGTGATAGCCCAGCTCATTACTGACCAGAATATCATAATATAACCTTAGTAAAAAATTGATAGTTTTCGAGATATCGTGACTTTTATGAACTTCATAAAAATCCACACCTTGATCAGATTTTTTAGTGTCACAGCTCTAAAATTCCAAATTATAAGATTCCAAATGGTGTTACGCAACCCTGAATAGTCCTGTTATTGACGAAAGGTCAAAGGAAAATTACTAATGCTTTACCGTTGGCGAAAAAAATACATTTTTGCTCCATTCATGAATTATTTTTATTTCATAAAAGTCACAATATCTCGAAAATTAACAATTTTTTACTAAGGTCATATTATGATATTCTGGTCAGGAATGAGCTGGGCTATCACCTCTTCAAGGGATGACGTTGAGTTTTGGGACACCCTGTATATTCTTGTTCCACTAGAGTCTCGCATTCTCGTATCAGATGAAGAGGCGTTTCTTCCTCTTCACTACACGTCCTGTATTCTTCCCTCATCTACTATTCTAGTTGACACTACTAGTGTATCCCTAGTACTATCTAGTTTTCTCAGTGAACGGTGTCGTGTGATCAGACCCACGGCCCTCCTCAGTTGCCCCCTTCTTCGATTCATGAGATCATTTGCCCTCTCTCTTCTCGTTTCCCATAAACACCCTGTTTTGTCTCAAGCCTATCGAAAACCTTAGAGCGTGGACGTCTCAACGTTGAACCCAAAAAAAGCACCTTCGTATATGGAATATGAGTTTACTCTTTAAAGCTGATTAATTTTGCACCCTAGACATGCACATTAAGTTTGTAACATGAACTCTTTAATACACTGCATCTCTAATTTGTTTTATTCGTTTTTTTAAAGTAGAAGTAGAAGATTTTTTAAAGTAGAAAGTTTTAAAGAATTACCGACTGGTTTGACCCATGTATGCTGCGCTACAGTTATGACAGGGAATTTCGTGAATTAAGCTGCTTTCCCGCCTGTTTATGTTTATTGGATGATATTCATTGCAGCCTGTACTAAAACTCAAGGTTTATTGGAAGAAAACTAGTTGCTAAAAAATTTAATCTCTATAACAACTATTGTAGAAAAATATCCTTGAAGTTCAATTCCTGCTTGTTCATAATAGCATGTTTAAATTATAAAATGCATTGAGTTCCTCACCAATTTTGCTTAACCTATATCAGAATAATTTCTTTCTTTAACAGCTCGTTGTCGTTATTTATATACAATTATGTTGCATAATAATAATTGTACTCTGTGAATTTGTATATAACAAAACTACTGTGTCTTTTAAAAAATTAGCCCAGTTTTTTGTACTAAAAGGGTTTGGAAAGAATGGCTGATACAGCTCGTTATGTGATCTTTTTTAATAAGGGCTTTTCTTCGTTTGTTTCAGGTTCTTGCCTTTGATCGCGACATAGGACCAAACGGGGAGCTCCACTATCAAATTAAATCTGGAAAAGGTCGGTCTAAATTTAAGATCGACAACGTCACCGGGAAAGTCTACGCCCAGAAAGGATTCGAACCGGGACAAGAATACGAGCTAAACGTAAGTAAACTAAACCTCTCCCTGGAGACGGCTCGTTAGTTATTTAAGAGCAAGCCCTTTATGTATTATTTTTGGGACCTTGTATCAGCTATAAAGGTTTAACCCCAAGGCTGCATTGTTAATCAAATATTGAGTTGGTCTGAGCTTTCTCCCACGTGTTGGGGTAGTTGTTTCACAAGATTGATTGATTGAAATTAAATAGGATTATACGATGGTAGGGCCTGTTTTATAGTTCTATCTCTCGGATATGTCATCAATATTCGCGAGCTTCACTTTGTCACCGATCGCTTAGCGCAGGAGTAAATTACTACCTCAAAACGTTGCAGGTACACAAATTAGCTTGAAAAACATTTATATCTCCCCCCATATAATTAGGACAAATAACACTCAATATATCACCGTCGCAACCTTTGCGCTTTTCAATCAATCAACTCGCTGAGCTTGGGAACATCTAAAAGTCATTAATAACACGGATTTATCCATCTGGAAAACAATGGAGCAAGGTAAATGCATACGAATTGCGAAGTTTGGAGGATTGGAAGGAAATAAGAAAGGGGAAAAATGAAACGCTTTGCGACTTATAAGTAGTTGTTGAACACGTTTGCGTGTTGAAATAGCTGACTTAAGAATTCATGTCGTTGAAGGCGAAATCACTCAAAACCCGGATGGAGGAAATAGTTGACGTTTTAGTTTAATGCGTTACAAGGCACATGTCAGTTGATGGTAAAGGAGAGTTTTCGTTGAGCTTCCCCGTATATCTGTTTTTAAATTGGTAGTAGTAAATAAAAAAATAAAAAAGTAAAAAAAAAATAGTTTAAATAGGTAAGTAAAATGGTTGAGCTGAAAAATTTATGGTACACTTGACATAAACTGGGTATTGCTCCAAATATATTGATCTCCCTGCAATTTTACGCAGCATTTACAATACACCATTATGCATGCATCATTTGGTTCCTGCTGTTAAATATAAGTAGAATCGAGGCAATTTTTACCAAGAAAATTGGCTACGAAGTCGAGGGCAGATTATAGACTAATATATTAGTTGCAGCCAAAATTGCTCGCTAAAGAACCTTCGCCGTCTCCTTACATGCCAGCAACATCACTTAAAGTTCCAAAAATAGTGTACAATTATTTTCATAACATGAAAGAGTCAAACTAAGTTTTAACAATGTATTGTAAATTTCTATTAATTTAAAAAGTTTCTGATTGGTGATTTCAACAGAAATTAATTTATGTTCGATTGACCGATAAAGAGCTATGTATAGAACAGTGCTGCGGCTATAAAGTGCTACATTATTTTATTTGTAGAATTATTACTTTACTAGTAAGGTTATTTTACTATAGTAAGGATATTTTATTTACTAATAAAGCAGATGAAGAAATAAACCAAAGAGAGGAATATTACGTTAAATTTTCTCAATTTCCAACTTTGAGCCCTTATAACTTCTGAACGGAACGATCAAAATGAATCCAACGGCTTTTCCTCTTTTTTTCCCGCTTTTAGACACTTAAAATCGTCTTTGTTGTCATTCTTTAAAAAAAAATCACTTATAGAGATGATTTCATTCAAATTAAGTTTGTCCCATTCTTAGGGGATTGCAATCATTCCATTCCGATCAAAACAGCAAAAAAATCCCTTTTTTTTTCGAAATTGACCAAAGGGGTATTACGTCTTTTTCTCAATTTCAAACTTTGACTTCTTATAACTTCTGAAGAAATTAAGCGATTGAAATGAATGTTCAATAATTTCGGATATGGACCCCTTCGGTGGTCGATTTTTAGACACTTAAAATCGTCTTTTTTGTCATTTTTAAAAAGTTATCTTATGGAGCTATCTTTATTCAAATTAAGTTTTTGTTACCTCGTTATGGAATTGCAATCGTTCCAATTCACACCAAAAATGCCCAAGAAAAATCTCAAAAATTTTTTAGAAATTGACCAAAGAGTCATTGAAAAAGTCAATTTTTCTCTCTCAAAGAGACTGATAAAAATCCAAGGTCGAGGACAATAGAAGTCTAAGTCAGCAGGCCTCAAAAATATGTAAATTTTGTTGATTCCTCGACAATACTGTCGCGAATTCAGTGTTAAATAATTCCAGTGTAACGATTAACGTATAAGATTAACGTGTAACGAGTAACGAATTCCCACTACTTAATCCTTTATAGCCTTCTATTATCGTGTGGTACCTTAGCTTATCTACAGCTCGATTAAATAAGACTACTGCTAACGGCAGCGCTATTGGCCTTAATCCTAAAAATATAAAATCCTAAAAATACAGAAAAGCCTACAATATTCTTAGAAGAAAAATAATTGATAAGAGTCACATAAAAAAAAAGTCGTAAATAACTGCGTTCTAAATAAACAGAGCAATAAATCACTCGTGACAGTTCCCATGCAGCAGCGCCCTGATAGGCCGCGAGCCGCGAAGGTCCAACCTCCAATGTCGCTCCGCCTTCAGCGCCCGCTCTCCGTAACAATATGTAAATCTTGTGGGTGTATTTTAACCTATTTTAAAAATTTTAGCATATGTGTTGTTTACGTTCTGATGATGCCTTTCCACGCGAAATATGTAGCCCTGAAAAACTAAATTAAATTATTTGAGACTGCTCACTTAGAGTTCTATTGTCTGCGACCTTGGAGGAGGGGGGATATTACCTTTTTTTTTCTCAATTTCGAAATGTTAATGCTTATAACTTCTGAATGAATGGAGCTAATTTCAGTCAGATTAAGTTTTTTGTTGTTCAGAAGAAGGGAAGCTTGTGTTGTACTTGTAGAAAAGTTTTTTTTTATATGGATAAGCATCTAATCACTCGTTTTGCATATACAGATGAATCATTAAGGTATTGCAGAATTTCCAATTCAGCCTTTTTTTTATTATTTTTCTAGTCGTTGTTAATTTAAATGTAGTTAATACTAATTGCATTTCATTTCCCTCAAAAAATGTCTAGTTTTGGATGCTTGACTTCTTTCTGTTTTTCAGTGTTTGTATTATTTGCTAAATCTATGTTTTGGACATTTCTTAATATTTTCGGACAAGTCTTTATAAGAAATTTTTCCAAGCAGTTTTTCTAATTTAATTTAAATTGTATTAGCTTGAAAGAGACGATGTTGGCTCTCATTGCTCGCTGCAAAGAAAACTCAAAAATAGACTCAAAGTTTCAGCCAATTAGCATCTGAAGAAACGGTCACTTAGCCAATCAGAGCGTTGTTTTACTCGCTTGTAAACGTCCTCGAGTGTCTAAAGCCAGCGATTAACGTATACATTTTTTAATTTCATTTAAATACTTGGAATGGAATATTGATCGAACCCCAATTTTAATGTCTTTCCATATACTTTATTGCATTATTTTATGATAATTCAATTACATACTTCTCGTCGGGATTTTAATTCAATTACTTTCATTGCAATTTAATTGCTGTCACGTTTATTTAATTATTGCTAGGTAATTGAATTACTTCATATTTATAAAATAAATCACTAATTTTCTTACTAGTTGCAACGTCAGTAACAATTACTACATTCCACAAGTAATTGAATGAAATGAATTATATTGCAATTGAAAGCAATTTTTCAAGTACTTTAATTCAATTACCGACAGCTCTGGTGTAGGAAACAATATTATAACTATTAGTGGAGGCAACACTTCAGTTTCCACTTATGAACTCAACGATATTCACCTCCCGCTTCGTACCCCACGTTCGTATAAAAGTAGTAATCTCATGGTTGAAATTAAAATTATGCAGTGAACTACATATATCAGAATTTGCAGTAAAATATTCCATAGAACGTCGGAAACACCTGACTTGCGGAAAACGAATTGCTTGTAGTGTAGCGAGATATAAATTACATTTGAGAGTAAAACAAAACATTTTATCTCTGACGAATTTCTAAATCCCCTTCGTAAGCTTAATCTGCGTCTAAAACACTAGATTCAACGGAAAAAAGTTATAAACTATTTGGACAAATGGTGCTTGTTACCTGCGATTAATGTCTATATTTCTTGTAAGTCAAAACTATGTATTGTGGTTTTGTTCATAAGTTTCCTTTTCGATTAGAACATCAAAGGGGCGTTTGATTGTTAGTTTTCAGTCTTTAACTTTTGTTTTGGCTACTTCAGGACCGCGTACGTAGTAATACAAGTTGCAAATAATGACAAGTGAAATTCTGGCACAACTATAAGCCGTTTTAAAACGTCGTAAATATTTAATTGGATTGCATTTTTTTTTTACATTAAGTCGCGAACAATTAACACAACGTCAGCCAATTAGAGAGATTGTTCCAGAAAGATTTATCGTAGCAGAAATTGGCTCTAATGTAGTTGCCTCGTGCATGCAATGTTGCTTCAAACTATATAAAATGGATATCGAATGGAACACATAGCAACAGCATCGAACTGTCATCGGTACGTACAGGCTCTTCCCCTTGTTCCCATTTTTATTTTGTTTCGAGTTTCTATGTAGATTTCGTTTACATAATTAAACGCTTAAGGCACCATATATGTTGTCGGCTGCTGTTGTAAATGTGGGCAGATTTCTGGAAATTTCATGAAAAAAAAAAGCTGTTATTTAGGTCCAAATTACTAAAGAACTGGCAAATACACCGGAGGGATAAATAACTTCCTATTAATCATAATGTGCAGAAATTGTTTTATTTCTTCGTTAAATGAAGTCATGCTAATAATAATTTAACTCGGTGTTATATTGGTGAATCATTTATAATATGCTGATAATTATGATTTAAATTATTTAGTTAGTGATTTTTGTTACGTTCATTGAGGATTAGCTACTATAATAGTATTACAGTGGTATCGGCCCGGCTCTGGCTTTCCCTGGTTTAATAGATTACTAGAATATACAAAACCTATTAATTTATAAACGACAATGAAAACAAAGCAAAAACGCCGCATATTTGCAACCATTCGATGTAATTTTATATCATCGAGTTCTATTTTCCTAAATATAAATTGTATATGTAATAAATAATAGTGTTGAATTGTGTAATTAATTGTTTTTTATTGTCCTTTTGTGAATTCCAGATAAAAGCCATTGACGGCGGTTCTCCACCCAAAAGCAATACCTGTAAAGTATTAGTAAAAATCGTTCCCGTTCCTCAAGCGTCAAAGAACCCCCCTGTGGTGAAAAGTCCTTCGCCTGTCAGACTCACAGAAGGAGATCAAATCGGGTTCTTGGTCACTCCCATACAAGCCACCGATGCGGACAACGACACGTTGTGGTACGACATAGTCGGTAAGTCTAGCAAAATTTCATATTTTAGGTACAAAGTCTGAAACTAAAAGACCCTATTTAGTATTTCAAAGAGACAGTAAAGGCCAAACCTTTTATCCTCGAAAATTGCTCACCAGTAACCGTAAAATGTAGAATGTCCCATACGAGGGCAGGTTGCCGTTTATTTACCAAGGGCTCGATAACCTTGGTACATAAATTCATCCACTATAGCATGACCATCACTGACGGTGAATCATAATCGTGTTAAAATTAGATTTGGACGGTCTGGGATTGGTTTGGTTCTCTGTTGGAACAAAGCCGATGTTTATTATTATGCCTACATAGTTGCTAAACTGTTCAAAATCTATATCAATTTCTAAATAAAAAAAATAAAAAGCCCGAAAGTCCTTCTGGGCAACTCACAAAAACGATTTGAACTTAAAAGCAGCAATATATGCTTCATTATACGGAATAGTTTTGGAACGATTTCCTGGCTGGTTGGGAGAAATCATATTTCTAAAGTAGGAAAACATGTTTGACTACTAATTAGGAAACTTGTTAGTTCTCATTTTTTACCAAATAAAGGACAATGACATTCTTAAAATTTGTTTTAAATATTTAACGAACATGGGATTAGCAGTCCAAAAAGTGAACCCGTTGGGTACACCACGTCTGGTATACCCTACTGTTACCTTCCTACAAGAAATAAAACGATTCTCGAGGACCGAAAATTTGTCTCATGTTTCATAAAAATTTATAAATTTTAAAATTTCAAAAAATCCGTCGAAGGTTTCCAAAGATATGCTTTTTCCATAGGTATTTAGGCAGTCTTGTTGGGCAAGACTGTCTGGGAGGGCCGGAAAGAGATTATTACATAGAACAAATGGCAAAACATTTTCCGTGGAAAAACTGAGAAGGTTATAGTAAGAAAGTAGATTTTTAAGAATAAACCTTTGCTAAATCCCCAAGAGAGACTCCAATCGTTATTTTTTTCTTCTACTTTTTGCCATTTGCATACTGAGAGGGACGGCTTACTTTGATGGGAAAATTAAGGGAATTATTTGAGATGATGGTTGACTATTATTGCCAGTTCACATTGGTGATCACATTTATACATAATCATCTAGGGTACAACGTATAACGATTTTTGATAAGAAAAAACAGGTGTCGTGGTATTTGTCGACAATGTTACACCATACTCTTTTGCTACTGTCACAATACAAGTTTGATCCAATTACTATTGTTCGTTCTCATTCTTCACTTCAGTTCATTTAGCATCTGCCAAAAA
Source organism: Taphrorychus bicolor (assembly GCA_951812265.1). Taxonomy (NCBI): domain Eukaryota; kingdom Metazoa; phylum Arthropoda; class Insecta; order Coleoptera; family Curculionidae; genus Taphrorychus; species Taphrorychus bicolor. Next base: position 11,105,187 of record OX638299.1, on the reverse strand, counting down.
CTAAACACATGACTGAACATTTTTTCTTAGTTGGCCATCGCACGATTGTACTTGCAATTCGATTGCATGCAATTGACGCAGTCAAATCCTTATCGACGATAACTCCCAAATTGTTGATTATTTGGACTCCTTGTAAGGGAGGTTCCGCCAGATCGTAAATCAGGCACACAAGATCTATCCCACTAACATATTATCCAAATCATCGGTGAATATCAAGAAAAGCTCAAATGGTACGTACTGAAGACTGTTGATAGCATATCGAATTTCGCGTGACAGTCGCCCCCCCCCCCCTTTACCTCGCTCAGTAAGGTAACTGGACAACCATCTAAGATGAGGCCCAGAGGCGCGGTATGATTATAGTAGTTTGGATAACAAAAACAAAACCGGGATCCATTCTGTCCAAAACTTTTGAAAAGTTGCAGTAAAGGGTGTCCTCCTGAACACCTACAAGAACCGATGAACTCAAGAACAAGAGCGAAAATCGTTGGGCACTAGATGGAAGTGTACAAGGGTGATCAAAAGCACAGGAATAGTTTACTTCTATCCTTTAAATTTTCCTTTGAGTTATCAAAGATATACACTCGTGAAAAACGTGAAAACTGTGTTAAAGAAATTTAAAGAAATCACGTCAATTGAAGCAAGATCGTCCTACCCTTTACTTCAGGTCATTTCTATTTTTGAAACGTTCCATTAGCTATTCAAATTTGAATTCATGGCTTGAAGCTATCTTTTCACATGCTGTTCTTAACAGTATAACAAATCTATTTATTTTTGCTTTAACGTTCTTGAGTGGTTCTGGGTTGAGTGGTAATCTTTGCCAAAGATCTCATGGTATAAAGGACATGCAATTGAGCTTTTATAAATAGAGCGGACAGAGACATGCGCGTTCTAATTTTTCTATAACACACTCTAATTTAATATCCTAAAAATCCTAGAATAAAATGGCAGAAGAAACCGTGTCTATCGTTCTTAATTTTTGTCAAAGTACCCATGTATAAAATACATATATTTTTGCTTTTATAAATAAAGCGCTCTAGGACATGAGTTTTCTAATTTCCGTATAAAATACCTATAATTTGCTTCTCTCAATAGAGCGACCAAGGACAAGAATTTTTTAATTCCTCTATAACAAGAGGCATGCAAAAGTACTCAAATTTTATAGTTTTAAAATACCAGAAAAAAAATGGCAGAACCGACTGTTTGCATTATTTTTAATCTTTGGATAAGTCCCATGGTACAAAGTAGAAGTAATTGTACTTTTATAAATAGAGCGGTCAGAAACATGGGCGTTCTAATTTTTCTATAGCACACTCCAATTTAATATCCTAAAAATCCTACAATAAAATGGCAGAACAAACTGTTTCTATAGTTCTTATATTTTTGCTTTTATAAATAGAACGATCTAGGACATGAGTTTTTTAATTTCCGTATAAAATACTTATTATTTATTTACTTTTCTCCATAGAGCGAGCAAGAACACGAATTTTTTAATTCCTCTATAACACGAGGCATGCAAAAATACTCAAATTTTAAACTTTTAAAATAACAGAAAAAAATTGCAGAACCAACTGTTTGAATTATTTTTAATCTTTGTTAAAGTCCCATGGTACAAAGTAGTTTGCTTTTATAAATAGAGCGGTCAGAGACATGAGCGTTCTAATGTTTCTGCAGCACACTCAAATTTAATATCCTAAAAATCCTAGAATAAAATGGCAGAACAAACTGTTTCCATAGTTCTTATATTTTTCCTCTTATAAATAGGACGCTCTAGGACATGAGTTTTCTAATTTCCGTATAAAATATTTATTATTTGCTTTTTTCAATAGAGAGACCAAGGACACGAGTTTTTTTAATTCCTCTATAACACGAGGATTGCGAAAATACTCAAATTTTATACCTTTAATATAACAGAAAAAAATGGCAAAATCAACTGTTTGCATTACTTTTAATATTTGTTAAAGTCCCATGGCACAAAGTAGAAGGTATTTGGCTTTTATAAATAAAGCGGTCAGAAACATGAGCGTTCTAATGTTTCTACAATACCCTCCAATTTAATATCCTAAAAATCCTAGAACAAAATGGCAGAACAAACTGTTTCTATAGTTCTCATATTTTTGCTTTTATAAATAGAACGATCTAGGACAGGAGTTTTCTAATTTGCGTATAAAATACTTATCATTTGCTTTTCTCAATAGAGCGACCAAGGACACGAGATTTTAAATTGGGTGCAAAAAAGTTGTGAAATTATTGCTGTCCCGATCCGTCAATCAACCACTCAGTTGAATTCCTGGGACGCAATTTCTGACTTCTTTGTTATATTTTTTAAAATATAATCGTCAAAACTTGTCATCCAGACCTGGTATATAAATCTTGTCACCAAGACGTGATATATTTTAATATAGACCCTTAGTTTATAGATTGGAAAGCCTCGGCGAAGGCAGTAAGCGCCGTACTTTAAATTTCCCGTTAAATTACAATATCAAGAAAGTTTTTAATGATACGTCAGAACAGACTGTTAAAGAGTTTTTTTTTATTCCCCTTAATCTGCCGAAAGTCTGAAGATTTACAATGTTTAATTGTAATGCTAACATCAGACTTCAAAGAGGAATTTATCATCAGACCATAACTTTGTGAAAATCTGCTCGGAATGATCCATTAAAACTTGGCGGAAAAGAATGATTCTCTGTTAAAGCGGAACAATGCCCATTAAAGACTTTTCCATATTATACCCCTTTCCGTCGATACCGAAGGGAATCAGACCACCCCAATAAAAACCCATTCCGGTCTTTTATGCGTGTTTTGCGAAAGCTCTTTGTATTTATCAATCGATCTTTTAATTAAGGTCTCGGATCCTGTTGCCCTAGAAAGAGCTTTAATCCCACCAGCAATGAAAGCACCTTTGTCTGACTCTGTTTTACCCTCGCATTCGGCAAATTCCTACTTCATTACCCGGTGAAAAATGTATTTTTACTATCACGCAACTTCTCATACATTATTCGTGGAGTGTATTTTGCATGTTGGGGGATTTTTGGGCTAATATTTTTATATAGAGTTTCTCCACGATAGAAATTTAAATAATGGAATTGTTTTTTTTTGCTAAATAATTGCGCTAAAAAATGTTTTTCTCGCGGAGAATAAATTCTTGGGGAGTTTGCTAATGACCTGGATAGCTGTTGCATAATGTACCTTTTAGCCGTATATCACGTAGGTAACAATAGCTGAGCAGCATTAATATTTAGATATCTAGGATGCCCTCCTATGGAGTTTAGGTAAAGAACGACGCCGCGTTGTCATTATTTTAGCAACCTCTATAGACGTTGAAGAAAGGATCCCAGAGGTGCAGTAGAGATTGAGATTTATATCTCGAGAACTTGATTTTTTTTGTTCGGAATAAAAACTGGCTTGATTTTGGCAATTATCACTTCATCTTTTATTCTATGTTCTACCTACAGAATGCATCAAATTGAAAGTAGACCATCTTTATCGTGATCTTGTCAAGCTATACGAAATGGGTTGGATTTAGTCAAGTTGCTTAACTTGGAACAAAATTATTTATAAAATCAGATGAAAAAAAAACTTTGTTTTTAGCTGTGTATGTAATGATGTTAATTTATATGTGTGAAACAGACGAAAAGCTTGACGTTTAGTCACTGTCGTTTTCCACCCGATATGTAACTGAGCACTTTCCACCCACTTGGAAAACTTACATTCCTAAGTGTCTTAATCTACTCGACCATAGAGATGAATGCTGATCAGCCCTTACAACTACCCTCCTTCCCTGGACCTCACCATAAAAATTTCTCTGTCACAAACTTCTCTTGCATTCCATTCTTTTCATAATTTTATTTTCCACTTTCTATGCGAACCAGCACTTTTTTTCCTTTTCTGCGCAATATCTTTTCGACTAAGTAGACGTCAGGATTCGCAGTTTTCTGTAACTCTTCAGCATAAAATCAGCCCTTAATAGGTCTTCCTGTCATGTCCTCCAGCAAATACGTGGGTGGGTTGGTAATTTGAACTTTAACTATTTTAAACAGCTCCTTTGTCCATTTAGCTGTGTATCCCTTCTCAAAAATATGTTTTGCCTTACTGATACGAACAATGTCTCCTACATTAAATCGTTGACCTTGGAAAACTTTTATGTTACCATAGGTTTTCATTACACGTTCCTCATTGCTTGAATTCACATCTTTGGGTTTTATTCTAATAATCCTATGTTTGCTGTTGTTATACTCGTCCACTATCTCAGGCAAGACGTCGATCGTCCTAAAGTCGACGTTCTAAGGCTCTCTTTTAGGGTGCGAATTACTGGTTCTACAATTGCAGCTTTTTTAGAGATACACGTACTGTTATGATTGATATTATGGGTTACCATTAATTTTTTAAGAATTTCTTTCCAAGGTTAGTTTGCAAATTTCTAGGGAAATTACTAGAGGAACTTTCAAGAATATCGGCAAACGCTTTTGTTACCTCCTCCCCCATTTTCGTCTTCATTGGTCGACACCAAACAAATTTGGAAAAAACAGTTAATAACTACCAAAATGTACTTATAATTTCGATTAGATCTTGCAAATTGATTTAACTGTCCAAGATCTGCCTGCCATAAATCGTCTAAACCTTTAAGAATAGTACGTCGTCGGAGGAAATTTATTCGCACGGGTCGATGTAACTTTCTCACTAATTGAACTTTTTCTTTAGTTGTAATTAGCGTCCTTAAGTTATAAGTTGTTGGTGAAGTTAGCGGGATTAGGACAAATAATGCACCTCTTCTTTATTTGAAAATGGCCGACGTTTCGACTATTTATTTAGTCTTCATCAGGGCTATTCTCACTTAGAGAGGGTAGTCAGTTAAAGTACGATTTAAGATAGTTACGGTAGCAAACTCCATTCGATTGTTCGGTGACCCTGGTATCCTAGGCTCGACAAAACACACATCCGCTGCCCAAGGTACAAAATTTGCGATTGAACGCAAATAGATTCGACGCAAATAGACGCAATTAGATTCGCAAATTTTGTACCTTGGGCAGCGGATGTGTGTTTTGTCGAGCCTAGGATACCAGGATCACCGAACAATCGAATGGAGTTTGCTACCGTAACTATCTTAAATCGTACTTTAACTGACTACCCTCTCTAAGTGACAATAGCCCTGACGAAGACTAAATAAATAGTCGAAACGTCGGCCATTTTCAAATAAAGAAGAGGTGCATTATTTGTCCTAATCCCGCTAACTTCACCAACAACTTTTTCTTTAAAATGATTCATCTTTGCGATCTATTATCTTCTGTTTCCAGCTCTCTCTCCACCGACAAGAGACGTTGGTCAATGCCGACCAAAATAGCATGTAACGTCTTAAATACCCTATTAAGTTATTTTCCAAATATACCAATTTCACGATCTACATACTCCTTATTGGCTGCATCGGTATCACTGCCAGGAAAACCAACGTTCAATTGCTTACGATTTTTTAAGTCGTAAATAGGAATGAATAACTGTGAACTAGATTCACTGACTGATCTCGAAAAGTGCCCGAATATATTGAGCGGGATAGTCTTATCAGTTAGAAGGTCAATAGATAACTCAAACAAATTTTCAATCAAAATTTATTCTTTTCATATCTCTACACAGTTCATATATCAAAATATCTCGCTTCATTTTTTTAATAGATTTTAAAAACATGTAATTTTTGTTGATAAGTAATACAGATGAAGTCTTCATCGAAGTCCTCATCAATGTTTTCATTCTACCAATAATTCAATGTTTGTGGTGCGGCCTACAGCTTCCCGGCTTTGCAGAAAATATTTAACAACCCTTTCATTAATCTTTTGATTAATGTCTGCCATACGTTCTGGGGTAAACTTGACTGTAAATCTTTGTGGCAAAATAGTCTTGCACTCGCTCAATTCGACGACAATTTTAGAACCAAACTGCGTTTCTATAGTGCCAATAGACAAAATTTCAAATTTTTGCCCGACCGGCAGCGACCGCACGTTTTCAAACTGTTTCACGTAAAGCTCTTTGTTCAAATCAATAATGAAGAATGAAGACATCTTTGCGACTATGAATTTACAGCTCGTCTACTACTTATATATAGCACTTGAGGTGGGGGATGAGCTAGCTCTCCAGGTTAAGACTGTGACGTATTTTAAAAAAGGTAAAAGTTAACAAAGTCACATACTATGCGAACGGCAGCTTTGGGTAGGTGGAGAGCTAGGTCATGGTTCAAAATGACATAAAAAGGGTTGAAGCTTAGTAGAGCTAGATAAGCTAGATCTGTTAATTGGGCGCCACTCAATTTAAGTTACAGATATAGCTATAATATTAAAATTGAGAAAATTATCATAGCAATTAATTGATGTTCATATTGTTTAGGTGATCAAACCAAAGTAAAACCAACACGAATTATTAAAATTAGGCACATTTTTTACTATGGTGTTAGTTCTTACCTAAGATTAGTGCAGGTACACTTGGTTTTTAAATCTACTCCTACCAGTTGAAATACTTGGCCAGTTTGTAGGGCTTTCTTGCTAGTTGAGGTAGAGGATCAGTGTATCATGTGTGGTGATGCTGGACGGTTTAAGACCTAAGAGCCATCACCGTCACTCACACACACCACACACAAAAAAAGGGAGGTATTGAGTCTTATTACTCAAACATTGGACTACTCAAACATTGGACCCCAAATGGTGAGAATATTTTACAATGGCCACATGGCTAGGCTGTAGCCGTTTAGGGACAGGCTGACATCCGATGTGCCCTGGACAGTGGTCAAGATGGAAAAGGGCCTATCTAACGTTTTTACCTTTACCACCTGGGCTCAGAATTGGTAAAAAAAACGGAAATTAAAGTGTCAAAAGGGGGAAATAAAAATAAGGAGAAAATGAACCGCGAAATATGAAAATTTTGCCATTGTTGCTACATAAAAGGTAAATTTAGGGAAAGTATTAGAAGAGCACATGAAGAAAATAAGGGAATCTAAGTAAAAATATTGGTGAAATTTGGCAGTGCTGTACAAACAGCAAAATAATTAATCAACCCATTGACATATGTCAATGTCCATAAGAAGTCAACTCTCAAAGGATTTCTAACCATAGAACTTGAAGTAGAAGGATTGCATAAAAACGATAATCAAGGTGAACAAACATGGCGGCCAAGGTAGTCATATTTCTTTGGAAATAAAATGGTATTTTACAGGTTATTTATGAAAGTCTGAAAGGAAAGCCAGTAGGTTTTCTTTCTGAAAAAGAAAACGCTACAAGACGCCAGCGCATAGACGCCCAAGGTTACGCGCATCTGTTGTCAGACGACGGTGACGCTCAAGGTCACCTCCAGCGTGGACCCGTCAAGGTCAAGTGACGCTTGTTGCGATTCTCGAGATCAGCCAAAGAGCTCGTCCGGGCTAAGGTGGAATAAAATCACAAGGGCATTGCTTTGCAACCCACACTTGAAATGGGGGATGATTTAGCTTTTATGGTCAAGGCGCCAGGGAGGCGCTCATGGTTACCCATGTCGCTGGCCGTGACGTTCGAAGTCACCTCCAGCGTGGACCCGTCAAGGTCAAGTTGTTGCGATTCTCGAGGTCACCCCCAAGCGCTCGTCATGGCTAAGGTGGAAGAAAGTCCTTGGTTTGTTCTGATATCCGCTTTGCTTAACTATTGTGCATAGAGAGCATTTCGTAGATCCAGTTTCACGTTCAGTGTGAGTGATGCATCATTCTTATTACAAACTCTTTATTTTAACAAGTTTGCTGTTTGTTTATATTATTATTTCCTTTAAATCATACTGCTCTACATTTAGCTTCTTTCTTTCACACGTCAATCTTGAATTCTCATTCACTAATCTTTCCAGAAATTTTTCAAACTCCCTGGTTTCCTAGCATGCTGTTACTGTACCCACTTATCAATTTCGATATTTTTTTGACCATAAAAGCTGAGCCCTTTGAGAGTTACCACCCTCAATGTCAAAACCTTTTGTTTCCACTCGAAGTGACTTTCATAGGTCTTTATAAACAGTAAATACGATTGCTTTAACGAGAAATGCTTACGCTCGAAAGATCTTTAAATTACCCAAAACCTCTTAGAACGTCTAAAATATCGAAGCCCGCGTGATTAGGTGTCATTAATATAGAGGTTTCACGACGGTCTGTTTTAAGTTCAGTTTACTAGACCTATAATCCATGTTAATAACTTAGCTATTAGCGTTGAGATATTTGGTACAAATCTAATTACGCTAATGTCCCCGCTAAAGATACGCCTAATTAGGAAAGACCTCGAAGAGAGCTTAATGGGTCCCCACGCAACGCACTGTAGCGGCGTGAAATGTATTAATTAACCAGAATTAAATGCAATCTAGATAGAATTTCGCGGAGCTTAATCTTCTTTATCTCGTGTAATTTCGTTGGCCATATTTTCATTACTTTAAGTGCTATTTTTTGGCCTAAAAAGCTAACCTGAAGTGAGCAGCGATATGTACTGGCATAGAGGGTTTTTGTCACCGAAGTAAAAGGAAAAAACTTACACATGGGGCTTGTTTTCAAAACTGTAAGATCACCACTTTCTGTTGAGAGACTATCTTTGTTTTGGGTGATCATTTTATTCATAGGTGTAAATGAAAGTTAAAAACGAATTTTTCAAAGATATGGAGTAGAGCTTTCATATGAAGTTGCGTTTAACCAATAATTTTCATCCTTTGCCATAATTGAAGAAGAAACTTATATTTCTTTATAATATTGCAATGTATTTGCTTTTTAATTCAGATGGCGATCCAAGACAAGACTTCTACATCGTTAGAGATATCGGCAATATTCTTCTGGCCCACAAGCTTGACCACGAGCTTCAGCACGAATATACTTTGAACATCAGCGTGACTGACACGGTCCACACCGTCTACACTCAGCTAAACGTTCTGGTTATTGATATAAACGACCATAGGTAAGTTGAAAGCTATGTCTCCGTCTCCATCAAATCCTTTAAAGCGATTATTCCGGTTCGGGTGCGTAAAACCTTTACTTTGATTTTCAGGCCGGAGTTTACCGAAAGTGTATATAAAAAGGAAATCTCCGAAGCTGTACCAGTTGATACGGAAGTTATTACGCTCCAGGCCACGGACCGAGACGAAAAGGATAAATTGATTTTCAGCTTTTATTCCGCAGAAAACGTTCTTTCTCTTAGAAGTTTTAAACTGGATTCTATTACCGGTGAGTATAATCTGAACTAGTTTTTGCCAAAGTGTCGAGTTTCGATTGAATTAAACGAGATGGACTAAGTTTAATGAGTAGGTTCTATTTTTAATCGAGGTTGAAGAGTTAAGTTTTAATTAATTTTGAAAAGATCTTTCTTGTAGTCATAATTAGTATAATCTGTAGTTGCACATCAGCGTGTAGTTGCACAGCAACTCCAGATATTTTAATATTTCCTTACTGGTCACAATAAACATACATTTTTCTCGTTAAGAAGAAATATACTCGGTAATAAACCTTGAGCAAAATCTTGACATTTTGGTCGACAGTGTACAAAGAGTGGCGACATTGTGGTACACGTAGGCTGCAAGTGACAAGTTTTTATTGCATTGCATTTTCTAGGGGTTTATATCGATATACGACCCACAGAATTTCTAGGATTTTTTCTTTTTAATTATTATCTTGGAGTGTACCAAACACGATAAAATAATCGCTGAATGCTCCATATAAAGGATGTCCTTTACAGCCCTGACGGGCTGCTACGGTTTCTCGAAATCATTCAACCGAATCTGTATTACGGTTCAGCTGAACTAACCAAACAGATAATTGAACAGAACTAACCTTTTTTTTACGAGTTGAATCTTCAGAAAACTGCGAGCCTGGTCTTCTTGCGGCTGGGTTTGTGTAAGATTCGCATCTTCCACGTACTAAACAGAGTTTAGATTTTTCTTCTCCGACTCCCTGACTAACCATGAAGGATATTATGCCTCAATTTTCTCTATTTACAATTTATTTACAATTTTTAATGTGTCATAGCTCCTTCCTTTCGTCTTTCCTTGCTATGTGCGATATCTATTATGTACTTCTCGCATAATTTCCATTTTTGGCTTGGTTCCATCATTAATTTTATGATATTTCTTGGGTTGATGTTTTGTCCAAGTTCAATCGCTAAATCATTTGTTTGTGTATGGCATTTATAATCATTACAACGCTACAGTCGTTGCAATTTTGTGTTGTTTCTGTTGTTTTCTATTTCTGTTTGTATAGTATTTAAATCTTCCATGTTCAATGAGGGCATAGTTTATCAGTTTCTTGATTCACTTTTCCTTTCAATTTTCTGTTTGACATCTGTGTTGCCATTTCTGTAGAGTTCCTTCTCTGATTTCTTCCTGTCTTTGTTGGTTAATACTATGCCTTTTTTCTACCCCGGCTATTGCATGGATACTGCAACTGTTTTATAGGCACATATTAGTACTCGTAGTAACCCTCTTCTTTGCACCGATTTCAGTATTTGATATTTCTTTACAGTTACTATTTCTCCCCATATGGGTGCTTCGTATAATAAATACTTATTTACTGTATAAGGGTATTAACAAAAAATTCATTCACATAAAAAAGTACACTCGAAGCGCATCTTAGAGTTAGATTTTTGCGAGAGGATTTAAGGCCGTTAATCCCCGAATTTTTAATTCAACGTTTTACCCACGACCACGGCGAAAATCAATCATTTAGGAGTGGGGGAGCAGGTGAAAATACCTGGTTTTGAAAAAAGTCACGTACAAATTTATTTTTACAACAATGATATTGAGCTGAAAAGTAGAAAGTTTGGAAATCGTTTCCATAACAATCTAATTCACTGGTGTGTTAGAAGACATTTAATCCACTAGTGTGTTAGAAGGCCTTTAATCCACGCCAGACGTACTAAACCTTGATAATATATCGGTCGTGGATAATAGTATATACTAAGGTTGTGAGGTACATTATTATGACCCGAACATCAAGTTTAATCTAAGACACGGATCTAAGACGTGAGGGTCATAAGTAGTTGACAACCGCGGTGTATATACGATTTTTTCCACTACTAGACTCGATAAATCTACAACAGAAAATTGCCTAAATTAGTAGGATAGCGCTTCGCATATTTTACTACTAAGAACAGGCGCGTCTTCAATCCATATGGAGGCTTCGTTATGACGATATCACGGCGCCTAATACGCCTGACAACTGAGAGCTTTATCTCCCTAGGGAGATAATCGGCCATGACGTTATCATTATAGACCTTTACGTTCAATTGTTTTATAAGCAAAACGAGAAAACCTACTTTAGTCATTCTGTTGGCCTTTAACGGTCTACTATTATTTATTGTATTACCCCGTATAGTATTTATCTTTTTTGCGTTTTGGGTCCCTCTAAATTTGTCATAAGCCTTTAATTCGCTCCCAGCCGTTTCAAGCATTTATGTATGGTATTGTTCATTAAAAACGACATCTAGAAGTCTATGAATTTAAACAGAAAAGGATAACGTAACAAAGTAAAAGGACTTTTGTTCCTTTATCTTTTTTCTTTTGACAATTCACAGCCAGCTGGATGATTTTCAACTAAACATTCCCTACAGTCTACTTTGCGTGTTTTTGGAAGTGCGTGTTTTCCCCAAACATTCCTCCCAGGTACTTTACTGCTTTTATAGGTATAATATCCGCGTCTTCAGCCATGAAAAACTCGTTTCCGCGTTCTCTTTTGCCTTTTAAAATTACTGCTTCAGTCTTTTCCCGGTGTGAGTTTTAACACTCTGGTGCTAAGCCAGTTTTGTATGTTACCAATTACATAATTTACCTGATCCATTAATTCGAGGTGGTAAACTAACCAAAGCCATGTTATCAGCGTATTCGACTACCAGGACGTTTTCCCAGGTAATCTCATGGAAGATGTTATTGTATATTCCACAAATGGGGGCCTAGATGTGATCCTTGCGGTATACTCGCGCTCATATCAAATTTGTAGCTTTTGATAGCAATTAAGCTTGTTCTGGTTTTTAAAGTAGTCGATAATCAGGTTGGTTAGGTAAGTTGGTACTCCTCGTTTCGTTAACTCTGTTATTGCGTACGTTCCGCCGACGGCAGCAGCTTAGAAGTTTAGTCAGCGAACGCTGAAAATCGGCACCTGATTGGCCAATTTTAGGGTTCGCTGACTAAACTTCTCAGCTGCTGCCGTCGGCGGAACGTACGCATTATTTCAGTCCGCTACTAAAAGTGTTTCTTACGTCTGGTGGAATACTTAGAGTACACCTTTGGTTTTTTACTACCTGGAGCCTTTCCATTATCTTTTTCATGGCGTCTATTGTAGAGTGTATTTGTGAGACCAAACTGCTGCTCTGATAGCGGCTTATGGTCCCTGATTTTAGTTTCCAGTCTTTACGTGATAAGGCATAAAGGTGTCATGGGTTTTTTATTGGTTTTGCAGGTTTGGCTATCAATACTAAGTTGGCGTCTCTTCAGCCTTTTAGGAACGTTTGCTCTTGTAGCAAGTTGTTTAAGGCTGTTGGAATAAAATCAGGTCATCTAGCCTTTTTCTTTTTTAGTTAGTTTGCATCTATAAAGCCCACTTTCTGTAAAATCAGATGTATTGCTGGATATGTTTTGTCTGTGATGGTATTTCGTCTCATAAGGAATAACAGGTTGACTGCTTCTTTTTTCTGTTCTAGAGTCATATCAAATGTTTCAAAGCATTATGAAATATTTTGTAGCTCATAACCCCGTATGTCTTCCTCCAATAGGTTATAGAGTTCCTTCCATTTTTCTCTCTTAGCCTTGTTTATCTCTATATTTAGCCACTTACTCTTGATTTTGCAAAATTTCCACTTGCAATTTACAATTGTTATTTCGGACCTGGATTAACCTGACTTGAACTAACCTAAACTAACCTGAAGTGACCTAATATGAATTGAACTAACCCGAAAAAATTATTTAGGTTTAAAATCAGTAGGATTTAGACCAAACCAGATCTGACCCGGCCTGACCTAACCCGACCAAAACTAACATAAATAGAGAACTGAACTGACGTGACTTGAACTGACATAACATGAGCTATGTGCAATAATCAACAGGACCTGTAGCGACCCTAGGGGACTTCTACAAGGCAATAACCCGTCTTTTGTATACAATTATTTGAGAAATAGCTTAAATTCATAGTTGTTTTATTTTTGTTTGTTTGCTATTAAATATGAATTATCCAGCGATGTTTTCTCTTTGATCATGTTTAGAAGACCTCCAGGTTAGTTCAGGTTAGTTATTAAACTAAATATAAAAATATATTCCTAAAAAAAAGCTAGAAGTTGTATGGGTCGATATACAGCCTTTTCTAGTTTTGTTAGTTCTAGTCGTTTTTAACTTTAAAATTGTTAAGGATTAATCAATATTCAGTATGTGGATTATTTTCAACTAAATATACTTTTTGCAAATTGCCTTTATTGTTGCCCCTATTTTCTTTAGGAGCACATTTTTTGTACCAAAATAAGTTTTAAGAAATGTTTTGAATTTTTTTTAGCCCCACGATTTTTTAGTACTTTTAATCACTTTTTGTCTCACAAACAATTTAAATTTAAATTTAAACCGTTTTCTAGTTGGGCACGAAAATAATTCAATCTTGCATTTTTTTGTTAAGCTAACCGTTTGAAAAAAAAATGTTATTATTTGTCTTGCTAAATCTAGAAATGATTATTGACGGAAACATTAGAAATGGAAGAGTAACCCTAGAATGTCGTAATGAGGCGGAAGTGACAATTATAAATTAAATATGTAATACAGTTTACAAAAAATGGTGTACCCAAAGGAAAAAGAGGTGTTCCTAAGTGACTCAGTATAAAAAAAAGCATATATTTGGCAAAATAATTTAACAGAGCAGGGGCCAAGGGTTACTACATTGCGTTGATGGAGGTTTATATGAAAACATTTTATGATCTTACATACAGGCAGTTTAGGTGAGCCTATACAGTGACAAGTAAAATCTCTCGAGAGTGACAATCTCTCGAAATAACATTAGTTTGTCATATAACTTTTTTCCTAAAGTCATATCTAAGGGAGATTTTCGGCTTAGCATTGTAATTTGTATTTATTCCATTGTCAAGCGTATCGAAAGGTTATAGATGCCTTTAATAGAGCGTAATTTTAGAGTCTTACAATTCAATTCGATTTCATTAGGGAGACCTAACAAAGGCTCACTCGGCTCAATACCAATTTTATAGGCACTAACGTTGACGTTATCACCCTTCCTCGAGATAAATATTTGCCCGGAGTTATTCTATAGGTCTATTATTACACCATAATGCTCTAAGTATTTAGTTGCATGCGGTTCGCAGGTGGAGCATAAATAAAACACCTCCTTGTCTCCTTTTGTAGGAGGGCCATCGTTTCGGCTCTTTATTTAGTCTTTTTCAAAACTACTAACAAAAGCCGACATTCTTTATAATGGCACAAAGCAGCTGTAATTATAGCTTTAATATACACCATAATTAGAAGATCTGTTGAACGACTGTGATATAGAATTTCTCGAGTTCTTTATAAAACAATTAAAAATGAGGAATCAATAATAAGAAGTTATGGCCGATTATTTACTTATGGCCGTTCACATCAAGCAATTTTTAAGTACACTTAGTTAAGGCTTCCATTGCTATAGCTATGGCTTAAGGGCCCTTAACTTTGAGTTTACTTAATATTTGCTTGGTGGAAATGGCCAAAAGTGACTTAGACTCCGTGATGTCTTTATACTGGCGGTTTTGTTTATCGGTTATTAAGGAAACGAAACCTCGATATGGATTGAGGGCACGTTTTGTTACAACCTTGGTACATAACATAGTATTATAGCCCAGTGATTATGGTCATCTATGTCGGATATATAAAACGTACATCTTACCTCTGTTAATTATACCCTCAAATCAGTAAAGCTGTCTTCCTCATCCTCGGGGTAAAAAGTGTATGAGAAGAAACAGAAAACTATTACAGAGAAAATCACAAAATTTATATACGTCTCTGCATATTTCTTTCTAGGAGTAATAACTGTTAGCAGCCCTTTAGACCGGGAAACCCTCAGCGAACATATTCTAACAGTTATGGTGCGGGACGCAGGAACTCCGGCTAAGAAAAATCTGGCTAGGGTACAGGTCACTGTCCACGATCACAACGATCACGCACCACACTTTTCAGACAAGATCTTAGTAAGTATTTACTTAAATTTGCTCTTAAACACGACTATAGTAGACACAGTAATAAGAACTGACTTCTGTGTGCAAAAACCAGGTTTTAGTAAATTAGAAAGTATATTTTTGTGTTTATTGTTTATTTGCCATCGTTTATTTATCCTTATAATGGCCTCCCAGATCTCGAGACATGAATCCGATTGAACAAGTCTGCAGTTGTATAAAGTAAGAGTTTTCCTGAAGAGAATGTCAGCCAGAAACTATGGGTGATCCCCAGGGGGTAATTTTGGAGCTCTGGGATTCAGTTTCTATAGCTGCGAAAGTACTGAATGAGAATTATTAGAGGAGCGGCAAGAAGGCCGTCACCATATATTTTTTTTCTTTTAAGAAGAGATATATTAATAAGGTGCACAGAGTAGCCACATTGTAACACTTGTAGACAGCCTCCAGCTGCTCTAAATCTGACCACTTTAACGTTGCGAATCCCCTCTTGAAATCGACAGCTGTAAGGAGCGATTCCGTTAGTCCATGGTTAAAATAAATGCCCCTTCGATCTAGCAGCTTTTCCAAGCTTTTTAATAGAAATAAAATCAGCATGAGAAAATACGTTGGTTCGTACATAGCAACAAATATCAAATCCAGCCTGCTGAATGGCAATAATGCGTGACTTGTGATCCCTTTTTTTAAATTAGGATTCAGCAAGATGTAAAGAGCCTCCCATTCGAATGTCGTTAAAGCTGAAATACGAAAATCTTATTCGACTAGAGCAGAAGCCAATATGAAAGCTTAGAGCAAAAGAAGGAACTTTAAAAATATATTTTACTAATAAAAATTAATTTAATAAAAAAATATATATAATTTGGTGTGGGGTGGCAATTTTAAGTTCATACAAATAAAAACGTTAATGTGATGAATTTAATTTGTTTCGTTTATATTAACTCTGTTTACTGGAATTTCTAATTAAAATGAAAAGGGAAATTAATTAAAAATTTCTCATCAAGGTCGGAAAAGTATTCGAGACGGCTGCAGTGGGAAGCGTCGTTTTGAGAGCGTTGGCGATTGATCACGATAAAGGCGAAAACGCAAGAATCAGCTACTCCATAATCTCTGGGAATTTGGGGAACACGTTCAACATAGATTCAGACCTTGGTAAGCGTTTTTGATCGTATTGTAATATAACTGCAGATACTGCATTATTCTTTCACCTGTACAATAGATTTTTTATAACCAACTTAAGATTTAGGTTAAACCGCTACGTCTTTTACATAAATGCAGATGTATGATAAAATAACACATCCTTATTGGGTATGACACATATATTTCGTTCACGTTAATTATTTGACTTTCAGTGTTACAGTTTTACGCTTAAAAGTTGAATTATGCTGTTCTGGTAACTGTGCTAATGGTGCCCCAAGCCGACTTTTAGAAAAAAGCTAAGACCCTAAGGGAAATCTAAAAAATAGAAGTTGTAGGGCTTTGCCTATTACTTGCAATATTTGAACTTAGCGCAACCAAAGATCTATTATTGTAAATTTAGCACGAATTATAACTTGAAATTACATCTGGTTCTTATTTGGTTTAAGACCCATGTTTTGCTGAAACAAGTTATTAGATATCAGATATGAATACTTTAGTTAAGGGTAATACATCTTCTTTTACAATGACACTTACTTACTACGTACCGGATATTAGCAGGCAATAATGTTATGATTACATTGCCAGTGCAGTCATGTAAGAAAATTACACAAACTGTTGTAAATCGTAACCTACAGACCCATATTCCTCTCATTATTACACCGAAACCAAACCATTTCGCTTCTTCATTGTTCAGTAAATTGATTAGTGTTGCGAGATTTATAAACCCGGATTAAAATTTTACAATCAGCAGACGCATTATATAGCAACAGATGTATTATTTCTC
Source organism: Taphrorychus bicolor (assembly GCA_951812265.1). NCBI lineage: Eukaryota > Metazoa > Arthropoda > Insecta > Coleoptera > Curculionidae > Taphrorychus > Taphrorychus bicolor. The sequence goes on along the minus strand of OX638299.1, from coordinate 11,088,120 downwards.
TAATTACTCGTATTTCTTTTATTTCCTGACAAACAAATAAATAGCTATAATGGAAAACACTTACGGAAATAATTAAAGCCTCATCGATTTATTTTATAAAAGCTCTACCCTCACCGAGTTTTAGCGGTATGATTAAAGAGTTTTAAGATGTTTAATATACAATTTGTTTTTATCGAATTTGTTCGAAGTCCATTTGAGGATACGCCAAAATGATGCATGCAATCATGAAATAAATATTTTATTATTGTTTATTTTTATTTAATCAAGTTCGACCAAATTTTTTAATGTTGGCCAATATCTTCGTACGAAATAAATTCTTATTTTTCGACTTTTAATATACACTTTATTCGAGTTTTCAATGCAATGCTTTTTTTCACAGTTAGTGCTCTAATTTAATTGAGGTATCTTGTAGAAACACATGACTTACGACAAAAGCATTTCTAATGTTCTGTTGTACAACTATACTTTACCTACGAATCTGGTTAATTAATATCTCCCCGACGTTGTGCAGACACTTTTTCTTTAACGTTCAATCGAAATACGCTTTTTTTATGAAAAAAACTTGTTTCCTTTGCTTCCGACCTTTCGACAATTTATTTTGGTCTCCAGAGTGCTAATATTTTCTTTTCTCAAATGTCACGCTCGATCGGATTTAGGGGTTTGATGCAGGTACAAATTACCGGGACCACACGTACGCCTCCTCACAATAGGGTTGATTTTAATTCGTCCGGACGTTTTTGTGTCTGCTCCGTTTATGTTTTGTGAAAACCTTTAAACCATTCAAGGAAAACTATCAACTTAGAACAGGCTCTGGTTTCTTTTAAATCCTATTACTTTTCGCTTGAGGAAAGAAAATATTAGCGACCTGAAGTAGACAAAGTTATCTAAAGTTCTCAAATTGTCAAATCCAACTTAAACAGACATACTTCAGAATTATCATAAATGCAGTACAAAATCTAACAAGAAAAATCCAAAATACAAAACTCGTGCCCTTCATCAGTTTAAACTATGTAACGTGTCCCATGAGTTAGATAAAAGTTATAATTCTTTTCGCCCGAAAAAGTAGCCGTTTAATGGATTAGAGATGCGACTAAACATGTTTAACTGCTCTTGGGACGACAAAACAATTAGCCACGGGGGCAATATTTTAAAAGACGCGCATCACGACCATGAATAAATCATGACGCACGGCCGTACGCGGCCCCACGCTACATCTGTTCTCGCATTAAGGACAAGGTCCTAATGGGGCACACGAGGCATTGCCCTAAAATGCTTCCTCATTAAGGTTTAACGAATTCAAAATGTTAAGTAGTCTGGAAAGAAAAAGAGCAAAACATATTTGGAATTAATGTGTTCTTAGGTTTTACTTTGCCTTTTTTGCTTTTGAGGCCTTGATGAATTATTAAGCTCAGACCTCATGAAAAATTAAAAATTAAGAATTAAAAAGAATTATTAAAATCTGTGCCTGAAATCTAATATTTTAATAATTATATTGGTTGTTCAGCGAAGAAATTACTAAAAAATTTACAGATTTCCAACGCCTACTTGATGTCATTGATAAGTTAACATATAAATTATTAATGAAACAAACTATAGTCAACTAGTAAGATCAGTTGCATTTTTTCTTATTTGGTAACAAGACTACAGGGAAATAATACACAAACTTAGATGTCAAGTTTTATTTAAAGGTACAATTAGTATAGCCAGAGAACTGGATATTACTAGCGCCTCCGAGTACACTCTGCTCATCCGAGCTACAGACCACGGACGTAATCCTTTATGGGCTACGGTACCCGCCCATATTTCATTAACCATGGCCGATAATGCTCCCCCCAAGTAGGTCATCAGAAATACTTGTCACTCTCCAAGTTGGTGCTACAGATTTTTGCTTAAATATAGGTTTGCCAATAAAGAAATTGCTGCCGAGATCTACGAAGACCAACCGCTGGGCAGTTACGTGGCTCATATTAACGTAAGAAGCACCTCTTCGCTTCAGTTCGAGATATTGAGGGGAAACACGGACGACAGCTTCTTAATAAGTCCGAGCACGGGAGTGATTACCACACGGAAGTATTTGGACTACGAGACCAACAAGCTTTTTAATCTATCTGTGATAGCCATCAATATGGTGAGTAAAATTGCCATATTTCCAGCAGAAATTGCGAGATTTCTGCTATTTTATTGTTGCATTTATAGCTAGTTTCATGAAACAATTTTTGTATGAACGTTTACGTAAGACGATAGCTTTATAATTTAATTTTTTTTTATGTGTCTGTTGTGTATATGGATAGCGTGTCTCGAATCAACATGTTTAACTCTCGATGACGACACAGTCCTTGAGTAGTCTCTGTGGTTTTAGCTCCTCCTAGTAAAGCTCATCTGACTGCACGTTTTTCGGAAACGTAAACATCAACCTTAAGCGGTTAGAATGAAAAAAAGTGTATGGGCTTTGGAAGTTTCTTTATTTCGAGGCACATTGCTTGGATCATCTCTTCCCCTTCCCCCAGTTTATGACCGGCTGGACCTGAAACTGAGAAATTCCAGTGGTTACAAAATCATGCCATTCAAAAAATTACAGTCAAAACATGTTTTTTCCAGGTTAAGCGTAATCAGCGCGGTAGAGTGTAACGTGAATACGTTTTTTTTTTAGGCTTTTTTTGCTCTTTCCATAAGAAATCTAATAAATGGGGGAGAGCATTTCATTTCTTATTTAGCTTTGACACTGTGTTTTTCATCCTCGTGTTGACACTGTGTTTTGTGTGACAGGGGATCTCTGCTGTCTTTGGCCGATCTCAAGCTCTGTTGTATTATACGAGTGGGCTTAAAGTGCTTTTCCAGTAGCCTGCCGATACTGTCCATTACTTTGCGGATATGTGTTAGATTAGTCCATTCGCGCTTTTCTTCTCTTCCCGTTGTTCCTTCCTGGCGCTCTACATTCCTTGGACGGACGGCCCTATCGAACTCGCGCTTGTTGTATTCATACCAACCAAAGGGTCTCCCCAGATGCTTCATTTCCCGTTCCAATTCAGCTGGCTCACAAATTCTCTGGGCTCTCACAGAGAGTCTTTATGACTACCCTTTTCTGTCTGGGATCATGATTTGATCCTTAATTGAGGAATCGGTCAGTATGTGATCAATTCATATTTAGCAAACCACTGATGGTACATGGTTCTGTAGTGGCTAAAAGCATCGTAAATTTAGGGGGTTAGGGTGTAAATTTAGGGGAGTGGCGGTATCATAAACTACTATACAAGTACCTGTGATAGTAGTTGTCATATAATATGTTGGTAACCGTATGAGATAGAGAAAAACAGATAAAACACTGATGAACAGAAAAAGAGAGCACATGTCTTTTCGGGACAGATCTACTTGATAATTAAATAAATGCAATTTTTTTTTGAGCTCAAAGCAAAAGTTTTATTTGGGCCATTTTCGATAAACCCTCGTATTATGCTAATTATAGGGGGTGTCCCAAAATTAGAATGCATAATTTTAACTTATCCCCTCAGTGGCTGTGTTGTGATGTATTCCTCGTTTCGGAGATACCAAACAGGTTTTAACACAATAAGACATCAATAACATAACAAGACATCTTGAATAACTTTCCAATCACCTGGTTCTGATGATAAATGTTTCTCAATTGAGGGACTTATCTAGTTTCACACCTAAAAATAGTCCTCTGTTTTGCCGAGGCACACGGCTGTCTCAATGTGTTTTATTCTTGAACATAGGGGTCAACTTTTAAAAATATAGATGCCTGTCAGCTCAGAGTTATTCCCTTATGGTAAAACCACAACACTAAATATAAATGAAAATGGCGCAGCAATGTCAATTTCCAATTTTCCTATAAAACGAAAAGATAATGATTGCAAACCTCTATATTACTTTTTCAGGCCTCTGTATCAGCGACATGCAATGTAATAATACATATCCTCGACAAGAACGACAACCCGCCCGAGTTCTTGCAATTCCAGTACTATGGCGTCGTTAGCGAGTCCGCTCCTGTTCAATCGTTAGTACTGACAAACACCAGTGAACCGCTGGTGATAAAGGCCTTTGATGCGGATAGCGAGCGGAACGCTTTGCTCCACTTTGATATAGTTGAAGCTTTGCCTAGGAGATATTTTCAAATCGATTCGACAACTGGAGCGATCCGTACTCAAAAACTGTTGGATTATGAGACGATACAGTTCTTCAGTTTTCACGTTCAGGTAAATGTTGGAGCGGTGAAGGAACTTTAACAGCTTTACCAAATCCGCCATTTGCAGCATTTCCTCTTAAAGTTTCTTGTTTTGCGTTCTTTCTATTTAAGCTGAGGACTCAATGGCGGGTGTAGGATAACTGAAAAGTCCTTAGCTTAACTTTAAGGTGAAGTGGTGCAAATTCCGATTAGAGCTTCATCTTTTGTTTTTAGGTATCAGATTTAGGAAAACCCAAACTTTTTTCTGACGCTACTGCTAAAGTTGACGTTAGAGTCACCGACATAAACGACTGTCCGCCGGTCTTTATGAACTCCGTTTACAATGTTACTATTTTGCTCCCGTCTTTCAAGGACATAGCAGTTATTCAGATTAACGCCACCGATCCTGATACTGTAGGCAGCGATTCCTTAAGATACGACATTATCGAAGGAGACGCCTTAGGTAACTAAATAAGGTATATTTTTGTAAACCTTGTTGTTACCACTTATTTTAGGAGCGTTCACCATTGACTCCTTCGATGGCACAATTAAGTTAATTGATCCCGACCACCTGGAACCTTTGTCCTCTTACAAACTACACGTGAGAGTGTCTGATGGAAAGTTTTCCACCGTCGCCAAGGTTTACATCAGAGTAGATGAATCTGATAATAGTGGCCTGGTTTTCCAGCGTTCTTTATACGAAGGAACTGTTCTGGAAAATTCAACTAAAATCACAACGGTTTGCGTGGTTAATGTGCTCGGCAGCGCGTTGAACGAACATGTCGAGTTTAGGATTTTGAATCCGACGAATATGTTCACGATTGGACCGACTTCTGGTAAGTTAATATTTCCTCATTAAAATCATATCTTGTTTGTGTGAATTAACAATTTGCTTAAAATCTGTTCTAGGTGTGGTCCGCACGACTGGTTCCAAGTTCGATCGTGAGGAAAAGGACAAATACGAGTTGATTGTGGAGGCAAAAAGCAACGTTCCTTACAGAGAAAAACCTCGTGTTGCCAATGTGATTATTAATGTAACGGTCCTCGATATTAACGACAATTGTCCGATGTTTGTTAACTTACCCTACTATGCTGTGGTGTCCGTTGAAGACGAAAAGGGTTCGGTAAGTCAAATACATCTGTTCTTTATCTGTATATCTGTTCAACTTTTGACGTAAATATCCTCCAGGTAAAATAATTACCATGCATTTTTAGCAAAAATTATATCTTTTGAATGATATATAAAAAATATGATTCTTGCAAAACAAAAATTCTTATTTTTTTGGAGAGTTGGTTTGCTTAGACCTATTATGCGTATATCGTTAGAATCAGGAAAAAATGTTTTTAAGAACAATAAAGGGCATTAAAAACAGCTGTGTAGGCGTCATAACTAAAAAATTTGAAAAATCTGACTACGCCAATGATTTCTCTGCATTTTCAAATTAGGAAAGAAATAAAAAAGTTGACTCCAGCGCCAAACCAAATAACAATCGCAAAAATCTGAGAGCACCATGAAATGCATTTTGAAAAAAGAACACGGACGTGCGTGGTCGGTTTTCTTCTAGCTAGCGCTAATAGTAGCGGATATACCCTATTCGGACAACCAATTTAGGACTCCCTGTAAAGTGCACAAAAAAATGGAGTCAGACACTTATTAGAGATTGAAAAGTGGTTAATAAGTTGAACATAATTTTAGAAAGAACTACAAAAAGTGCGCTAGCGCTTTTAATTGTAACCCCTTGTAGATTTTTGCACTTTAAACTCATTGCCAAAAGTCTGTTTCCAGGAAGCTGCTGTTGCAACCAATTACTTTATTCAACAAAATCAACGTTTTTCGTAATTTTATACAGGATGAATAATAGGAGGTTGAAAATTAAATCTTATATTCTTTGGTCGGTGGGGGGGTGTGCCATACATGTGTGTTACCTATCGAGCTTCCTTACAAAGTTACAGGGTGTTGAAGTTAGAATTTCAAAATGCATAAGTCTTGATTATTCCGAAATCGTAAGGAATATTTTAATGAAGTTTGATATGTTGTAACTGCTATAGAAGGTGCACATTTTGCAATAATATTTATATTTTTACTTCTGCCAGTGGCGCGCATATCAGCTTGTCGAAGAATATTGTTACGCCCGACCGTCGGTCCACAGAGATTCGGGCCGAAGCGGCAAAGCCGAGCGCCGCCCGCGACCCCGGTACCATCTAGGCTAATCGAGAACCGGGAACAGTCGCCTCCGTTCTCGAAAGTACGAGAGTGTGTTCAGGTCGGGTATATAAACCAGCGAGCAGCGCGAGATGGGATCAAATAGATAGTGCAGTGTAGTAAATATGCGAAATAAGCGGACAAGCGAACAGTGCGAATTGTTAGTAGAGAGTAATTGTGTTGTACTAGTTAAAAATAAATAAAAGTGTGTAGTTAATTGACGATAAATTATTGGAACCCGTATCCCGTAACAACTGGGGTCAGAAGTGGGATAAATTTCGTCAAATTTGTTACTCTACGGATTGTATTTTCTGGAAGAATAAGAAAAACAAAGACAACTTGAAAGGAACAAGAAAAACAAAGGCAAATTGGGATAAAGGAACAAAGAAAAAATCAAGCTGCTCTGCTTCAAGCATTAACGGATGGTCGTCGCGAGGTGCAAGAACTTGTCCCAACCATAATGACTGAAGTCAAACAAGACGTAGATAAAGTCAAACAAGACGTGGATCGAGTCAAACATGAAGTAGAGCTGAAAATGACGGAGTTAGAAGAACGATGGCGAATCTGGGAAACACGTCGCAGTGACGTCGCAGTGGGCCAACTTCCACCGCTGAGCGACTAAACATAACTAGGCCTCCAGTTTTCGTCGGCACTACTTCTTGGAGCATTCATAAAGAACAATTTGAGGCGGCAGCAGTTAAAAATGGATGGGCAGATTCGGACAAGGCTACGGAACTTTTAGTAGCTTTGAGAGGAAAGGCTGCAGACATCATGCCTACATTGTCGACCATTGAAAAGTTTAATTACAACGCAATTGCCGCAGCGTTAGAGCGGAGGTTTGGTAATGCTCATCACGAAATAATCTACCAGACAGAACTACGGATGACGCAGCAGAACCCAGTCAAAAACCTACAGGAATTTGGAGCGGACATTAAGCGTTTGACAAGATTAGCGTATCCTGTGGCTTCCTCTAATTTTCTTGACCAGCTGTCAGTCCAGCAGTTTATCGAAGGAGTTCACAGTGAAATGAAATGCTATTTGCGGTTGACTCGTCCCTCCAGGGCAAATAAGGCATTAATTCGGGCATTCGGAACGTCGGTCCACAGAGATGCGGGCCGAAACGGCAACGCCGAGCGCCGACCGCGACCCCGGGGACCCATCCAGACTAAACGCCAACCGGGAACAGTCGCCTCCGTACTCGAAAGTACGAGAGTGTGTTCAGGCCGGGTATATAAACCAGCGAGCCGCGCGAGATAGAATCGAATAGATAGTGCAGTGTAGTAAATAAGCGGAGAAGCGAACAGTGCGAATTGCTAGTAGAGAGTAATTGTGTTTTAATCGTTTTGTATTAGTTAAAAGTAAATAAAAGTGTGTATTGTTAATTGACGATAAATTATTGGAAACCGTATCCCGTAACAATATTATTTGAAGAAGAGATATGTCACTAGTTAAAAACCGTGGTAATGCAGCCAATTTAGGTACAGTCGCTAGGCATTACATTTTGATTAAAAAAAAACTAAAAAGTCAATATTCAATTAATTATGGCTTGAATTATACTTGAATACTTTTTAATATGTAAGCCTTTAGAAATAGAATTTTGATATTTTAGATGTTTCATCAAACTGTAATGCCATGCGACTGTGTATTAAGTTGGCTACAATAGAAAGGTTTTTGTTTATTCAGACGAAAACGGTGCGTCGTACTTAAAAACCTGAAGTGGGTAGAGGAATCGGGAATTGAAGAATTAAATGTCTTTTTTCGAAAACCAGAGGCGTACCACTTTTGCTTCAAATGCCTCTATGCGCACCACTGGCAAGATGATTGATTTTTTAATTGCAAAATAAGCGCCTTCCATAGCTGTCAAAATTTCATTAAAATACCTCTTACGCTTTCGGAATAATCAAATCATTGAAATTTTAACGTCTACACCCTATAACTTTTTTTCAACACCCTGTAACGAAGTTTGATAGTTTATATTATTTTATTATTTAAATAGTTTTTTATTAATAAAACCAATTAACTATTTTCCTCCTTCTTCCGGCTTGAAGGACCATAAATGATCCTTCGAACACGACGGAGTCCGAGGAAGACGAGAGGAAAACTTTGATATTCCTATAAAAAATATTATAAAGTACATTGCTGGAAAGCCCCACCTATTATTGCCTTGAGGTATTCTCTCGGTATTCTCGATTAGTCCTTATGACGCAAGGCTTTGGCACACCGGTGTATTGTTAAGGATTTGACTCAGGTATTCCCGTTATCGTACAGGCTGCAAGTCTCGATTTGAGTAAGAGGGTATACAATTTCTCCTAAGTGAGAACTTAGGACCTGTAACATGGAGTAAATGAGTTTTGCAGATTTATGTATACCGGGTGATTCAAAAAAAGTGCTAAAAAACTTCAGGGGGATTATAGAAGACGTCAAGCCATCCAACTTTTTTTGAGATGCAGGGTGGTAAACATTTTTAATTAAATTGTTTTGACAATTTTATGAATGGGCAATAGCAATTATGCAGTTAATAATCTAATTACTTTTACCAATGCGTTTGCTAAAATAAATAAAAATAATAGGAAACAATTTTTCTTGTAGTAGGTAGGTAAACTAAGTAGTAGGTGGATTAGCGGGATGGGGACAAATAACGACAATTCAGCTTTTATCAATTGCCAACGTTTCGACCATATTTTGTGGTCTTTATCAAGGCTGTAAAGACAAGAAATATCCATCAGTTTATGGCCAGCGGCATGACTAACTTAAAATTACAATTAAAAATTTATATAGATTAGAAAAAAAAAATCAAAATAATAATTTAATTTGCAAGATTTAAGAAATTTACACGCAAAACAACAAACGAACGTAACATTTGTATACACAAATTGGTACCTCTTGATATGCCGAAGTCCTGTACATTCTATTCAAAAACGTGTCCATTGTCCACGTCATGGGCAGAGGTACTACCGATGACAAAAAAGCACCAATAAATTAACATAAAACAATAACGAAAACTCAGTACGGAGCAGGCGAGCGACGAGCAACAGGACGACCACAAAACGATAGCAATGGTAAGGCCGTGATACAGGGCTCAGGCTTCAACGTGAGGAAAGGAGGGGTTAAACCGTTGGATCGTATGTCACCATCAGAATCAAACTCAGGAGGTGCTAGTTCTCGACCTAATTTCATTAAGCAAGTTAGCATATATAACACTTAGACCCTGTGGGTCCGTCCTGTTATTGATGGTATTGTTAACTGCTATATGGATCATTTCACTAATCATGCGTTTAGTATAATTAGGCTCCCTGTCCAGTATCTTAACGCCGTTAAAATCAAACGCGTGGTCAGACCCAAAGTGATGCTGAGCTAAGGCCGTCTGTTCTTTTTTATTTCTGTTACGCTCTTGGCAGTCATATTTATGTTGTTTAATTCTGTTACCCAGCAATTGTCCAGTAGTACCCAAGTAGCAGTTAACAATACCATCAATAACAGGACACACAGGGTCTAAGTGTTATATATGCTAACTTGCTTAATGAAATTAGGTCGAGAACTAGCACCTCTTGAGTTTGATTCTGATGGTGACATACGATCCAACGGTTTAACCCCTCCTTTCCTCACGTTGAAGCCTGAGCCCGGTATCACGGCCTTACCATTGCTATGGTTTTTTGGTCGTCCTGTTGCTCGTCGCTCGCCTGCTCCGTACTGAGTTTTCGTTATTGTTTTATGTTAATTTATTGGTGTTTTTTTGTCATCGTGAGAACCTCTGCCCATGACGTGGACAATGGACACGTTTTTGAATAGAATGTACAGGACTTCGGCATATCAAGAGGTACCAATTTGTGTATATAAATGTTACGTTCGTTTGTTGTTTTGCGTGTAAATTTCTTAAATCTTGCAAATTAAATTATTATTTTTATTTTTTTTTCTAATCTGTATTTTTCTAATCTATATAAATTTTTAATTGTAATTTTAAGTTAGTCATGCCGCTGGCCATAAACTGATGGATGTTTCTTGTCTTTGCAGCCTTGATAAAGACCACAATATATGGTCGAAACGTTGGCAATTGATAAAAGCTGAATTGTCGTTATTTGTCCCCATCCCGCTAATCCACCTACTACTTAGTTTATTGGGACGCCAAACACTTGTAGAATTTTTTTTGTTTTCTTTTTGTCTGTTGTATTTTTTCTCCTCTGGTTACGTTTCTCATTAGTCGGTTTTTAGTTTATATACTGTACCTTGGCCCTTGTTCAGTAGGTCTATCAGAACAGATTTTGGTCGCAAATCATGGCCTGTATGCCTGAACCAGTTAGTCAATAAAACATGTTTCTGGTTACAAACTGCATGAAGTATTCTGTTTTGAAATGACAGGAAGGCGGTGTTTTTATTTGGTTATAGCAGCGAATGATTAAGTCAGAGCGATTAAACATTTTTTGATCACTTGGGCATAAAAGAGCCACTCCACGACACATTCATCACAGCATAAAGCAAACTTTTGTATGAGAGCAAATTGACACTAGTTTGGCTAGGGTACTTGATAACTAGATTGTTCGTGCTTTACAACATACTATTTTTTTAGGTAATAACAAGAGTTCATGCCATAGACCTGGACAGTGCCGATAACGGAGAAGTCAGATATGAACTGATTAGGGGTCACGGAGAGCTGTTTAAAGTTCAAAGAGAAACTGGGGACGTTGAAATCAAGCAAGTTTTGGAGGGTCACAATAAGGAGTATGAATTACTTATAGCAGCATATGATAAAGGTAAGCATTAAGCACTCGGGACTTTTTGTTTATCAGTAATTTATAAAATGCACTGTCATAAGTCCTTTTGTAATTCCACACAGCATTACCACCAAGTTGTTTTATTTGAGTCAAAAATGCTGTTTGATTCTACATCTGGAAAAATTCTATTTTGGCAATCGAATAATCGATAATGTGAATCGAAACTGCTTATATTTGTAGTCATAAAACTTGAAAATAAGTTATTTTGTAATCGCGTCACATATTTGCAGGAATTACACCCTGTAGAACGGACGTCACGGTTCACATAAAAGTTATAGACCGATCGATGCCGGTATTCAAAAAACAATTCTATTCGGAAACGATTCCCGAAAACGTGGAGCTGCATTCGCCATTGTCCATTGCCATCGAAGCCGAGTCGCCCATGTCCAGGAAATTAATTTACAGTATCGTGCGCGGCAACGACCTCGAAGAGTTCGCTTTGGATTTCAACACGGGTAAGTTAAGCCCCAGTCAAACGTTTTTCTTTTTAGAATTTCACTTAAATTGGCGGTTTCGTGTCTAAACATTTCGCAAAATGGGATCTAAAGTGAATACAGCCCGCATATTTCAGCAATTTATGCCCCTAAATTTGAGGTGTAGCGTAAGTTTGCATGCGATTTCTGCTCTTCGGACGTAAAGTGACCAATTTTATTTTCGTTCTAATTAAGGAACATTATTGTTGTAAGCTGAAGTTTAGAGCCACTTATCTTCTGAAAATGTATTGTTTTATTATTTAACCTTGGATATTTGATAGAAGTAATACAGAGTCGTATATAGTGGATGGGCTGTTAGATGTTCTCAGAGAATTGCTTCACGTGAAGTTTGGGTGTACATTTCTCTATAATCAGAAAAAACCGTCACGTTATCAAACGCAACTAGCACCACATACATACACGGTTGTGCTGGTTCAACTTGCAACAAAATGCAACAGATGTTGCATTTTTTATCGAAGTCATTCTCTAGATACGCGTCTCTAGTCCTACTGAGTTATCTTCTGTATAACAAAAGAGCGGTATAACAATAGGAGTGGTGTTGGCTTATGCACGATTGTTTATAAATTACCCACTAAAACAAAAAATTAACATAGAGAAATTCAACAACATAGACCAAACATATTTATACTAGAGTTATTTTAAAAAACGTTTTTTGATTATAAAATTATTAACTAGTATCAATTTATCGAATAAGTTCAGTGTACGATCTGCTATGACTTGCTCTAACATTAGATGATTTTCATTAATACATTCCTTATTTTTCGCAGCTCCGGACAGTAACAATGGGCCTTGTGAGTATTATCCTAAATATAGGTGTAAATGCTTCGCTTTTTTTTGCTTTTTTCTGTCCGTATGCTATATGTTTTTACCTTAGTATTAAATTAACGTAAACTGATTTAACATCGGCTACGCAAAAGTAAGATGAAACTTTTTTTGTGAGGCAATATCTCAGTTCGCAATTCCTTGAACTAATGGCATGATACTTTTACTAACACATTCTTACTAACATTTGCATCGTTGTTTTATTCATGTTACGTATTTTGTTTCCCAATGCTCTAGCGCCATCATTAGATTTAAGGCAGAGTAATATTTCTGCAAATGTTCAATTAATGAGCAGTCAGAAACTAAATCTACGCAAGTGTGGAGTGGAAGTGAGCACCACCAATTTATACCCTAAATGTAATCCTCTATACTTGTTATTGTTTTGACACCGCAGTTTTCAAACACTGATTATCACTGCATCATTAGTTACGTTACGTTGTGCTTTCAATATGTTTTTGCTTCTTACGTTGTCCTTATTTGTTACCAGCTTTTGAATCATTTCACGGTTTACTTTTGGCTCGTTTAAACCAGACACATATACGGGGTGGCGCAATAGTTGACAAATTCTATTATTGTGGTTATTTTTTATTTTTCGAAAAAGTCTGTTGTATGAAAGTTGTTTACGATGAGCAGGTTTACAATTTAGAATTACTTTACAATTTTTGGTTACTTTATGTAGAACACCTGGTATATTTTTGCATACTTTGTAAAACTCTGCATGTGGATCAATTTTTAGTTTTGCAATAAATGGCGACGTTGCCAACTTATTTAACAAAATATTCAAATTAGGGGCAAAACATAAATCTTTGCGATCGACGATAATTGCCAAATTACTTGTAATGAAGTAACCAAAATCGGCCTAAACGGAGTCTAAGCTATAAGTTAGAGTTGAAATAGGCGCAGAAGACATTACGTCATATAAAGTGTTACAAAACGCCCAATTAGGAAATCTTCAAATTATGGTTTATCGAGTTTTTTGAATGGAACACCATATATCTGAGCATTGCAACTTAGTCTTCTGTCAATTCTCTTCATCTCTCATTAAGATGTCCTCAACCTATATTTGCTTGGGTCGGCGCTTTATTCATTTTTCTGAATTACTGCCTAGAACACGCGTATATCGTCAATAATTCAGAAAAATGAATTTTGTGCCAAACCAGGTAAAGATAGGTATAAGGACATCTTAATGAAAGTTGAGGAGGCTTGACAGGAGATTAAGATGCAATATTCAGATACAGGGTGTTCCATTTAAAAAAATCGATTAAACATGCTTTGAAAATCCCAACTTTAGGAAAAAATAACACCAATGAAACGTCACACTTCGTCAGACTATTGCAACACCCTGAATAGTTATAGCTCTTATACAAAAACTCTATATTTTTTTACTTCTAGTATGGTTTACATAGAACCAGCTATATTTAAATGAGTCAAGCTTAAGTCATGATTTTCTTATAGCACACCAAGTCAAGTTTAAACGTAAACTTCTAATTCTGGGCTTTTTAGGTGTTATTTCCGTAGTCGATGAGCTTGATTACGAGGAAACTCCCCATTATGAACTTGTGATAAGGGCAACAGATTCCGTTTCCGGTGTTTTTGCCGAAGTACCGGTAAGTACTTTGTTTAGTATGGCCAACTTATTCTCTTCCTTTTAGGGCCGACTCTTCTACGGAACATTAAAATATGTTTTCATATTGTGCACAATATCTCTGTTTTCCAAGTTATTTCACAAATAGATAATCTACTTTGAAAATGCAGATTCTCAATGGAGTTACAAGTAGAATCGTTTTCTATAATTTAACTTTCTCTCTATAACAGCTACCTTTCGGATATTCTAGTTGTTAACTTTATAGTTAACTCTACCTTTACTACTACTCTCTAAGTTACCGCTCTCTATAACAATATTATTACAAAAAGACAAATTACATATTTGAAATAAGGGTTTGGAGCTTAAAATGGCAGTTTTCAATTCCCCTTGAATCAACTATACAAGGGGCTCAACATAAAATGTATGTTAAGTAGTATACAATCATAAAAAAACGTCATCTAGGAGGCTATGAATTTTTGACAGAAAAGGATGGCATAATTAAAGTACATGCACTTTTGTTTCTTCATCTCTTTCTTTTGACATTTCACAATTAATGACGATTTGAAATGAACCCACCCTATTTTGGCCAACCAACAAGATCACTTTCAGAGTATGAAAGTGAGCATTTTTACAATTACAAACTATTCCTTCTTGAAGTGCCAACTTAATGTTTGCCTTCACTAGTATGCTTCTATTTGTCTATACAAAACTTTTTATTTATTAGGTGTCAATAACATTGTCAGATGTGAACGACTGTCCACCAGAGTTCACACAGGAATCCTATAACATTTCCGTTTCGGAAGCCGCTCAGTTTGGCACGCACATTCTGACAGTGACGGCGCACGATAACGATTCGGGTATTAATAAGGACATTTCCTACTCGATTCAGAAAAGCAGGGATAATAACGCCACCGAATTCTTTTACATCGACGATAAAGAGGGAAAAATCTATTTGAAACAGAGCTTGGATCACGAGATGGCCTACAAGCACCATTTCGTAGTGGTCGCCACCGATCAAGGAGTCCCAAGCTTGAGTAATACCGCTCACGTGTGGATCACAGGTATGTTATGGCTTATTTCGGTTGAGATCTTTTATTTACCTACTGAACTAACTTGAACTAACAACTTCGTATGTTTTTCTTTTAGTCTTGGATATGAACGATAATCCTCCGAAGTTTGAGCTCTCCTCGTATTCATGTGCAGTTTCGGTGTCAGCCAAAAGGGACCAATTTGTGACAATAATGAAGGCCAGCGATCAGGACGATATCGACCAAAATAATCTGAAATACACTATCGTTGCTGGAAATGAGCAACAGACGTTTGCTATGGATTCTAGTACGGGGATTATTTCTCTTGGTAAGTATGCGTTTGTGCCGCATTTATTAAATAGAAACGTGAAAATTATGATAACCTTCATTATAAAGCTGCGGCATGGTTAGTTTGAAGTATCTACACTTAAAATTTCAAAACTATGTCATTTCTCCAGATTAAAGAAAAATCTCGTTTCTCCAGATTCATGCGAATATTAAAGTCTTTTAAGGTGTTGTTTTGAGTAAAATTTGACTAAAAATACCGCAAAATAAAAACTCGGTGTTTTTTTGGGAAAGTCAGGTCAGGATTAGGGCTCAACAGTAGTGAAAATGTATCAAGCTGTGTAAAAATAGAAATTTGAAGTTTTAGAAAAAATTCAGATCATAATTAGGGAGTCAAAATCGGTTAAAAACTACTCAAGGCGACTAAAAACGCAAATTTGAAGATTTTTGAGAAATTTATTTAAGAAATAAGGCCAAAACATGTTTCAAATAACTCAAAGCCTTTAAAATTACAAATATGGAGTTTGTGGAAAAATGGTGGTTACGATGAGGACGTAATAGCTAAAAAATGACTTAAAGTGTCTAAACATTCAAATTTTGAGTTTTTGGAAAAATTTAGTTTAGGTTTAAGGCCAAGATCGGCAAAAATTTGGAGTTTTTAGAAAAATTCAGGTTAAGGTGGGGGCCAAAATCGGTTTAAAATGACTCGAACAGTCTTCGAAAATTGTTTCTTCAAGTTTATTTTAGAGTGTCGTTTATGAATATATCGTTAACGAAAACATCACCCTCACATCGTTAACGTACATTATGTTTAAAGATGTTTCTTTATTGCTCCATCACACGCTTAAAATGTGCCCGATTTTATTGCAAGAACGACAAGTAGCATTAGAACGAAGTCACACACCAGGTATCACCTGATGTGTGACGTTGCTCCCACCCATCAAACTTATTCACCCGACTGTTGCTCTTGACCACAACAGCGTCTATATTCCAGTTAATTGACTTATACGGAAGAGCTTTATAACGTCGTTGAAGGAGCTCCTTGCTCTTTTTCTTCTCTCTTTTCTATTGAGATTACCTTGCAGGACGATGAACGTCACGGTCACAGTTGGTGATATGCATCACTCTTGGAAAGAGCTGCGCATAATAATTTTTACTATTCAGCGTCGATTTGTCGAACTCTAAGAGGTCACCGCATAGATTGGCCTCATCCAGAAAAGCGTCTATATTCCAGTTAATTGACTTATACGGAAGAGCTTTAAAACGTCGTTGAAGGAGCGCCTTGCTCTTTTTCTTCTCTCTTTTCTGTTGAGATTTCCTTGCGGACGTTGGACGTCACGGTCACAGTTGGTGATATGCATCACTCTTGGAAAGAGCTGCGCATAATAATTTTTACTATTCAGCGTCGATTTGTCGAACTCTAAGAGGTCACCGCATAGATTGGCCTCATCCAGAAAAGCGTCTATATTCCAGTTAATTGACTTATACGGAAGAGCTTTAAAACGTCGTTGAAGGAGCGCCTTGCTCTTTTTCTTCTCTCTTTTCTGTTGAGATTTCCTTGCGGACGTTGGACGTCACGGTCACAGTTGGTGATATGCATCACTCTTGGAAAGAGCTGCGCATAGTAGTTTTCACTATTCAGCATCCATTTGTCGAACTCTAAGAGGTTACCGCATAGATTGGCCTCATCCAGAACAGCGTTTATTTTCCAGTTAATTGACTTATACGGAAGAGCTTTATAACGTCGTTGAAGGAGCGCCTTGCTCTTTTTCTTCTCTCTTTTCTGTTGAGATTACCTTGCAGGACGTTGGACGTCACGATCACAGTTGGTGATATGCATCACTCTTAGAAAGAGCTGCGCATAATAATTTTTACTATTCAGCGTCGATTTGTCGAACTCTAAGAGCTCACCGCATAGATTGGCCTCATCCAGAACAGCGTCTATATTCCAGTTAATTGACTTATACGGAAGAGCTTTATAACGTCGTTGAAGGAGCGCCTTGCTCTTTTTCTTCTCTCTTTTCTGTTGAGATTTCCTTGCAGGACGTTGGACGTCACGGTCATGGTTGGTGATATGCATCACTCTTGCAAAGAGCTGCGCATAATAATTTTATCTATTCAACGTCGATTTGTCGAACTCTAAGAGGTCACCGCATAGATTGGCCTCATCCAGAATAGCGTCTATATTCCATTTAATTGACTTACACGGAGGAGCTTTATAACGTGTTTGGAGGAGCTCCTTGGAGTCGGAGAACAAGTCTTTAAGCTTGTTAACCAGGTTGTAAAATGCCATATCAAAAGACCTCGTGATCTTAGAGATCTTTTTTCCCTTCCTCTCACCCTATCGTTGATCTCATTAACGATTCACCAAGTCTTTCGCTGCACATTTCCACCCGCACTGACTAAATATCTCTTGGCATTCTGCTCAACGGGCCGGTAGACTTTCTTAAATGAAGGGAATTTGTACTAACTCTTGCAAAGCGCGCAAAAACTTAAGATTTCTTGCCACTGTGCGAATTGGCGCTATTAACTATATCTCCTGCTGACAACTTCTCGACCTAAGTGACCGCATTGGAGAAGCGGTGTCCAGAAGAACAAGCCGAGCTGTGTGAAAAAAACAAGAAGGTCGCATCCATAGAGCCCCAATCAAAGGCATTACACAGCTAATGAAAACGATTTTTTGCTGCTGTAGATGCAACTATTAGTAATCCTATGAGATGGTCGGTAATGGATGTTGCCAACATAGCTTTGTGATCTCTTAGTTGGGGATCAAAAACGTCACACTCCGCACCATCACATACTTTTGAGACGGTACAGTCGATGATGATGGAAGATATAGCGGTAATCCGTACGTAATGAATAAACATGGCGAGGTTGTAAGATTTGGATGGGTGATCCAGTTTAATGTTGTATTACCATTGGGGTAAATCCAGAAAGTAGCACCTCAAGACTGCCCAAGAACGAGTCAATACTATCCCTGAGAGAATGATACAGAACTGAATGTAAAATACAGAAGAGGTTACCGGTGTTTTTGGAACACTTTGATCTTCAAATCGTGGATTATGCGTTTTTCATTTTCTTTTAAATTAAATCGGGCCTCTAGCTCATATTTATCAAAAAAAAAAATACAACTTATGGCCATAATATTTTGAAAATCCCCGATAGTTTTTAAGAACCGTAATTGGCACTGCGGTCTATAATTAAGCATCAATGCCTATTTGTAGTGAACTTGGCCAATTTCGGAAATCAACAAATGATGCTGCTCAACGTGTCCGTTAGCGATGGAGTGTACACTAACTTTGCGAGGCTCAAAGTAGAATTAATCTCCGCCAATCTTCACGCACCCAAATTTAAGGATATTATAATGGGTAAGGAAAACAATTTCTCTCTAAAAACCGTCTTCTTAATAATCTTAATTATTAATTCTTTAGAAGTGTCCGTTTCCGAGAACCGATTACCAGGCATCTTGGTAGCTGTAGTGAACGCAACAGATATGGATTTCGGGGATTACGGTGTGATTTCTTATAGTATATACTCGGATTTGCTCAAAGAGACGTTTAGTATTGATGAAAAGAGCGGAAAAATTGTGACTAAAGTAAGGTTAGTACCTATAACGTATTTTTAAAGTCAACTTTTTGGTGTGTTAGGTGTTCTTCCAGATCTTTTTCCGGTAAGTTGCAAAGGGATGTAAATGTTAACTAATAATTAGCGACAGTTAAATTCTGTATATATGGTCATAAGTCCATTATTTTCTTCAAACGATTTCAATTTCAGCTTGGACAGAGAGAAGAAAAAACAGTATGAAATCCCTGTAATGGCTATGGATGCCGGAGGTCTCAACGCTTTCTTAACAGTCCGAGTCCGGGTGACCGATGACAATGACAACGCTCCTCGGTTTTTGCTAAACGAGTACAAAATAACGATTGCTTCTAACTTATCCACTGGAGTCACTTTTTCGAAGGTTCGATTGCCAACTTCCAGCCGCCATTCTTTTTGTAGTAATGTTGGTGTAATATTACAGATTAAAGCCACGGATGCAGACGAGGGATTAGCAGCGCAATTGATATACTCGATATACGACAAAAAATCCTCTGACGTGACCACAATTTTTAGAATTAAACCTGCCACCGGTGAACTATTCCTTGCAGAAAATGTTGGACTTTATGGTAAGTTTTACGATTAAAATATTCCGTATGCAATTAGAATTTAAACAGGAATGTTACCCTAAAATTAACTTACAAGCGAATTTGGATACCAGGCCTAATGTAATAACCAAGGACAAAGGTGTGGTTTCTAACATGCTAATTACACTATAACCCAGCCTTAACAAATTCTTGGTCCTGGTCTCGCTTGATTGTTTTTTCTTTCCCAACAGTATTAAGATTCCTAATAGATTCTAGATGTTGATTCAATCATTGTAAATGTTTCTGGTACGAGATTATGTCACAATTGCAAAAGTGAAGTAAACAGTCCTATGATGACTATTGAAATATTCCTTTTTTTTTTAGTTGGTGAGGTGTTTCAGTTCTTTGTTCGCGCAACTGATAAAGGAAAACCGGAAAAGCACAGCGACGTGCCTGTAAACATCCTAGTGATTGGGCCAAACGATGTACCGCCCAAATTCGAACGAAAAGAAAACAAATATTTTTTGTCCGAAAATTCAGCAATTGGCACTATCATAACCAAGTTGAAGATAACAACCAATGTCTCTGTTAAATTTGAAATTGGTAAGTAATAATTAGTTGTTTTGGCCGCCGTTGGGTTAATTAAGCGTCTTGGAATTCCGCTGCTCTGAGGTTATTTGTTCCTTAGCGTTTTGTTGGGCACCGAGTTGACCTCAGCGCAATTTCAGTTTCTTAAAATGTTTGAACCAATGCAGTCTCATTAAACCACAAAGATTGCGCATGTCAAAACGACCTACAGAGGTTGTGCTGAAAATATTCCATTGAGTGCGAAACTGGCTGCAAGAAAACATACCCGACTGCTCGAAAGTTACCAATAAAACCGACAAATTCGCACTAGTTTTGTATCTGATGTAAATTTCATTGTAACTAATCTAAAGCTAAATGCTATATTAAAAGAAAGTTCAGTTCTCACCTTCGATTTGTTGCTTGCAGCACTGTTGCACCTCGATTGAGCTTTCGGTTGTTTTTAGTATCGAATTCTGACGAGAACCCGCAGTTTTCCGTGGACCCTCAGGGCCAGATAGCTCTTGCTCGTCCCTTGGATTTCGAAAAGCAACCTGTGCATGTAATAGGAGTTCTGGCACTCACGGACAGTAGTCCGCCTTTGACGGCTTTAGCTGAGGTGGTGTTACAAATTCAAGATGAAAACGATCATGCGCCCCAATTTGAAAGTAAATCCTACTACCTGGACTTAGCCGAGAACGTTATGGAGGGAACATCAGTAATGAAAGGTATGAGTGAATATGTTTTTCTCTCTTGATTGAGTCATTTTCGTTTCATAGCGTTTTTGGTTCTGATTGGCATATATGTGGCAGCATAATGGCAGCACATCTGATTTTCAACAAAGCTGATTGGTTGATAGCTGGTCTATCATTTTTATGTCAACCAGAACCGGTGCGAAACGAAAATGATTTTAAAGTAAATCCAGTGATGTGCTTTAAATTATCAAATTATACTACGTCGATTGTCTACGCGTAGTATATGTAAAGTATGCATTCTATGTAAAATGGGGGATGGAAAATATTATGTCCATTTTCATATTAAGTGCAGATAAATACACTTTTTTTAATAATTTAAAAAAAAATTACTTATTTTCGTAAGTTCGATTACGTTGAAAATAGCTTTGATTACGTTAGAAAAAACGCTTTTTTCTTGAAACTGTTACTGTAGGTAGTAGATTAAACTTACCTCTTTCATATTAAGTGCGAGTAAATGTTCTTTTGCAAGATCTGAAAACAAAAAATGAAAAAGTCAAAACTGACTGAAGGAAAAAAGTTACAACTGTATTCCAAACTGCGATAAATGCCAAACGTTTCTTGTCAATTGTCGACAAGATGAAAATGCAATGTTGCCAAATGTTACGTAAATGAAGAAAAAAAAAGAAATGCCTCGACTAATCTAAACTGCCCTATCTCAACAAGCCAATGAACTTGTAGCTTGTAGCGGCCCATTAGGTTATTAGTGCAACCAAACTGAACTAACCTGAACTAACATATCCCAAAAAAAGACAGAAATAATGTAACAAAAGACAAAGTAAAACTAAACTAACTGTGACAAGGTCTAAAAGGTAAAGGACAAGTAAACCTGAACTAACCAAACCAAAGGCAAAAGCCCACATTTATATTCAGCAATCAACATGATTCGTAATGGCCCTAAAGAGCTGCTGAGACAAAAAGCAGACGCGGCCCTAACGGGCAGCCTTAAAAGGCAACTACAACTGAAATGATCAAACCAAAGGAAAAGCATAACTGAACTAACCAACGAGAAAGTGAAACTGAACTAACCTAACACACTTAATGTGTAGCAAGCAAAAGACTCTGTAGCGGCCCTAAGGGGCCGCTGCGACAAGAAGAAGAGGCGGCCCTAACGGGCCGCCATAATGGACAAGTAAGACTGGAGTAACTAAATCAAAGGAAAACATAACTAAACTAACGTAACCAAAGGAAGAACAGAACTGAACTAACCAAAGCAAAGTAAAACTGAACTAACCTAACCAACAGAGCCCAACTTAATGTGTAGCAAGCAACAAGCTCTGTAGCGGGCTTAAAGGGCCGCTGCAACAAGAAGCAAAGGCGGCCATAAAAAGCAAATAAGACTGGCCTAATCAAATAAAAAAAAAACAACTAAACAACAAAACTGAACTAACCAAAAGCAAAGTAAAACTGAATTAACCTAACTAACAGGTCGAAAGGCCGCCGAGAAAGACAGGTTTAACTGAACTAACTATAAACCAAAGGAAAAACATAACTGAACTAATCTGAACCAACTTAACCAAAAGCAAAGTAAAACTGAACTAGAGTTTTACTTTGCCTTTGAGCCGCGCCGCCTGAACTTAGGGACCATTGCGGGATCCGATGCATACTTACTAACTGCTTCCGAAAACGCCTAGTTCTGGACATTGAGAGAGGAACTGGCAACCTAGCTGGTCTAATAGGTGACAGCCGCAAGACAAATTAAATTAGTAATTTATTGATGCCAAAAAAGTACAATTTTCTTTAATTATTAAAACAAAATCACACATTTACCACCACTTAATATGAAAGAGGTGAGGTTAGTCTATTACATGCAGTAATTAAAGAAAAAACAGCTATTGCGAACGTAATCAATGTTATTTTGAATGTAATCGAAGTTGCCAAAATAAGTAAAATTTTCTTAAATTATTTTAAAAAAGTGCATTTATCAGCAGTTAATATGAAAGAGGTAAGCTTAATCTATCACCTGCAGTAATTTTTTTCAAAGAAAACCTGTTTTTTTGAACGGACATAAAGTTTACCTTTCCCTGTAAAATGTAAACTCTGTGCTTTTAGCGGGGCAGTTGCAGTATCTTGCAACGTTTTCTTGCAATCGTAACGTAATACCTTACCTGCAGTGAACCAAAACACTTTTCTATCATGTACTTGCACACCACACCCAGACGGTTGACAGTGTAGGCGTGTCAGGCGACGCCACAGCAGTAGAAATCCAACTTCATATACGGGGTGTTCATTATAAAACTTCATCTAGCAGGCTATAAAATTTTTACAGAAAAGGATGACATAATCAAAATAAATGGACTTTTGTTTCTCCATCCTTTTCTTTTGACATTTCACAACCAACTAGATGAAATTTTATAATGAACACCCCGTATTTGGTTGGGGTGTTTGGTACGAGAGCAATGAATATAATGTACGTGGCGCCATCTAATGATAGCAGGTACTTCCATAACGGGCATGCAAAACCACATGTGCAATGAACCAAAATAATTTTCTAGCATGTACTTGCGCGTCCACACGCACACGGGTGACTGAGATTTCGGCCTACCCCGTGTGATGCTAGAAGACTATTTTAGTTCATTGTAAATATGGTTTGGCTTGCCCTTTGTGGAAGCACTTGCTATTATTAGATGGCGCCACATACATTGTACCCACCGCACTTGTAGCGAGAACCCGAACCAAATATTGGCCGAAACTCATCATCTATCAGGTTTGAGGTATTTATGCTTCCTTAGCAGGGTGGATGATGAAATTTGGTTTCTTCTGCTATGGAGACGCCACCTGACGGTGTAGGGTGAAATCTCGGTCACCCGCCTGCGTGTGGTGACAACTATATGGTAGAAAACTGTTTGATTCATTGCACATATGGTTTTGCATGCGCTTTATAGAAGCAGCTGCTATCATTAGATGGCGCCACGTAACATGTTCCGTTTTATTTGTTATTAACTTTAATTTATTCCAATGATAAGTCGTTAAAACAGAAATTTTTATAGGGGAGCATTGTGTTTAATTATTGGTTTTGAACTTTGATTCAGGAGGCCTATGCACAAACCAAACTTTAATAAATTATGCAATGTCAATATCGTGATGGTTAAATAAATTTATTGACACGTTGACGGTTATCTGTCACTCTACATAGCGGGTGTTTATGTAAAAACATCATCTAGTTAGCTGTGAAATGTCAAAAGGAAAGGATGAATGAACAAAAGTACATTTACTTTGATTGATTGATTTGATTCTAATGAACACCTCGTAGATTATGTGTTGTTGGCATGAAAAATCTATACAGTTTTTTTAAGCGTAGCTGCCCCAAAGCTAGTGATTTAAACTTTATTATTGAAAGCCTAAAACCTACTTTGATTTCTAAGATGGAATTGTACAAGTCATACTTAAAATCGGGTTCAGCTAAACTCGGCAGGTACATGAACCTGCCCATAAGATAAGAAAGGTATTAGTGTCACCAAGTGGCACGAATTAAATTAATTTGGCAGCATGGTAAACCAACAACTTACGATAATACGTAACGCTATTCGCGTACACTCGGGGAGCTGCAATGGCTCTTGCAAGCATTTAAAAAAGGGCCGAAAAGGTCAACATGGAAATATCAACCACCAAAACAAAAAGCAAGGTGACCGCCAACAACAATATCACCATATGGTGAACTCAAGACTGATGTATGAAACGAGATAAACAAGGCATCCAGGATAGCAGGAGCTCTACGAACAACCGTATGGAAAAAAGCATCCATATCAATCCCGACAAAAGTTAGAATATATAAAGCATGTGTCAGGTTCGTAATGACATACACGGCAGAAACACGAGCTGACACAGCGGAGACAAAAAGGATGGCACGAACCAACGAAATGAGGATACTAAGAATGATCACAGGGAACACACTTTGGGCCGAAAGACGGAGCATGAAAATTAGGAAAGAGTGCGGTGGACTAGAGGACGTAGTTAGAGGGACTCGTGCCAGAAAACGCTTCTGGAACGAACACATATCCAGGATGGAAAACCAAAGAGTGGCAAAAATCGCCAGAAAACCATATCAGCATCCAGCAGACCACCAGGACGGCCTCCCAAGAGGTGGAAGGACAGCTGGTCGTCGACATCGCAAAAAGGGAAAATGGATGGGTAAAACAAGCCTTAAGGCTTCCGAAAAGAAGAAGAAGGTAATTTTTTACGAACGGTTTCAAGAACCTGTTAAGCTGAACCCAACTTTGAGTGTGACTGGATCACTGGAACTAAATGCTTTTCGGGCTTCTAATCAGACGCGTTCTACTGGAATTCTTTTCGTTATTGATATTTATCGCTTTTCTATCGTCATTTTTATGTCATCTAATAGACGGTTTCTATTAGAAAACGGAGATCCAATTTTAAGGTTTCCGATCCACTCTAGAAAAACATGTTCGCTGAAATGAAATCTTGAGTAGATCACTGCCCGTATTTATAGTCGTGACTTGAGGCTTGACTAAGCCTCAAGTGTAACTTTGACATTTAGTCTCCATTTAAAATACATGGACTTACGTCAATCAGTTTTGATTAAGCACGTGCTCATCCTCAACTTGCGACTATAAAACGGGCATTAGTCAATTGCCTTATCTCCCTTAATTATGTCCATTGCCGCTGTGAATGAAACATCAAAAAGCAGTTCCGTTAGACCACGGTTAGAATTATATGGTGTAGTAAATGTAGGAGTATAAAAAAAAAGTTAGGTACTTAGTGCTTTTTGTTTAACTTTTCTAGTTATTGCGCACGACGAAGACCAAGGCAGCAACGGCGAGATTCGCTATAGTTTGTCTTCAGATAATTCGGAAATCGTTAACTATTTAGCAGTAGACGCCCACACAGGCTGGATCAGCACTTTGGTCAAATTAGATAGAGAAACCAAATCCGAGTTCAAATTCCATATTAGTGCCGTCGATAATGGAACGCCTAAACTTTCTGACAGGACTTCGGTAATATATATACGTTTACTTTTAACTAGTATCATTATCTTTAAGAGCCGGTTTTTCATTATTTTTCAAAATTTTAACATTTACTTTGAACAACTACATGATTTCGGACTGCATACAGTTTTTGTCTTAAAGGGGTTAGATATTTACAAAATGCAGCATAACCTAACGTTGAATGTACCTAACGTGTCTTTATTCATTAGATCACAATAAAACTAAAGGATTATAACGACAGCCCTACAGTCTTCAATGAAAAGCTGTATCAATCCTCAGTGAGTGAAGACGCACTACCAGGAACTGTTTTATTGACTTTGTCAACATTTGACTTAGACAGCAGCGTATCTCCAATCGATTTCTACATCATAGACGGTAAGTGCATCGAGAGTTGATTTAAGTTCGAGATAGCGTAACCACAGAACACTTACGATATAAATGCAACTCCCATATTCACTGCTGTTAGATTGCCACCCCGACCCCTGCTGTGTATTCCCCTAACTACAGAAGGTTCCAAATACGTAATGAGATATTTAGAACTGTCGATATTTTAATAAGTTCATTATCTTCATTACGATGTAGGGAAAATCGGCGAAGATTAGACAAGGCAACAGAAATACAACTACCTCTTTGTCGCCGTTTCGTTTAATGGTCCTTAAACATCTTTAGTACTCTAGGCAATATTCGAATCCCAGAATTCACTGGAGTATTATGTCGAGTCCTGATGATGTTTAAGGATAATTAAACGAAACAGCGACGAAGAATTAGTTGTTGCCTTGTCTCAATTCCGCCGATAGTATTGCCTTCGTGAATATCTGGGAATCTAAATGGGAATGCAAGAAGCATTCATAGACATTTCGGACTTTCGTAAAAGATGTGTTGCTCGATTTCCACTTGACTTTTTTTATTACTATTTATTATTGTTATGCAGGGCATTAGTAATTCAATGTAAAATGTAGGTGATCCAAGCTCTCAATTCCAAATACGCCAAACCGGTGAAGTGTACGTTGCCAAGCCGCTGGATAGAGAAAAACTCGAGAATTATGATTTGAATATCCTCGTCACTGACGGCTTATTTACAGATACGGCCAAAGTGACTGTTACTGTAACAGACGCCAATGGTAAGCAACATATTTTTCTTTATTATTGAGTTTTTTGTATGACGGTACAATGCATTGACAGATAACCCACCTTACTGTTCAAAATACCGATATAGACAAGTGCTCTCTGAAAGTACCCTACCAGGGTTCTTTGTGTTACGGGTTTTGGCTAATGATATCGATGGACCGGAACATTCTAAGTTGAAATACGTTTTGTCAGGTGAGTTTTATGTAAATTTTTTTAGCGCAGTTCTCAAGGTTTCAATGTATTGTAGGTGAAGGCTCCGAAAGCTTTCTTCTAGACAAAGACTCGGGTGATTTAAAAACTGCGATGCATTTAGATCGGGAAACCCACCCGAAATACTCTTTAAGGGCGCACGTGCATGACAAGGAACGCACTGAATGGGAATGTTCATCCCAAATCGACCTGATTATCTCAGACATTAATGACAATCCACCAGTAAGCCCTCTTCTATTGCTCCAAAACACTGATTAGTTACGCCTTTCTCTTTAGGTATTTACGCTTCCCTATTACTCTGTGGCCCTTCCGGAAGATGTCGAAGTAGGTACTTTGGTAACCAAAATCCATGCCACGGACGCGGACATTGGCATCAACCGAAAAATCAAGTACTCATTCATCGATTCGTTCAACGAGCATTTCTTGATGGCCTCGGAGAGTGGAATAGTCACGCTGGGAAAACCTTTAGATCGTGAAATCAGAGCGATGTACAACTTGACAGTACAAGCAGTAGACCAGGGAACTCCTCAGTTGTCCACCGTCGCGAGTTTAATTGTGAACGTTCAAGATATCAACGACAATCCACCGGAGTTTGAGAATAAATTTTATTTCGCTACTGTTCCAGAGATAGATGCAGTAGGTGAGTTGTTAATTGTTTTGTGTCTATACAGTAATTTGTTTCTAGTTTTGAAGCAAAAATTGTTGGTTCAAGATTGTCACAGTTTGTGAAAGGTTCAGACGTTATATATTTTATATTAATATTGATTTGAACATGTTGAAGTCATATTGTGACAATGAGCGAGATGATACAATAATGAGATGATATAATAATCTTCAGATTTGTAAATAATCTTCCTGAGGAAATTTGAAATTTAATTCGCCTATTGAATTAAAACAAATCTTAGGTACTGAGGTTGTGCGGGTCCAGGCCACTTCAAAAGATATCGGAGCTAACGCCGAGGTCTATTATTCAATAATCGGAGGAAACGAGCACAAGAAATTTATCATTAACAACAAGACTGGAGTTATTGCCATAGCCGATATGTTGGACTTTGAGAGAGCTAAGGACTATTTTTTGACCATTCAGGCAATCGGTATGTAACATAGTTGATTTAATATCACTGTATGTGTAACGATTATTATTATCTTCTAAATTAATTTAGGGCTTTGCAAAATGGATTTTAAATGAATAAGTCTTTTTTAGACGGCGGTACTCCTCCATTAAGCAACGTGGCCACTGTTAACATAACGGTGATTGATTGCAATGACAATGCACCGGTGTTTAATCAAATTTCGTATAATGCACGGATTGGAGAGGACGCTCCAATCGACCAAAAGATTATACAGGCAAGTTGTTAACTAAACTGTTAATTTTCACTGGGCACAATATCTGTAACGTCATTACCATACCGTCATACATTTTTCTTCTTTTCCTGCAGATTATAGCTACAGATCTGGACAGTAACGAGAACGGTGAAATCACGTACTCGATCATCAATGGTGACAATCTTAACCAATTCGCAATAGATCCGAAGTCGGGCTACGTTTTAGTAGCTGCGCAGTTGGACAGAGAATCGATTTCAAGTTACGTTTTGGAAATATTGGCGAAAGACAACGGTCTACCGGTTCTGTCCCGACAGACGGTGCTTAATATCGAAATCAGCGATGCCAACGACAATCCTCCATTATTTTCGCAGGCCAATTATACGGCCGTAGTCCAGGAGAACAAACCTATAGGTGAGTTGTTAGATCTATTTTTATACCCGATCGCACCTTGCGGTTGGGTATCTAATTTTTTTATTGTACCGACTTTTGGTTGTGGATATTTGGTAGTTTTTTCATTGAACGCATATAACTTTTAAACTATTAATTTGACGGGATTTGCACACATTGCGCGTAGATACAGAAATTAAAAGGCTTTCCAAATGTATGGTCGGTTAGGTTGCAGGTGTGGGGGACTGAGCAGTGGCGTAACAAAGTCAAAATTGCATTTTTTCCAATACCCAATTTTAGGAAGTTTTTACCGTTACTCTGGCGCTATGTGAGGTTTAGTGCTACCCCTGAGGCGATTACGCCATATGTCTATAATAAGTCTTAATTCCGATAAGTTAAACAAGTATTTTGAACATAATTTTGAGAAATCAGCAAAGTTGGAACATTTTTTTGAAATGGTTCCGTTCTTGGCCTTCTAATTAAAGCGTGGCCGAACTTTCGTTATAGATACATGATTTGGGGACGTGGTGAGGTGAAAGGCGCAGTTGTTAGTTCTTTTCTCACGTAGCCTGTAGAATCCACATTTTTGCACTAAAAAGTCTGAAATAATTCAGCGAGGTAGCATACTTATGTACCATCGATTTGGCCGAAAGTCAAAGTCCTATCTTTGAATTTGAAATTGTGACGAATTTTTAAGCCGTATGGTCACTGTGCGGGCGATTTGCGTCGAGACTGTAATCGATAGGTTTTCCATGCCAGGGGATACCTTAAAGTGTTTTTTTTCGTTACATAGGAAGCACTTTTCTGCTAGGAAGTCGAGAAAGTATAAAGCTTTTCATTATATTTTTCGGAAAAGTAGGTCATGGAAATTTGACAGATTGCCCCCCGTATAATATTTGAACTGTGTCAGTTTTATTGGCATAATTTAAAGGTTATAAAATGCTGCCATTACAAAAAATGTTGTTGCCAGAACTTACCAAAAATAATAGTTCTAAGTGAAAATAATGAATCCATGTACTAGAGCTCCTACTACGTTTTTCAGGCATCAGGTCAAATACTTGGCAGAAGTAATTCTTAGGACAACAAATTTTCTTATACTCGAGCTGTGCTCACCCTGTGCAACATAAGATCATCATATATTAAGAGAAGGTTTGTTAAAACTGAACCACTAAAAGCTCTTACGTAAATGGCTCTTATTCCTAGAACCATACAATCTTTCTATTAAAAGGATGTTCGCAGTTATCTACTCACTGTATATTAGCTCTTTTACAAAACGTTAACATTTCTTCACTGTAGAAATCTACAAAAAAGGGAGGGACATACTAATGCTATCAAACAAGGTGCACAGAAAATGCATTCATACTGCCTTCAAAATTTGACCAGTAACAGTGTTTATCTGCACTTCGGATATGGTCGGTACAATGCTCTGCCTCAGAACACTAGGCTTCTTTCCAAGGGATAGTTCGGCACAGAAATTAAAACTGTTCTTCTTAAATGTGCTAGCTACTAAGTGATTTTGAAAAAATGTATAAGCTGATAAAAACTTTTTAATATAATGCGAACAACGTCGAGGAAATTAATTTGATTTACTCAAAGTCAAACTGATGGCAGATATTAAAGTGAAACTACATTTACCATCATAATAACTTGTAGGGAAGTTGTTATTGGCATTTAC
The DNA here is from genome assembly GCA_951812265.1 of Taphrorychus bicolor. Taxonomy (NCBI): domain Eukaryota; kingdom Metazoa; phylum Arthropoda; class Insecta; order Coleoptera; family Curculionidae; genus Taphrorychus; species Taphrorychus bicolor. Next base: position 11,057,642 of record OX638299.1, on the reverse strand, counting down.
CTTCACCTGCTTTTAATTTACTGGTTAAAATCTTGTCAATCACATGTTTGGCAAATCAGTTTATAACGTTACGGTTTTTATAACATAACCATTAACATTGACACAGTTCAAAAATTATATAGGGGTCATTCAAATAATAGCCTTTGGAAAAACTTTATGGAACGCTTTATAGTCTCAATTGAATTTGGAAACGGATGATGCTGATTTTTGCAAATTTTTGCTCAAAAAGCCGAATGGTTTCGATTCACGTCCACTCACGTGAATCGGAAGTGCTCGTTATTTTGAGCTCCTTCAACGGATGGCTAAAACTGTCCGAAACGTGATCATCCAATTTTAAAGGCTGAGGCTAAATAAAGAAAATCGGCTGAAACCCAGAAAAACTATATGGAAGGTGAAAAGCTGAAAATTTCTAAGAAGATTATTGGCAAAATGTCCGGTTTTCGAGGCCGTTGTCGTAAAGATCTTCCGATTTGAAGATTTCGTCGAGATTCATATCAAAAGCAGGTTCCGCAATTCTTCCTCCGACTTTTTAATGCTCATGCGTAAACCTGGCACCCTATGGGAACCCTCCTCCGAATTTTTTATGTGCATGACGTCCTACTCTGGGTTACTGCTTTACACTTATCACAAAACCCCACCACCACCACCACCACCACCACTAGAAAACCGCCACCAACATATACAGGCAAGTTACGACACAAGTTGACATACCAACTTTAAGAGTTACACAAAACCGCCACCAACATATACTTATAGGCAAGTGAAAGATTTAAAAAGATTCTTTGCAAGCTGTGGCAAAAATAGACATTGGTGCGCGGACAAACGTGTTTGCGCTTATTTTGGAGGAGTGTGCGCTCTCGTAGGTTTTTGGAGGAGTTAGCTTTCTCGTAGTGTGTGATTCTACGATGCATTATTTCGTTAAGTTGTGCTATGTTGTTGGTCTTTGCATGAATTGTCTTTGTTTGTATAAAGTGGTGGTTTTGTTGTGGTGGCGGCTTTGTAGTAGTGGTGGTGGGGTTTTGTGAAGGTTTTGTAAAGCAGTAACCCTGAGTAGGACGTCATGCGCATAAAAAATTCGGAGGAGGGTCCCCCATTGGGTGGCAGATTTACGCATGCGCTTTTAAAACTCGGAAGAGGAGGGTCTCCCATAGGGTGCCAGGTTTACGCATACGCATTAAAAATTCGGAGGAGGAGGGGAGGGTTTCCCATAGGGTGCCAGGAGCATTAAAAATTCGGTCGAGGAGGGTCCCCCCAGAGGGTGAGCGGTTTACGCATGCGCATTAAAAATGAGGAGGAGGAGTCTACTCCATATTATATCTACTAACGAGATAATTTTTAGGGAAATATCGGCATGTGTTGACGCTGTCCGTATCTCATAGGTCATTCAATACGTTTATCTCGGGCAGGTTCTATCGGCTTGTTCAATCGGATCCAGCAAACTAAGGCAAAAATTACGAGATAAACGTTGTGGGTTAACGATTAGGATTGACTAGTCACTCCTAAAATAAAGCCAGATTGAAATGCTGGATCCGGTTAAAACTGTAAACGAGAAACGAGATAAACGGGATCGAGATTTTAAATTGACTGATTGACATTTAAAAATTGGCATTTAACAGCTGTTTGAGTCATTGATAAACTCATCGGCGATTTGAGCTAACATATGTTTTTTTGAGGATAAATCTTGTTGTAAATACATAAATAAAAATATTAACGCGTGTTAAGTACGTTCCAAGATTGTCACGTTTAGATAAAATTTTTTTGTTAAAAGTTACTCCCCTTTTAAGCCAATTTTTAAAGTTTAAAGTCCCTTTTTAAGCCAACATTTCGTCTATATTTCTAGATTTTAGCCATCGCCTGGGCCAAAAATAATCAGTTGTGAAAGTACAGGGTATTCATTAGAAAAGGTTGTCTATAAGGCTATGAATTTTTGATAGAAAAAGATGACATTTAAATTCAATAGACTTTTGTTCTGTCATCTTTTTCTTTTGACATTTCACAACCAACTAGTTGGTGTTTTTCAATAAATATCCCTCATGTTATATCATCATCGCGAGACGCAACAAGAATAATCCAAACATTCCCAAAACAATTTTTTTATGTTTTTTAGGTCACTCTATACTACAATTTAAAATAAGTGACGAAGATATTCCGCCCAATACTGTTCCCTATACGTTCGACATCAGGATAGGTAACGACGGCAACCTCTTTCGCTTGGACCAGGACGGGATTTTGAGAACGGCTTCGAAGTTCAATCACAAAATAAGGAATAGCTATCTGTTACAAATCAGAGTGTTTGATAATGGAAGTCCACCACTGTATTCAGACACTTGGGTATAATTCATTTTACTTCGTAACTAAAGCACGACTTTATTAAACACTTGTCAAACTCTAGGTGGTGATAAAAATAATAGAGGAATCTCAGTATCCACCAATCATCACGCCGCTGGACATAAATGTCAATTCGTACTTGGACGAATATCCCGGTGGTGTGGTGGGTAAAGTCTATGCCAACGATCAAGATCAGTACGACACGTTGACGTATATGTTAAATCCTACTGTTGGAGTCGCTTATCCTACTCATGAACTATTTCAAATTAACAGGTAGGCTGCAAAATGAATTTATTGGGTTTCACCATCAACAGAGGCTTCGGGGATAGAAATCAAAATTGTTTTTGTTTTTTAAACAGTTTACTACTCCTAAATTACTAATAAAATTAGTATTCTCCATTGGCTGTTTCATTGTAGATCGGACGGAATACTTATGGCACTTCCTCGTCTAGACATAGGAGAGTATCGACTGAACGTATCAGTAACTGACGGAAAATTTCTATCTTATACCATTGTAAAAATAAATGTCCAAATATTGACAGAAGTAATGTTGGACAGTTCGGTGGGAGTTCGATTTAGAGACGTTAGTCCAGAATCGTTCATTCGCAGCCACAAAAAAGGTAAAGTTTCAGAAACCAGTGAATTAAAAATTATTTTCGTTTTGCTTGGGCCCTAATAAAAACATGAATTCTTGTCGTTTGTAGGATTTGTCAAGGCAGTAAAGAACGCCATGAATTGCAAGCTAAAAGATGTCGTGATTATTAGCGTTCAACCGTCAACGGACGAGGATTTACTAAGGGCGAGGCGCTCGGTAGAGGGGAATGTTACCCTGGACATTCGTAACAAACGGTCCATTCAAAAAGATCTGGACGTCCTTTTCACCGTAAGAAAGCCAGACGAAGGATTTTTCTCATCAGAGACTATCAGGGAGGCCTTAACTGACAATCTCGAGGAACTCGAGGAAAGCACAAAATTGGTAGTGGAAGAGATTATCAGGCCAAAGTGTAACAGCAAATATTGTATGTACGGAGTGTGCCAGGATCATTTCGTCTTGGACACTTCCGTCATTGAGCCTGTCTCTACCGATGTGACTAGTTTTGTCTCACCCAAGCATAAGCATAAGTTGGATTGTTTGTGTAAACAGGGTGAGCTTTTCTTTATTGAATTTTGTATTCTTTTATTTACCATTTTCCACACGTTTGTAGGCTATGGTGGCGAAAGATGCGACACGATAGTCAACGAGTGCGCCAGAGACCCTTGTCCTATTGTCAAAACGTGTGTACCGGATTCCTCTCAAATGGGTTACTCCTGCCAGTGTCCAGACGGATACGCGGGCCCCTCTTGCGAGGTGGATATATCGAAGTGCCACGACCAAAACTGCTACATTGCAAGAAACCCGATTTCGTTCACCGGGAAAAGTTACTCGCAATACAGGATTATTAACAAGAAGTCAATCGAAGACCGGCTAAGCTTGAGCTTGAGGGTGAGAACTGTCCAACCTACCGGTAAGTAGTAAAGTGGCTGCGGATTGAATTAAAGGCTCTTATCAATACTGGTGATTTAATAGGCAACTTGATGTATGCGGCAGGCAAAGTAGACTATAACATTTTGGAAATTGTTAACGGAGGCGTTCAGTATCGCTTCGAATTGGGTAGCGGCGAGGGTATAGTGCGAGTTTCCGATGTTTACGTTGTCGACGGCAACTGGCACGAAATTAAATTAGAGAGGGATAGAAATAATGCCAAAATAACCATCGGTAAAGACTTAACTAACATTGAATATAAACGACGTCTTATTGCCAATTTGTTTTTAGATGGTTCATTCGTAGCTCAAGGTTCTGCTCCAGGGGTTAGTGACATATTAAATCTGCAAAGCGATGAAATGTATTTAGGAGCAGAGGTGCATCAGCATCCCTCGATTTTAGGCTACGAGGACGTTCAGAAAGGCTTCACCGGTTGTATGGACGATATTCGAATTAGCCGAGTAAGTAAATTTATCTTCCTGCTGATATTTGTGTTGTAGTTATCTTGAATTGTTTGTCGTATTGGGACCCGAATTCAAACTGCTCAGTTTTTAAACTTCATCAGGTGCCTTTGTTCGATTATTGTCCTGCTTCAATGAAACACTTTATTTTGATAGCAAGTTCGAAATAAAAGTAGTAACTAATAAAATTCAACAACACCACATCCACACAACACATTACCAAAGTAACATTGGTTAGTAGCTTTTGTCGCTATAATAAGGCGCACTGTTGTAGCCTCTCTAGGCCTACCAAAGTCTAATCTATGAATATACAAGAAGCTGGTAATGATTCATAGTACCTATATATTGGTTATGACATATTGGGCTTCTTAAGTAGTCGCTTACCTCTTCTGGAAATATTCCCAACCTTAATGGTGTCAATAAGAATTTAAAATCGCTCTACAACGACCATTCAGAAACGTTTTTCAAAATTTTTTTATCCCCCTGAGCATGCTTCTTATTGGCTTTATTAATTTTATTCTATCAATCTAGGTATCTGTGCCATTACATAAATCTGGAGAAAACTCAGTGGTTGTATTGAAGAGGTTTGCTAACGTGGAGTTTAGTTGTGACGCGGACGTTTTAATTGCCCCAGGACCTTGTGGGTCTCAGCCTTGCCTAAATGGAGGAACTTGCAGAGAACTAAAAGGAGGGTGAGTAATCAAAAAGAATAAAATTGTTCTGTAATGATCGCATTTGTAAATGGAAAAACGGCATATAAATCCTTTTTTGTATACCTGTTTGCGTGGACCTGAGTCGAACGCTGTAAAACTTCTTGGCAACCCGTAACAACTGCCACTCTTTTCCAAACTTCGAGAGAAATGACAAATCACATTTTGGTTTAAAGCCATGAAAGTGTTTTGTGTAAAGTTTATCGAATTTTCAGGTTTTTTTAGTAAAATTTCATTATATAATTAATGCGTTTGTGCTTGGAGTTAATGATCCCCTGTTTACCTTATAAAAAAAAGGTATTTTTTTTCCTCTTATCTTGTCTTTTTTCCTGTTTTCTGTATTTTTTTAGTTCTGAGGAAGGCACAATTTCGTACTGAAACGTTAATAAACAACACCAACGAGTAAGTTCTTTGCATCGAATAGGTTTCTATCAAGGATTTCACTAAATTCGTAGACATTACGACAAGATCAGGGAGGTTGATGAATCACACATCCTCGAAATTCTATCATTGGTTTGGATACCACTTATTGTTCATTTGAGAGACCCTTGTCATGAAAATCAAAACTAATATTAAAATAAAGTACCATATCGGTACTTGTACATCTACGGACACATATTGCATTTTCGGACAAAAGGCCACAGGACTCAACTCAACAAGTTGTTGAGTCCTTTAATTACTTCCATTAAAGGTCAAAACGTTGGCCATTTCTAAAAAGTGAAGTAGCTTTATTGTCCTACACCTGCTATTCAAGCGTTCGTACTACTTATCAAAGGACGCTAAGCACAGATAAAGTGTTTAACAACTCAATAACAAGATTCAATTAACAGTTAAAGAAAGAAAAACAATACCGTATCTTTTCTTTGGTGACCAGAATATCTCACTTCCAACAAATCATTTTAGATTGGTACCAAAGTCCCACTAATTCAGGTTGATATGTGAACTTTTACTCGAGTTATCCAGATCAACTTGATATTAGCCTTGAAGAGTAGAATTTAAAAAAATATCACATAATTCCTTCACGCGTTTGAAACGCCGAGAACGTCTCAAACACATTTTATTTGAAAAGTAACACTCCACAAGTCCGTCTGACCACTGACTCCATTAATGTCACTTATACCAGTATAATACAGATTTTTTATTACACTACCCAAAAAATGACCATATTCCAGACTAGTTAACTGTACAGAAAATATACATTTACCGTAAGGGAACGGAAAAACCGTTTTCCGTGCGCTGTTGTACGGGGTGTTCATTATAAAACTTAATCTAGCAGGCTATGAAATTTTGACAGAAAAGGATGACATAATCAAAATAAATGGACTTTTGTTTCTCCATCCTTCTCTTTTGACATTTCACAGCCAACTAGATGAAGTTTTATAATGAACACACCGTATATCGCTACTTATATTAAAATAAGACTGCCACTATCCTTGACAACTTCTATTATTTGATTTGTTGATTTTGATTTCTCCGACAGGCTTTTTAGCAAAATATTGTTTTCAGAGGCTCATAGTGAAAAGTATCGTCCATTACACGTCCGAAATGCCTTTTCCCGTGCTTACATGATTTTCCGTGCTCGGCTTCGCCTCACTCGGAAATTTGTATCACAGTTTCGTTTCATCAACATGGATTTAAGCAGCATTGCAAGATACCACGCATTGAAAGGTTCCACAGATATGACTGTGGAACCGACTTTCAAATATTTTTCTTTTCCCTACATTTAGGAAATCCCCAGCAAATCCATTGGTTTCTTAAACTTCCAGGCATAAGATTGGCCTCTACGAATCAATTGAGTGTGGGAGGCCTTACCACCAAGCTCAAAGACAAGCTTTAAAATCGTCGGGAGTATTTTGCCGCATTCCTTGTGGTATTATACTTGCCAGGGTGTGTATATTGGATACACTTCCAATTTCATCCTTTCAAAACTGACTAGCTTCACATAAAAGTGATTCACGCCATCCCAGCAACAAAATCGTTCGGCCACAGCTTGTGATTAAAGTGATTGTCGACTTTCCAAAGCAAGTAGTGCACTTGCCCAACATTCTATTGACTCAGGACATCTTAGGAATTTTAATGAAGTCTACATTCTAGACAGAAAATAACACCACCACAAAAGGATTTTCTTGGAGATGGTTGAAATTGCCGCGGAATCCAAGTCAATCAACAAACGCACATACATTAAAGACCTAAATAATATTTACTCCGACCTAAATATTTGCGTCAACAAGAGAACACACAACAACGACGATAACACCAACAATTACTCTCCTTGGGTGTCATGCATGTTCTGAATCTGTGTCAATTATCTACCTACAATCTCCGATTATCTGGTTCTATGTTTGGTGAGGGTAATCTGCGTATTTTTGGAGGTTTTGGAAGGTCTGAACCCGTCAGTTATCCTGCAAGTTAATTGTCATGTAGATTTTTGATCATTTTTTAACATAAGCTGTTTAAAGATTATATTGCCACGAACCCAATACGAAATGTAGTAAACGAACAAAAATAATTGTAATTTCAAGCGGTGGAGCCCGTTTTGGGTATTCTAGGAACCTTGTAGCTTTGTAATGATTTACTCTTGGGATGAAGTCTGTTAGAAATATACACGATGCGATGCAGAGAACTTACTCTTTGGTCTTGTTTATTGACATTTCGGCACTAAATTGTGCCTTCATCAGAACATACAGTACACATAATACAAAAAACAGGACAAAACATTAAATCACTGCTAGTTATAGATAACAAGGAAAAAAAAGAACAAAATTCACATTTTCTTTTGTAACTGCCTCCACTAAAAATAGTAGAGATGATCAGTAACTCCAAGCACAAAACCGTTATACCGTTTCACCGTTGATAAACTAACCGTAGTTGATAAACTTACTACAAGACCGCTCAAAACACTTCCACAAAATCTACCAAAGACCCCATCCCAAGAATCCAACCACAATTCAGAAAACTGCCGTCACAAATCGTCACAAGTCGGCAATGCAGATCCAATAGAAATGGCTATAAAACTACTCATGAAATTAACTTAATATTAGTTTTTTATTTATTAAATAAGAATTGAAATGATGTCTTGTTCTTCAAATTTGAGTTGATTTGCAGCTAAACCACTGTGCATTTATTGCAGATTTGAGTGCGAGTGTCACAACAGATTCTCTGGTACGCTATGCGAACTTGATACTGATCCATGTGCCTCAGCTCCGTGCCTTTATGGGGGCAAATGCCGGTCCACTATCGCAGGCGATTTTGTATGTGAATGCGTCTTACGATTAAGTGGAAAGAGATGCGAATACGGCCGATATTGTTCGCCAAATCCGTGCAAGCACGGCGGTGTGTGCGAAGAAGGCGACGAAGGACCGCTATGCAAATGCAGGTAGAGTTGGAAAATAAGTTTTTTAGCTTCTCTACTAAACCCGGAGTTATAAATAAAATGGATCAAATAATTAAAAAATAACAACTTTTTTAAAATCTGTATGATTATATTGTCACTCACACATTTCAGGTCTTTTGCTGGCGAGTTTTGCGAGTACGATCTGAACGAGTGCGACACCAGCCCCTGCCAAAACGGAGGCACTTGCATCAACGAAATCGGTTCGTTCCACTGTTTGTGCCCTTCCAACGTCACTGGAGTCTACTGCGCCAATTCCTTATTCGATACCGCGGTCTCTTCCACTTTCTTCCTTAACATTACCTGGAATCAGCTGATGTACTGTGGGCTAGCACTGGCGGGCCTTTTGGTGCTGTCCGTCATTATTTGTTCTATTTGTTGTTGCAGAATGAGGAAGTAAGTCGATAACATTTTTGTGACTTTGAATTTACTAGGAGGGATACTAGTATTGGTTATTGTATCTATCCCAGACCTCTACAATTGGTTTTCATTACCTATTGTGTTTGCAGGGCGAAGAAACGGCGGGGCCGTAATAACCTGATCATAAAAGACAATAATGTACTCAATTCTACGCACAGATCGCACGAGTTATCGGAACTTAAAAGGGGTTCTAAACTTAGCAATTTGGAGGTGAATCACAGAGAGATGGCTTCCACACGGCCTGTCAGCTACACGCCTAGCTCCCACAATGATGGTGAGAAGTGACCCATAATATCTACTGCTTTGTTCTGTGCCTTTTTACGATTCCGCCTCTTTTTCATTTCGATCGTTTGCAGGCCTGTATAATAACAACGCAGCATTGATGCTGAACAATTTGGACACGCTTAGGAGCTACGGTTCAGCCGGTGACGAATTGGAAATCGCTCCCGACTACGGCAAAAACTTGAATCGCAACACGCCCCAGGGTTGCATTGGTAATCATTGCGACACGGACAAGACGCGATGGGCGGAGATACACTTAGCTTCGGCTCTCAACGATAAAACCAGAATAAAGAACGGTAGGTCAGCTTGACTTAATTCCATAACTTCACCAAAGTGACAATTTTTTAATTAAAAAGGCACTTCTGTATTATAATTTGAAATACGTTTTTTCAGATTATAAAATACCAAATGCTGGGAATTGCGATTTACCCAATAGACTCTACGGTGGTAGGAGTAACACCAGCAGTAATACACGAATGGGCGGGCATATGAACGAGGACGACCAGAGAAATGTTGGAAGTAAGTGCCCCATTGTTTATTTATAATTTCAAATATGAACACTTTTGTTCTTGTTTTCGCCCGTGCGTCACGTATTTGCTCACGTCATCTTAATAGGTAACCTAGGTGAACGACAATAATTAGGTAACAATTATTCTTACAAAACACTTTTATATTTGTGTTGAAAAAATCTTATGGGACGGCAGTTTCCAAGTTGCTGACACTTTTCCGGACCGGCGACTTGAGTTCCAAGGAAACCATTGGCCAAAACCGCCTCAGATTTCTTCGTGTGTTCTTCCATACAACTGTGCTATGGCTTACCAACTCATATCGGGAACTTTATTTGAATTTATAATTTAAAAGGTTGCGTCCCAAGATCTGTAGATGTTTGTTAAGGGTGACTTTTACAACTATCAGTAAAACTTCAGTTTGAAGTTAAAACACTAGGAATAACGCAGATTGCATTGTTACCTGACAGATAAACAATGCAATCTACATCATATCTGGTGTTTTAACTTCAAACTTAAGTTTTACTGATAGTTGTAAAAGTCACCCTAAATTGTTGGATTAGAACAGATTCGTTTAATTAAGTTTAAACTTCTTCAATTGCAAAGATATTAATTGGTCAGAATCAGAAACGGCAAACATCAAACACACTTCACCTCGACTTTTCGACAAAATGTTCAATGTTTATAAGAATGGAAACTGTATACAGATATGATTTAGCTGGTTAAATGGTCAAGGTAATGTTTTTTTTTATAAAAAGAACTTACATCGCAAGGTGGATGGTCTAGATGGTCATGATAAATGGGTCTCAAAACCAGAGAAGGCGAATTTATCATCAGCTTTGCAGTGCTAAGTAGGCAAAATCTCAACCAATAAAAAAAAAGTAAATAGAAGCAGGAAATATTTCTGGTCCATAGGATAGCGAACTCGAAGAAGCAGTTACTGTTACCTATTCGGAATTGGAGCTCGAATCTTTTTCCACCTTAGAGGAAAACGAGACTGCCACAAATATCGAAAAAGTCACTAACGGATCCTGCGGGGAAGTACCTAATCAGCAGTTGATCAATGACATTACTGTACAGCAGACTAACTTAAATGCAGGTGATGACATCCAATTTCAAAAAAAAGTCAGAATTTGAATAATTGAAGCAATTTGCTGGAAAAATTATCATTGTGGAAGATAACTAATTGTCTTTTTGTTTTTGAGACAGAACAAAATCCTATGTGTTGCCATTCGGAAGAGATGGACTTCATTGCTTCATAAATGAGAACTTAAGAAGAAACTAGTTAATTACGAGGTTCGGAAACGCGGACAAATTAAATTCAACGACCTTCAGCTTGGTTTTTACTTAGTTGTGTTTTGTTAGTTTTTCATCATTAATGATACTTCCGGTTGTTTGAGTTGACACAGTTATGGAGAATTCAGTTACTTAACGACTGTCGTTTCACAGGTTACCACTGGGACTGCTCGGATTGGGCGCGACAATCTCAAACATTGCCGAACATAACCGAAGTGCCTGGCTCGGAGATTCCCGATTCGTCCAGTTTCCATAGTAACGAGAGCAACGAGTCACGCCAAGCGAATCACATTCCCGGGTCATATACACATAACAAGTCTTCAGGAGGTGTATCAACTTTGAACGAAGTAAGTATAGGTTAACAAAAGAGTCAATTGGTTTTTTTTTGAATTTGTATTTCAAGATAGGAAAAGGGGTACTACCATCGACTTAAAAATATAGATATTTACCGCTATCAACTTAAAAATATAGAAATTTATCGTTGCTTGATTCATCTTTGTGACTGGTTGCTTTTTTATCCAAGTGGTAATCGAAACACGACAGCGATCAGACTGGCGCTAGACAACGAGATGTGACTAGTACATACAATTTCTTGTTCTTAAATTTATCGAGAACGTAAATCGGCCTTTAATCTTATGCAATTTCCATTCCACGTGCAATAGCGTGCGATGACCATTTAGGTCAACGCATCTTTGTCTGACAGCAAATGCAATGGAAATTGCTTAAATATAACGCAACATTAAACATGTCATCAGGACATCCATTTTTGTCATGTGAGAGGGAGGGTAAAGAGTCCCAACTCAGCCTGCTCGAAAGCGATATTAATTTATTTCAAGACGTCATAGTCAGTCACAACACCTTAAAGAATAAACAATAGTTACGCAAAACTATGTTTGTTGCTCGAATGTAACTCATTGGTCTTTTATAGGTGGATGTAGAAGAATACATGACTGATGGAGAATCGAATCGTGAGCCTCACGGTCTAAACTCATTGAACGGAGATGCGTCCAGCGAACAAGATTATCGATTTGCAGCAGGTAACTACTTCGTTACTATTGGAGATTTTTAAATATTTTAGAGTGAATGATATTAAAATATGAAACTCGTTGATGTCACCATACGATTAGCGGACGGAATTTTACATGGGACACTCTACAAAATCAGTCTGAAAAGTCCACTAACAGGGTCGCTACAAGATGAATTGACCTCGATGTTGTTAAGTTTTTTAAAACTCTAGAGAAACCTGATGAAGGAAACTGAAGCTGAAGAAAGAAAACTGTTCCTTTACACATAGTAAAGGACAACTAACTGTCAATGTTATTTGACAAAAATTCAGTAAAGATTAGAACAATAACTTAAACATTTAAAGGAAAATATGGAATTTTAATTGGAGACTGACAACAGCTCAATATTCCGTAGTATCCAATTAGTATAATATATTAATATTAAGATATTTATTATACTATGTTTATCGACCTCTCACATTTTATACGAACCTCTGCACCTATTGCAAGTATTATGCTCAAAATAAACTTCATTTCAGCAATACTCTGGCACGAAACATCTATATAGCAAATGTGCCTTTGTAACCAATATATCACTTATACTCTGTAAGTTATTGTATGTAATTTGCGAGTGTTGAAATGTGCATTTAGTCTAACAGTTTTAATAACCAATTAACGATTTTTTACTTTTTATCACACTTAAACGTTTTAACCTCTCACGATGGGTTAATATTTTGTTTGGGAACAAAAGCTATTATTTACAAAAATAAATTCAAAATGATTGTCACAAGGCTTTATTCCCAAGAAAAGATATTAGCCGGAATGAACCTATGAATGAAGTTTACGATCAATAATTTTTGTAACAACACCTTTGGCAGACCCTCTTTTGCCTGTTAATGGCATTATGTTGTGAATCACACTTTAGAAAGTAAGTTTTGTAATTGTGAAAGAGCAAAAGAAGATTAACACAAGTTTTCGTTTGTGCTCCTATCGCAGTGCCTTTGATTAATATTAAAACAAGTGAGTAAACTTTAATAATTGTCTGAATAAAAAGGACTTGAAGTATACTAGAAAGTAGCAGTTCCTCCCCGTTTAAACTTAACTTTTTTCTCTGAGGGGGTTGAGAGTTCTAGCGCAACATTAAGTCCTTCAAATGCATGTCAATATTCCTAAACAAAAATGTGCTTAAACACCCAATTTATTTCATTTTTTAGCAACTTTTAATATACACTGCGTCGGAGATAAGGGTCAGGATTTCGAAAACGCTAAGAAGCAGGAATTCGATTAAATGGGAGGAAAGTTTAGTGAAGTTCGCTTTTTTTTCGTACATCGAAACGCCTCAAACTTTTGTCAGTTTTAAAATGTCGTATTAATGTAATCCAAAATGCTAAACTTTTTTCCCATTTAACCGAATTCTTTTCTCTTACCGTTTACGAAATCCTCATTGTTACCCACTTTATCTCGGACAGTGTGTATTAATCTGTATGACTTTCTGCATTGCAGTGGTTGATTTGAGTTATGTGGTAAATTATTGTTATTATTATCCTTACTAACTGTTTGTCTTCCTGCAAAACTGTTTAGATGTTGTCTTTGACGTTGGCTTTCTGTACAAACTGTACTAAATTCCAATAATTCTTTTCGCAGCCGAAAGTTATATTCGTCACCCGAACTCTTACCTTCCCGCGCATACGTACAACATACCTAGCGAAGCCGAAGCTGAATCCTTGCAAAGCCCGGGCTCTGACGATGTGGAGCCCTACGGCTTTCCTAGCAACCGCAACAGGAGAAAGCAGGTAGACGACGACATCGCCAGTGTCATCACTACATTGGGTGAGTTCTTGTGTTTCTTTATACAGGGTCTAAGTAAACAAATGCAGTTCATCTCATCAGTACGACATACCCGGGATCCTTTTATTACTAGATACAAATGTGCCGATACAATTTGTGCCCAAAACATACGGAAACTCCGATATTTTATCCTTGTCTTGACATCGGGTGACAAGGAGAACGGGCATTACCATTACTGTGAGAAGGAGAAACAATGTTATGAGATATCGTAATTCAGGAAGAGATCGGATTCATATGTAGAAAAAAAGAACATTATGTAGTTGCAACGTTTAAATCTGCATGGTCCTTGGACCCTAATTGTATTATGGGGGAGGTGGGTTCTTTGGTTGTGGTCCATTTTTAGTGAGAAACATTTTTTTTTCTAAACTTTTTATATGTATCAGAGGTTTCAATGCTTTCTAGCATCTTCATCAGAGATTGCATAAAACACTCTCACGTGCGAGATAGGTGGCTGATAGACTTTACTTTTTATGTGATGTTTTTTCTCAACAGTTTTGGGAAAATGGCTGCAAATTGCCCGACTTCTTTTTCAAATTTAAGCGCATCTGCATCTCTAGCACCTGACCGCAGCTTGACTACTGGTCAATTGCGGATAGTTGTGCGAATAGTTGCACAGCATGGAACTCAAACTTCACGTCAACAACTAGTTTAACAACAGGCCTATCAATAGAAGGGTGCTTGTAACGTTTCCTAACTTAAGATAGCTTAAGTATAACGAGCGTTGGTATCCATAACTTAGATACCGGGACTGACAAACACGGCGTTGCTCCTGTTTTCAGAAAAGTACTGAGAAAAAAACAACATTCCATAAAGAGGAAAGAAGTCCATCGGCCACGTATCCCGCACATAACAGAGTTTTGGGCAATCACTGATGAAGCTGCTAAAAAAACATTGAAACGTCTTATACATAGAAGGTTGAGAAAAATAATACCTTATCAAAACAAAGGACCACAAACTAAGAACCCGCCCCCCGCAAAAAGAATGGACCTTTTGGAAACCGAGTATATTCTAAGTAGTAGATGGATTAGAGGAATGGGGACAAATAACGACAAGTCAGCTTTATTCAATTGCCAACGGTTCGACCAATATTGTGGTCTTTATCAAGGCTGTAAAGACAAGAAACATCGATTAGTTTATAACAAGGAGCATGACTAATGGTAGGATTTTGTAACTTTGCGTACAGCGAGGTAAGAGATGTATCGTTCTAAAGGTGCAATTACTTATTTGAAAAGCACGCAAATGTTTTCATTTGTTCAATTGTTCCTTCTCAAAACAATACATTCATGAAGCCTTATTTGGTCCGCCATCCTATTTACCCCGTGTTCCGAAAATACTGAAGATATCTTCGGTTGTAAATTTTACATTTTCGTTTATAGCTTTAGGGCTGTACAGGGTATCCCATTTTCGGCACTTTTGCGGGGTATCTCCCTGATTTTTAAAGATAGAGGGTTGCGGTTTTCTCGACAGTGTGCTACTTTTTTGTGAAACTAAAGATGGCGCCAGCAGAATTTTTATAGCCCTTTTGGTTTTTGAGATACAGGGTGGAATTGAAAAGTATCGCTTTTGAGGCACCCCCCGCATCACAGTTATCTTTAAACTTATCCAAGAAGTTAAAACGCAATCTTAAATAATTTTTTCCGTAGAATCCAATGGCGTAGTCAGTTCTTTCCTAGCAACTTCAGTTTTTGAGTTACGAAGCAAATATATGTTTTTTTAAATGGAACACTCTGTATATTATTTTTCTAGTTTATTAGTCATAATGTGGGCTTTCCAAAAATATATAATTGTATGCAAATATTTTCAAAACAAAGCTCAGAATTTAAGATTTTCTTAAATTTTTATTTTTGTCCAATTCGTAAGTAGTAGGCTATGGCTAAAATATTATTAGGAACAAAATCGATGTAAGTAATAATTATTCTAATTTATAACATCTTCAAATTTAATACAAAAAATCTTTTTTAAATCTCAGTATCTCAGTTATTAGTTATTTATTACAGCATTCAACATAATTAAGTAAACAGTTTTTAAAGGTGGTTTTCAAAATGACGGCCATTTTCCTGTATGCAAAATTGGCACATTTTCGTTATTCTTCTAATCGCGTTAAAAAGAATCATAGGCCTTCTTTGCAAATTTCGGAAAGTTAAATTGATTGCCGCAAGAAGCTCCGCTCGAGACTGATACTGTGTTTTATAGACTTCATTTTGCATAAAACCCCATAAAAAAAAATCCAAAATTGAAAGATCGGGAGATCGAGGGGGCCACCTTACAGGTCCGTAGGTACCAATCCACCTTTGAGGAAAGTTATCGTCTAAAAATTCCCTTAAAAGGGCAGAGTTGTGGCTTGGGGCACCATCTTGTTGAAAAAAAACGGCATTATAAAGGGCCAAGGGAACATTTTCCATCAGTTCTGGAATAACTTCCTCAAGAATTTCTCGGTAACGATGCGCTGTCAGACCTCCTTCAATAATTCTGTAGACTATGCGTCTTCCAAAAATGAAACACGAGACTCCAACCCCAAAACGTCCTTGTTGTGCCCTCTCAAAAGTTAAATGGTGATTTTCTGTGGACCAATGTCTAGTATTATGGCGATTAAAAATTGCCGCACTTGAAAAATAACATTCATCGGACCAAATAACGAGTCTGCCAAAAGATTCATCAGTATGGATTTGTTGTAAATACCATTGGCAAAACAACATTCTGCGCTCGGCATCGCCAGGGTGTAAACGTTGAACTATGTGGAATTTATAGGGGTGATACCTATATTTTTTCAAAATTCTCTGAGCATCAGACTTGGATACACCAGTTGCTTCCTCTATATGCTTGCAAGAAGATGAAGGCTTTGCTTCTACATAACCCAATACGTTTATCTCTTTTCTCTCTCTATCTTGTTTGGAGTATGAATTAGGCCTGGGCTGGACAAATGATCCGTGCTCTACTAGATTTGATTTAATTCGGGCAAATATGTCTGGGAAAGGTTGCCTTCTCTCTGGATATCTAATAATAGCGAAAACGACCCCTAAGATGGTATCCTAACCATAGCGTGCAAAATACTTTACCTTTGGAAATATACTTCCGAAGCTTCTTGGGGATTTTCATTAGATTGTATAAAACAAACCAACATATCATACTTCTCATAATTTTCGTAAACCGCCATTATTGTAACAAAATTAATTTAATTAGCAGCTAAATAGTAAAATAGAAACACCAAAACAACAAGCATATTACTAATAAAAACAAAGAGTGACAAAACCACAAAGTTTTTGACATATTGCCTTTTGTTTCAAATAAGCTAGCCATCTAGCCATAGCCTACTACCAACGAATTGGACAAAAATGAAAATTTAAGAAAATCTTAAATTCTGAGCTTCGTTTTGAAAACAATTGCATACAATTATATATTTTTGGAAATCCCACATTATGACTAATAAAATAAAAAGATAATATACGGGGTGTTCCATTTAAAAAAACATATATTTGCTTCGTAACTCAAAAACTGAAGTTGCTAGGAAAGAACTAACAACGCCACTGGATTCCACGGAAAAAATTGTTTAAGAATGCGTTTTAACTTCTTCGATAAGTTTAAACATAACTGTAATACGGGGGGTGCCTCAAAAGCGATACTTTTCAATTCCACCCTGTATCTCAAAAACCAAAAGGGCTATAAAAATTCTGCTGGCGCCATCTTTAGTTTCACAAAAAAGTAGCACACTGTCGTGAAAACCGCAACCCTCTATCTTTAAAAATAAGGGAGATACCCCTCAAAAGTGCCGAAAATGGGATACCCTGTACATCGCACACACCGCTATAAACAAAAGTTATAGAACCCTTCCATTAATTAAAATTATAAAATTTACAATTTAACAAATTAGAAAAATTCAAGACTAAAAGTAGTTTTAAAAATTAAAGTCTCCATAAAACGCTCAAGTCCTATCAACCATTTCCAAATTCACAAATTAAAAAGAAAATTTTATTTAAAAAATTTAAAATTTTTAATAACACAAATATACACAAAATTTAAACCTCTCAGTATGCCGAAGTCCTGTATAATCTATTAAAAAACGTGTCCATTGTCCACATCATGGGCCAGAGTTTCTCAAGATAGACGACAAAAAACAGCAATAAATTAACATCAATGAAACAATACAGAAGCACGGAGCAGGCGAGCGACCAGCATCAGGACGACCACAAAACCATAGTAATGGTAAGGCCGTGGTACAGGGCTTAGCCTACAATGCGAGGAAAGGAGGGGTCAGTCCGTTGGATCGTATATCACAAGCAGAACCAAACTAAGAGATGCTAGTTCTCAGCCTGATTTTATTAAGCAAATTAGCATATATAACACTTAGACTCTGTGTGTCCGTCCTGTTATTATTAATGGTATGTTAGCTGTTATATAGATCATTTCACTAATCATGCGTTTAGTATAATTAGGCTCCCTGTCCAGTATCTTAACGCCGTTAAAATAAAACGCATGATCAGACACAAAGTGATGTTGAGTTAAGGTCGTCTGTTCTTTTTTATTTCTATTACGCTCTTGGCAGTCATATTTTAGTTATTTTCGGGCAGCAGTCAAGTGCGCGAAAGACACTGCGCAAGAATTAGGAACATTTTTTCTACAACGGTATAAAAGTCCGTTGTAGAAAATGGGCCAATAATATGGGACATCTTTAACGATTATTTAAATGATTAAGCTTCACAGTTCTTTTCTGCTACCCCTGTAAGGACCCCTGCGCGAGACTTTTATTTTCAACATTATGTGATGATGACATTTCTGTCGTTTTAAAATCTTGGAAGTGTCTCATTACTGGTCTAGGAGGGGAAGTAATTCCATTACTGGACTGGTACTAGGACTACTTCCCGTCCTAGTACCAGTTACCAGTAATGGGATTATTGTTTTTGCCAGTAAACCCTGATTGTTGATTTTGCTCTAAACCATAGCAACCAACAAAAATTGCGTCTCTTGAGTGAAGATTTGAGCCAGAATATATGAATAAATAATATTCAAGAACATTTTTTGATGTTATTCAGAAAGTGTGGTTGAAAGTAAAATAATATACATATACTCGATGGGAAGCTTCATTACTGTCTCGAGATTTTATTTATCTCGACGCTACGCGCCTCGATATATAACATAATCTCTGAGCAGTAATGAAACACTTCCCATCTCGTATTGTAATATACTATTTTTCACGTGTCCTATGGCAACGAGTAACTTTTTTACGCTGCTATGGGCGACGTGCGGGAAAGATAACCGTGAAAATATGTGTCAGTTTGCATACTGTCAGTAATGCACGAACCGTGTCATATTTTGACGGTTTTAGAAAAATGTTGTTTAATTCTGTTACCCAGCAATTTTCCAGTAGTACCCACGTAGCAACGATTACAATGGTCGCAAGGGCTTCCATATATCACCCCTGAACATGACATGATAGGTGTTATGTCTTTAAGCCTTGTGTATACCTCATTCACTTATTTTTGGCATCTCGTTACCTTTGAGATCTTCATTTTTTTATACCCATCTCTTTTTGGCACATGTTGAGAAGATACGATAAAAATGTCAGTCAGCTTTCGAACGCCTACTTGACGGCAATTGCCTATGCATAGTAAATGGTTTATATACAGATGCAACAGTCTCATTATTATAGAACGCTAGCTTACAATTAGGTATTCTCCCTTGAGCCAGATTTTCAATTCTTTCAGACAGTCCCAATATAAATTCGCATTATATAAATATAAATTAGCCAATATATATTACATATATAAATTCGTACTACCAATTGTTAATAGTAAAGATCCTTTAGTAAATATTATTAAAGATCTCGAATATTTTATACAGAACAAATAGCGGAGCGTGATAAGCTGAAAGCGAGTTGCATTAATGCTGTCACTAACCATTTACATCGTACTAAGAATTCTAATTTAAATAATCATCACATGTATCAGTGATTCATAAAAACAAAAAAAAATCAGAGAGCATAGTGATCTCATGCGTTCTGATAAGGGAGTTTCTACCGTGGTTATGTTGGCTAGTGAGTATAGAGATACTATAACAACCATGCTTCAAGACGACTCAATATATGCACTAGTTTCCAAAGACCCTACTACACATTATCAAAATCAAGCGAACAATTTGATAGTTAAACTAGTCAAACTTAACCGCATCGATGAACTCACTGGTAAAAAACTAAAAGCATATAACTGTGTTGCACCTAAACTATATGGCCTTAGAAAAACACACAAACCTGACTTGTGCCTTAGACCCGTAGTTAGTTGTATAAATTCGCCATCATATAACTTGACGGTATTTGTTCACGACATTTTATCGCAAGTGTCTAGTACGTCGCCTTATGCACATAAAAAACTCATTTGAGTTTGTAGAGGGAGGCTCGCGATGTAACATTGCCGAATGGTTATGTATTGGTGTCATTGGACGTAATCTTTTTATTTACGAACATTCCGAAAGATCTGGTGTTGACTATTGTCAATAAAAAATGGAAATTTTTTTCAGCATATACAACAATACCCAAGCAAATGTTTTGTGACATCATTCGTTATCTGTTCGACAGTAGTTATTTTAAGCGAAGCACCTTGGACTTCCATTGTCTTGAGTTTCACTTCTAAACGAGCAGAAATTCCACTGCTCGAAACGTCGTGTAAAAAAACTCAATAAAGACCATAAAATTCCAAGATGTTTCGCTTAATAGTACATCATTGTCTACCACCTTTAAACAAACAGTAGTTATTTTGTCTTCAGTGACACGGTCTACCAACAACCGGTCGGGTCCGCGAAGGGCAATCCAGCAAAGCCCGGTTCTGCCTTCTCTAGTCATGAATAAACTGATATCCAGTACTCTGTCCGGCCTTTCTTTTGATATAGCCTTCTTGAAATTATATGTGGATGATACGATTGTGGCTTGTCCATACGATCAAACACACCAACTACTATCAGAATTTAATCAGTTTCACCCTAAATTACAGTTTACTATAGAAGCGTAAGTTGATGATTCACTGCCATTTTTGGACACGCTCGTGATTCGTCAACCGGACGGTACACTTCTCTTTGATTGGTACAGAAAGCCTACGTCCTTTGGTAGAGTTTTAAATTATGTTTCCGGACATGCTTTCTCTCATAAGATGGCCACTATAGAGAGCCTTTTATACAGAGCCTACAGTCTTAGTAGCCCCAAATTTCACAACAAAAATACCACCGTCATTAAAACTATATTAAGAAACAACAATTATCCAAGCCTTGTCAACCGTATTATAAACAAATTCAATTAACGCAAAAGGATTACTAAGACTGTTGGGTCTGACAAGGCTTAAAGACAAAACACTTTTCATGTCATGTTCGAGAGTGATATATGGAATCTTTTGTGACCATTGTAATCGTTGCTACGTGCATGGGTACTATTGGACAATTGCTGGGTAACAGAATTAAACAACATAATATGACTGCCAAGAGTGTAATAGAAATAAAAAAGAACAGACGGCCTTAGCTCAGCATCACTTTGTGTCTGATCATGCGTTCGATTTTAACGGCATTAAGATACTGGACAGGGAGCCTAATTATACTAAACGCATGATTAGTGAGATGATCTATATAACAGTTAATAATACCATAAATAACAGGACGGACACACAGGGTCTAAGTGTTATATATGCGAATTTGCTTAATGAAATTAGGCTGAGAGCTAGCACCTGTTAGTTTGGTTCTGCTTGTGATATACGTTCCAACGGACTGTACCCTCCTTTCCTCGCATTGAAGCCTGAGCCCTGTACCATGGCCTTACCATTACTATGGTTTTGTGGTCGTCCTGTTGCTCGTTGCTCGCCTGCTCCGTGCTTAATTTTCGTGTATTGTTTTATTGATGTTAATTTAATGCTGTTTTTTTGTCGTCTATCTTGAGAACCTCTGGCCCATGATGTGGACAATGGACACATTTTTTAATAGATTATACAGGACTCCGGCATATCAAGAGGTTTGTGTATATAAATGTTACTTTCGTTTGTTGTTTTGCTTTTAAATTTCTTAAAAATTTTTTTTTAATTTGTTAATTTGGAAATGGTTGATAGGACTTTAGCATTTAATAGAGATTTTAATTTTTAAAACAACTTTTATTCTTGAATTTTTCTAATTTGTATAAATTTTAAATTTTCATTTAGTTATGCTCTTTGCTATAAATTGAACGATGTTTCTTGTCTTTATGACCACAGTATAAAGAATAATACCTTATATCAGTATCGTCAGTTCGTGTCGGCACTTTTGATATTTCCAAAACTAAAGCGTGCCGCGCCCGGCATTGTTCTCGAGTAGTTACGTGGGGACAAACACATGCGATGCACTGCCAAAGCATTGCCAAAACCGGTTTGGTGGTGCACCGGCCGGCGGCCGGGCGGACGCGGCAAGAGGAGGGGAGTTTCAATTTTTCGCTACTGCTATAATGTATTATTCTTTATACTGTGTTATAACTTAGTTTTATTGGGACGCCAAACACTCGTAGAGTATATTCTGTTCCAATTATCTGGTGTTTTGGGCCTTTTCTCACTTTGCACTACCTTCCTATTTGCCACCGCAGCCATACTAGTACTTATACCGTTACTTATACCGTTACTTTCACCTAACTCATTCCCAGAATTACTTGGTTGCTTATTACTCGGCACTTTCCAACATGGAGTTTTTCCACCGTGTCCGCAATGGTGCGAACTAACGCGTCGTTGTCGGCCTTGGCTTTTTGAAAAGTCTCCGTCGAAATGGTAGCCATTTGAACGAGAAGCTATGTCATCCAAGGTCTCAGAGCTAAGAAGCACATCGACTGTCACTCCCGAACACACCCGATTGCCCGACGCAATGTACCGACTAGTCGCGAAAGATAGCAAAGGGGGTAACATCTATTGGCAAGGATAGCGTTCTTCACGGGTCTATCTATCTCTTCTTCTTTATGTGCCATCCGGTCTCACGAACGTTGCCTGTTCACTCCCTGGTGTTCCTGAACCAAGAGATTTGCCTCCGTCCAACACCCCGCCTGCCTTCTATTTTTCCTTTCATGATCAACTGGAGAAGATGATACTTTTCTCCGCGCAAGATGTGGCCAAGGTAAGCAATCTTGCGACATTTCACTGTGACCAATATTTGTCTCCCCACCCTTGCTCGTCTCAATACTTCCTCATTGGTCAGCAGATCAGTTCACGGGACACACAGCATTCTACGATGGATCCACATTTCAAATGCTTCCACCCGAATTATTGAGCTAGTCTTTAAGATCCATCATTCCACTCCATACAGAAGAACCGACCAAATAAAACACCTCACCATACGCTGGCTCAACTTAAGGTTCAGGTTATCGTCGCAAAAAAGTGTCTTCATTAGTTGGAAGGTTGTTCTTGCCATTTGTTTTTGCCTGTTCGTTCTCGTAGCTATTTCGACTAAAAATCATAGGGTTGGTTTTTTTAACATTTTTGTTGAGTGTGAACTCTTGGCCAGCTACACTGATTCTGTCCAACAGTTGCTGCAAGCCATCCATCATAGTATTACTCAAGACAACAGTGTCATCCGCATAGCTAATGGTATTCAGCAGAACGCCGTTTATTTTGATTCCGCACTCTGCCTCTTTGAAGGCTTCTTTAAAGATTTTATCGGAGTAAAGATTAAACAAGAGTGGTGAGAGAATAAAGCCCTGGCGCACACCCCTTTGAATCTTCACACCAGGTGTGGTGAGCACACCGACTTGTGCCTCGGCCGTTTGTCCCCAATATAAGTTCTCGATTTCGCGGATGTCCCTACCATCCAAGTGGGTGTCCCGTAGCATACTCATCAATTCATAATGACGCACCCTGCCAGAGGCCTTTTCATAGTCTATAAAACAAGCAAATACACCCTTGCGCTGGTCTCGGCAGTTCTGGAGAAAGGCATATATCCCGAAAAGGGCTTCGCGGGTTTCAAAGGCGTTCCTGAACCCCATTTGAGCATCATCAAGATCGAATTCGCATTTTTTGCGCACTCTGGCATGTATGATTCGGAGCTGAAGGTTTTTAGCAGGTGGTTCATCAAGCTAATCAATCTGTAATCAATGCATTTTTTTGAGCGGGCTGTTTTAGGAATTGCAATGAAGGTCGACTTGAGCCACCCTCTGGGATTATGCCGGTATTATATATTGCATTAAATAGGCTTGTGATTTTGCCTATATTATCTTATTCTATGAGTTTCAATATTTCTATCGGTATTTCATCCGGACCTGGAGCTTTTTTATTTCTTGCTATATAGACGGCGTGCAGTACCTCTTCATCGAGTATATCCGGTCCCTCTGTTGCGTTGTTGTTTTCCTGCAGGGGTTGTCTATCGTCACTACAAAGATTTTGTACTGCATCCACGTATTTTTAATTATCTCCTCGTCTATGATGGGGTGGTTTGACGAGTCCAACAAGACGACAGAATGTCGTTTTTTATAGGTTCCTGCTATTTCTTTAATTTTCTTGTGCATTTGAAACATATCATGCTTGTCTTCAAGCTCCTCTAGTTCTTTACACCTCTCTCTCTCATCCAACACTCCTTCGCTCTCCTGATTTGCGCCCTTATAGTTTTATTGATTGTTTCATACTTGTCCCTGTCGCTCTTCGCCAGTTTCCGAGCTTCCATCAAGCCTAAGATATGGTCGTTGGTCGTTCATCCATCTTTTCTTTTTGATTCTGTTACGGGGTCGCAGATTGTCACGGCATACGGTGGTTAAGATATTCTTCAATTCTTCCCACGAGGACTGTATTTCCGATTGTACTATCTGTTCAGCTAGTTCGGTGTTGAGTTGCTGACGTACTATTCTTTTCTATCTATAGTTCTGGTTTATTGCTGAGGCGTGCTGAAATATGACTATCATTCATCTACCTAAATATTTATCTATATAAGTGGCTTTGTCCTGCACTGCCTATCCAACACCTATTCTATTCCATTAGCTTCTCTAGTAAATCATGTTTTTGCTTATAGCAACACTATTTTTTTATTTTCAGAGGAACGTCACTCACTCCTGGGCGGCTGCTACGCAAGCAACAGCGACATGTCCACCAACCTTTGCGAAATCGAAGACTCAGAGTGCGAATCCGAGCAAAAGCCTTTAAACTATTTGTCGCATAGCATACATCAAACGGACGTTTGACGAAAAGCCCATCAACCATTTGAACGGGAACCTTTCTGGGATGATCCGTTGTTAAATAACGTGCTAGAAATTAGGTTGCCGGTTTATCAATCAAATGTGATACGTAGGTAGCTGAAAAGGAATAACTTAGTTTTTGTATTCCCTTAAAAATGATTTTATAGGGCCCGGTTGGTTTAAGGATTTTTATACGAAATCTAAATTTCGTGCTCTATGCTCAAACTCGTTTGTTGTGTCATAGTTTTTATACCTACAGTTTCAATTGCTACTCTCTCTTCAGAGCGAAGGTGACAATTTAGTTAGTTAACGTCAATAAATAGATGATTTAGAGCATCTATCGACTACGTTATGTGAACAGAGATTGTATAGTTTAGTGAAAAAAACAAAACCTTATAGAATCGTAGTAAATTATCAGAGAAGAGAGTATAAGTTCGTTAAATTTTTATCAGAGGTTTGCATATCACCCTGGAGAAAGTCAGACGGAAATGGCCTGTAAGATATATTTAACAAAGGCGCCCTCTGTTTGACCTCCTCCGATTCTTTTACAATTTACTCATAATTCAAAATTATCATGAATCAAATGACCTATTTTTCTAGACTAGTTATAGTTCTAACGGATGCATTTATAAATACGTATTATATCATATTTAGGTAGTGGGTCCCGTCCAAAAAAATGAAACCCCTTTATCAAGTCATTCCCGATTTTCCGAGTACAGGGTAAACTCTTAGTTTCAGTGGGACCGCGAAACTTTGCATTTATTTGTGTCTGACGTGTTAGTATTAATTTTGAGTTAATCCAAGACTACAATAGTTTATTAAACTAAATAAATATTAATAATAATAATAATAGAAAACGTGCCTGTAATATTAAGATACTTGACGATTTGTGCTGTAATTGGGCAGCTCTTGTGTTTGTAGTTATTATAAGATCAATTTTTATTTGAAGTCTCAACTATGAACTAGGTAAGATTTTAGCGGTATATTCCTTCTTTATATTTTTATTGTTTTATTAACCTTCTACCTATTTGGGTTATGTTTATTTTTGCCGCCATTTTCTTCAATAATTCTACTTAATAAAACCTTATAATCCAAGTGTTCATTATTTTTGCACTATATTGTATTAAGTTCCTTGCAAACTGTTTAGATAGAACAAACCTATAATTCGTGAGAAAATGGTATTATTACGTTATTTATGTTGTTCAAATTAACAATAAGTTAGCGTACTACTCAAATTTTTGACTTTATAGCAAGTAGATGATTCCTTGTCGAACAACCTTTTTTACCTTTTTATATGGTTTATTTACCAACAAAAATACTGAGCAAATTACTAAAAAGTGAATTTTAAACAAACTTTTAGTGTAACTTTTATAATAAAAATATTTCAAAATCGGCTATGTGTTTGTTTTGCCATAAAATAGGAGATGTTCGGTAATAAAACTCATCAAGTTGCATAGCCATTTGCATTGTAAGGTCATTGACATTGAATTTCCTTTAGGCTTGATTATACAAGTCACTTAAAGTCGGGTTCAGCTAAACTAGACTGGTACTTGAACTCGCCCATAAGAAACGCATTGCTGTCAGCAAGTGTCACAAATGGAATTAATTTGACAGCAATGCGATTCTTATGGGCGGGTTCAAGTACCAGTCGAGTTTAGCTGAACCCGATTTTGGGGGTGACTTGTACAATTTGGCTTTAATGACACTGTAATGTATGGAGATTTAGACGAACGAAAGTCCCGTCAATTTGAACGACGCTGTTTAACACTCAACCGTTATATTAGCAATAAAATCACAAAATTACTAATTAACTACTTCGACTAAAAAGTTTCTTTATGCTAGGAGCGCCAAAAGCATCTCAAATCATTTAAATAAACCTACCAGATTAAAGTTATTTATTTGGGATCATGTGGGAGCTTGAATCCAACCATACGAGCGGTTTCCTGCACTGTCCTCTCCCCTTTTCCATGGAATTCATCGTGGATTTCTTGAGACAGCCGAGAGCTTCGTAAATAACACAAGTAGCTGTTTGCGATAAAATTCATTTCTTCCCTAAAATATAAATCAATATTTAGTACGAAATGATGACCTAAATAACTGATTTAAAGGCAATGTTCTGTTAAATCAAACGGCGACTAACATGCGCGTCTTAACGACTTGAAAATTTGTAACATAAGCGAAAATAAGAGAGTTGCTTAGGGTCCTTCTTAAGAGTAGATGAAAGTGGTACAGTTAGGTAAGGAGAGCAAATAAAAAAAATTTACTTTACAAAGAAATTAGGGCGACATAGAATACTGTTGCTCTTGCTCAAAACATGCTCCTAAAAATTACATAAATGTTTTTTACAGTCTGTTTTTTGTTGTACAGTCTGTTTATAAAAGAATTGCTTTTTTTTGGGTGACCGCTCTGAGAGTATTTCCATCCTTATATTCTTATTGAAAAAACAAAAGATTGGAATACTCTTAGAGCGCTCTAGACTCTAGAGTTGTCACCCGAAAACACTGTAAGAAATCGTTTGACACTAATTTAAACATCTTATTTTTTTTAACAACCACATTAAGGTTAATAGAACAAAAAGACAAATGTGTAATTTTCTAACTGCTTTGCACCCAGAGTTAGGCCAAGACATTGTTCTAATATACATAAAAACAAAAACCCTTTTTTCACACTTAGACCTAACATTATTACTATCATTGTTAATGTATGATTAGTATGGATACTTACTGCGCCTTGCACAGCTGCTGATCGGTAGTCTTGAATTTTCTGTATTTCTTCATAATGTAATTGAAGCCTAGGTTATCTTTCAGCGAATTTTCAGGGACTGCATAGCGCAGTTCCTGAATTATACCTCTCAGGGTCTGTAGTTTGCTCATTGGTTCGGTTATTTAGCTTATGGTTTGTCTACAAAAAAAAAACTATACAGGACGCTTATTCTATAGGAAAGAGTGAAAGTAAGAATTTTGACAACCTTGATTGGTCAAAAAATTCTGTTTCACTCTTTCCTATAGAATAATGGCCCTGGTGTCCTTCCATGAAAGTCCTCTTTCTATATACTGATAAGTCATTAAGCCCAATTTAAGTAAATTATTAACAAGTTTCTAATAGTTCCGGTTATACTGGAAGCCAACGACATTTTTGTTTTCCAAATGAAATCACTCAATTTCTGTATATTCCTTTCCACTGTAGCATTTCACTGAACCATGCATAAAAATAAAAAAGTCAGCGATTTTTGAGAAAATCCTGCTTAAAAATTTTCAGCTTTTAAAAAGCTGTGAAACCTAAACTGTTATAGCGAGAAGTTATCGCAAACTTTTATATGCGCTTTCCAGCCGACCATTCTATGTACGCCAGCAAACATTTGTACACACACACACACATATTTTTAAGTAAACAAATGACACAAATGTTTGCTGGGGTACATAAAGTAAAGTGGCCGGCTGGAAAGCGCCCTATATCTAAGAATTTTATAGATCTTCATTGGTGCCAATATTATTTTTCATTAACCCAAAAAAAATTTATATAATTTGAAAATCACTTCTTTACAATGAATCAAAACTAACGCCGTTGACAAGCGTGCAAAATGGTGTTCGAAAGTGCAGGCCATTTTAATGAAACTCCAGCTAGGTTTCGCAGTTTTATAAAAATTGAAAAATCCGATTTGTGGGCTGCATTTTCTCATCAACAGTTGACTTAATAAACTTAGGGGAAAATGAATTAAAAGTGACAGTAAAATAGCAAGTTAGGGCGAATTCCAAAACTCACCGGTGGATTCACCGGTTAAACCGGTCAGCTACCATTTCATTTCAATTTTCACCATATACCAGAAAGTGACCGTTTCTAAATTAACCGGTGGAATTGTCGGTTCGCTACCGGTAGCTCACGGAATGTACCGGTCTAGAGAAGTGGAATTTCGGTAGATTAAAGGAGAAAATGTCAGTATTGACAGTTCGTGCCCGTGGCCTTTCTGTAATAGTTATTTACGTTATAAGTCGGGTAAAAATAATTTTACAGTAGGAGTAAGATGTTTCCGGACGACGCGCTAGCCTAGTCTGGAATTTCGAAACGACTACTCTAACACGTTACCGGACGTATGCTGTACAACATTTTACTTCATACTTATTAAAAACAGGAAAATAATAATTTTATACGCGGCGAATATATTTTTGACAAATCCGCCAATTCGACAAATAGTTTCATTACAGTATCCTGTACCGGTATCGGTTTCCAGGTTACCATGGATACAATGGAATTATTGGAGATGTGCCGGTACTCAATACTGTAAAATTTCTTTACGATATCCAATCCTGTAAAAAGCTATTTACCGGATTAAAATCAAGTACGTAAAAGTGTTCTAAATGATACAGTATGAAATAAACAAACATAACGCTAAAATGTTTTTACAGTTTACGTCTGAGATTTAATGAAAATTTCTAAATTTATATTTTATAACTACCTAGTCGTGTTGTTTATTGTTGGAGTTGGTGATGATTAATAATAATTGTAAGTTGTATTGGACGACTCGACATTGAAATTGTGGGAGCCGACTTTTGAAAGGATGGGTCCATTTTAAGAACTAGGTTCTAGTCTAGTTCTTCGAAACATTTATAGTAGGTACCTAGAACGGGCATAAGCAAGTTTGTTTAACACTGGTTTATATAATGCATACAGTCTTATGCGTATGTTATCTGTTCCACGTTAAAAATTTACATGATTTCCACAAGAAATCATAATTTTTTATATGAGCTGGGGTAGTGAAAAGGGGTAGGTACCTAATGACCTAGGACTAGAACAACTAATAAAACAACTTCTTACAAATAAAAATTATCTTAATAATGTCGATTTCGCTATGAGAAGAACAGTAATAACAACAAACAAAACAAGATTACCATTATTGAGATTGACAGCTATTAAAAAAAAATGTCATTGGTAAATCAAACCGTTTCTAAATTGACCGTAAAATGGCTTATATTCGGGTGTAGCCGGATTTACCAGCGATCTACCAGTAGATGTAACCGGTAAATTTATTTATCACTTTTGAAATTCACCCTTTGCTATGAGAAGAACAGTAATAACAACAAACAAAACAAGATTACCGTTGAGATTGACAACTATTCAAAAAAATGTCATTGGTGAATCAAACCGTTTTTAAATTGACCGTGAAATGGCTTAAATTCTGGTGTAACCGGAATCACCAGCGATCTACTGATAGATGTAACCGGTAAATTCATTGATCACTTTTGAAATTCGCCCTTATTAAAACACAACAGTTATTGAAAATTTTGTATGGTGGCTTTTTTGTATATAGATAGATGGTATTCCTGATGAGCACTCAGTACTCAATATGACATTGAAGAAGTACGAAAAAATTCGAAAAAGTCGATTTATAAAGTGGAAGGTTTTTGCCACCTACACACACAACACACAAATAATATAATAATTATATTATAAACATCATGGAGCAGTTCTTAGATATTTTGTGCAGTTTTCAAAAATACAGAGCATAATAATTGAGCCCCATCTCAATGAAGACTCATTGAATTTCAAAAATTTTTCTAAAAGAATAAAAATGTTAACAGAATACAACTCAAAACCCTTAAATCTCCATCCCAACCATGCATATGGAACTAAATTCGCTGTTTGCAGAACACCTAGTTTACCAGATGTTCAAATTTTCAATAGAAAGTAATTGGAAAAAATTTAAAAAAAAAAGTTTTTCTTACACCCTGTAAGTACAACCCCCTAGGGTCTCAGAACAGTTCAACAATCCTTCTGGACAATTTACAATAAAGTTGAAGTAGAAATGAGTAATTGAGTGAGTAATGCTCTTGCATCTTGCCCCTTTTAAGGCAAGTTCACTGGTAGGTTTCAATAAAGAAGAAACCTAATAACGCTACATAACAGTTATCTGAAATATTAAAGAACAACAGCCAGTGACAATTAATCATTAGGCTTGTAAGAATATTACTGAAACCATAGCCTGTCTGAGACATAGGTATACCTATTATTTAACTTCAAATTATTTGGTCTGAGACAATAAGGTGGCATGAATATCTATTTATTCTCAGGAGTTCAACTCAGCAGGTTGCCATACTTTTGCTAAGCCTGATCAGGCTTGCTTGACTGCGGCTATTTGATGAGATAGGATATGTCTGATCAGCGGTGGCAAAACAATGGTACACTGCTTCTATACATTTCTTGATAGCAAACATATATCAATTGTATATGGAGCTGTAAGACAATATAATCGAGGTTCAAGGTATTTTGGAGTACTTTCAAGATCATTCTGATTCTGCTTGGTGTACTAGTTACCTTTAAAATGTGTCCTGCCTCTCACCAAACCGCCAAACTTTTATGTTAGTTAAATTATTTGTGTTTTAAGTGGTAACTTGTAATTCTAACTTGGAAGTGTGAAGCTTGAACTATTGAAATTTTACATAATTGAACCTTATTTTTTTGGAATTCTAAATTCAAATATTTTATAGAAAATAGAAATCCAAAACATAAAACAGCTGAGATTTAAAACGTTATTGGATGGGGTGAACGCTATGACAATACCCGTCCTTTGTCTTCCTAACAGCAAGTAAAGGATAAACATAGTCTGAGAATCAAGTAATAGCGTTTTCGATTGATAAAACCAGTTTAGCACCGAGTCGACCGCAGAGCAATTCCAGTTTCTTCAAATATTTGCCTCTGTGCAGTCCCAATAAAACACGCAATTCGCATTTGCATTGCACTCTGATGTACTTACTGATGTACATCGAAACAGGCCCTTGTAGTGTTATTATTACTATTAAACATTTTATAACTTTGTTTAAATAAAATTAAAAAATAAATATATTTTATAAAAAATGAAAGCTTTGCTCTACTGCAATCCATCTCCGAGCTAATCTGGAGACCTTCTCCTGTTTTACAATTTTGGCCCCCATTTTTACCAAAGTTACAAATAAGTAATTAATTTTAATCAGGTATAACGAAACAAATTAAAGTACGTAAGTAAATTGAGAAAAAAAATCAAAAAGGTAACTTAGTAGTAACTTTAAATAAATGATCACCATCAATGGGCTCATAAATGTTGACAATTTGATCATTTATTTTGAATTTTATTGCAAAAGCAAAATCATCCATTTTTTCTTAACTATGGAATGCTTTAAAACGCTTTAGAACGTTAATACCTAACTCAAGAAACCTAAAGAAAACAGATACTACGTTTAATTTTATTAGGGAATTTGTCGCCAAAGATATTGTCAAGGTCATAAGATCGGTCTCCATTGACTTTGCACTTTTACTGCACTGACAACAGTGACAACAAACCAGTGCAGCCCTCGTGCAATTCTAGTGCGGCACTAATTTTACCATTGGAATACGCTATCAGTTGTGTCATATGTCAATAGTGTCACTTGAACAATGTCAACGTCAAAATGAATTTGACAATTTATTTTCTTTCTTTCTGTTCTTCAAGTTGTTGATGGTAGGTGAAATTTTACTTTAGAGAAATCTGCGATCATCTTAGTAATTTAGATTAAATATAAGTGTTTATCCCAAAAATTTAAGATTCCGGTTCATCCACAACCATTTTAAAGTTGACACATTTATCCATCACTGAAATATTTCAAACTTTTTAAGTCTTCTGGACGCTGTATACACAACTGAAAATGCTTGTTTTATCGTCCCGATTAATATTTTAGATAGAAGATCAACACAGGATAAAACATGAAGTTCAACAAACTCGTAGCTGCTTCCCGAAGCAAGAATAGGAAGCGGCATTTCACAGCCCCGTCCCACATCAAGAGGACACTTATGTCGGCCCCTTTATCAAAAGAACTTAGACAGAAGTACAATGTTCGGTCTATGCCTATTCGAAAGGATGACGAAGTTCAGGTGAGCTTAAAATTTGGTATAACTTCCATAAAAGTCCATCACTAAAATTTGCAACTTGGGCATTAATTAAACCTAGAAATTCTAGATTTCTGTGTCTTCTGTACCTCCTGTACCTCTACTTGATACCATCGCTCACAAAAATCACCCTTTTTCATGACGGACATTTATGAAATGTTTACCTAACATTCCAAAGCATGGTTATATATTTAACCTAGCAATTAGGGTTGTTTGACCCTTGTCACCAATTTGTGATGTGTGTTCTGTGCTCTGCATATTAGTTTTGGGGTCTACCCCTCGTCAGTGCAGCTTTGGCTGGTCAACATATTCATGACCCATTATTCCGCTAATTTGAAGCTGGAAACATACAGAGTACTGGTGAGATGTTGTACAGAGCAGAAGCAGGTGACATCCATCAGCGTGTGACTACCTATGCTCTTTTCATTTCGTTCTGATTCTGATAACCAGAGAGGTACAGAGCAATATGGGCTGCTTCTCAAACTGAGAGCCATCTGCCATGCAGTGTTGGATCTACAACATGCCAGTGGATGTCGCCTGCTTCTGCTCTGTACAACATCTCACTGAAATGAAGTTCTTATAAAATTGCCCCCACCCTAAAGGCTTAATGTTATTTATCTGCACAATTCATAAAATTTTGAGAAATTTTGTGTGCATTTAGTTTATTTTATTTTGTCACACTAAAATGGGTGTACATCAAGAATCGGTATTGTTTACAGACACTTAAAAACTGTGACAAAATAACATAATGTGTATAATACACTTTTTTTTTAATTTAGTTTGTTTTTGGTAGCAGTTCTCAATGTTTCTGAGCACCTAGTAAAAGATTTCAAATATTGTTTCAAGTGGTGGTCAACATTTTTTAAGAAAGATGTGGCAGATAAAGAAATAATGTAGACCTAAGGGGTGTTCATTGAAAAAGTCATCTAAAAGGCTGTGAATTTTTACAGAAAAGTATGACATTATCAAAGTAAATAGACTTTTGTTCTTTTATCCTTTTAACATTTTACAGCCAACTAAATGACATTTTCAAATAAATACCCCCTCAAACCAGGGTAAATTAAAACAACTGCTTATAGTTATTTTTAAAAGTCAAATTTATTGTAGTATTTTCTCTTACAGTTCAATGATGTTTTTCTGTAGGTAGTAAGAGGTCACTATAAAGGACAACAAGTAGGCAAAGTAGTCCAGGTTTACAGGAAAAAGTTTGTCATCTACATTGAAAGGATACAAAGAGAAAAGGCCAATGGTGCTAGTGTATATGTTGGAATTCACCCATCAAAGGTAGGCTATCACATAACTTTTCTGAAAGTTAAGTTTGTTCCAAGTCACCATCTGAGAAAAGTTTTAGAAGGTTTCTTGATGGGTTTGAACACACCTATAAAAACTTAGGTGAAATTCTGGGGGGTGTTTATTAAAAAAAAAAAAAACTTCAAGTTGGCAGTAAAATGTAAAAAAAAAATGAATTAACAAAAGTTCTGTTTGTTGTGTCCCTCAGAATAGAATGACGAAATGCATTTTTGGGAACTTATTCAGAATAACCCATCACTTACCTGTCTCTGGTTGTTCGATTCTCTTGCATTAAAAAAGTAAAAGTATTGGAATTTAGTAAACTGGGCGTACTGAAGTAAGTTTCTGAAAAAGCTCCAGTAGCCTATAAAAATTTTGCATTTTAATGGTTTTACTCTGACATTTAGACCATTTCACTCAATAGCAGTTCTTTTTCAAGAAAGAATGTAAGTCCATCTCCAGCTGTTTTAGTCTACTAATAGAGAGTTTCTGTATCCTTCAAACACTGAACAAATCAATCCCTAATATCTACTCATAGTACTTGTGTTGCTCATAAGGGCAAATATTACAAATGATGATCCAAACCATTCGTAGAGGGTACTAGCTTGACTCTGCATAGTGCAGGGTGCACAGGTTTTCTGTGCATCACATGCACAGTGCTAAGTCAACTTTGCCTAATGGTGAGAAATTGGCACTGACTTTCCATAACTCAAAAAAGAAATTTTGTGTTATTTGTTCCTTTCTGATGCAGATTACTCTTTCCAGGTAGTAATTGTGAAATTGAAGATGGACAAGGATCGCAAAAAGATCATTGACCGAAGGGCCAAGGGACGATTGGCGGCGTTGGGCAAAGACAAAGGCAAATATACAGAAGAATCAGCTGCTGGCGCGGTTGAGACTGCGTAATTTCCTGTTAATATTTTATTTAATAAATAAGTGAAAAATTAGTACCTGCTTTATTTTCTTTGTGTGAAAGTGCTTGACTTTATATATACAGATATTTAATATCCGATTTCGTAAAAGTCGGGCATAAAATTACTTATTACCCATTCACTTATTTTTGTCATCTAGTTACCTTTGAAACCTTTTTTTATACCCATCCCCTCTTAGCACATGTTGAGAAAATACGATAAAAATGTCAAATTTGAAGACAATAATAAAGTGAATGGCTTATAGTTACGAAGCTTGTAAATCTTTAACAGTGAGATTTTTTACAATCTAAAGTGTTTTCCGGGCTTTGCAGCCGTGGTACAATGGAATTTTTTATTGACGTTCCGTTTACAGCTGCGGCAGACACTATCAAAGGCGATGAGGCAATGGGCGAAGTGATCTACGTATGTGCCGAAACCCCGAGCCACCACTACCCCCACCCCAGTCCCTCCACTGCAGCGCGATGGTGGGGGAATAAATACCAGGGAGGTCCCCACAGTCAAGTCGGGAAGCGCGGGAGATTACTTTGCTGAGATTGCCTCATCGCCTTTATAATTTCTGCCGCAGCTGCAGACGAAACGTCAAGAAAAAATTCCATTGGGCCATGACTTCAAAGCCCGGAAAACACTGTAGATTGTATTCTGACCGGCCGTGCAAGCCTTCATGCACAGTCTGAGATTTTTTTGCTGACCGATATGCATAGTGATAGTATTGAGACTGTATTACACATTACATGCCAATTTTGTATTTGCCAAAAAATCCCTAAGTTACAGCACAATAAATGTTTCAATGTGAGATTTTTAGCTGACCCGTTAGAAATTCTTGTTGACCGGTAGGTATGCATGGTGAGAGTCGAAGCTATGCTACAAATTTCGTAAAAATTAGACAGACAATCAGTTACGGCCCTGTAAAACTTTAGAAGTGAGATTTTTTTGCTGACCCGTTAGAAATTCTTGCTTGCTGTCAGGTTGTAAAGCTTGAATTATCACCAGGCATAGTGGTCAGCAAGAATCTCTAACGGGCCAGGAAAAAAATCTCAATTAAAGATTTTATAGGGCCGTAACTAAGTGATTTTCTGTCCGATTTTTTGGAAATTTACATACAATGTCTATAGTGGTATAACTACCACCCCACATAACGGTCAGCAGATTTTTTTTTATCAATTTCAAAAATTTGCAGAGCCTTAGCTATTGCTCAATTTTTACGAAATTTTCAAACAGTGTAAAGCCTCAACTATCGCCGGGCATACCCGTCAGCAACACTGTCTAAAGGAGCAGCAAAAAAGTCTCACTTTTAAAGATTTTTCTGGGTCGAAATTATGTAATTTTCTGCCTGATGTTTATGAATCTTAACAATTGATAGTATAGCAAGAATCTCTAACGGACCAGCAAAAAATCTCGCTTTTAGTTTAAAGATTTTACAGTGTGTGTACAAGTGATTTTCTGCCAGATTATTTCGAAATGTACACACAATGTGTAGTACACACAATCTTAGCTATCACCCTGCATACCTAATGATCAGCAAGAGTTTCTAACGGGTCAGCAAAATTTGCTATGATTTTTATGGGTCAGCAAATTCTGAGTTTTACTTATTGCTATTTTGTTGTCACTCTGAGTCTACTTGGCTCGGCAGCTTACCCTCCAGACTATTGCTATAGCGGATTTACCTCTAAAATAGTTTTTTTAACGGATTAACTGGGAGGATTGTGGTAACTCTCTACTCGTCTTTCATGGTAAGCTTTTCACTGTTTTTGATAGATCTTTCCCCTTAAAGACTTAAGGAAAAAATGTAGGAAGCCATGTGTTACTCTGGTCCTCGAGGTTTCCTCAAATAATATGAGGTGTTTGCATATGTTGAGGAAGTATTTTTCAGATTGCAAATTTTTCAATACTTATTACTCTAGGTATAGGTCAATCTACAGAAAATTAATCGGGGCTGCGAAAGCTTAATACTACGGAAATACCTGAGTAGCCCCAGACCTCCCAGAGACGGCCTATTTTGGTTATTTTACGTAAGCGACGTCTTTTGATCCCAGCAGGCGTAAGTGGGTCATCAGTCTCGAGACAACGTACAACCGCCCTAAAAAATCTATCTATAGAGGTCTCTAGGGAGATAAAAAAAAATGAAAAAACGTAGAATTCTTACTCCAAAAAAAAATCGTGCTAGTTTAATTTAAAATCCTTTTTGTATACAGGTTTCGGCTCTAAACCATCCTTAGCGCCCAAAAAACCTGACGAGCAATTTTGGCTAGTTAAAAGGCTGTATAGGTAAAGTTAAAATTTGATACTTACTCGACAGATTGAGGCTGTCTTGGTGGAGAAAAGACCCTCGCCATGACATCGTTATCTTGGTCAAATTGACGGTTTAAAATAAATTGTCTCGATCTAGTGACTCAAATCCGTCTGCCTGAAGACGCCTTGACGATCTCTAACGAAACATTCTTAGGAGATTCCGACAGCGTAAGTAGCGAGGACCCAAAGACGTCTTTCTAGAGACCTCTTTAGGCTCTGACATATTGCCTCCCCTGGGACGTTTTTAGGGCGTCAGCCTTAAGTCCTGAATTGGTCAGTTACGTCAGCAACTGGACGTCAAAGAGACGTTTTTATGACGTAATCTTGCTACTTCGGTAGGATTAATGGTGCTCCTATAATAGATAGAGAGAGATATGGTGTATCATCAACGAGCTCAGGGGGAGCAGGGGAGGCACTTGTTCGGAGGATGGAGCGTTATCGGCCGATGATATAAATGCATTTCTCTGTTCTATCGCCGAGAATCTTTCGAGGGGGTCGACGGACGCTTTCCGCTTTGATCCCCTGATAAATGTGTCCCCTTATACGCCTGATGAATCATTCTTTTTCCGAAAAGTGGCAAAAATTTCTAACGGGTCAGCAAAAAAATCTCACTTTTAAAGTTTTCCAGGGCCGTAACTAAGTGATTTTCGGCCCGATGTTTACTAAATTCGTATATAATATGTAGGACACTCTCAGCTATCACCCAGCGTAGCGGTCAGCAACAGTTTTTGACGGGTCAGCAAAATTTTCCGCAATAAATGGATTTCTTATGGGTCAGCAAATTAGGGATACCCGTTTTAATGATGTTGGGTCTATCTATATCGATATAGGTACCACTGAATTTCGCAATATTTTCTTCTGTTATGAGTAGCAGGATGTCTACTTAGAAGATCAAATGAAAAAAAAATGTGGATGAACCATATTTAACATCAAAAAATTAATTACAAGACAGCCCATTTATCACACTTTACTATGCTAAAACTCTTTCCTCCATCATTCGCCATATACAGCGTTGCCGATCGTTGCGCAAAATTAAATGTTTAAAAGAATAAATGCCATTACAAGCAAAATGTAACGTAAAATAAAAAAATAAAGAATAACACAACTGAACAAACCTGATCTGTCCTAAACTAACCTGCACTAACTAGAATTAACCTGAACTAACCTAAACTAACCTGAACTAACCTAAACTGACCTAAACTAACATGAACTAACCGAAACTAACCTAAACCGACCTAAGTTAACCTAAACTAACCTGAACTAACTTGCAATGCATTCACACGTTACAATTTAAAATTTCCCAACTAGCAACATTGCTTTCATCGCGACGACCCAGCGTAACGATCCCTATGAAAGTATTGAAAGTTGCCTAGTTCAGCACTACGCCAAACAGAAGCAAGTCTATAGAATTAATACGCTTATAGAAAAATGATTTTTCGTTACTAAATATGGTTCATCCACATTTTTTTTTTATCTACTCAGTAGACACCCTGCTACTCATAACAGAAGAAAATATTGCGAAATTCAGTGGTACCTATATCGAAGTAGAACCTCTTATGATATTAAATCATAACCAATGGTTTAGGAGGTTTAGGTTTAGATAAATTATGGTAAACTAAAAATGTGTAGCATTATTATCAATACCAAATTAATAAAAATCACATTGGCAGGTAAATATGAAGACGCGCATGACATTTTACAGACGAACTGTCAATGACGTCATTACTCATGTCAATAACGTCATTACACATGTCAATAACGTCTCTACACATGTCAATTTCTATTTTAGCTTTTATCTGATTGTTTTAAATTCAACTGTCAAATTACGCTGTGTTCCTCTTTTAACCAAATTCCGCTGTATGTCACCCTCAGAGTTCGAGAATATGTGCGATTTCGACTAATAAGGGCTTCGGGTGGTGCTCTCTCGAGCGCTCTGAGAATCATTTATACATGCGCCACCACGACAGCAGCGATGACTTTTGGAAATTACTTTTACTACCTAGGACCTCTTTTTTACTTTTTTTTCCCTGAGAAATAGAAAACGCACTTCAGTGCCTGTATCGGGATAACAAATATCAGCTATTTCTATTCCAACCTGCAGTCTGACCAGAGGCTCCATTATATACAAATCAAAAATTTTTTCAACAATTTACCTGTAAGCCTTAGAAGCATCCGCGACTTTTACATGTTGAAACGCTGACTAAAGGAATTTTTGCTGACTGGAGATATTATGAGGTAAATTAATTTTTATGCCAGAAGTTCGATTAGGGCCTGCTGACATGCATCTCATACTGTTATTATTGGGCAAGTTTCGCCGACGGCAGCAGCTGAGTGTCAGCACAAAACCGCTGAGTATTAAAACGAGTCAGCGGATAATTGTCGGGTGAACGCACTGATTTGATTGCTTTGCCAACTGACAGTACTGACACTGACAGATTTAATTTAAATTTAAATTGTTACTCATCCTAATTTCAAAGTTAAAAATTTAAAAGTCATGAATAATACTACTCATATTTTCGTAGAATTACTAGATGATGATTTAAATTTTATTGCATTAAATGCCGCATTAGATAATTTGGTACAACCAATAAATGTAGTAAGACCCGAACGTGTGAAGAGAACTAGAAGTACAGTCATTATGAAAATGTTGTACCTAATTATAGTCCAGATAATTTTTATAACCATTTCCGGATGTCTAGAAATTTGTCCGGTACATAACCCTTTAGTATGTACACTATTTACATTCAAAGTAATAGGTTTTGCAGGTTCTCACCGTCTATTTTGATGTGGGACTGCGGACCCAACTTCCCAAGTGCAACAAATGAAATTATACTATTAAATTATATTATTATTTAGGGAAAGTTTATTTCAAAATACTCTCTCCAAATGCATAGGGATAAACAAAAACGGAAAACCAACCATAACCTCAAATTCTCGAAGCAAACGCTGAGATGGTCAGCGTTAAATTATTGCGCTTAGTAAATCACCCATCCGCTGACATCAAGCGGCTGGAAAGCGCGTCGGCTGAAAGCGTCCGCTTACTAAACGTCAAAGCTGCTGCCGTCGGCGGAACGTATCCATTGATTGAGTGAAACGCTTATTGTTTGTATCGGAGCTTAATTTTGATTCTTTGTATTTTTAAAATTAGAGTAGTGTAATAATTTTTTTTTTGTTTTTTTTTCTATGTACCTGTTTCTATGTTTTTAATTTTTAATCTTTATTTTGTGCTTTCTGAGCTTTGTCTTCAAGTTTTTGAACTTTTACAATAAAGCATATATGATTGATTGATTGATTGACATTATAGGACTACCAGGACTTCAATTATTGGGAAAAAGTCTTATTAAGTCTAGTGACTAATTTTACATCCTGAATAATTCAGGCATCTTAATTTTAGAGGTAAATCCTCTATAACGAAATCTGAACTTTCGGCTGCTTAGCCAAAAAAACTTGATTGAAGACAATATGGCGATGGGCAACTTCTTTAAAGTCACTAAAATCAAGGCCGGACCAGAGGTAAGATTGTGATGTTCTACCGTTGCCTTAATACTGTTACGATTCGCAGCAACGCCGCATGGGAGGCGGGGCAACGCATGGGAGCGTGTTGGTTGGTGGAGCTTCGCGACCTATCCGCGCTGCGTCATGGCTTACACGAGTGATTTATTGCTCGTCTGTCTGGCTTAATCTACAAGGCAGTTGTTCACAACCGTTTTTTTTATGTGAGATTATTCAAGAATTCTTATAAAGAACTTTCTAGGTTTTTCTGTAATTTTTGGATTGTATATAAAAGGCGCATAGAGCGGCGGTTAAGAATAGTCGTATTTTAATCGAGCTATAAGTAAGCTAAAGTTACGAAGCGATAATAGAAGGCTATAAAGTGTTAAGTAGTGAGTTATTTAGTAGTCGTGTGTATTTGTGGAGTTAATAAATAGTGTTTTCGTATTAAATCGTTACACTGGAATTATTGAACCCCGAGTTCGCAACAATTGGTGTCAGAAGTGGGATTCCAGTGGGAACTTGAAAACTAATATTGCTGAACTGTAAGTGAGTGCTTCATTGCCGGACATTACGTGTTTATGCCAGTGACCAGAAGCCAGCATCAAGCGATGGAGGATCAACTTGCCGCCCTGCTGTCCCTTATGCAACAACAGAAGGAAGAGCAAGAAAGACGTTATGTAGAACAAAAAGAAGAGCAGGAAAAACGTTATAAGGAACAAAAAGAGGAGCAGGTAAAACGTTATAAAGAACAAAAAGAAGAACAAGAAAGACGTGATCAAGTACAGGAGCGACTTTTGCAACAACAGAGGGAAGAACAGGAAAGACGTGATCAAGTTCAGGAGCGACGTTATCAAGAACAGAAGGAAGAGCAGAAAAAACATTATCAAGAACAAAAGGAAGAACAGAAACGGTTTAAAGAAGAATTAGTGAACCATCTCGCAGCTAGGGAGCAACAATTAGAAGAAAGAATAATGCAGTCCGTTAACGAATCCGTTAACGGCGTTAGCGAAGGACTCGAAGCTGTCAACCAGAGGGTTCTCGAGCTAGAAAAGAAATTCCGGGAACAACTTGAGGACGACACCGTGTCTACAGAGAGTTTTAGCACAGCCAACGCTAAAATTAAGCCACCCGATTATGACGGTACTACGGCCTGGGAAATTTATAAAACCCAATTTGAGGCAGCTGCAAAAGCTAATGGCTGGTCCGAGCCCCAGAAAGCTACATCATTAGTGGTAGCACTTCGTGGGAAAGCTGCTGAATTACTCCAATCTCTGTCGGCAGCTGATCAAAGTAATTATGCAGCTTTAGTACACACTCTGCAACTACGATTTGGAAATGAGTACAAAGAAACCGTGTTCCAGGCCCAGCTGAGGATGAGACAGCAAAAGTCAGGTGAATCCTTACAAGAATTTGAGGCGGACATAGACAGACTCATTCACCTGGCATATCCGTCGGCCCCTGAATCTTTTCAAATGCAATTTGCCGCCGAAAGGTTCATTGAGGGAGTTCGCGATAGTGACATGAGATACCACTTACGTCTAGTAAGGCCCAAGGATATCAGCGAGGCACTAGTTCGGGCCCTGGAATTCGAGGCGTCACGAGTGTCATCTGGTTCTTCTCCACGTGTACGAATGGCAACTTGCGATGACGAGGAGGATACGTCAAGGACTGAATCCATGGCAAGTTTACATAAAACGATTAAGGATATGGCAGTCAATATACAAGCCCTGTTGGGAAGAAATCCTCGATCAACAGACAATCGGGGCATAAAATGTTTTAACTGCGGCAGACTGGGTCACATCAAGAGTAACTGCCGTAATAGGGCAAGAAGTCCGTCGCCGTCGTTTAGAAGACCGAGCGGCGACCAAGAACGCCCTAGGTCCCAGGAAAAGTAATTCCGGTCAATGCAAGGGGGCAATTGACCGGGCCCGTTAAGACCCCCAGGATCTTTAAAGTCAATAATTTGGGTGGCAAAAGTCTTACAGTGGCCGGACGCATTAAGGGACAGAAAATCCAGATTACCATCGATACAGGAGCAGATGTGACCATTGTAAGGCCAGATAAACTTGTCGGATATACCATACAACCATTGCCCAATCCTATTATGTTAAAATCAGTCACTGGAGAGTCTTGCCCTATAGACGGAGAAGCCGATGTCACCATCATTATTGGAGAAAGACTCGAAGTTCGGCATAAAGTGTTGGTTGCCAGGATCAAAGACGAGTTTATTTTGGGAATGGATCTCATCAGGAAACATGGATTCTCCTATGATCACAAACGGAATATTCTCACATTTGGAGATGAGGCGTTCGCATTAACCAATGGAAATGTGGAAACTAGTGTCCGCCTACTGGTGGTAGAAGATGTGAAAATTCCTCCAAATTCAGAACAAATTATCACAGTGCCTGAAAATGATCCTGGGTGGTCCATAGGACTTATAGAACCTAACCTGGATTTGACGACTGAAATCATGGTAGCACGAACTTTGACCGACACGAAGAAGACTATGCCAGTACGAGTTGCAAATATTGGAGAAAAGACCATTAAGCTCAAAGAAGGAACAGTTCTTGCCAATTATGAGCCTGTGCAATGGGTATGCAATTGTGTCGAAGCAGAGACATCCAAAGTTAAATCTTCTAACCAAGCTTCCCCAGAGGTTATTGATGCTTTCAAACGACATTGGAGTCATCTGTCAAGGGAACAACTTCAATCTGCCATAAAATTTGCTATGGATGAATCTGATATGTTTAACTTCAAGAGCAACGACAGTCAAACTGATTTAGTTGTCCACAAGATCAACACAGGAAATGCCCAGCCAATACGACAACACCCACGAAGGGTCCCTCTGGCTAAACAACAAGAAGTTAACAGTTTGCTGAATGAAATGTTAAAGGAGGGCGTCATAGAAGAATCATCTAGTCCATGGTCGTCGCCTGTGGTTCTTGTTAAGAAGAAAGATGGTTCAACGCGGTTCTGTGTTGACTACAGAAAACTTAATGACGTGACCAAGAAGGACAGCTACCCATTGCCACGTATAGACGACACCTTAGCAACTTTATCGGGATCAAAGTGGTTTTCTACTCTAGATTTAAAAAGTGGGTACTGGCAAGTAAAGATTGCTCCCGAAGACAAAGAAAAGACTGCATTTTCTACTGGTTCTGGGCTATACCAGTTCACTGTTATGCCTTTTGGATTGTGCAATGCTCCATCAACTTTCGAGCGACTAATGGAACTTGTTTTGAGGGGGCTGACTTGGAAAACTTGCCTGGTATACTTGGATGACATTATTGTCATGGGACGTAATTTTGACGAGCATTTGAAGAATTTAAGAGAAATCTTCAGCAAGTTACGGAATGCTCACCTGAAGTTAAACTACAAGAAATGCAGCCTATTCCAAAAGCAAGTCGAGTACTTGGGGCATACTATCTCAGAACAAGGCATTAAAACTAGCCAAAGTAAAATATCTGCCATTAAAGATTGGCCAGTTCCCCGAGACAAACACGAAGTAAGGAGCTTTTTGGGACTATGTACTTACTACAGGAGATTTGTAGAGGGATTCGCCGACATCGCAAAACCGCTGCACAAATTAACAGAAAAGAAAACACCGTTCTTGTGGAACCATGATTGCGGTCAGGCGTTTGCAAGGCTTAAAGCTGCCCTCTGTTCTAGTCCAATCTTGGCTTACCCTATAAAGGACGGACTGTTTATTCTGGACACGGATGCAAGTGACTGTGGTCTAGGTGCAGTACTCTCTCAACGACAAAACGGGCAAGAGAAGGTCATTGAGTACTACAGTAAGACTTTAAATAAGCCAGAAAGAAACTATTGCGTGACTAGAAAGGAGCTGTTGGCCATCGTTAAAGCAGTCGAACATTACCATCGCTACTTATATGGAAAAAGGTTCCTGATTAGAACTGACCATGGAGCCTTGAAATGGTTATTACAGATGAAAAACTCTGAAGGTCAAATAGCCAGATGGATAGAGCGCCTGCAGCAGTACGATTTTCAAATTGAACATCGACCAGGAAGGTCTCACGGAAATGCCGATGCATTGTCTAGACGGCCATGTAAAGA
Organism: Taphrorychus bicolor; assembly: GCA_951812265.1. Lineage (NCBI taxonomy): Eukaryota > Metazoa > Arthropoda > Insecta > Coleoptera > Curculionidae > Taphrorychus > Taphrorychus bicolor. The sequence goes on along the minus strand of OX638299.1, from coordinate 11,012,764 downwards.
AGATTGTCGGCATTGTCAAAGAACTGAGCAGCGTGAGGGACTTCCTTCTGTAAGGAGAACGTCGGTGGAAGTAAACGATGGCTGGACCACACAGACGCTTCGAGAAGAACAGTTGAATGATTCAGATATTGGACCCATTCTCTCTGCAAAGACTGACGACAAGAGACCAGAATGGCAAGAAATCGCTGGTAAAAGTCCAAACCTGAAGGCGCTATGGGCCCAGTGGCACTCTCTCAAAATAGAAAATGGACTACTGAAGAGAGCGTGGGAGAGTCCGGATGGCAAGTCCGTAGTCAGTCAGTTGGTTGTTCCTGGTAGCAGAAAATCAGATGTACTACAGGAAATGCACAACGGAACAAGCGGAGGCCATTTTGGGGTAAATAAAACATTGGCCAAAATTAAAGAGCGGTATTATTGGGTAAACTATCATGAAGATGTCGAATCTTGGTGCCGCAAGTGCGAAGTTTGTTGTGCCACAAAACGACCTCGAACAAGATCACGGGGCCGAATGGTGCAGTACACTGTAGGTGCTCCATTCGAGAGGGTAGCAATTGATGTCGCGGGACCATTTCCTCAGACTGAGTCGGGCAACAAATACATCTTGGTCGCCATGGATTACTTCACTAAATGGCCTGAAGCATACGCCCTGCCTAATCAAGAAGCAACCACTGTGGCAACGGTGCTAGTAAATGAAATGTTCTGCAGATTTGGGGTCCCTCGCGAACTTCATTCTGATCAGGGCCGAAATTTTGAATCGGCTGTTTTCCAGAAGGTCATGGAACTTTTCGGAATTCGCAAGACCAGGACAACTGCTTTGCATCCACAGTCGGATGGGATGGTAGAGAGGTTTAATCGGACCATGGAACATTACCTGTCTAAAATGGTGGCAGATCATCAGCGTGATTGGGACCAACATCTACCTCTCATGTTGATGGCATACCGAGGCTCTACGCATGAAGCCACTGGTTATACTCCGGCGAAAGTGATGTTCGGAAGGGAAATGAGGCTTCCTGCAGATTTGATGTATGGAACACCAGAAAAAGACTCACTCAACTCTGAGAATTTTGTGGAGGAGCTTAAGGAGAGGCTGGACAATGTTAGCCAAAACTTAGCCAAAATTGGGAAGGACCTTATACAATTATAAAGAAGATTAATGATGTGGTGTATAGGATCCAGCGGACCCCTAGGTCAAAGATGAAGGTGGTTCATTTGGATCGATTAACACGATACCATGGAACTCTATCTGTTCGGGACGAACAGCCTTAGGAGGAGGGCAATGTTACGATTCGCAGCAACGCCGCATGGGAGGCGGGGCAACGCATGGGAGCGTGTTGGTTGGTGGAGCTTCGCGACCTATCCGCGCTGCGTCATGGCTTACACGAGTGATTTATTGCTCGTCTGGCTTAATCTAGAAGGCAGTTGTTCACAACCGTTTTTTTTATGTGAGATTATTCAAGAATTCTTATAAAGAACTTTCTAGGTTTTTCTGTAATTTTAGGATTGTATATAAAAGGCGCATAGAGCGGCGGTTAAGAATAGTCGTATTTTAATCGAGCTATAAGTAAGCTAAAGTTACGAAGCGATAATAGAAGGCTATAAAGTGTTAAGTAGTGAGTTATTTAGTAGTCGTGTGTATTTGTGGAGTTAATAAATAATGTTTTCGTATTAAATCGTTACACTGGAATTATTGAACCCCGAGTTCGCAACAATACTTAATGCCCAATTGCGTTTGAAACATTACAGGGGACCTCGGTTATGTGAAGAGATACGAAGAAGGGCTAAATTAGTGCAAAGTTGCGTAATTAGAAGTCTATAAAATTTCGTTTTGTAAATATTCGCAAAAATTAGTTTCGATCAAAGTTTAAAAAAAATATTTTTATTTTTTTTTGTCTTAATGTAAATAGGTAGGTAATTACAAATAATTGACTCTTGTTCATAGCCACTTTTCGTCTCTTCAACAAGATATTTTTAAATTAAAAATCCGACGTTCCGTTTTCGTTCAACTATCATCAACTTTATTTCTTTAAATACGGTCCTGATTTTTTTATATCGCATTCTAAATGTCCTTGCATTTCTGAATTAGGTGATATGCCACAATTTATGATTCTGGCTGGTTGTTTTCTTGGGTTGTGGTCCTTTTTTTAATTAAATAAGGTACAGCGGGTGCTTCAAACTTCGTTGTTTATTTTATAGGCTTGACGTTTCGACACAAATTCGTGCCTTCATCAGAGTTTTGTACTACAACATACGAAATACTTAATTTAAAGTTATATTGGTATGTGTGATATTGGTATGTTCAGGAGTTTATAATTTACCTACCTGTTACTCCACCGTTTCTTCCTGCTAGTGCATGTACAGATATAAATTTAAATTAAGTATTCCGTATGTTGTAATACAAAACTCCGATGAAGGCACCAATTTGTGTCGAAACGTCAAGCCTATAAAATTAACAACGAAGTTTGAAGCACCAGCTGTACCTTATTAAAAGACCACAACCCAAGAAAACAACCGGACATATAACCACAAGGGTCCAAGAATCTAGAAGTCTACGTGCCAACCATTTATAATTCTGTTAACTTTTAGGCTTAATACACAGACAAAAATTCGTCTTTGATTAAACATTAGAGTGTTACAAGATTTTAATCCCACGCATTTATTTTTATCGCACACATTTGCTCAATATCATTAGTTTAAATCCGTTAATTGAAGAGATAAGGAAATAAATAATTTCTTAATAAGAAGATAAAACAAAGACCTTGTCAGATGATGACTTGCTAAAACACACTGATAAAAAAAATTACTTTCAAAACTTAATGTATCTCCACTCTATAAAAAACAAATTTTTACAGTTGTATATCTTAAGCCAATATTTTTAATAATTATGTATACGGCAAAAAAATTATTAGAAATATCTTCTGAAATATAACACGCTTAATAACATGTAGATATCAGTTTTATTGGTTTTTGACCAAGACAACAAACCCTTTGGACGTTTATATCTTCGAAAATAAGATAAAGATCGCCTTACTTAATTCATAAAGACCTGTATTTTAAACCAGATGCAAAATGTTTTGTATATAACTACAATTCATGTATACAAATCCCTATTACCAATGAATCTAATCGCTTATTTAATATTTACATTATGATTTCTCTCTCTCACTGACTTTACCTCCCACTGACCTGTACTATCAAAATCATTAACGTTTCGGTTATTGTGTAAAGATTTGCTAGTGTACACACTGCATACATAGACAACAAAATTGGAAAATATCTAATCGCGTCAGCGTCAGTGTAACACAAAAATAAGCATATTAAGTTAATACGGCAACTCACTGATTAACGCAAAACAAGTTCAGCTACTTTCGAAATACCCAAGATTAATTACCGAAGGGTGTACCAGTTATCAGTTGCCAGGTCAAAAGCGGAGTACCGAGGAGATATCTTCATTTTTGTGACAGTCCTCGTAGTGCAACGATCATAATGGCTACACTGTTCACCCAGGTAGGTAGACTCCCACTTTTACCTACCTGTTTTCGTTTTGGTTTTTGTGTAGTAAGTTTGGGGTTTGAGATACAAGAAATAACTGCACTGAACTATTAGTTCTTTTTTTGAAAAAAAGGAAGAAAAGGAGAATTTAAAAATAAATTTTATGCACGCAAAACAATGTTATACGTACTTGACTAATATTAGTAACTTTTCAGTACCTATTTAGCAAAAAATATTTTTTTTCATAAATACTTTATTTGAAAGAGATTTAATGTAATAATATAATTAAACAACCAGTGTTCTTTCCTTAATTAAAGATAGGTACCTGCTGATTTTCGTGTTTTATGTAGGTACCTACCTCTCTACAATTTTTAATAAATTTTCTTTGGGACCCCCCACAACTCAACTTCCGATTTATCTATCAAGAGTACTTATGCACTTTACAAAACATGTTCTCCAGCTATTCAACGTTAATCAGTGATGATAATGATGCTAATAATACCTGTGAAAAATATAATAAATTTAATGTATTGGACCTTGCAACTTGGCTCGTTTAATTCAATGTAATGGCATACCATATACTATTTATATTGTGTATGGTATGTACCTATAGATGAGATAAACACCGCTTTATATATTGTGAAAAATCTATGGGTAGAGAGTATGGAAATAAGGCACACATATTTAAATGTAGGTAGAGTACCTAGGTATTGGAGTTGGTTTTATTCGTTTAATGGGCAAGTTCAATGGGCCATAAAAAACGCTACAAATTTTGTATTTAAAGAAAAAGAGGCACTTTTAGTTTAAAAAATATTAGCAGATCAAGAGTTTTATGACCTTGTTTTATAGCTATTTATGTAACCAGTTACGAAAAGTCCGATTTTGTGTAACGAATGAATGTTTGCGGGACGAGCACAGCGAGTTCCCGCAATTTGAATGAGATACACAAAAAAGGTTTTTCGTCACGTGTTTCATACAAGATTTTTTATAAATTTGACTACAAATACCTATTTAGAGAGAGAATTATTATTATTAAACTTCAATATTTACTTTTAAACCACTTTGTATCTACTTAATACCGTAAAACTATAGCAGCGGTGTGCCACAGCCGAAACCTGCAACTGGGGGTGACACCAACTTTTCATCACTAGTTACGAAAGATTTTACTTTTCGTAACTAGTTACGAAAAGTAGGACGTTACGTCACTGTCATCAGTATTAAAAAGTGCAACTTTATATGTTAAAATTAGGAAAAATTATTTATTTTTAAATCTTAGGGGCAGGTCGCAATTTTTGGTCACCCTGGAGTCCAGACTTGAATTCTATAGAAATCGTTTTGAGTCGGTTTCAGTGGAATACATGTGGTATTAGTCACTTAAAAAAACCAATAGTGGATAGCTGGAATCGACTGCATCAAAGGCAAATAGTCTGTGCCGTGAGGAAGACAAAAAATGAATGAACTTTACATGTAACCTTTCTGTTTTGGTTCAAATGTTTTTCAAAACATTGGTGATAAAAAAATATTATAAAACGAGATTTTTTGCATTATAGAACTTTCCTACAAATATTTTTTTTTAATCAAAAGAGGCTCCTTTTTCTGTAAAATTAAAAATTAAAAATCTTAAAAACTTAAAAATATATATAAATGTGTTTTGTTTTTTATGGCCAACTGTGTAGAACTGCCATAATTGAGCAAAGACCTAACCTTTGCCATCTCGACGCTGGAGTGTTTCTAAACTTTGCGGTTTTTGTTACAGGTCATAAGGAACGTCAAAAATGTCTCCTCCAGGACATTATCTATATCTGCGAAACGACTACAAGAAGCGGTAGCTGCGCAAACGCCATTGACTCATTTATCAGAAGATGAAAGAGCCATGCAAGAAACAGGTCAGATAAATAAACACTCTCGTACAGTGTTTTCAAACTAATTGTTTACAATTAAGCCGAGTTTTTTTAAATACAAAAAATATATTGGCGTTTCTAGTGGTGTAGATGGAACTAGAAAAACTAGAAAAATTATTCAGGGTGTTCCAGAATGGTCGGTAATAACTAAAAACAAAATATATATGAAAATGGGATTAAAAAGAGATCGAGTCCAAAGACCAAAAGTTAACTATTACAACACGATTAAAGCACAATTATTACTCTCTACTAACAATTCGCACTGTTCGCTTATCCGCTTATTTACTAAACTGCACTATATATTCGAACCCATCTCGTTGGTTTATATACCCGGCCTGAACAGACTCTCGTACTTTCGAGAACGAAGGCGTCTGTTCCCGGTTCTCGTTTAGTCTAGATGGGTTCCCGGGGTCGCGGTCGGCGCTCGGCGTTGCCGCTTCGATCAGAATCTCTGTGGACCGACGGTCGGGCGTAACACTGCCCCCCTCTTAGTTCTGATCGTCCCGATCAGAGAAATCTCCACGACTGTGAGTCTTCTTCTAACTAAATAACTATCCGTTCAAAATGAATCTTTGCTCAAGGGGTACGTTGGATCCTGTAAACCACGTCGCTGATCCGTTTGATGACTGTATATGGATCCTCCCAATTTGAAGACAACTTGGGAGACTTTCCTTTCTTCCTCTGTGGATTATACAGCCACACCAAGTCACCTGCCTTAAATCTTGCAGAATTCGCCCTTAGGTTATATCTGGCTTTCATCCGATCGCTGGCAAACTTTATCTTTCCTCTCGTCCTCACGTTTCGATGGATTTCCTTTAATCTTTCTCGAAGTTCATTAGCATAGTTCTGGACATCTTGCACCGGTTCCTCTTGTAATCCGTACACCAAATCTACCGGAAGACGAAGTTCTTTACCAAATATAACCTTGGCAGGGGTAAATCCTGTCGTGTTATGCACTGGACCTCTGTAAGCCATCATTAGAAGAGGCAGAAATTTGTCCCAATCTTTCTGGTGGTCTGCTACCATTTTGCAGAGGTCCGATTGAAAATTCCATGGTTCGATTGAAATGCTCGACCATGCCATCTGATTGTGGATGAAGCGGAGTTGTCCTTGATTTGTGGATTCCCAGAAGTTACATGATCTTCTTGGAAAGTTGCGATTCAAAATTCCGTCCCTCGTCCGAATGAAGCTCTAATGGTACGACGAATCTACTGAAGAATTCGTCAACCAAGACCCTTGCCACGCTGTTAGTTTCCTGATTTGGTAGTGCATAAGCTTCAGGCCATTTACTGAAATAATCCATGGTAACTAAGATGTATTTGTTGCCATCGTCCGTTTCTGGAAAAGGACCTGCCCCGTCGATCGCAGTCCTTTCAAATAGGGCGCCAGCATGGCATTGCTTCATTTTTTGCCGACTCTTTTGTCAGTACAGTCATAAATTTGACGATAATTATCCCACTTCTGGCACGAGTTGTTACGGGATATAGGTTCCAATAATTTATCGTCAATTAACTACACTCTTTTATTTACTTTAAACTTTTTTTTATTAAACACAATTACTCTCTACTAACAATTCGTAGTGTTCGCTTGTCCGTTTATTTCGCTTATTTACTACAATGCACTCTCTATTCGATCCCATCTCGCGCGGCCCACTGGTTTATATACCCGGCCTGAAAACACTCTCGTACTTTCGAGAACGGAGGCGAATGTTCCCGGTTCTCGTTTAGTCTAGATGAGTTCCCGGGGTCGGGGTCGGCGCTCGGCGTTGCCGCTTCGGTCCGCATCTCTGTGGACCGACTGTCGGGCGTAATAGTACATATGAAAATGGGATAAAAGTAGATCGAGTCCAAAGTCCAAAAGTTAATAGTTTCCGAGATACAGGATGTCAAGCAAAGTATAATTGTTTTTAATGGAAATATCTCGTAAAATATAAACTGTGCACACATCTTCTTTGTTACTAGATGATGGAGCTTTGATATGTATATAACAGATTATGCATACAGGGTGGAATAAAAAAGTACTAAGATGATGATGCACGCAGCGCTCTTTCTAGATCAAAATTAACTAGAGATTTAGTTTTATCACTTAAAAGAAAAACGTGGACAAGATTTTAAGATATATAATTCAATAGAGTTAAAATAAAAACGCAATAAAAATTATATTAAAGCATTAAAGCTGTACTTTCAACATCCTGTATCTCGAAAACTATTACGTTTTGGATAAAGGAATATCTGGTTCAATCGACCTATCCAATATCTCCAGTTGCAAGATTTTCCAATGTTTCTGGAACACCGTGAATTTTTCCCTAAAACTGTAGCGTTTTATACCTTGACAAACTTCTTAAATGATTGTGAATAGCTCTACAGGGCCATGTTTTGTCCAAAATCAAGCCCCACTTACCATCAGCAAACAGTTTTATGGTTAGTCCGTTTCTTTTCTGTGACTAATGCCACTCATTAGGTTTTTATACGGTCTTAAGGGACTGAGGTCCCTTATGACCGTATTATGGTTAGAATAGAACCAGTGGACCGATTGGAGTGAATTCCACGAATTTTCATACTTTTTGATATCCTCTTTCACCTCCCACCAAAAACTTCTCGTAGATTCAATAGTTGGTAGATTGACCTTCGGTGGTCGATTCTTAGGTACTTTTAGGATGTGCTTTGAAGGCATATAGAAAAACCTCCACTGTGGGACTAATTCGTCTCTTATTACGTTTGTTAATTATGTTCACAGGGGATTGAAATCGCCTCATTCCGATCAAAAGCAACAAAAAATTTCCAAAGCTGTTTTGTTCCTTTTGTTGTCCTCTTTCAACTCATACCAAAGAAAGTCGTGTGTGATCAATAGTTTGGGAGATAGACCCTTTCGGTAGTCGACTTTTAGCTGCTTCAAGATGTGCTTTGTGCTTCCAAAGCACTCTAGAAGCCTTAGAAAAAAGTCCACTTTTGGGACTAATGTCTCTGTTATTATGTTTTTTGCGTTCATAAAGGATTTTTTCTAATTTTGACATATAAAGTGGCACTTTTCAATACTGATGACAGTGACGTAACGTCCTACTTTTCGTAACTAGTTACGTCTTTCGTAACTGGTGATGAAAAGTTCGTTTCATCACCAGTTGCAAGTTTCGGTTGTGGCACACCGTTGCTACAGTTTTATGGTATTAAGTAGATACAAAGTGGTTTAAAAGTAACTATTGAAGTTTAATAATAATAACTCTCTCTCTAAGTAGGTATTTGTAGTCAAAATTAGAAAAAATCTTGTATGAAACACGTGACGAAAAGCCTTTTTTGTGTATCTCATTCAAATTGTGGAAACTCCCTGCACTCGTCCCGCAAACATTCATTCGTTACACAAAATCGGACTTCTCGTAACTGGTTACATAAATCTCATTCCGATCAAAAACAGCAAAAACAGCAAAAAAATATCATCATTTTTTCGAAACTGATCAAAGGGGGGGGGGGGGGGGAAGGGTAAGACTTCACCAAAGTATTTTCTCTTCGTCCAACAGTTTTTTATTCCTTTTGACGACATCTTTCATCCCCCACCAAAGAAAGACCCGTAAATTCAAAAGTTTGGAAGATGGACGCTTTCGGTGTTCGAATTTTAGGTAGGTATTTTAGAGGGTACTTTGGAGGCATTTAGAAAAAAGTTCACTTATGGGTCTAATTTCTCTCTTATTATGTTTATTACGTTCATGGAGGATATAAGTATTTACATCAAATACTGCAAAAAAAATACCTACCATCATTTTTTCGAAATTGACCAAAGGTCTATTTCTCTTTTTTCTCAAGTTTCAACTTTGACCGCCTGTAACTTTAGAACGAGTGGAGCGTTTAGAGTGAATCTAACGGTTTTTTTGATGTTCTCTTTCACCTAAAGAAAGTCCCGTAAACTTAATAATTTGGGATGTGGGCCCCTTCAGTTGTCGATTTTTAGGTACTTTTAGAATGTATTTTGAAGTCATTTAGAAAAAAGTCCACCTATGGGACTAATTTTTCTCTTATTATGTTTGCTTCGTTCATAAAGGAGTGAAAACGACCGATCAAAAACTGGAAAAAAATGCTAATATTTCTTCTAAATTGATCAAGGGAAGGGTATCTCCTCTTTCTCAATTTACAAGGTTAACCACTTGTAACTTTAGAGCGAATCATTGTCTATATACAGACAATGATATAACGAACATTGTCATTTGCAATTCCTGATAGGTACGCACAGAATATTTTCATTTATTCTGGCATCTTCTAAAAGTTGTTTTCCTGTTGTTTCCTTTTCATCCTCTTGCTACATAGCTCTTTTAATTCAACAACTATTTCTTTGTTCCAACCAATCAACGTTTGCTATTTGCTCCTCACCCCTCCCATATTTTTAGGTCGTTCTAATCTCACCCCCAATTTTTATTTTTTTTTTGTTTCACTCCTAATAATCATTAAATCCACAGCATCCCCATTTTCATTATATACAATGTTATCTCCCCCTTATCAAGTAATTTTCTTTCATGTCATAATTAAACTTATTCTTGACATTCACAAGAGCGGGCCACTGCCCATCCCCAGCCACAAGTGTGTTGTGTGTCACCGTTAAGCTTCCGCCCATCAATATCGATGTTGTTTGCACTCTACAAAATTATTGAACATCTTGTGAAGAGCATGATGGCGCGCGGTGTCTTTCTTGAATATCAATCAAGTGCTGAATGGTAGAGCTTTAGTACCTCGGTACCTAGTTGCCAGCTTTCTGTAGAAGGTGTTGACTGGAATGAACAGAAAGTAAGCATCGGCAGCGGTGTTTTATGAGTTGCCAAAAGCATTTGATTGTGTGGATAGGGCTTTAATCATTCTTGCTGTACCTTAATAATTTTATGCACCTTAGAATTATGAGATCGTTTACGGTATTTGCTGACGACACCCCCAGTCTCTAGAAAGATGAGAATGTCGGTAGCCTCTATTCCCGTTTTGGCTAAAGTGTGGTGATATAAGTAATATAATATATGAATAATATAAATTTAGCAAGAACTGGTATATACATATAAATTATACATATACTTAGGTACCTAAAGAGTACTTTAAGAACTTCTCTCAAAATTACCTTCAAATTTATTTATTCCAGTGTCGAGGGTGGCCAAAGAACAGATTCTTCCACATGTGCGGACAATGGAGAATGAAAAAAAGATCATCGACCCTGTTCTTAAACTACTTTTTGAAAACGGGGTAAGTCAAGTAACATAGTCGGACGAACAAAGTATATAAATATAATTTTCCTTAAGTGAAGATTGTCTCTTCTCTCTTGAACTAATTTCGAAACTTTTTCTGACGGTTTGGGACGGACTGATTTGACTTCCCGTTCAATTTTCAATTCAAATAGTTTCTGAAGTTTGACGGTGAAGAATACAACTACAATGGTATCTAATGCAAATGGAGCCTTACATGTAACCTTTTTGGTTTCGTTCAAATGTAAAAAAAATATTCAAAATAAAACGAGATTTTTTACATGCCTTCTTATGATATCATAGAACTATTGACTCACTATTGTTTTTTTAATAACCAAAAGTATTTTATTTTTTCTTTAAAAGTTAAAGTTTTCATTTAATTTTAATGAAAGTTTAAAAATCTTAATACTTACAAAGGTATGAACATACTAAATTTGTAGTGCTTTTCTGGCCCACGGTGTCCTGCTATGTGTATTTTAATTAGGGGTGCCGACAGGATGTAATAATTCAACGTATTAATAGCTATTCTGATCTCTGTTTATATTTGGTCATGTATTCGAGACTCCCTGTATAGCAAAAATCGTTTATACAAGTAGTAGATAATCGACAGAGCTTGGATCTCTTTGAGTTTTTAGAAATGGAATAAGATCAATAGCAGCGAAATCCAGCGAAAGTGACGTCTTAAGGCAAATGATTTATAAAAGCAATTCGTGAATTATCATTATCTGATAACAACTTCATAATCATCATGTACCAATGGGCCAAAAAACTGAATCAGTTCCCGAGGCTCTGTTCGTTACCGTGATTGTGTATTTCTATGTACCAAGATGCTCATATATTTTCTGCTTTTATCTTTTTAAATTGGGCTCTGATATAAGTTATCTCTCTCGAGATTCCTAAAGACCCAGGGTCCAACTTTCTTATGTTATCGTTAGTGTCGTTGATTGGCCCGTGCCAAGATAAAGATAAAATATTATAGATTCCTTTATGACGAAACAGACAAGTTAAGAAAATTGCGTCTTTGATATTGTGGAATTTTGGCAACAAGCTCTATCACCATGTTGGCTTCTAGGAGTACAACATCATTGGTTCATAGTCAAATTTATCACCTAAAGCATTGCATTTATCAGACAAGAGACGAAAAATTGTAACAATCGTTTCTTATTGATATCTGTTTCACATGAACATTCAAACACCAATCCATTGGTTCAATATCATTTCGATCAAAGTTCTGACCCATAAAAGCTTGATTATGAGTTAGTTTATGTTGCGCCGGCATTTCTTGCTTCACTGTGTGGTACTGCTTACTATATTTGCCCACATACGTAACAAGGATCATAATAATTAATGGGGTCGAACAAAAATTCGCTTATCACACAAGAGCACATAATAATTAATAACTCGAATCAATCTGAGTTATGCAAGAAAATGGCAAGACAAAGCAAATAGGTCAAGATTAAGCCACTGTTTAACTGTTACTGTTACCTACTTACAGAACCGGTTGCGCAGATTACGCTTTCCTCAAAAGTTTTACTCTAAAATTCATTTTCTTTCATTTTCTTTCAAATTATGAATTTGTAAACAATATTGATCATCTCCAATTTTAATAAAGTACCCTTGATATTAGAAGATAGTCAGCCTATTAAAATTTTGTGATGCAAGTCATTCTAATCATGTGCAGATGTTGAAACATTTTATCAAGTTTTTAGACATTGTTTCTTGGATCATTACGTGTTGGAAGATAAAGAAGAGAGGTTCAACAAGAATGAGAGGCAAAACATAAATAGGAAGGGATAATTTTAGATGTCTTTTAGGTACAGCATAATACAAGTTTTTGTTTTACTTTATAACCTGGAAGTTTTATCTCAAATGATTATTATATGCAAGTGGCGTCATCGCTCTTTCTCTATCCGGCAGAGGAACCATAGACTCTTTTCGCTCTTATTAGAGCTCATCAGTGTGGTATACCTCAAACCTGATAGAAATACGAGTTCGAAAAATACTTGGTCTCCTTTCTTGCTCAAGGCACTGTGTAAATATGCAAGTGGCGCCATCCGACGACGGCAGGAGCTTCCACTAGGGCATGCGAGATAACAATGAAGTGAAACCAAGCCAGTTTTCTGCCGAAGTTGTCGCTTCCCACAGACAGATGGCCGAGATTCGTACCTATATTGTCTGGGGATGACGTTCAGCAGAGTATCAATCTCATTTCTCTATGAGGCAGAGGATAGATTTCTATCAAGATTGAGGTATACCATACGGATGAGCTTTAATAAGAGCGAAACCGGCCTATGGTTCCTCTGCCTGATAGAGAAATGAGTCTGATACTCTGCTGACCGTCGTCCCCAGACAGTGTAGATACGAATCTCGGCCATCTGTCTGTGGGAAGCGACAACTTCGGCAGAAAACTGGCTTGGTTTCATTTCACTATCCGTTGGCGCCAATTGCATACTTACACAGTGCCTTTAGCAAGAGAGGAAACCAACTGTTTTTCGAACTCGTATTTCTATCAGGTTTGAGGTATACCATACTGATGAGTTCTAATAAGAGCGAAAAAAGTCTATGGTTCCTCTGCCGGATAGAGAAACGAGTTTGATACTCTACTGAACGTCGTCCCCAGAGAGTATACGTACGAATTTCGGCCATCTGTCTGTGGGAAGCGACAAATTTGGCAGAAAACTGGCTTGGTTTCACTTCACCAATATAGTATACACCAATATAACATAGTGTGACTGTAATAACCACATCATAAGTGAATTTAAATTTCATATAAATGACGTCGAAGTAAAGTATTTAACTATACTATATTACTGTATATTTCAGCTCATGGGTATACAGACACCATCTGAGTACAACGGCTCAGAATGTAACTTTTTAACGGCCGTGCTAGTAGTGGAAGAACTTTCTAAAGTTGATCCATCAATTGCAGCTCTGGTAGATATCCACAACACCCTTGTAAATTCCGTGTATATCAAATACGGTAACAAAGAGCAGAAAGAAAAGTATTTACCTAGGCTCTGCACAGATATGGTAAGGTTTCAAATTAATAATGAAATATCAGGTAGAAGTTTGGTAAAATTTTTTGTCAGGTGGGAAGTTTTGCCCTCACTGAACCATCATCAGGAACTGACGCGTTTGCATTGAAAACAACGGCAAAGAAGGTGGGAGAAGAATATGTTCTAAATGGGTCGAAAATGTGGATATCAAACTCTGATTTGTCAGGAGTTTTCTTAATTATGGCCAATGCCGATACGTCAAAGGTAGGAGTGTGGATGAGAGAGCATGTATGTCATGGATTTGAAAGTTTGCCTCATATTTGCTGTTACTAACTTCATGTCACTTAGTTAAAAATAGTTCTGAAGATTGATATAAATCTGAACTAACCTGATTGCTAACTTCTTTAACTTGTTTCACAATATATTAATATCTATCGCAATTATCCATTCCTCATGTTGTACTTCTGATAAAGAAATAAAACCGTGCCGAAACGTTATAAGGGTCCAAAAGCACAAAAACGTTTCAATCATTAATTTTTATAGGGATACAAGGGCATAACCTGCTTTATCGTCGACAGGAACACTCCAGGATTCACCATTAATAAACCTGAAGACAAACTTGGCATTGTGGCTTCCGGAACGTGCATGCTTACTTTAGAAGACGTCAAAGTCCCCAGCACAAACGTTTTAGGAAAAGTCGGAGAAGGGTAATTTAGCAAAATGTTACTAGCACTGCACACTTCATCAATGTATGTTTTATTTAGGTATAAAATAGCAATAGATATTTTGAATGAAGGTAGAATAGGAATAGCGGCGCAGATGTTGGGGCTGGCCCAAGGGTGTTTTGATGCCACGATTCCTTATACGTTGGAAAGGCAGCAATTTGGCCAACCAATATTTAACTTCCAGGTGGAAACGCTGCTATTTTTAAACTAAAATAAATATAAATAAAACAAATGATTTGTACACAGGGTATGCAACATCAAATTGCACAACTTGCCACCGAAATCGAAGGTGCGAGACTCTTAACGTATAATGCTGCACGACTGTTAGAGCGGGGTGTTCCATATATAAAACAAGCATCTATGGCCAAATACTTCGCCGCGGAGGTTGCTCAAAGGGCCACCATTAAATGTATAGACTGGATGGGAGGTGTAGGATTTACCAAGGATTTCCCACAGGAAAAGTTTTACAGGTAATAAGACAAAAAGATGGATTGACAGGTAACTTGTAGGCAAGGACTGGGAGGAGGTTATTGGAGCAATTGCAATAATCTGGATCTGGCAACTTTGTATGTCCTCATTTTAAGTAAAATATTTACAAAGTTCAAGTATTTGCAGTCTTGCAGGAAGTCAGCGCTTCTTTTGTTTTTCAAGTGGTTACCAACAAATTTTACTGTAAATTTCCTTTTTGCTAAATCCAGTTGCAAGTCCTTTTTGCCAAATGAACCATGCTCCTAAGATCAATAGTTACCGTGAAAATTCAGCCTGAAAACAGGATTTTTCAACATTTAAAATGTTGTAAAACCTAAACTTTTGAAAATATAGTAAAACGGCTAGCATTTTCCTATCTTGTACACGAGTTGGGAAGACAGGAAAACCATTGAAAAGCTTCAATTTTATTTTTTTTAATGTTTTGATCGAAAAAATATGTTCAACTTACTGCTACTTTTTGACATTGTTTCGGAAACATTTCTTGAGTAGTTCCTTACCTTCCCGGAAAGTTTCAATATTCGAAAGTTCCAAAGCGGAAACTTTCCGCCCTTTTCAACGTTACTAATTGACATATTGACTAGGTTTGGGCAAACTGGAAGTATTTTCGAAGAAACATAAGTGCACCTCACTGCTATTGCTTGATATGGTTTTGGAAACAGTCCTTGAGTAGTTTCTTCACTTCCCGGGAACTTTCGACATTCGAAAGTTTCCAAAGCGAAAACCTTCCGCCTTGCCCAACACTACTAATTGACTAGAGTTGGGCAAACTGGAAACTTTACGAAAAAAACATCTCTAGGCGAAATTTCTGTTTAGTTTAATTGTTGAGAATGCTTTGATTGTACAAATAAGTGCAGCTCACTGCCACTCCTTGACAAGCTTTTGGAAACATTCCTTGAGTAGTTTTAACTTCCCGGGAAACTTTAGACATTCGAAAGTTTCCAAAGCGAAAACCTTCCGCCTTGCCCAACACTACTAATTGACGTATTGACTAGGGCTGGGCAAACTGGAAACTTTACGAAAAAAACATCTTTAGGCGAAATTTTTGTTTATTTTAATTGTTGACAATGCTTGATTGTACAACTAAGTGCAGCTCACTGCCACTCCTTGACATGGTTTTATAGAAACATTCCTTGAGTAGTTTATTACCTTCCCGGAATATTTCGATATTTTAAAGTTTCCAAACCGGAAACTTTCCGTCGTCCCAACCCTACTATTCAACATATGTCTACGAAGGTAGAGAAACAGTGAATTTTTAAAGCGGGGAAAATAACTGAAAAGTCTTCAGAAACCTTTTTTTTTCATTTTACTTACTGGTTGTAAGTTCTTCACCCATTTTGGTGCCAAAATTATTATTTATTATTAACCCAACAATGATTGACACCTGTCAAAACAAAACGAAACCACCACTGTTGAAGAGCTTGTAAGAAACTAGTACCGTTTTTCACTGACAGCATTAGTGCACACTGAGTGTATTTCTAGCCTTTGTTAACTCAACCAAAATATAAAGATGGAAATACACTCAGTGAGCACCGCTTAAGTTTTACAGCTTTTTAATGTGTGAAACAATCCATTTTCGGAATCGATTTACTCGGTCAAACAGTTGATTTAGGAGCTCGATTTATTTGACAAAGATGACTGTAAAATCAAAGTTTGCAATAGAAATTGGGTGGTTTTATTTCAAAACAAAAATGGCGCAGGTTTTCAACAAAACCGGATCTCCTAGAATCTTGTAATTTTTTTTACCTAAATTGGGCATAACAATTTTTTTAAGTTCCCACATTTACAAACATTTCTATGGAAACATTTCCGTTTACAGGATGACCGTTTTCCGAATTTAACCATAGGGTTTTCGGTTATTTCAGGCGGTACAAAGAATGTTAAATTATGGTAAAGTTACGCTAGTATTTATAAGTATATAAAAATTACGTTTTCAAATTTCGAAAATTCAGACTGGTTTCGTAAATATTCGCAAAAAATCGAAATTTTGAAAAAAGTTTTTATTTTTTTTAGTTTATTAACTTAAAAAGATAATAAGTAAACCTGGTTGATTGGTGGTAGGGACTACTGGACAGCGTAATTACCACTTTGAACAGAGCAAAAATTATTTTTAATAATCTCTTTAAATTAAGACTGGAAAAAATAAAAACGGTTTTTCTCAAATTTGAATTTTTTGCGATTTCTGAAAGCAACAAATGACGTCTCTGGAGCTTTGCCTTCCTTTTCAACAGATATTATTTGCGTCGTTTCTTCTTTACTGCCCTTGCGCTTCTTAATTACTCGCGTTTTAGTGATCAATAGTTGTAGACACTTGGATTTGTTCTTCAGGACCTCTTTGGGTATAGGCTTCAATGTCACTTCTTCTTTCTCCTTAATTTCTTCAGCTTTCGTCACTCTTGAGCGCTTAAGCTGCACGTCTTTGTTCCATAAAAGAGTCCATGATAGAGAATCCTCTTGGGTTCAGGTTTGGGTTTCTTGTCTTCTAACTCTGTGACTTTCACAATGGTTTCTGTTGGTTTATCTTCCTGCTCCATTCGCAATTTTCGAAATTTAAAAAAGGTCGTGTTTATAGTGTTCGAATTTCGCAACTTTTCCCAAAGTTAACCTTCTTCATACCTTTTCAAATAGCCGAAATCTCCGTGGTGTAACTCAAAAAAAACGGTCGTCCTGTATAGGAGGACGGGCTTCGTGGTGGACACTCTGTATAAGTAGACGTGTGTGTGTAGGTAAAAGTTCTTAATATCATCATGTTTACTTTTTTCTTCCAGAGATGCCAAGATTGGCAGCATTTACGAAGGAACCAGTAATATACAGTTGACTACAATAGCCAAAGCCATACAGAGGCAGTTCAGTTCCTAGATTATGTCAAATGGAACTTAACATAAACTTTATTACGTCGTTTTTTAGTACCTGTTGTATAATTTTTTGTATTGTCTAATTTAGTAAAAACATAATGTATCATCTTTTTATAGAAAAATTTAATTTTATATAAGATTTTTAAGATAAAACTAATTTTAATATAAATATATAATATACTTATGCATATTATTTCTGAAAATACTTTGGTTTCTATTGACTATATTTTACATAGTCAGATGCCGATGTTGAATCAATTTTTTAAAATGTAATGCCCATTTTATTTTAAGTTAAATCGAGTCAGCAGTTACTTAAACGTCGAAATTTCAAATCTTAGTCTAATTTGATTTTTGAACCTCGACAACATATATTTTCACTCAAATGTATGGGAACAGTCAAATATCCCAGAAACGTGTCCAGTAAATTGTATGGAATTTTACATGGAAAAATTATTTGTGATGCCCGGTTCAATGATGATTGTGAGAGATCAATGAGATGCTGGAAAGTGCTATGTTTCATGTTGACCCAATATTATTATGCACATTTGAAACAAGTAAACTTGGCAATATGGCCATTATCACCACTTAATTGGGCATCACATATGCAAAATTTCGCAGAATTTACTGACTTTTTCTGCAATAATTAACCGTTCCCATACTGGCGTCTTTTCGATGGAATCATTGGGTATGGGTATTGGTAAAACCAATGATCTAGGAGATATGGACAGAGCCAACAAATACCGATATTTTCCTAAAAATGGTCCCGTTTTTTTGGCTGGAATTGCCACCATTTTTAAAGTTCCCATGACGTAATGTTTTTGTCAATGCAGGTCATATAGCAGCATAAAGCGGATATTGATTGTCGATTGTTTTTGGTTTTTGTTAGGTTAGAAGTTACGTTTTAGCAAAACCTCGGAGCTAGGTCAGTTAAATAAGAAGTAATAAAAATAATGACACCGAGACGTCCCTTCCGGCGGATATCGCTGCCATTTTTAAGGTTCCCATTGCTAAAAAGGGGGCCAAAACTTAAAACACGAGGGATCTCCAAATGTTTACCCAGCTATTTGGGTAAAATCGTAATAGATCGACTCATGTTTTCAAGATAAATTTAATAATATCATTATTTCTCGGACAGCTGGATTCGTTTTCCGTATATAGGACAATTTTAAAAAAAAATGCACTTTTTACATGCCGCTGTATCTCGGCTATTCAAATTGGAAAATAGAACAAAAAGTAAAAAAATAAATATTTTAGAGCTTTTCCCAGAGCAAGGAAATCAAATGAAAAAGGGGTTCAATAGGATTCTTCTAAGTAGAATTGACACAAATACGTAGGTAGTAGTTAGGCAGTGTTGGAACAACTTGGCAATATCTTTTGGAAATTCCTGGTTAATTTGTTCCAATGCCAGAACCGTTCCATAACCAGGAATTTTCACAAGGTATTGCCAAGTTGTTCCAACTCTGCCTAACCACTACTCATTTTCAATGGAAGGAAGATTTCTACAAACAAACTGATGGTGTAGCTATGGGCAGACCCCTGAGTCCAGTAATAGCCGACTATTTTATGGAAATTTTCCAGGCCAAGGCATTGGCAACGGCAAATAAGAGGCCACATTGCTGGTTCCGATACGTGGACGACACCTTTGTTATTTGAAGCCATGGCGAGGGCGAACTTCAAAACTTCCTCTTACACCTCAAAAATCAACCCAAAAATTCAATTTCCTATGGAGATAGAAAAGGAAGGACGCCTACCGTTTTTGGATGTTTTGGTATCAAGGAAACCAAATGGGAAGCTTGCGCACACCGTTTATAGAAAACCAACACACACTGACCGATACATCAAATCATTATTCCAGACAGAAAAGGGGAGTCATAAAGACTCTGTCTGTAAGAGCCAAGAGAATTTGTGAGCCGGCTGAATTGGAACGGGAAATTAAGCATCTGGAAAGAGCCTTTGGTTGCAATGGATACAGCAAGCACGAGTTCGATAGGACCGTCCGTCCAAAGACTGTAGAGCGCCAGAAAGAAACCACGGGAGAAGATGAAGAAAATCGCAGATGGACTAGTCTACCATACATCCACAAAGTAATGGACAGGATCGGCAGGCTACTGGAAAATCACAACGTTAAATGTCTTTAAACTAACTCTTACAATACAACAGAGCTTGAGATCGGCCAAAGACCGCAGAGATCCCCTATCGGTACCCGTAGTTTACCGAGTTCCATGCAGCTGTGGCTCGGTGTATATTGGCACCACAAAATGCAGTGTCAACACGAGGATTACGGAACACAAGAGGAGTCACGACATCCTCTTCAACGAGGTGGATATCCTATTGATATAGGACATCCACCATCCACCAACCATATCAATCGCAGCGTTTTCATCCGAGATTAACGAGAGAGGCCATTGAGATCTCAACAACAATTTCAACAGGAAGGAGGAAATTATGTTTCTAAATGCAGACTGGAAGTGTTCTACGCTACGACATACTTCAAGTGCGCGGAAACCCGGCGCCACCACTACCCCCACCACAGTCCCTCCACGTCAGCGCGACGGCGGGGAAATAAATACCACGGACCTCACCACAGTCGAATCAGTCAACGTCAGGAAAAAATTCCATTGGACCACGGCTTCAAAGCCCGGAAAACACTTTAGATTGTACATTGATACATTGTCTTTCTTATGTTGTTAACTACCACAAGATATTATATTCTCAACATTACGCCCAAGTGGAAGTGCAACGTGCAGGATGACTCTAAACATTATGTGTTTCCAAGAATAAGCAAAGACGTTGCTGACTGGAGATGAACCTTTTTGCCATATTCATCTCAACAAAGTTGAACGTTCTACTCATTGGTGACAAGTCATTCGAAGCAAGGATGCAAATCCGATTAATGTAATTGAGTTTTATAGGCACTGGATCTCAAGTTTTGCATATGGAACTCCGTCTAACTAGAAATTAAGAATCGAAAGTTGAATGTGAACTTTTTGAAGCTCTATCCAGTTTAATAGGATTAAAGATAATTCGACTACGACACTGGAATGATAGAACATAAGAGGTATATGTTGGTATTCTGCCTACCGCTACTGATGGAATCACAGGAAAATCTTCAAAAAAGATATGAAATTAGCTGTGTGAGAGAGAGAGGGAACTAGTGTGAGAGCTGCTGAAAGGAATAAAATTACGCACCCACGTTATAACTTGCTAGGAATTTCTCGAAGATATCGGTCATTCCCTGAAAAGTTCATGGAATAACTGCAGTCAATCTACCTAATTTGTACTGTTCATAATTACAAAAAGAGTTCTTTCGTTTCATAATAGTTGATTTATCAAAATGATGGCTTTATGCAACGAAACATACATGACTTCTAGCTAGGTCTAATGCTATAGTCTTTCTTCATCAACGTCATTACGGATCTACACTAGGAAGATGAAGCAGTTTCGTGACTACGTCAGAGCAAAATCACTTGGCAAGGGGTACCTGTGGGACTTCTACCAGACGGGATGTTATATGGATCCCTTGCCATTTAACGCTACTGTTCAATAATAATTGTTCAAATGTTTAACAACAATTTTCTATTCTATTAAACCTCACTATTTGCGATTAAATTCACTTGCTCATATTAAGAAAGGAATGGAACCGAATTCATATTCTATAGATGATGGAAATCTATGAACTAAATTCTCTCATAAATTTGTTAAAATAATTTCGGTAAACAACCTCATAAAAGCCCATCGAAATGGACCTTTTGGCCATCTCAAATAAATATTAATACCACACTGCTATCCGGTTCATTCATTCGTACGTCTCCAAATTCTCACTTGCAAAACAGGTCATCGGCTACGATGTCGGATTGAATGACATTTGATCACTGAACTATCGGAAAGTTAATCAAAAACAGGAGGAAACACTTAAGAGCATGTTAATGAGAGATCCACTTACATCGTAGGTGGTATACTAATAAAATATAACTCATTTGTTTAAATTTTAATGCAGAAGCCGGTTTGGTTAGATAATCGATGACGTCTTTGGCAAATGATGTTATGATACTGATTCAGACAAATATTTTACACAATAAGTAGATAATAGAAACTATTGGTGTTTTAAGATTTCTATGTTTGTGTTCAATAATAGTATGCCGCTTCACACATGTCCCCCCGCTCTGCCTGTTTTTGTTTTATATTAAATTTTAAACTGTTTCATTTCAAGTACATGTTGAATCGTTCTTTTGGTTTTGATCAAACCTCAAATTACAAAAATATTGCTTGTGAACATTAAGACAAAGTATGTTATTCGCATGGAGATGCCCTCTGAAATGACGTCTTTTCTGCCGACCGAAATTGGTCCTATTCAACCCTTCTATGCATTAAGTTCTTGAAAACGTACCTTAAAGCTTTTCAGCTCATAACGACGACTATCAACTTTCTTCTATTGAAAATCCCCATATCAGCAGGAGAATCAAACGAAATAAAAATGTTAATCGACATAGTTTCATCAACTTTTTGTTACCATCATAAACACTAATCGCCAATTAACAATACTACGATTAACGGCCTGCTTTAACTGAAGAGACGGAAGACAAGAAGCGGACTCTTATTGTTCACGGAGACGGGTAGACGGTCAGCTTGAAAACAACCGTGCTGTAAAGCCGTATCAAGGCTCATTAAATCGCCATGCTTCTAGGGTTGTTCTAACTGTAAAGCAGACACGGTTCTAGGGTGAGCTAACGAAGAAATCTATGACATGTTGATAAAGTTTATTCATTAGTATGTCCAAATATTGTTTACACATTTCCGTGATACTTTAATGTTGATTAGCATCACAAAGATAGAGATTCATCAGGTAGCTCGTTAGGTTAAAGGTTAAGTCGAGAAATTAAAGGTTTTAGATCTGTGTAAATTCTAGTTTTGTGTAGACACACATTCCACTTGTATGCACATAAGGGCGTAAATATTTGCGTGTCCATACAATAGCAAGACGTTCTTTTTCTATTGTAGAATATTTCTCTCCTATTGGATAATCTGAAGGAGGGTTTTCTTGCGACAGATTGGCTCCAAGAGCTATATTAGAAACGACTGCTATCAAATACAAAAGGCTTACAGAAATCAGAATATTTAACTATCCCTGCATTAGTAAGCATATGTTTTAAATAATGAAATGAGTTTACAAAACTACGTGAATGTTTTATATTTGCACCTTTCAACAGCTCATCGATCCGTCTATGCAAGTAGATCTCTCTATAGCTCGTCTATAGCATCAAGAATCCAGTACACGAGACTGCGATTAAGTCCGAACAACCACCAAACGACTACTTCATCAAACCCTTAGCCAGTTGACCCAGAGACAATGATACATTTCGATCGATATTTTTCACCCGGCAGACAGCGATGCTTCACCTACGAAATCAGGACTTGGACTCTCATTTACCCCGGTGAACGAATGCATCGTCCCCTCCCCGGACGACGTCAGCCAATCATATCGAGCAACCCATACCATTAGGTCCTCGTTACTTAGGGTAATGAAACTGTAGTCTGGGCTATTGTTGGGATCTATTACGACGGTTTTGTTTGTATAAGAAGGCATTCAGCACGATTTATGTCCGCATAGAAGCAAAGGATTTATTTGATGTTTACTGTGCGGAAACCGTTTAAAAATGCGTTCATTATTTCTTCTTATGTTGCGTTTGCCCAACAGAAATCTTCAATATTTTTCAGATTAGTTTTAGGTTGGACGATGCTTGTTCCTAATCCCTCGTGGTTGAGATTTCGGCACAACTGTAATGAAAGTCTCTGGATGTACAAATTTGCCACAAATTGTTGAAAGAAAGACGGTCTATCACCGCGAGATGCGACTAAACCGTTGACAAAACCTACCGACTGCGCCAATTAAATATCAATCTCGAAATTTCGTTTTTTAAAAATTTCTTAGAGATTGCTCCAACAAGCAATGATAATTAAAATCTAACCTGAACTTGAACTCTCATTCACCCCGGTGAAAGAATGCATTTATGCATTTTCGTCCCCTCCCCGAACATCAGCCATCAATCATATCGAGCGATTCTTACCATCAACCCACCGAGACGTTGAACAGCCAATGAAAAAATCAACAGTAAATACCGACGTCAAGTCAAGTAGCTTCAAAATTTCAAGAAATACTTGACTTGATTGGAAAAAGTAAATACTTGACATCTCGGTACTTCACTTGACTTGAGGTTTTTACAGTTGAGCTGACTTGATGTCAAATTTTTCAAACTTCTTGACACTTGACCGAAAATGGTGACGGAGCAAAAATGAACTCAAACATGGTTATGTAATTTCGTATCTGTCGATTTGGGTTGCTTTTATGCATGGGAACATTGGAACGGTGGGTTATTATCTAAACCAAGGCAGCTAGAAAAAATGTTAAGTGAAAAAGTTGTAGGGTTTCTTCCAATCTATTTTCCCACAAAAGAAAAATGTAAATGTTTTCTAGTCAATATGAAGGCAAAGTCAATATGAAGTCTATACGACGATCTAGTCAATACGATGACAATGGTAGTCTCAGAAAGTAAATAAATGTGGGGTGAGTAAAATTGAACTTGAAACTGAAAAAAAAGCAGGCTCAGAGGTTTAAGTTATATAAAACTCAGATTAGTTCCAATTTCTTGATAAAATAAAAGTGACTGGTTATATCATAACTCTAAAAAATGAGATAAAATATTCAGAGCACTATGAGTTATTTTCAGTCACAAAGTTTGGATAATTTTTGAAACACAGATGATTATATTAATTTCTCCTTTTTTCAGTCAACCAGATATTTTTGGATTTATTCAGAGTGAGACTCAGAATGTAAATAATTTGTAAAGATGAACTTTAAAAGGAATTCTCAGAGTTAAATTATGTAAAATTTAGGTTGATTCCAATATTTTTTTTAAAGTGGATGAAATCATTTTGTTATAAAGTCTGAAAAATCAGTTAAATATTTAGAAAGTCTGAGCACTCTGTCTCAAGTCATTTTCGAACTCAAAAAATGAGTAAATATGGGTCTCAGTAAAATTGAACTTCAGAAACGCCCTCGGAAGTTATGTAAAATTCAGTTTAATTCGAATTGAATGTGCTGACCTATGGAAACGTAATTCACACGTATTCACGTAATTCACAACGTTTTCATCAAATCAGTTTTTCTTATAATACAACAACAACCATATTTGTTTGTACAAAGTTTGTGGAGCACCTCTTCAAGAATACAACATTTGACAGCTATGTTTATGCTATGAATGCAAACCTAGTCTTAGGTTGTTATGGTATGAGGGTTGTGAGTAACCAACTAAGCATGGTGTTCTCTTGCAAATGGTTTCATAAACTATGAACCATTTGAGATGCTGATAGGCCGCTAAAAATGTCAAAACTTTAAAATATCTTGAATTTTATTGCCTGAACGTTCCGATCGTACACACAATTTAGAATGTCCAGGAAAAAAATCGTTTCACAAGTATCAAGTTTTGAAACTCTACCTACTAGTACTACTCTTCATTATCACATTTTTTCTGAGCCACTATCCCGACTTCTCTCAAAACAAAAAAAAAACAAGAAAATTAAATCTAAAACGTCATTAGGCAAAATTTCGTATCCGTTCAAAATTAACAATTGGGGCACAAAAATGGGAATTTCAAAATTATTTTATCTGGAGCTTCTTTCAGAAACTTGTCATTCATAGTAAAGCTACATTTTATAATGTTGTCCCACCCTGTTTAAACCTAAATAAAAAAGTATGCGTCAGCAGAATATTATCTTAAAAAGAAAACCGAATGAACTCAAAGAAGAACTGAGCGGTAATACCTTTCCGCCGCAACGTCTGTCTGTCTGGCCACTGTGGTCAATTCATATTTATAAATTCCAGAAGTCTAGACACCTTATATAATTCACATACATTTAAATATGGCGGACCAGACGAGCCTCTCGCACGCCGAACAACGGTCATTGCATCTATGCACATGCAGGCCCATTTATGGGACCTCACTGGTTAAGGTAGGTACTTCTTGATGTTGAAATAAGATTGCTCATATTAAGTTGTCAATATAAAACGAGTCCAATAAACTAATAATATATATAACTTTGCAATAAAATGATAGCAGCGTATATCAAATTATCACCCACCATTGAGACAAGAACCGTTAAAGTTATTCCACATCGTCACGTTTTGGGTATATCCGGATAGGAAAAAAATGCAAAATTCCTGCATCAAATTGACTGTCCAGACGCTAATAATAAACGTTTGCAAATCTAATGCATTAGAGCTGCCACCTACTTAAAATAAATAAAAGCTGCTCTTTGCATTTCATGTGGTAGTCATTTGCATTTCATCTGGTAGTTTTTTCGCGGTTTGATGACCTTTTTTTGAATACTTAAACAAAGCGGTTTTTCGGTTTCTTCATATTGCAAAAACTTTCTTTTTAATCCAATTATGTAAACAAGTGCCAATATGTCCTTAAAATTGGTGATGACCCTAAAATTGGTCCCGTTCTTTGGCCGCAAGTCCGCCATGTTTGTGTGAGCCATGACGTAAAGTCAGAGCACAACAATTGGCGAATCGCGATTTTGAATCATTTCACGTAAGTCGTCAAGACGTAAGTCAACAATATCCGCCAATAGTGACGTAATTAGTTATTCATTATTGCATGTTGCATGTTGCATACACTCCAGGAAGAATTGCATGTTGGAAATTACAAACAAAACAAATTAAGGTTTACAACTTAGAATAGGTAGACAGAGGAAGTAGGATATGATGCCGGCGTCTGTTACCAGTTTGCTCCAATCTGTCAAGTGTGAAAATTCCAGTGAAGTAGCATTGGTATTGTAGCATATAGGAAAATATTTTATTAAAAATAATAATGGAACTAAATTACTATTTGAACATCGACTTTCCATTAAATAAATAAAAATAATTGTGAATTAACAGTCGTTGATAACCCTAGGATTACATCTCCTACGCCACTGGAAAAACTTTTCAAAAATTTAAATAAAAGAACTGTCTTCAAGTTACAGGTTACAGATTAGAAAAATATTTCCCAAAATAGCATTATTGACTTCAGTGCGGTATATACTAAATCATATTTCGAAGATTTGCATGTAAAATAACTAGTTTTAGGGTTATTTGAGATAATTTAATTGTTGCTAATAAAGCCATGATCTGCTTACCAGTGAAACGTAATACACATAATAGGTTATATTACACCCTTTGAATTAAAACTGGTCCCACAGCGTGAATAACATTCATTATTCATTCAATGCTTTCTTGTACTGATTTCTATACTGCTGGTTGTCCATGATGGTGTCGACGTCATTTCGACTTTGATAAACAAAACAACTCTTGTAATCTAACTGATTATTAGGTAAAAATTGTAAATTAAGCAGTGGACAAAGCATAGTATCCAACTTGCATATAATAGGCATCATTACCTCAGGTAAATTGTGCGACTCGCTACGCTCATGGATTCAAATGATACCTTCGGTAATGATGGCTTACATTATATGCTTGTTGGATAATACATTATTTTCCACAACTGTACAATAATATGATCATCACAGGTAAGGTTGTAAACATATAATAGGGTAGGTTATACAATTTGAATTAAAACAGGATTCACAGCGTGAATAATATTAATTGTTGCATGTTACATTGTTGTCATGCAATTCTTGTTTTTTTCACTATACACTCTATAAGAATTGCAAAAATTACAAACAAAACAAATTAAGGTTTACACTATCATGACTGTCCTGATGGCGGCCATAGTGGTTTTAACGTCATCTCGACTTTGATAATCAAAACAACTCGCGTTATCTAATTGATTATTATGTAAAAGTTGTAAATTAAGGGTGGACAAACGATGATATCCAACTTGCATATAATAGGCATCATTACCTGAGGAGAATTGAGTCGCTCGGTACGCTCGTGGTTCAAATGACACCTTCGGTAATGTTGGCTCACATTACATGCATGTTGGATAAAATACTATTGTCTACAGCTGTACAATAATATTCATTTTACGTATGGTTGTAAACATATAATAAGGTAGGTTGTACTATTTGAATTAAAACAGGTGTCACAGCGTGAATAATATTCATTGTTGCATGTTGCATTGTTGTCACGCATCTTTTGTTTTTTCACTATACACTCCATAAGAATTGCATGCAGATACCGCCATGTTGGAAATTATAATCAAAACAAATTAAGTTTTAAACTATCATGGCCGTCCTGATGGCTTTAACGTCATCTCTACTTTTATAATCAAAGCAACTTGCGTCATCTATTTGATTATTATGTAAACATTGTAAATTAAGAGGTGGACAAACTATAGTATCCAACTTGCATATAATAGTCATCATACCCTCGTGGGCTCAGATGTCACGTTCGGTAATGATGGCTCACATTATATGCCTGTTGGATAATATACTATTGTCTACAGCAGTACAATAATATTCATTATACGTATGGTTGTAAACATATAATAAGGTAAGTTATACCCTTTGAATTAAAACAGGTGCCACAGCGCAGCATCTTTTGTTTTTCCATTATACACTTCATAATGTTGGAAATTACAAAACAAACAAATGAAGGTTTAAATTTTTTTGGTTGTCATGATGGCGGCCCTAATGGTCATCTCGCCTTTGACAATCAAAACAAGAATTGTGTTATCTAATTGATTATTATGTAAAAATTGCAAATTACCGTGAACAATGTGCAGTGTCCAACTTGCATATTATAGGCATCATTCCCTCAGGTAAACTGCGCGCCACTCGCTACGCTCGTGGGCTCAAACGACACCTTCGTGAATGATGACCATGCATACACGCTTGTTTGATAATAAGCTATTAATTAACTGGAACTGACGAATTATACAATTTTCAATAAAATATTATACAATTTTAAAAACATTTTATCAATGATTTCCTGACAGTGACAAAATGCAAAATATAATGTGACGTTATTGGTTGGGCGTTGTGAAACCTTAAAAACAACCTGAAAAACTGACGTCTTATATAACTATCATTCACTGTTGAACATGCGTCAAGAATCAAGAAGGATGACGATAGTGCCTACTATGCATATTGTTTTTTTTGCATTTCGTGTAATAATAGCTATTTTTTTAAATTTTGACATATAAAATGACAATTTTCAATACTGATGACAGAGAAGTTTTTTGTAACTAGTTGCTAAAAGTACAATCTTTCATAACTGCTGATAAAAAGTTCATTTTATCATCAGTTGCACACAGGAAATAAACTAAAAATTGACAATAGTGATTTGTGAATAACATCCAAACCGGAGGACATCAATAAGTCGATAGAAAGTGGTTTAAAAATAAATGTTTGTCCACGGTTGTACAATAATATAGTCATTATATATATTATTGTAAACACATAATAAGGTGTGTCATAACTTTGAACTAAAAGAATGCGGGAAAAATGAATATTATTCACGCTGCGTCAATTGTTTTTCATTATACGCTCCATAAGATTTGTACGTAAGCGACGCCATTACCTGAGAACCTAAATGATGGCTTGCATTACTTATTTGCTTCAAGTTTGAAAATAGCGAACTTCAACTCAACAGTCTCAAATTTAATAAAGTACATGTTTCGCCTAAGAAGGCCTCAGCAGGCCGCCACCAAAACGCACGTTAAAATTGTTAAAAAGAATAAAATACGTTCACTTTTTTTACATATTATCGAGGACGATGTAGATGTAGAATGTTGTCTAACAAACATCCTTTAGTTAGTTCAGGTGAATTCAGCTATATGTTGAGTAACAAACATCCTTTGGTAACATAAAATTGAGCTTTTTGTAACTGCAGGTTACATCTTGATCTCAGCTTCTCCTTCGGAGACTGCTGATCATCATGGCTATGCTAATTTTAGAGGGAGCTGTCCGAAATAGTGCGACAGATGAAAGGTCAAACCAGTCTCGCAGGTTACGTAGCCAGGAAATTCTACGTCGACCGGCGCTTCTGCGTCCCACGATCTTCCCCTCCATGATGAGCTGCAAAATTTCATATTTTGAATTATGCATAACATGTCCAAGAATCTCTAGTTTTCTTCTTTTAATTGTGAAAAGAATTTCCATTTCCTTATCCATTCAACTTGTTCGTTCGTAATGCGGTCCATCCAGGAGATCTTTAACATTCGGCGGTACACCACTCAAACGATTCCAGTCGCTTCGATGTTTCCTTGTTCAGTGTCCATCCTTCAAGACCATATAGCAATACCGGAAAGACGTAACACCGCACCGTTCTCACTCTCAAAGTCAAAGATAGATCTCGGGCTGTCAACAGTCTTCTCAGTTTCATAAATGTTTCCTCGCTTGTCCAATTCTTGACAAGATTTCTTGTTTGTGTGCAACATTTTCATTTATCGTAGTTTTTAGGTATTTGAAGTGAGGGACTTGCTCAACAGTCTTATTGCGTATATTTAGCTGACCACTGATGTTCCTTTTGGATATTATTAGCATTTTTGTTTCATTGATATTAATATTTAGCCCATAATCTTTGCTAACTAATGTTACTTTGTCTACCAGTCCCTGCAGGTCTCTGAGGCAGCTTGCTCTTCCACCAGTATCGTCAGCGTACCTGATATTGTTTACAGTTCTACTATTGATTGCTATACCCGCCAGCTCCTCTTCCAATGCCTCCCGAGAAACAAACTCCGAGTAACTATTAAATAGCATCGGAAAAAGAACAGACCCCTGTCTGACTCCTTTCCGAATACTAATTTGTTCTGTCAAAGCATTGTCATATTTCACTCTAGAAGTTTGTCCCCAGTAGAGATTTGATATTATTCGGTCATCGTGGTAATCAATGCCAAGGCCTTGGAGTATATCCAGAAGGTTTTCATGCTTAACATTGTCGAACGCGTTACTATTATCTATGAAGCATATGTAAAGGTCTTGGTTTATATCTAATTATCTCTGAGACAAGACATTCAAAGCAAAGATGGCCTCTCTCGTGCCCATTCCGTTGCGGAATCCAAATTGTGCATCTGATGTTTCAACCTCACATTTTTTGTATATTCTAGTATGTATAATTTGTATAAAGACCTTCAAAACCTGACTCATCAAATTTATTAGTCTGTGATCATCACACTTTGACCCTCAAAATTTTTTCGGGATAGGAACAAAGGTAGAGAGCTGTAATTTTCTGGAAATTACTCCTGATGTATAAATGCTATTGAATCTCATCCAGCAGCTTGAAGACCTCACAATGTATCTTATCTGGCCCTAGTGCTTTACCGGATTTTGAGGTTTTGATGGCATACTCTACTTCTTCCTTCGTTATTTCTGCAGCCCTCTCTGATTTATAGTTATGTCATTTATAGGTATGTCATATGGTTCCGTTCTTTGGTCATCAAACAATTGAGTTATATATTGCTGTCACAGCCTCAGTCTGGCATCGAAGTCAGCAACCAGTGCGCCCGTTTCATCTTTCAGGGTACCAGTTTTCTTCTCTGTCACCACACCGGTGACTTCTTTAACTTATTTATGTAAGCCGAAACTGGCGTACGTCTGTTCTAATTCTTCAATTGCCTTGCACCTTTCAGTCATCCAGACCTCCTTTACTATTCTTAGTTTACTTCTAATTGTGTTCTGTATCTCCTTGTACTTGGTACCTCCTTCTTTCTTCCATCAGTGCCAAAATTTTCTCTGTCATCCATCTCTGCCTAGTTCTGTTCTTGCTCTTGCCAATGCTTTCTTGTTGTGTTGTTATTATTGGTTCTTTAATTTTGGTCCACTTTGCCTCTTCACCCAGATCATCAACATTTTCTTCCTGCAGTTTCTTTATTATACTTTATACTCCTGCAGAGTCTATTATTTACGTTATTAGTTACAGCAGTTCGGACTTCTGGTTGTTGTATACTTCGGATATTTAAACTGGTGTTTTGTGCTTGTGACTGTCTTCTCTTTAACCTCATATACAATACATATTCATTACTATATACATATACTACTATATACTATATACATATACGTTAAAACTTGACAAATCTCGATTAATAAAGTAAAAAACTTGAAAAATCGTGGTTCATGATGCGTGCACTTTTAAAATTGAAATGAAAAGAAGTTATTTGTTTGGTTTCTATCGTAAAGTAAAAGAAAGCCATTCACCGATCTTTATTTAGCCCTAAGTGAACAGTTCAATTATTGTTCGTTGTTCATTTCACAAATTACGTTACTTACTTTATTTTCTTTTTAGTGACATTAATGCAAATCAATTTATTATGCTGATGTAAACGACGAACGTAAAATTTTATTTAATGGTATTGTTCTAAAAAATACTTGTTATTATCATACAACTAAAATCAACAACACCTCATTTTCTCGGTCTAGATGGACAGACGTGTCCCATGAGTCAAATTTGAAATTTAAAACAGCAACGAGAGCAAAACAAAATTTTGGTCTAATTTGTGATGCTATATGGAAAAATCAAGCAGGAGCGGGTTTACGTGCATTTCTTGATTTTTGATAGATTCTCTAAGTAACTACGTATTCAAAAAAATACGTGTCTGGATGGGAAAACAACAATAAAAAAATTAAAAAAAAAAAGTATTTACATAAGTATATAGAATTTTAAGATAATTATTGGATGATAGAGTTTTTTTTTCTATTTAGGTACGGTCCTGTGCTCTGGTACCATCGTGTATATAAATTTTCACTTATTTCTTTAAATTTACTACTTTTCCCAAAACTAGCTCACTTTTCGGTTGAATTTCAGTTTGGATGTGCGTGAAAATCTTCTCTCTAAGTGGTTGTTTTAGAAAGAAAACTTGAGGGTAAGTCAGAAGTTGCTTTTTTTTATAATAGACACGTTTATATTCATATAGAATCTTATAAATGATAGAGTTTTGTCAGTTTGTTAGGGCGTTTGAAATTTATAATAAAGTTTCTTTTGCCTCTTACTCACATTTAATATAAAAAGAACCAAATTGGCTGTGAATTTTTGAGAGAAAAGGATGCGGTAACAATTAAAGGTGGCATCTACTTATCTACCAACACGCAATTTTTTCTGTCTTTCAACTTAATGACTTTTAATTGATATGGACCATTTGTTAGATGATAAAAAGGCAGGATGTTCATTTAAAAACGCCATCTAATTGGCTGTAAAATGTCAAAAGAAAAGGATTAAATGACAAAAGTCCATTTACTTTGATTGTTTTTTCTATCAAAAACATATAGCCTTCTAGATGATGTTTTCTAATAAAGATCCAGTACTTATAGCGACAACTTTCCTGACATTCAAGATTGTTTAACAACCAAATTGCCCCAACAAAAAACAATAGTGTATGATGGACATAACAATTGCTTTTTGAACCAACATGGCTCTAAAATAATTTGTTTCAACTGACCATTATAAGGCCGCCATGGTGCCTCTATAAAGTGGGCTCCTGTATATATACAGTCGAGTTTCAGACAAATCTTGGGCAATTAAGACATTTTTTTGCGCTTTAAGGAGCGCTCTGTCGCCCAACTGTCTGGCGTGAGGCGAAGAGAAAAAGACGACGCAAGCGTATCGCCCTCCTTGTCGCTCACACGCGTCTAGCGTCTATTATTAAAAGGCGGCAAGGCGATTAGTTTTGAACTAACCGCGGATCGTACGAAATCGGGAATGAGAAAACGGTGAAATTTTGCCAAAAAATTCGTCCATCGAAAACCTACCATCGGGCTAAACTGGGATTTAGCATGGACAGCAGACTCAGTTTTTAACTGAGCTTAAACAAAAAAAAATTAAAAGAGATTACCTCAAGTTTCGTAAAGAAAACAAAATTAAGTCTTGTACAAAAAAAATGGTGATTATGTGTTGAGTGTTCAGCTACGGACGTATTGGACCAAAAATGAATTCAAGGTACGAGTTTTTAAAAAACTATTAAATAACTAGTAACATAATAGGCGAGATAATAGGCATTGTGTGATTAATACTTTTTAGTTAAGTAAAATCGTTAAAAAATTAATTATCGCTAACAAAATTTCAATAACTCCGAGAGCTTTTACGTTCATGAATTAAATGATAGTACTGACAGTCGCAAGAATTTTTTTTTTAATTTGCCTGTATATAGAAGTTTATGAGAAAAAATTAAAAACCAAAGATAAATTTTCTCTCTAAGCATTTTTTTATAAAATGCTTAGAGTTTAAAATAGTTTGTTCTGGAAACCTTGGCTGATATGGGAGTTTTGACATACATTTTTAACTCTTTTCTAACACAATAGATAACATTTAACTGTATTATTTACAGATCACAAAAGAAGATAAAACAACTAGTTTTGTAACTCTCTCGTCCCCAAAGCAGGTAAGGTCTTTTTCCGCATAACATTTTCTAATTGCGTTAATTCATGTAAACCTCAGGATAAAAACACAATTATTATTACTTAGTATCTGAACTTTTCATTACTTTATCACTATTGATTAATTATCATTTTTATTTTGAAATAATAAAAGTTGAAAACAAATAACATCCCAAACCTGTTCAAACGTTGAAAAACGACAAAAATAATCATCATCAATTTCACGAGAAAAGTAGATAATAAAACGTTTTTTAACGTTAATATATAGTTAAAAAAAATGCTCCCGTTCTAACGTCACAAACATATTTTATTAGTATCAGAGTGACATTTTTTATACGTATTCCATAAATTATTAGTAGTTTTGACATACAAATTAAATCAAATGTCCATACCTACTTGCATACACAAGTTTAGTGTTTTAATAGCTCATGATTTCAAGGAGATTGAACTTTTTGCTATGAAGCCCGCTATGAATATCGCTTCTTTAAAAATTTCAATTCCTCTACAGCTTGTCGCGTTTTTGGCAAAAGGTTTCGACTATTTTCAAGCATGTTTAAAAAAAGGTTTTTGACATACGTTTTAGATTGAATTTTAGGCACTGATAATGGCTCGAAAGCCGAAACCGGTCCACCAAACAAATTATAATAAAAATTTGCTCAAAGGGTACGAGTTTTTCTTTCTTATCAACTTAAATGTTTCGAATAATTTACAAAAAAGTAAAGTATTCTGGAATAAAATTTCTTAAAAAAAAACTTTAAGTGACATGGTAAAGCGATTATGAAATGGCATAAATAAAAAATAACAGTTGCCATAACTACAAAGTCGCAGCCTCCTATGTTTTTCCTTATTTGATGATGATACTGCAGCCGTTCAGTCACAGAAGTTTTTCTCGAAAACGGTTAGTTTATTCGAGAAACTTCAAGAAAGCAAAATTAAAGATAATTGTTAGGCCTACTAGATAATGACGATAAATTTAACGAAACTACTGGAAAACATAACATGTTCGTCATCATAACGACAGTAAGTCCTTAAAAACTGCGAAGAATTAAAATTTTGCCATTTCTGGGAAAAGAATTGATAAAAGCTCGTTGAGAAACGGGGATGTACAAATTTTGAAGAATTTTCATCAATAAATATGGCCACAATTTAAAAAAAAAGTTTTTTCAACTTTGAGCGGCCTTAGGGGGGAGGGGGTTATACGTATTCCATAAATTATTAGTAGTTTTGACATACAAATTAAATCAAATGTCCATACCTACTTGCATACACAAGTTTAGCGTTTTATGAGTTTCAAGGAGATTGAACTTTTTGCTATGAAGCCCGCTATGAATATCACTTCTTTAAAAATTTCAATTCCTCTACAGCTTGTCGCAGTTTTTGGCAAAAGATTTCGACTATTTTCAAGCATGTTTAAAAAAAGGTTTTTGACATACGCTTTAGATTGAATTTTAGGCACTGATAATGGCTCGAAAGCCGAAACCGATCCACCAAACAAATTATAATAAAAATTTGCTCAAAGGGTACGAGTTTTTCTTTCTTATCAACTTAAATGTTTCGAATAATTTACTAAAAAGTAAAGTATTCTGGAATAAAATTTCTTAAAAAAAAACCTTTAAGTGACATGATAAAGCGATTATGAAATGGCATAAATAAAAAATAACAGTTGTCATAACTACAAAGTCGCAGCCTCCTATGTTTTTCCTTATTTGATGATGATACTGCAGCCGTTCAGTCACAGAAGCTTTTCTCGAAAACGGTTAGTTTATTCGAGAAACTTCAAGAAAGCAAAATTAAAGATAATTGTTAGGCCTACTAGATAATGACGATAAATTTAACGAAACTACTGGGAAACATAACATGTTCGTCATCATAACGACAGTAAGTCCTTAAAAACTGCAAAGAATTAAAATTTTGCCATTTCTGAGAAAAGAAATGATAAAAGCTTGTTGAGAAACGGGGATGTACAAATTTTCAAGAATTTTCATCAATAAATATGGCCACAATTTAAGAAAAAAGTGTTT
This sequence comes from Taphrorychus bicolor, assembly GCA_951812265.1. Taxonomy (NCBI): domain Eukaryota; kingdom Metazoa; phylum Arthropoda; class Insecta; order Coleoptera; family Curculionidae; genus Taphrorychus; species Taphrorychus bicolor. The sequence continues at coordinate 10,976,777 of OX638299.1, read as the reverse complement.
TCAACTTTGAGCGCCCTTAGGGGGGAGGGGGTTCATTTTAGGACCTATGTTTATAGGAAAAAACGTCTTATTTTGGTTCCACAAATATGCCCTTAAAAATCTTTGTACTGAATTTTGAATAACCCTGTAATTAAAATACCCTCAAAAGTGTCCTCTATTGGAATAAAATGGATTGGAAAAATTTGTAAATATTCACAAGACCTACAGAGCACGGAAAGCACATTCATATTCTCGATATATGCCAGGCATATACCAAAAGGCACATGACTTATGAAATCCGCATGGCACATGCATTTTATCATTTTTGAAGTTTGGTATATTCCCTTTAGGATACGCCAGGTGTATACCTGACATATTCAGATTATTGAACGTTTTTTTTTTATAAGCAAATAGCTATTCAGTTTATTACTTTATTATAATCCTGGCAAAATGTACAGGGTGTTCATTATAAAACTTCATGTAGTTGGCTGTGAAATGTCAAAATAAAAGGATGGAGAAACAAAAGTCCATTTACTCTGATTATGTCATCCTTTTCTGTCAAAATTTCATAGCCTGCTAGATGAAGTTTTATAATGAACACGCCGTATTTTTGCAGTTAGTAGTACTCATGGTCCACACTCGTGTGACAAAATTGACAGTCATTGACGTAAGACGTTGACATTCTTGACAGGCTACGCATGCGGTCATTGCGCTCTCGCGGTCGGCCATTGTGATCCCGAACCAGAATGCCACCACTCACGTTTTGGTTTTTCTTACATTTTCATCAACATCACCTCATCACCATAGGGGTTCCATTAAAAACAAAATTGTCAGGTTTGACACATTGTTTTGGAGCACCTTGTATACTGTATATTTTAAAACAATTTTAAAATGTGCACCTTGAGACCATTTATAAATAACCTAAACAAGTTTTTGTTTCCATCTATATTAGCAAATAAAAGCTATACGAGCTTACTTTTATCATATGCCATAAGTCCTATTGAATGTTCTATGTTTCTGTCAGCGTCATGTGTCTGCGACATGCATTTATTCCTTTAAAGCACATGCCAGACATGTTCCGAAAGTCTTATTTTAATATTAAATTTTATATTTAGGTGCACATATGCATATGCCTGGCACATGAAGTCAGCGGCCAAAGTATAATGCTAGACATATGCCTGGCATATATTTTCATTTTCCTGGAATATGCCAGGCATATTTAGTCGAATATACCCAGTGATAAAAGCAGATGCCTGGCATATATTTGGTACATATTTGTGCTGTGCTCGGAGTGTGACTAGCTCTGGGTATGAGCGTTAAAAGATTTCTTTTGTTCCATTTTCGATTCGATATTCAATAAAAAAATAAAATGCTGAATACCAAAATCCATCCTACATACATGTGGCAAGCGGACTCTGCCAGTACTAGCGGCCTAGAAATCGACTGGACCAACGTGAACCGAAGTTGGCTTTCTTAGCTAACAGAAAGCTCTGAGGAAGATCTTAGTTAAGTTTGAAACGTTGGTAACTGGTTATTTCTGCACATCCTACGTACGTATGGCGAGCAGACTGTGCAAGTACTGAAGCCGGGACTAAAATAGAAATAAGGTTGGCTTTCCTGAACAAGACTTCAATAAAGATATATGTTTTGATCCATCCGCCTTTTACCAAGTTGAAAGAGATGGATAGCGGGTCTAGGACATATACAACATTTCACGCAATTTTACAAACGTAAAGTGTTGTTTATGTCTTAGCCGGCTATCCACCTCTTTCAAAGATCTAAACGTTGGCAGCTTCGCAAATGTGAAGTCAAATAAGATGCAAAGCTTGTATAAGGAAAACAGTGCTTAAATCACGTCATGTGTGGTAAAAAGTGCGCATTATTGACTAGAAACCCATGTATTTTTTGGTTAATTTTTCGACTTTGAACAGTTGGGATAAACTGACGTTTCACTAATATAATAAATCGTCTTCAGGAGATGTCCTTGTTCACTTTTGTTGCTCATATTTGACGTCTTATGTCCGTTGTTTGATTGCCCGGGTATTAACTCCTAGAAAAATCTAATAAAAGAACCGGCCTTTAGCGGCTTTGCAAAAGATTTTGGGACAAAAATGGCCTAAAAAATCCTTTTTTTTACCTCTGTACGCGATTCTATAAGATACATAATTCAAAAACTACTAACGAGGCTTATAAGCATTTGTGTTACAAAATTCATTAATTAACAAAATATATTGTTACGAGATACGGGTTCCAATAATTTATCGTCAATTAACAACAGATTTTTATTTACTTTTAACTATTACAACACGATTATAACAAAATTACTCTCTTCTAACAATTCGCACTGTTCGCTTGTCCGCTTATTTCGCTTATTTACTACACTGCAATGCGATCCATTCCGATCCCATCTTGCGCGGCTTGCTGGTTTATATACCCGGCCTGAACACACTCTCGTACTTTCGAGAACGGAGGCGACTGTTCCCGGTTCTCGTTTATTCTAGATGGGTTCCCGGGGTCGCAGTCGATGCTCGGCGTTGCCGCTTCGGCCTGAATCTCTGTGGACCGACGGTCGGGCGTCACGCAAAAACTATAAACACGTACTCTAATATCGCATCTGTCACAGGTTAAATCTGTTTAAATATTCAAAGTCAATTAAACGGTTTAAATCCAAAAAAAGCTGGTAACTTTGGAATTTGAGTCTCAAATTAGTAATAAATCGTTTTATGTTAAAAGGATAAGTATCAAATAACTGTAAAGTAAGTAATGTATTGCATATTAGTAGACTTGCTACAATAAATCAAGTTTATAGAATATATTAATTGTAACAAATGTACGGTTTACCAGATTCCATAATTTATTACTTACTTAGAAATAAAAAATATATATAGAGACGTTTTTTAATCTCGCACTTGTGACAGTTTGAATACTCAAAATTTATGAAACCATTTAAATCCGAAAACACGGTAGCAGCTTTGGACTTTTGTCTTAAATAAGTAATAAATCGCACTTGTCTATTTAATAAGTAATACATCGCTGGAAAGTATTAAATTGCATTTAAGTAGTTTCTCGCCATTTTGTTAAATTTAAAGAATAAGTTACTCGCAACAAAAGTGTGGTTTAATAACTCGACGTTTTATTACTTGAAGTAATCTTACTGCTTACTGTAGTAAGCAAATATTATAGACGCATTCTCTAGACGAATTCGCCCTAAGGTCATATCTGGTTTTCATCCGATCGCTGGCAATCTTTATCTTTGTCCTCACGTTTCGATGGACGTCCTTTAATCTTTCTCGAAGTTCATCAGCATAGTTCTGGACACTTCTGGTGATCCGTACACCAAATCTACCGGAAGACGAAGGTTTTACCAAATATAACCTTGGCTTCTTGAAAAGTTGCGAATCAAAATTCCGTCCCTGCTCCGAATGAAGCTCTAATAGTACGCCGAATCTACTGAAGAATTCGTCAACCAAGAACCTTGCCACGGTGTTAGTTTCCTGATTTGGTAGTGCATAAGCTTCAGGCCATTTACTGAAATAATCTGTAGGCAGCTAAGATGTATTTGTTGCCATTGTCCGTTTCTGGAAAAGGACCTGCCACGTCGATCGCAATTCTTTCAAATGGGGCGCCAACATTGTATTGCTTCATTTGCCCCCTAGTCTTTCTTTGCAGTCCTTTTACGGAGCAGCAGGTATCACAATTTCTGCACCACTCTTCGACGTCATTTCGGCAATATGCCCAGTAGTATCTTTCCCGAATTCTATCCAGGGTTTTATTCACTCCGAAATAGCCTCCAGACACTCCATTGTGCATTTCTCGAAAGACATCTTTCCGTCCACTTTCTGGTACGAAAGCTGGAGCGTAGCACTTTTTTCGTCGGGGCTTTCCCAAGTCCTCTTCAGTATACCTTTCTGAATCGCCAAGGAATCCCATCGAGCCCACATCCCGGCTCTTATTTGCTATGTCCTTCCAATCAGGTCTTTGATTTTCCAACTTCCATTGACGTATTAACCCTACAGCATTATCGATTGTTTGTTCGATCTTAATTTGTCCAGTGGTTCATTGAACTCTACATCATGTTTGACTTGATCCACATCTTGTTTGACTTGATCTACGTCTTGTTTGACTTCAGTCATTTTGGCTGAGACAAAGTTATTGCAGCTAGCGACTACTGTCCTTTAATGGTTGAAACAAAGCAGCTTGATTTTTCTTCATTCCTTTATCTCAAGTTGCCTTTGTTTTTCTTGTTCTTCCAGAAAATTTCTTTGTTCCTCTTTGTCGAGGTGCCTTTGTTTTTCTTGATCCTTTTTCTCAAGTTGCTTTTGTTTTTCCTGTTCTTCCAGAAAATTCTTTTCTTCCTGTTTGTACTTTTTCAGCATTTCCATAAGTGCTGCCAGTAGTTCATCCATGATTTTTGTCGTAGATCGAGTATATGGCATGTAGAAAACACCAAAGTTCTTGCACTGTCCTTACCAAATTGAAATTTCCAGAGTCCAATAATTTATTCGTCAATTAACTACACACTTTTAACTATTACAACACGATTAAAACACAATTACTCTCTACTAACAATTCGCACTGTTCACTTGTCCGCTTTTTTCGCTTATTTACTACACTGCACTATCCATTCCGATCCCATCTCGCGCGGCTCGCTTATTTATATACCCGGCCTAAACACACTCTCGTACTTTCGAGAACAGAAGCGACTGTTCCCGGTTCTCGTTTATTCTAAATGGGTTCCCGTAGTCCGCACGGCGTTGCCGCTTCGGCCTGAATCTCTGTGGACCGACGGTCGGGCGTAACAATATATTTTACTGATTCTTTCTATGACATCATATAAGAGATAAATATAAAAGAAATTGAATGCAGTGACTTTGTAAAAGATTCTGATCTTATAAAATATTTTGTAATGATTTTAAAAACTCGTCTTATTGTAAATGACTTGTGAATTAGTAAACATTCAGTAAGACAACAAAATAAAAATACTTTCAATAATTTTTACACAATCTGTACAAAAATCGACTTCTGAAAGATTAAGAATTTTAATTCCACCATTGTAGTCTTATTTGTACATTGGACACATGGAAGATCAATTATTTTCGTGTACCAAAAATATCTTGTTATCTTTGTAGCAAATAGATAAAACTCTTTGATTTAGGATTTATAGATAATTGTGAGGTAGATGCTGCTAAGTACAGTAAAAGTTTTTAAATAAAAATATTAATATTCAGTATACGTCTGGTTGACACTAATTCTTACTATGCTTTTCAATTTTCAGAAACCAAGAACTACCTCAACAACCCCAATCTACCAGCTCTCATTTTTAGTTGCGACGTTTGAAACTTTCCACAATGTGTTCCGTTGGCCTAAGAACTTTAATCCAAAAACACATTTATTTGGTCGTTTTGACAATGTTCACATTTATTATACCAGAAGTGTGGCAGGCAAGTGGCGCCCCTGCCGTTGGTCAAAAACAATCTTCGAGTAGTAAACACGAATTTGAATCACTAGTGGACACGTTTTTGCGCGAGTACTATGACGAAGTGTTAGCGAAGCAGTTAGAGGATAGTTCTCACTTGCCCAATTTGGCTGGAGGTTCTAGAGGAAAAGATGAGGTGGATAAGAGGCTGGAGGAGGAAAGATCTAAACAGGAGGACCGAAGCGGTACGGCTGATATTTACGATCAGATGCTCGGCGACCAACCAGCCAGCGAAGCCAGCGTAATTGCTAACAATGACATGAATGAAGATATCAACAAAACTAGAGAGAGGTGAGTCTTATATCCTAAAAAATTGATAAATACAGATAAATCAACATTCACGTCGATAATGATTGACCAATGTGACGTCACTTAGGGTTTGATTGCTTTATTTAGTCTAACAGACATATTTTTGCTGAAAGCTCTAATATTTAATAATTAATATAAATCCTGCAGTGCAAACACATTGTTTTGCAATAAATGCCGCAAGTTCAATTTTTATGGCAATACGCCTCAAAAAAAGCCATCTAATCGAAAAAGAAAACTAGTTCATTGGGACTATGGTAAAGTCATACAATTTCGACAATGTGGAGTGATTAATGGGTGGGTAAACAGGTTATTGCGAAATCGTCGTCTGGTTTTTACCAATTAAACTGCCCTATCTACAAATTTTTATATGCGACAAGCCGAGCAAAAATTATCAAAAGTGTTAAATTCAGGATTTATATTACCATTTAAATCGGTCAAGTTCAACTTTGATTGTAAAAAAATAAGTACCTCTTATTAGTAATAATTTAAAAGGCTATCGTCGTTATAAGGTTAAGGACAAATGAGACAAATTCTTGTTTCTTCCCGGATCATTGATTTGGTCATTATTACACTCTCCGTCGTGCGGTATTTTCCCTAACACCTCAAGGGCGGCTTGCACATCTTTCTCATGAAGTTTAGCGTGTTAAGGTGGACCTTAAAATTTCCCACATAGAATACTTACTTTATTTCTCACCTCTCAAAAATTTTAGACTAACCTATAGTTAAAAGTCTTTGGTGGGGTCTTAGTGAATTTCTTTTCATTGAAGGCGATATCAAATACAAAAGCGTCTTTATTTTTATGATAAAGCACACCACACATTACGAACAAAACCATCATTCTACAAGGTAAAAACTTTAAATAGAGTAAATATAAATCATTAAAGGACCATCAAAAATACAAATACAAAACAAGAATTTGATTACACGGCTTGACACCTAATTCGTTTGTTGGTTAATTTTCCGGACACCCTGTATAGAAACTCATTGCCCGTCTTCCTTAGACCGTAAGGGGGCTCTGCGTGACAGGTTGTTGCCAAGTACGTCAATACGTACAGGACATTCCTAAGTAACCTTGAGGCCAAAATTTGGGGACTCGGAACTGATTCACTATGCGCGTGTGCGTGGGTTGTTGCCAAATCTCGAATCGTACTTGGTTACACGTTTGGTTTCCGTCACACGCATTTACCTCGAGTAACCGAAGAAACTCGTGCGAGTATCGGCATCATTGGATGGCACGAATCACGAACCAAGTGCTTTCGGCCTAGTTCGATATTCGTGGAGAGTACCTGAATCTAACTGCACGTGAGTCTAACTGTGCCACTTTTAAAAGGGCGCTCATTTTTCGGCATATGCAGAAATTGCAATATACGAGATATTGTGTTTCCATCCCCTCCTTATGCAATCCAAGGCCAGCAATGTAAAAGATAGGCAGTGTCCTGTATGTTATGGAAGTATGTGGTTGTCTATTGATTATTACACATAAGTCATGTTAAGACCACATACTTCCATAACATACAGGGCATTGCCTATCTTTTACATTGCCAACCTTGGACTACAAAAGGAGGGGATGGAAACACAATACTCCGTATATTGCAATTTCTGCACATGCCGAAAAATGAGCGGCCTTTTGAAAGTGGCATAATTAGACCCACGTGCAGTTAGATTCACGTACTATCTACGAATCACGAACTAGGCCGAAAGCTCTTGGTTCGTGATTCGTGACATCCAATGTTGTCGATACCTTCACGAGTTACTCCAATTACTCCACGTGCGTGTGAGGGAAATTTATTCGATACGCAAGTGTGTGATTCTAACCAAGTACGTTTCGAGATTTGGCAACAACCCACGCACACGCGCATAGTGAATCGGTTCCGAGTCCTCATATTTTGGCATCAAAGTCACTAAGGAATGTCCTGTACGTTATTGACGTACTTAATTAAGACAGTTTAATTATCTTATTAGATTAGTTCTGATCAGGTTAGGTCAGATCAGGTTAGTTCTGGTTATTTTAGGTTAGTTACGTTAAAATTATGTCAATTTAGATCAGTTCAGATTAGCTTAGGTTAGATTAAATTAATTCAAGCTGGTTTAGGTCAGTTTAATTCAGTTCAGTTATCTGTTTGGGTTAGTTCAGGTAAACAGTGATACAGATTCGGTGAGGCAAACCTGTAGGAGGACTATATGAAAGATCCAGCGATTTTCTTGAAACTCTGAACAAAATCACGTTTGTTTTGTTTGCAATTTACTAGGTCTATTTGCGAATAATGAATGAAATCCTCAAATTTCGTTAGGAGGCTTTAGGAGAAAATTTCTCTAATAATTTAATCTCTAGTAGGTACTAGAGAAAGCAGTTGCCACGTACCGCTCTTATTTAGACCAAACGTAAGTTATCGGGGTGTTACCGTGTAATTGAAAATTTACCGTCATATTACAAGTTCGGCCATATTTAATATTCAGTTATTTCACTTTGAAGTTTATTCATACGGCTACATCAACCACCTTTATTAAACAGCTTTTAAGCAACTTACTAATTCACTTTTTATTGTTTTGTTAATCACGTTCAACTGAGTATAGGAAAAAAACAGAAAATAGCGAATCATCTCCCGATCTCTAACTCTAAAAAAGTAAAATAAAAAGCGCCGAAACCTTGACCCACATCCCCTCAAGGGCCGATATATTACGGTGAAAGTGGGAAATCGTAAAACACTCGTTATTTTTTTGCCAGTCTAGCCGTCTGGCCGGAAAAAGGGTCTGCCTTTGTTTGAAGGTTGAAAAGCTTTCTGTTATCCACCTGACGTTATCCGGAAACAGGACAGTTTTTGTCTGCTGGACACAGCACACGCATCAAACGTTATGAAAAAGAAAATCACCAATGAACACGACTAAATATTTATAATTTATGAAAAATGAAATAAAACTTTTTTCACATCTGCAAAATAACGAGAATTCTTTGTTGTGGTAGCTTCAGAGGTTATACGAGGCCTGCATAACGTCTGAAATGCAAGTTTAATGGCGAGTGATGCAGGTTGTAGATACAAGGGCTGTAGAAAGAACTCATCTACTTACAGCGTGCACCCTGTAAACGTACTTGAAAAGTACTGATTGCTTGGTAGGGGATTTGGTGGGCAAGACGTTAGAGAAAGAAGGAGTAGGAAGGTTCTCGCTACCCGTTATTACAGCATAGTACTAAAAGGTGGTACGACATTAAATGTCGTACTTCAAAAGGTACGCTTCGTACAAATTTTGTACGAAGGTCTTCTTTATTTGATGAGATAATTAGATTATACGAGATTTACGTTACTCAGGCAGCTGGTGCAATCATTTGTTAGTACAGTTGTAGCCTCGCTAGTTGACTAAAGAAAAAAATAAGGATTTGGAAACACAATGGTTAACAATGGCAAAAAATTCAACTGAACCCAATCTATAAGCCGCTTTACATCGAGTGGGTACCTAATTAAGGCAGGTATTTATCAAGTCAAGTAGCATGACAATTTTAAGAAATACTTGACTTAACTTAAAAAGTTATCTCTTGACAACTGGGTACGTGACTTTTTTTACAGTTGAGCTTGATTTGTGTCAAGAATTTTAAAATACTAGATACTTGACCGAAAATGGTGATAAAAAAATGTAAATTGACTTTTTTATAGTACTAATTTCGCCACATAATTTTAAAGAAAATTTTTATAACAGACCGCGTCTTTAGATTTTGTCTTTCTCAATATATCTAGTTCTAGAAAGTACGTTGTTGTAACTGGTTTACTAAGTAAGAATCAACTAGGTAATGAAAACAATAATGCCATGCTCAAATATTTTTCTACCTGCTTGATTTTTCAAGTACTTAACTTGATTTGATATTTTCTATCTTAAGCTTGACCTGATCTTGACTTAAAACAAGTCAAGTTAATAAGTTCAAGTAAAGTCAAGTCAAGTTCATAAATCTGCGTCTGAGTTTTTCCAGATATTAAGAAAAAAATATCCTTAAAGTGTACTAAGTAAGAATGAACTAATGAAAACAATAATGCCATGCTCAAGTATTTTTCAGACTGCTTGAATTTTCAAGTACTTGAAAGAAAAGCTACTAGACTTGACTTGATATTTTCTTTCTTAAGCTTGACTTGAATCAAGTTAAGTCAAATGAAAACTGTAATATCTGCAATACCAAAAACAGATTGAACACATATATTATGTTAAAAGTGCCAGAAATTGTTCATAAATCTGCGTATGAGATTTTCCAGATAATAGGAAAAAATGTCCTTAAAGAGTACTTTGTAAGAATCAACTCAAGTGCTTAAGTATACTATACTTGAAACGAGTCAAGCCAAACGAAAAATGTAATATCTACAATACGAAAAACAGATTAAACACATATATTATGTCTAAAAGTGCCAGTCTTTGTTCATAAACCTGCGTCTGAGATTTTCCGGATATTAAGAGAAAAAAGTCCTTAAACTGGATTAGTAAGTAAGAAGCAACTAATGAAAACAATAATGCCGTACTCAATTATTTTTCAAACTGCTTGATTTTTCAAGTACTTGAAAGAAAAGCTACTTGACTTGATATTTTCTTCCTTAAGCTTGTCTTGAGCTTGGCTTGAAACAAGTCAAGTCAAGTGAAAACTGTAATACTTACAACACGACAAAGCAGATTGAACACATATATTATGTCTAAAAGTGCCAGTTTTTGTTCATAAATCTGCGTCTGAGATTTTCCAGATTTTAAGAAAAAAAAATTACTTAATGTGTACTGAGTAAGAATCAACTAATGAAAACAATAATGCCGTGATCAAGTATTTTTCGAACTGCTTGATTTTTCAAGTACCTGAAAGAAAAGCTACTTGACTTAATATTTTCTTCCTTAAGTTTGACTTGAAGCAAGTCAAGTCAAGTGAAAACTGTAATATCTACAATACGAAAAACAGATTGAACACATATATTATGACTAAAAGTGACAGTCTTTGTTCATAAATCTGCGTGTGAGATTTTCCAGATAATAAGAAAAAAATGTCCCTAAAGTGTACTAAGTAAGAAACAACTCAAGTGCTCAAGTATTTTTCAAACTGCTTGATTTTTCAAGTAATTGAAAGAAAAGCTACTTGACTTGGTATGTTATTCCTTAGGCTTGACTTGAAACAAGTCAAGTCAAGTGAAAAATGTAATATCTACAATACGGAAAACAATTTGAACACTTATATTATGTCTAAAAGTGCCAGTCTTTGTTTATAAATCGTAGTCTGAGATTTTCCAAATATTAAGAAAAAAATGTTCTTAAATGGTTTACAAAGTAATAATCAACTAATGAATATAATAATGCCGTGCTCAAGTATTTTTCAAACCGCTTGATTTTTTAAGTGCTTGAAAGGAAAGCTACCTGACTTAATATTTTCTTCCTAAAGCTTGACTTAAAACTAGTCAAGTCAAGTGAAAACTGTAATATCTACAATACGAAAAACAGATTGAGCACATATATTATGTCTAAAAGTGCTAAGATTTGTTCATAAATCTGCGTGTCAGGTTAGTCTTCCAGATATTAAGAAAAAAATGCCCTTAAAGTGTACTAAGTAACAATCTTAATTTTTCAACTACGTGAAAGAAAAGCTACTTGACTTGACTTGATATTTTCTTCCTTAAGATTGACCTGAAACAAGTCAAGTCAAGTGAAAAATGTAATATCTACAATACGAAAAACAGATTGAACACATATATTATGTCTAAAAGCGCCAGTCTTAAACTGCGTGACGGAGAATGGATTTCGTAAGTTTGCTGCAACGTTGCCGTTGGTTTTGTATTATCAGATCTGGTAAAATTTCACCAAATATGATAATTTTTTGCCCACTTTGGGTGATTCGTGACAACTTTGAAGAAAAAATACAATTCCTGGTAATTTTTAAAGATATTCATAATTTCTTCGGGTTATTTTTTAATTCCTTTTACAGTTACAATAGTTTCTGGTAACTTCCCCATCAGTAATTTCACTCTCATTGCCCTCCTCCTCAACTGTAACAATTTTTCTTCTTTTCCATTGTTCTTTTTGTTAACGATAATCTTTTCCACATTTTTTTTTCTTATGTTTTTGTTTTCCTTGGAACTCTTTCTTTTTAGGACTGTAATCTCTAGTTCCTTTTTCTTTTTATTTTTTTTGACAGCTCTTCAACACTACAAGTTCGACTTTCATCCACTGCGATCGTGGTATGAGGTTTTTTTCCTTCTTCCTCAACAGTCAAAATTTCGTATTCTCCTCCTTCAGTCAAGTTAGTTCAGATTAGTTTCTTCTTTTGTTTTAACAATTACGCTCTTCTTCACAACCTGCGTATATTTATTTATAATGAAACACTTTAGACCTAAAACTGTGTTTGTTAACGATTGATGATTCTTCTTTTTTAAGGTTTACGGAAAATATGAGTTAAAGTCGATTTTTATTGAAAGAATTTTAGTCTTAAAAAGAACCTTTTCTCCGAATTTTACACAATTTTGGCTTTAAATTGGAAATATTTCTTTTCTATAATTTCTGCCTAATTAATATTTTTTTTATTTCCGGGCTTTTGATCGTTTTTCATTTCAGTATTTTTATTTTTCTTTTGTTGTTCTTATTTCTATTCTTTGTCATGTTTTGTGCAATTTATTGCCAGTCAAAAAACTGCTTGATTTTTCAATTACTTGAAAGAAAAGCTACTACACTTGACTTGATATTTTCTTCCTTAAGCTTGACTTGAAACAAGTCAAGTGAAAAATGTAATATCTACAATACGAAAAACAAATTGAACACATATATTATTGAACACTTGAAACAAGTCAAGTCAAGTGAGATCAGTAATACCTACAATACGAAAAACGTTCATAAATTTGCGTCTGAGATTTTCCAGATATTAAGGAAAAAAAAAAAATTTCTTAAACTGGTTTACTAAGTAAGAATCAAATAATGAAAACAATAATGCCTTTCTCAAGCATTTTTCATCCTGCTTGATTTTTCAAATAGTTGAAAGAACAGCTACTTGACTTAATAGGTTATTCCTTAAGCTTGACTTGAAACAAGTCAGTTCAAGTGAAAACTGTCATATCTACAATACGAAATACAGATTGAACACATATATTATGTCTAAAATGTCAGTCTTTGATGAAGTCTCTAGAAAGCATGTCGGGTGAACGTAACCAATGAAAACTTTTCTGAACTAATTGTGAGGTTATAACACTGATAAACGTTAACCCTACTCCTAAATAGCTAACAATGAGCAATTCTTTCTTCCTTTTTGGGTTCAAAGTATAGCTGTAACACAGTTTGTTTTAAAATAAAGTAATTTTAAGATCTCTGAGACCCACTATCAAATAGAGCACGAATTGTTTTGGTGCCCTTCGCTGCAATCATAGATACTTGCAAAGTCTGGAGAAAAACGAAGCTGTTTGTAGGGTTGTTTGAAGGTTGCGAGAATCTAAAAGTGTATCTTCAAAATTAGATTTGGTAGGAAATTTGTCAAAAACTTTCTCAGCGTTGGTACTTACCTAATTATTATTACCTTGTAATCTGTGTACCTCTACTTGTGTGTGTACCTCTACCTAATTTCCTAAACTTGGATCTTAGCCATACTAAGAGCAAATCATGGGATACACAATACTCTATGAAAGGATATAGAATAGCCGAAAACTTTTTAGAAGTAACTTCTAGGGTAATGCATTCAAATGAGCTATAACCAACTTGATTTTAGAAGTGAAATTTGCCAAAATTAATTTCAATAATTCCCTAACATAAAAGTCTATCTGTAGATTTTATCTTCCAAATCTACTTTTTATATTTCCCATACATAATAGCATGATTGTCAAGTAAAATTCTACCACGACCTTCTGGTACACTAGCTTACGTACCCAATTTTGTTATGATTATTTATTGATGAATTATCGTGAATCTTTTTGCACCGACTCCAAAATTCAATGCATCCTCCAATCCTACCATCACATAATGCTTGAACTCAATTTTTCGCCATTTAAATTAACGCCTCCTTGAAGATTTGCTAATACACGTATGCTAAGATCTTGTAGCTTTGACCACATCGTCCATCTCCAAACGTAGTGAATTTCTTAAAGTACTCGTAGCGGTTTTTTCGTTATTCATTGATATCTTTTCATCTTTAAAATAACAAATTAGACCATTCTGTTTATGACTAACTGCCATTTGTTAACTTTCCACCTAAACTTGCAGAAATCATATTAATTTTTAAGGATGACGTTGCCTTGGTATCCTCGACCTAACTTGCTACACTTGGACCTTTGCCATAGTGAGCAAATTATGGAGTTCATAATACTCTATGAAAGGAGCATGCAACTTGATTTTTTAAGTGAAATTTGCCGAAATTAATTTCAACATATACAAACATTAAATTGTATCTGTAGATCTTCTCTTCCAAATCTACTTTTCATATTCCTATGCATAACTCTCAACTAACTTTCTGTCACGACCTTCTGGTACGTAGCTTACAGAACGTACTTAATTGTGACATGATTATCGATCAATGAATTATCGTAAATCTTTTTGAACTGATTTCAAAATCCAATCGCTCCCCTAATGATACCATCACATAATTTGAACTCAATTCTTGGCAATTCAAATTAACGACTTCTTGAACAATTGCTAATACTCCTATTGTCTTGAGTCACTGATGCTGATTTTCCTGATTCTCTTATGTAATAAGATTCTTGAAGTATTCGTCGCGGACATGGATTTAGCATTCGAATTTTTCCTCGGTTAATGCCACTAACAAGTCCTCAAGAATGTCTTTGTCCAACACAGCAAGTTCTTCAAATTTCTATTGCAAAAGGTCCCACATTACATTGACTTTGGTTTCATTTCGTTGCTCCGCTATTAATAATTTCTTTAGTTTTTTTAGCCTACTAAAAATTCTTATGGACGACTTGTATGACATTTTCTGTCTTTTCTTTCTGTAATATGACTAAATCTTATTTTTTGACCAAAACTTGGAAGGCTGACCTTCAACTTGATCATTTTGTGCGATGCAAGCGAAATGGTTAGGTTGAAAGTGCCTAGTTTTTCTTTTTCCAGTTTTATAAAGTTTTTTTGCGTCAAATTCGGACTTTATTCATACAGTACCCAGAAAGCGATGAAGCAGATCTGTTCATAATTTTGGTTTTACATTTCATAAATCATAAAAAAGACCATCTGAATGTGACAAAATTTTCCCAGAAAATCAGTTTGATTTCTGAATAAAAAACTCAAATTCGAAGGATTCTGCGACATGTAAACAAGCAAATTTTTATGAAAAAAGTTTGTAATTCATCGAAATTTGCTTGTTACCCCAAAACTAAAACTGCTGATCTTAAAATCTGAGCCTTCAGACGTTGAGTAGTTTTTTTTCGCAATCACCTAACCAAACTTAAGGAAACGATGCACGATTGAGCGCCATTTAACACGCGTTACGCACAACGTAGTAGTTTTTTATTGCTGATAGTAAACATATGTAAATTGAATTACTCGACACAGACAATAACAATAATAAGTTTTGGGGTTCACGAACCGAAAAGATGTCACACTTAATCGGATGTGGTGAAACAATTTTTCGGTAATGTCTACTTCAAACTACATAAATTTATCATCAGTATTGAGCTATACTTATTAATTATCTTCATTTATATGCATGTGTGTTATAAGTACTGGCATTTGGGTTACCAACCAAGAGCATGAATGTATTCCTGTGAGTGAAAATTAATTATTTATTTAGGTGCCTAGTTTCATTAAGCAATACATAAAATGACGAAATTTGAAATATAATCAAATTTTTATTAAGAAAATTGTCTTTGTTACAATGCATAACTAATAAATTGGCACATCATCAAAAGTGGGTTTTAAATAATAAAGTTGTACTGTTGCTTCTCGTTGTGGAATTTATTAAAAGACATTTTGCCAGGTGGTGTCTAGCTTTTCGTTTCTATCGCATACTTGACCTTTTGTCGCATCTATAATATCAAAGTAACCTATTACAATAAGTTTACGTTCTTACTGAATCATTACTACACAGGATATCATTAAGAAACTGAGCGAGATCACTGGACTCAACAAGGCCAAATGTAAAAGGAAAAACGCAAAATTTTACTTAATTGAATCGAATATTTATTCAAATCAATTGTGGCTTTGTTATTTACGATTTTCTTCGAATTTGAGAATTTATAATCGGACCACTTATACGGAGAAAAGGTGGACTTGAAATATATTAAAATGATTACATAAAGTTAGCCGAAAATGAAAACAAGATTTTTCCAATCGAAGGCAGAATTTAAATAAAACTAATTCGAGGTAAAAAGAATAGGATTATCAAGGAATCATTATTTGTGCAGTTAAGTAAAACCATATATTCACTCTCACTCTCACTCAAAAATAAGTGAATGGGTAATATATACGTATTATTTTATTATAAACGGAAAACGTCAATCCCTTAAAATGGATCGAAAGTGTAACTCCCCAGTTGGCTATCAAAATTTCGCAGATGACCAAAAATACGTAATTCACTGCGCATGTTTGCTGCGCACCACGTGCTACTTGAAAAATGACTGACTTTTTAATTTGACGTTTTGAAATTTTGAGGTTATGTCGATTGTGACATTTAAATTGGCGGGAATAAAGTGAATTGTAATTTCTTACTTTTAAATATCGAAGTATAGTAGTTGGGCTGGGATAAAACGCGAAAATCCATTCGAAGATATTTAGCGCCTTTTGTTCAACGAAAACGTAGAACAAATGCTTCATTTCAGTTTAAATAGTTATCCCTCAGCGGCTCTGGTTCTGGTTGACATAAAAATGACAGACCAGCTAATTTTCACAAAAGCCGATTGGTTGAAAATCAGGTTGTCTGTCATTTTTATGTTAACCAGAACCAGAACCGATGTGAAACGAAAATGATCAAGGTTGTGGACTTTAATATCGTACAAATTTTTGTTTTCGTAGAATATTGGAATATAGGAATGTAGGAAAATATAGGAAACATAAAGCCAATAAACACTAAAAGACTAGTTAAAGTAAGCATTTATCGAAAGGAACTTTGGATTGTTGAGGTCCTTGACGGATTACAAACAAGGCACATAATAAACTAAGGATTCTTTTTTGAAAGCCAACTTATTGGTGATTTCCTACTGTTTAGCATAAAATAATTACCTGAACTTGATGTAGTTATGACATAGCGTTTCAATTGGGATTCGTAGGGAAGATAACTTACACGCTGCATGCAGCCAAATCATCTGAATGTTTGTTTTGTTACAAAACAAACCCATATAGACACCTGTGGTAGATAAATTCACGTTGAATCGTGAATCGACAGCAAAAAACAGCACAGACTACACACAGTGCAAAACACTTCGAATCGGAAGAATCCGCCAAGCAATAAAGCAAAGTTCAAAACTCGAGATCTAAGCGTCGATTCCGCGGTTCAAGCGTCCTCAAAAAGTAGGGTTAGTTAAATGCAATGATGACAAATGTAATTTTTATTACGTGAGTGTTAAAAAATTTAATTTAATTTGACATTTATCTGTTTTATAATATTATAATTTCTGTAATAATGTATATGTTTCCTGCATAAACTTAAAAGTACCAAGCAAAGGTAATTATAGGTAATGTAACTAATTTATCATTTCGCGTGACGTCAGACGCGTCGACAAGTTGGCAACATAAAAGTTTCAAATATTTGTCAAATTTCGCGCATGCGCTGTCACTAATCTCTTTTGAGCAACTACGCAGGTCGATCGTCAGCCGTTTTCGGCTTCACTTTCATGACTTACATTCTTCTTAAAAACTTCCAATTATCCGAGTTAAACCAAAAAGAACTCAGTAGTAGATTATGACCATTATGCTATTAGAAGTAAAAGTGCATATTTTTGGTTTGAGCTTAGAGATTGACGGCCGAAGCGTATCTTTGCGAAGCGCAAAAAGATCTATTTACATTACAAGCGGCCTAAAAGTACGCTATTTGTTATCCCGATACAAGCACTTGAAGTTTGATTTCTAATTCTCAGAGAGAAAAAGTAATAAAAATGTCCTAGGCAGTAAAAGTGATTTCCAAAAGTCATCGCTGCTGTCATAGCGGAGCATATCTAAACGATTTTCATTCACCAAAACTATTTGAACACTAGATGGCACCAGATAGACCGATCTAAGTGTATTTCCATCTTTACATCCTTATTGAAAAAACAAAGGATGAGAATACTCTCAGAGCGCTCGAGAGCTCCACCCGAAACCGTTATTAGTCGAAATCGCATATGTTCTCGAATCTGAGTTCATCTGTCAAATGCGCGTTTTCATATTTATCTGGCAATGTGATATAGTACCCCGTGTTCATCATAAAACTCCATCTAGTTGGCTGTGAAATGTCAAAAGAAAAAGATGGAGTAAGAAAAGTCCATTCACTTTGATTATGTCATCGTTTTCTGTCAAAATTTCATAGCCTGCTAGATGAAGTTTTATAATGAACACCCCGTATATGTTACTCGGAGTAAAAAGTATTTTTGTGCTTCGCCGAGTTGCAAGCCTCAGCTTCGCTTCGGTCATCAATCTCTGGGGTCAGCACGAAAAAAGCACGAAAAAACCCACTTTTACTCCTAGTGACATAATCTACTATTTTGACTTTACTCCGAGAATAAAATGTCTCCTTTTTCCCGGAGGGATAAAAGGTACACTTTTAGTCCCCCCGGAATAAAAGTCCACATGTACAGCGTGGCGCCTATTCGAGGGATTTAAGGGGTATTGGTAAAGCAGTAATAGATAGGCGAAATCTGATTACACATTCTCGACTCCGTTTTTTTATAATAAATCTAGTAGTACTTAGATTTAATTATTTCCCAGCCACTTGATTAGTTTTCCGTATCTAGGATGTTTTTGAAAAAAATGCACTTTTGACATTGCGCTGAACCTCGGTTTTTATAGAAAATAGAACAAAACTCAAATAGATTTTTTTTTCAAATGGTCTAAAAATACGTTATTTACCATCCCTATACAGATACTTGAAGTGAGCTTTTTAATTCACAGACAAAAAAGGAATAAAAAGTTCCTAGGAGTAAAAGTAATTTCCAAAGTCACCGCTGCTGCCATGGTGGCGCATTTATAAACGATTTTCATTCACCAAAACTGTTTGAGCACTAGATGGGACAAGATAGACCGGTCTCTGTGTACCTATTGCCATCTTTATATTCTTATTGGGGAAACAAAGGATGAGAATACTCGCAGAGCGCTCTAGAGCAGCTACCCGAAACCGCTGTCGAAATCGCATATTTTCTCGAATTTTCGGTTGGTTTGTTAAATGTCATGCGCGTCATCATATTTTTTTGTCGTTGTGATTGTTATTAATTTAGTATTAATAAGGGTGCAACATATTTTTTTTCCAAGCAGTCTAAAAGTACGCTATTGTTATACCGATACAGGCACTTGAAGTGCGTTTTCTAATTCTTAGGGAAAAAAAGTAATAATAATTTCTAGGCAGTTAAAGTAATTTCCAAGTCATCGCTGCTGTCATGATGGGGCATACAAGGCATTCAGTTATTATTGTCGTCAAGCAGGCGTCGGAAATTTGACTTTTTTCATTTTCATTCACCAAAACTATTTGAACACTGGTTGAACCAAAACTATTTGAACACACACAAAGATGGCACCGAATAGACGGATTTGAGTGTATTGCCATCTTTACATTCTTATTGAAAAAACAAAAGATGGGAATACTCTCAGAACGTTATTAGTCGAAATCGCATATGTTCTCGAATTCTGAGTTCTTCTGATAAATGTCATGCGCGTCATCTTATATATCTGTCAATGACATTTTTATTAATTTAATATTGATAATAATGCTACAAATGTTTAGTTTACCATAATTTACCTAAACCTAAACCACTTAAACCATTAGTTATGATTTAATACCATTAAAACAATTGAACATTAAAAACCGCCGTTCTAAAACGTTCTTATTTTACAAATAAATACACCACTAATTGGATAAGTAATTAGACTCGCCTAAAGAAACGAATGCAAGTAAATTACAAAACTGAATCACATTAGACATCCTATTTTCTATATGGTTGAAAAAAATTAGTATATATTACTCGGAGTAAAAGGCCTTTTTGTGCTTCGCTCAGTTGCAGACCTCAGCTTCGCTTTGGCCCTCAATCTCTGAGCTCCGCACAAGACGACTCACTTTTACTCCTAGTGACATAATCTACTAATTTTCTACGTCTGCCTCGAAAATGAACAAATGCGCACTACTAACTACCATTGAAAATCGTATATTGCAAACGGCGTGCGCAAAGTGTACATTGCGGCGCTCTCATACAGAAGCGCGTGCAAAGTCCACTTTGCACACGCTTCTGATTGTTTGCACACGCCTTGCATTAATTTTATAATACGAATGATCATTTATGAAGCAAAATCGCTGTCGTAGAAAAAGTATAGCGGGCAACACGTACGAAAATCATTCTTCACACTCTTCTGACGTTGTATCACTCCGTCACCACCACAAATCGTCACACTCGTGTGAAAAGTGACATTTTTGACACTACTTGCACAATATACTATCAGAGCTTTTCATACGTTATTTAGTAGTGCAGTTTTGAATTTTTATTCCTAGCGATTTTCAAGTTATAACATAAAGTTAGGTTTTTTTTTAATGAAATACCCATATATAGGGTTTAGGGTATATAAAAATACCCATATATATAGGGTATTTTTTTAGCTAATTCGAATGATATTAAGTTCAATATGCATTTATCTCTAGTGGTTTTCGAAGTATTAATACAAAAATTTTCCCATAAAGAGTAATGCGTTAGAAAGAGCCAGGAAATCCCACATTTAACAAAACAAAATGAGATCAACTGTCGTTTTCCATCACATTACTCCTTATAGAAAAGTACTAGAGGTACCGGTCCGAAACGGCTGTAGTTACGAAGACTGTTTAGAAAACCTTTACAATGTCTACATTTAAGTGGTTTCTGATATAATTAAAAAATCTTATAGAGTATTAATAATATTATAATTCAGATATAATATTTGATGATGGCTTTAATTGGTAGGAATATTTAAAATCATTTTTATGTAATAGACGTTATATAAAAATAAAAAAAACTTTCAAATTATGAAAAAAAAATCCAGGTCCCTAAAAAAATTTACTATATAGTCGTAACTCGGTTGATAAGCGTCACACGAGAGGTTAAAGTGTAGTAAAACTTTTTAGTTTAAACTTTTTTTTGTCACCAATAGTTTTTGAAATAGGAGATATTTAAAATTTACGCAATTTTTTCACTTTTCTAAATATTTCAAAAACGACTTTAAATGTGGCAACACTGTAGAGATTTTCTAAAAAGTCTCCACAAAAGTCAGCTTTTTGCTAATTTTAGCCGACCGTGTAACTACCGCCGTTTCGGAGATATCAATACTGCACGCACTTAAAAAAGACACCCTGCGTAGGGTGTCCCATTAAAAACTATAAAATAACTTGATAATCGCCATTAATAAAAAATTCTGCAAAGTCAAATGACGTATAAAAAATTCTAAACATTTCTATTTCACTTTTTGTTCTCTTAAGTTAATAGTGTTAGTTACCAAATAGCTTTAAAGAAATTTATCGATCGATCGATTTAAAGAAATATTCTTCTTTCTATTTCTCTTCCCTAAATTTGGTTTTTGAAAATTCTTTCAGTTTTATCAGTTAGACCAGTTATTAATTATTAGCTCTAGATAAACGATGTAAATCGGGGGTGTTCTTTTGAAAACGTCATGTATGAAATGTCAAAAGAAAAGGATGAAAAAACAAATGCCCATTTACTTTAATTACGTCATCTTTTTCTGTAAAAAAATCATAGGCTTCTAGATGACATTTTCTAATGAATGTGGAGTACAAAAGATGTAGAGAATTTTCCTCTCATTAACACACCTAGTGTGAGACAATTTAAGTTATCAAATCTATACATTTAAAAAATAAAAGTTAAAATGTATTAAATAAAAAATGGATTTTTCTCTTCCCAATGCCAAGTAAATGATAGACATATACTATACAGATACAATTAAATTACAAAATGTTACAGTTGGGCCAAGAGAGCAAGAAAACTGCCAATTCGAAAATCTTGCTTGAAAAAGGTTTTATAAATCATTCAAAATATGTTGTAAGAAGACTACGAAAATCGATTGTTTTAAAGTGGTTCAAATGCGACCAATTGGAATAATTTTGACAATTTTGGTAAAGTCATTTGGTTAGATTGAATCAAAACTAACGTTGACGTAAACACTAGCAAATTCATATTACTGAATTACTTCCTTTCAGAAGTGGTACCTACAGACTAATAAGAAATAAAAATAAACAAAACTAATAAGAAAACAATGGCCGCCAGAAGAAAAATAGAAGTTGATGATGGTTAAACTAAAACGTTGCGTTTCTACTAAAATGTATATTTCTACTAAAAAGTTGTTTCAGAAGTGTATTCACAACTTCTGATTATCTTCTAAAATAAAAGAGTTTATCATTATTGCAGCATTTCAATTTTCAAAAACGTAATGTTTAGAGCCGCTGTGTTTTTATCATTACGTTACTAACACAAATGCCTATAACTTTTCGCATTTAACCGACTTCATAGCTGCTATAATTTCCAAAGTACCAATACATTGGTGATAAGTGACACATCACTGTATACATGGTTGGTAAGTTTGGATGATGCACCGTTCTTGTATTATCATGTACGAAGTAGTTGAAGAAAGTGTACTTTTTAACATGCGTCAAAAAAGAAGAAGCTACAACACTATCTTCTTACCACACTCCTGAGAGTGTTCTGTGTAAACTACTGATGAAGATTCCAACCGATAACGTGTAAATGTTCTAAATTAGAAATAACTAACTAAGTTTGAGAAAATCCTTTTTCTCATTTATTTAAGAACCGCACTAATAATGAAACATTTAAGAACTATTTCAACAAAAGTACTTTCTTTAGTATCATTGAAAAGGATTTGTTCTACAAACGCATTAAAAATTCAACTTGTAACACGCTAATAAATTGTTAGAAATAGCGTTTTAAGGCACTAGTGTTAAAAGCAAGTTACTTTTAACACTAGTGATAAAAGTAAACTACACGGTTTTTAAAAGTAAATAATACTACCTAAATTTTCATAGAATCATTTATAATGAGTTATAATGCGTTATTGCAGAACTCGCTCCGCTCGTCCTGCATACTTTCACATTCGTGCCTTAAAGTTACACCTTTAAGACTTACTTCATAAATAGCTATTTTCACACCCTAAAAACATAGATAACTCCTAAGTCTTTGAGGCGGAAAGTTCATTTTTTACTACTTACTTTTGGGTGAAGCCTCATCCACTTTTTTTTGCCCGATTCGTTCGTTGTTGGAGAAAGAATTTCGCGCTACTCACAGTAAATTTACTGCGAATAATAATTTACCCTAAAAAGGGCTCGGACGAATCGACCTAGTTGACGTTTCGGCAACTTCTCTGCTGCCTTCTTCAGAAATATCTAAAAAATACATAAATATAATTTTTTGTAATTCATAGTTTCTAAAGCTTTATTTTTTAGATAGTTCTGAAGAACGCAGCAGAGAAGTTGCCGAAACGTCAACTAGGTCGATTCGTCCGAGCCCTTTCTAGGGTAAATTATTATTCGCAGTAATTTTACTGTGAGTAGTGCGAAATTCTTTCTCCAACAACGAACAAATCGGGCAAAAAAAGTGGATGAGGCTTCACCTATAGTAGATTATGTCACTAGGACTAAAAGTGGGTCTTTTCGTGCTGAGCCCAGAGATTGACGGCCGAAGCGAAGCTGAGGCCTGCAACTGGGCGAAGCACAAAAAGACCTTTTACTCCGAGTAACATATACTATTTTTTTTTCAAGCATGCATGAAATAAGAAATCTATTTAAAAGTGGTTCAGTTTTGCAATTTTCTCTCATCCTCTTTAAGCGGATCTAGGTACTTACCCAATTGTGTATATTATTTGAAAAATACATAGAATATGTTAGAATGGTGGTTTTCAATGTTCAATGGTTTTAATGTATTAAATAATAACCAATGATTATGGTAAACTAAGAATTTGTAGCATTATTTTCAATACTAAATTAATAAATGTCACATTGACAGATAAATATGATGACGCGCATGACATTTAACAGACGAATTCAGAATTCGAGAACCTATGCGATTTCGACTAATAACGGTTTCGGATGGTGCTCTTGAGTGCTCTGAGAGTATTTCTGTCCTTTGTTTTTTCAACAAGAATGTAAAGATGGCAATACACTCAGATCGGTTTATCTGGTGTCATCTATTATTAAAATAATTTTGGTGAATGAAAATCGTTTATATATGCGCCACCATGACACTAGCGGTGACTTTTGACTTTACTTTTACTGCCTAGGACTTTTTTGCTACTTTTTTTGTCTCAGGATTTGAAAGCCCACTTTAGGTGTGCGTATGGAGAAAACAAATGACGTACTTTTAGTCCGCTTGAAAAAAAAACATTTTTATCAAAATTAGGCTGTTTAAGATCATTTAGTTGGAGTGACTCGGGAAGCAGGGGTAAGGTATTAGGTCTTATATTCTACTATCATTTGGGTTCACAACTAAGAATCACCATTTGAAATAGGTTTATATTTTATGCCGTTTTTACAGTGTGCATTGATTTTAATGGTACAGTCAACCTTTAGGTTACACCGCCGGCCGGTGCAGACTTCCTGGTCCGATGGGCAAGAAGCAAATATTTCCAATGGTTATTAGCTGAGATGCGGAATACCTGACGTTTGAGTTGCCGCTGCTTTTAATTAACTTCGTCTAGACAACCTAGGCTTAAAGGTGTAAACGACCTTTAGAGGTTGATGTGGTCGGCGGCTTCTTCCGCAAACGCAACCTGTCGGCCTTTTTCACTGATTTCTTCTTTTCAGTTTTACCATACGAGTATTAATAATTTTTACAACAATTTTTTAAAATTTTAATTACTACGTTTATACGTTGCTTCGTTCTTGGACATATATTACATTGGGGTGGGAAATTCTTGGGGTACGGTCCTATGATGATAAGAGATGGACAAAGAAAATCGACCTCTTTTGATCCTCTCCTCCCCAATTTTTTTTTAGTTTTTTCTCAAATTCCTATACTTTGCTGTTACTATACTATACTGACCATTGGTATTTCTACTTCTTTAAGTATTATTTTACTCTGGAAGCAGTAGAAAATGGGCACATTATTAGATAATTAAAGTAACAAATATAGCAAAAAACAGCAGTTGCAGACTAAATATTGTTCCTACTATTATCCATTATGAAATGTTTTAAACTACCTATACTTACATCAAAGCAATTTTTCAAAAGTGTTAAAATGTGAAAAATTCAGCAAATTAATCAGGTATCCATTTCTAATGCAGACATAACATACTCCGAGTAGACTAAACATTGTAAATTAATTGAGTGAGGTTATTACGCATAATAGACATTTTTGCTTTATCACCACACAGAAAAAACTGCAGTGTTTCCATACGGTCGTTGCGTTTAACAAATCACTGTTCCTTATACAAAAGGGCCTTCTTTGACTTGCATAAACAAGAACTCTCAAATTTTGCTTTTTACATGGTGGTTTTTATAACTTGAGACAGCCAGATATCTGAAGAACTAGTAGGGCAAAAAAAAATCGTTCTAATGGTGGCCTATGTTGTTCAAAAGAACCTATTTTATGCACATATTTTAACTTACACAGGGTGGACAAGAAAAGTGTGACGTCATAAAAGGTAATTTTTTTTAATAGCTCACCCTGTATTTTTTACCAGATTTTGAAAGATCTTAGAGCTCTTACTTGGCTCTGAAAATTTGGGATCATTGCCGACAGTTGTTGGGATACCCTACATTTCTCATTCAGGATTTTTTGGCATCTTAGTAGCCATAAAATAATTATTTTTTTGCTACTCATCTCCCTTTTGCTCATGTTAAGAAGATTGGCAAGCAACGTCAAACTTAAATTTCCAAGGCTAACGAGATGTCAAACTTTCGTATATAAATAGTTCACGATACCCCACACAAGATCCTTTCATCTACTGCATGCAACGATGTCAAACTTTCAGGGTCCAGTAGGAACTAAAAAACCTATCAAAATCTAGTAAAGTATAGAGAGTGTTCTATTTAAAAATATTACATTATATGGCGTCACAGTTTTCTGGGCCACCCGGTATATGTAAAAATATGTACTTAAAATAGACCTTTGTGTACAATATAGGTCCCCGTTAAAACGAAATCTTTTATCTTATATTTCTCTAGGTAGCTCGTTGTCTCAAATTAAAAAGACCACCCTGTGTGATGCACAATATGATGTCAATACATATATTTGCTTTTAAGTATAAGACAAATTAACCAGAATAAGGGCAGTTAATATAATGCAATGCTGGGTGGTTTAAAATAAAGATATCTTAATACAATCTTAATATACTATCTTTTCAATGTACATCCTCAATGATTACTGGTTTGCAATAATCGGAAAGAAACCGAGAGCCTTTGAAACGAAGTTGTTGAGTTCATAATGAATACCTAAACGCAATGTTCAATTTGGAAACGATTTAGGCATTTTTTTCAGTGTAACTACCTATTGCTTCTGGGGTCCGTCAGTGTACGGTATAAAGTGGCCATCGAGAGGTTACCCTGTATCTGATTTTGAAAACTGTGCTACGAGAAAAATTTAAAAACAGAAGTTTCAAAATGTAGTAAACAGTTTGTAGTTATTTGGTTTTTCGTTTATACAGGTTGTCCCAATTTTGCGCATTCACAACCAATTTTCTTGTTTAAAATTAGACATGACATTTTTTTTCACTAATCGTTTTTGTAAATAATGCTAAGACTTTTCTGTATTTATCTATATATAATTAATTATCTCTTATAATTTTTGAGATACTTTAGACTCATTTTTTTTTTAAATTTACAATTGAAACAACTGCTAATATTTGCTTTTGGCGGCAACAAAAATTATTTTTTGTAACTGGTATATAAAGGGTAATCTATAAATATATACTTTTCGCTCACCTTGTTTTATCGATATACAGTGTGTTCAAAAACTCGATTTCGATTCGAACAAATTTATGAAAAAATTTAGAAAAAAAACAGGAAATTTTAAACAGGAGGTAATATATAGGGTTGTTTGATTTAAAATATTTGACTTTTTGCGCCTCAAAAATGAAAACACTTGGTTAAGTTTTTGAACATTCTGTAGATTTATAACGCAAAGCAAACAAAAATTAAGTGCTTATAGAATACTCTTTATAAACCAGTTATAAATCATAATTTGTTGCTGCGTCCAGACGCAAATATTACCATTTCAATATATCAACGGTAAATTTTTTGGAAAAAATAAATAAAGAAAAGTATTATAATCAAATATAAAATCGACTAATGAAAGAAAAAATATTATATATATATATGTCTTGTTTAAAATAAAAAAGTTGGTAGTGAATGCGCAAAATTGCGCCAAACTGTATATACAAACATAAAGTAATTAAAAAGTATTTACCAAATTATGAAACAATTGTATTTGATTTTTTTCATAGTGCTTACACTTTTTGAGATCATCTCTCGATGGCCTTCTGTTGTGTTGATCATTGCCATCTCCTGAGCCTTTTAAGAGCCACAAATTGCGATATAAAAAATACGACACATTTGAAAAGTTGCCTTATAAATTATAGAGCACCCTGTCGATAATATTTTTGAATTTAAAAAGGCGAAAAAATTGCATACTTCGCACTGGGCCTTGGTATATTAGAAAACCTTCAAAATTAAAAATTTGATAGCTTCTGAGAAACTAGCATAAATCTATTTTAAAGATACTTTCGCGCATCTCATAATATTGAGATTTAAACGATTTTAAAAGAGAGCAAATACAAAAAATTATATTATTAAGTTCGTCGAGTTGATGTCTGTGGTATTCATTAGAAAGGAAGGAAGCAGATAAAAAAATTAGACATAATTGGCCGCTTTATGTACTTGACCTAAGAATGTCATCCATTCGTTACGGCTCGTCCTTCAAATGCATTATGCAAGTTCCTTATTGCGTTTAAATTTGTTGGTAATCTTCTAACAAAATACTGAAAAAATGTAATAAATCTAAATTAACATTTTTTCATTAAATAATATTTTTAAAGACAATCATGGCAAATTGACGATGAAAATAGTTTTGCTATGTAAGAAAAAAAGATATGTTCTTATGCCTGACTCAAAATTTCGGTTACAAAACGTTGAATCATATTGAAAAACTCAAAACATAGTTCAGTAAAACCTAATTCCAAACGATGTAGAAAAATCCTATTTAGATTTATTGTTCAAGATCGGTTGTTCAAGATGAAACTGACGATAGAAATTTATGTTCAAAGTTTTCCCCTGTAAAAAAGAAGATGAAGAGAGCTGTTTCCGTATGCGAGTTAGATGAAAGGTAAGAGAAGAGGCATGATGAACGAATGAATTTAAAACCATAAATGCTTTAAAGAAAACTGTGAAGCAAAAACAATCTCAAATAAAGAAATTATACTACCAAAGCCTAAGTCACTAATGTTAAGATTAAGTAAATTAATTACTAGATTGTTATGTTTTTTGTCATTCTCATTAACTTGTAGTATTAATTAGTATTTAGATGTTGTACTTAATGTCTAAGACTATGCTTGAGAATAATTTTATTACAATCACGTTTCTAAATGTGTATTTATTTATTAATATGTTTCATTCAACATATTATGTATCATGTAATATTCTTACATTTCCTTCACAAATAACTCTGCACAAAGCAGGTCTCTGTTTAGTTTACCCATTTCGATAAGCGGTCTTTCAAAATGCCTCTCTTCAAATAAATTATTTTCTTGCATATGAGTCCTGATATCCCATCATCTTGTTATCCTTCGAGAAAAATCATTTTCTATGCAGATACTATGAAGTACACAACATACTAATATACAAATTGTTACCCATTCTATTCAGTTTTTATGATTTGAAAACTTTAAACATCTAAACCTTTCTTTAGATAAAGCAAAAGTATATTGTGCAACCAGTGTCGAAAATTGCACTTTTCACACGAGTGTGACGGATTGGACACGAGCCCTAGGCGAGTGTTACAACGTCACAAGAGTGTGAAAAATGATTTTCGTACGTGTTGCACACTATACTTTTTCTACGACTGCAATTTTGGTTTACAAATAATCATTCGTCTTATAAAATATATGCAAGACGTGTGCAAAGTTGGATTTTGTATGGAAACATGCGCAAAGTGCATCTTGCATAAGCTGTTTGATTGTTGAGGACAGTTTTTACACTTTGACAGTTTGACAATTTTTGAGGCAGTCGTAGAAACTAGGATATTGTACAACTAGTGTCGAAAATTGCACCCCTCACACGAGTGTAACGGTTTGGACACGAGCCGTAGGCGAGTGATACAACGTCACAAGAGTGTGAAAAATGAATTTCGTACGTGTTCCACACTATACTTTATCTACGACTGCGATTTCGAATTTTCTTCGACTGCGAAATCGCTCGTGCTTCATGAATGAATATTCGTATTATAAAATATATGCAAGGCGTGTCAAAATACGATTTTCAACGGTAGTTAGTAGTGCGCATTTGTTCATTTTCGAGGCAGTCGTAGAAAAATGTATTTTCAATGATACTGATGATACCGTAACAATTTCAGGCGTAATCCTGTTCTGCCTTTTTATTTTTAGGGTTAGTTCGGGTTTGTTTTTGTTGTGACAGTGGGTCACTGGTAACCAGTTTAGATTTTCAAAAACCATTGTATATCAAATCAGTTGGTTAAGCAGGTTTGGAAAGCAGGTTGTACACATCCTTATTCAGAATAAAATTATGTCCAACTTTCGTTCTTACATCATTTTGCTAGAACCAATAATGACAGTTATTTTTTTATTGATTTAAAGGAATTATCACAATTTATTTTTCATTTAGTCCAAAATTGTGGAAGTGGTTTTGAACTGATACTCTAAAGCTGCAATTTTTTCTCTTTTAACTTACTTCGTAACTGATAGTTTTTGAGGTTTTTCTCGCACATCTCAATACTTTTCTGCTTAGAATGATGAATTGAATCCACTTCAGGAATAAAAAATTACACAACATTTAACTGACTGAATTATCTTAGCATGTTTCGCTTCAGAACTATTCTATATGCCCTTTCTTTTCTGGATATAAAACTTTTCTAATTCAGTCCTGTGTTCTGTGAAGGGCTAAATTCAATTCGGCACAGTTATTTTTCTGAATGGAAATCTGTTCCGAATTGGATATAGCTGTTATATAGCAGAACACAGAACTGGATGAGATAAACCGAAATTTTGTCAAATCTTGTTCTGAATCACACCCGAGAAACAACATGTTTTCTTGTACTTATACTTGTACGTCTAGTCGTATATACTTCTAGTTCTTTTAAAATGAACCACTCTGTATTGAGACATTTAGGGTGTGCCCAAGTCTGTTAAAATTTTTTGATGTTATGTAGTAAAGAATTTTTGAGTGACTTACGCATACGAAGCATTGATGTTCTGGCAGTTGGGCATGTAAATGAGAGACTTTTTGACAAATCTGTAAATTTATCTTTGGATTCGATCATGTGGGATTTAGGGGGAGGGGGTAGTGTTTTGTTGAATGGGAATAATTTGTCACATTAGGCATTTATGCCCGTATTTATATGAGCGTGAGCATGCGTTCAATCAAAAATGTTTGCAGTAAGTCCATATATTTCAAACGGAAGCTAAATGTCAAAGTCGCATAACTATAAGGACGAATTCCAAAACTCACCAGGTCATTTACCTGGTAGATCAGTCACATGCTTAATCCATTGAATTGCTAGATGGCCATCACACATGACCAGCTTATCCGGTAGATGACCTGGTGAGTTTTGGAACTCGCCCTAATTCTACCTAGAGGACACGTAGACGAGATCGTCCACGTATCCCAATTAAACGAACTGACGGAACGTTCACAACCACTAGCAGGGAAACGTTAAAGTTTCTCGCCGAGAATCACTGCCTCTTGATGGCACCGCCTCTTGATGGCAAGAGACTATCTGGGAAATGATTCTCGGATCTCGGACTCCCAGATAGTCTCTTGATGACAAGATACTATCTGAGACTTGTTCACCTAGTTCACCGTAAAATGAACTCCATGTCTTCCTAAGGTCGAACAAAAGACCTAGAGAAAACGACAAGAGTGTCTCAAAAAAGGTTGTCAACATACAGATGCTTAGATGGGCAATGCATTTGCAGAGGAGGTGAAATATCTGGGCATACTACTAAATAGACACTAAACTGGAATGCACATATGGAAAGAATGATCAGCAGGGCTAAATTGTCTTTGTGGACATGCAAAAGGTACTGCGGAAAAAACAGGGGATTAAAACTCAAAATAATGCACCGGCTGTATGTGACGGTTATTAGCCCAATGATCATTTATGGAGCCATTGGCTGGCATTTTAAGGGCGGACGAAGAAGTGCGAGGTGCAAACTGAGTAACTTGCAGCGTCAAGCCTGCCTGGCCATTAGTGGGGCATTTGGCATCACTCTAACATTGGCCATGGAAAGTCTTCTCGAGCTAATCCCGCTCGACATTCTGGTGGAGATGGAGGCCAAAGTGTATACAGACTTCATATTGCGCTTTGCGTCCTATCAATAACTAGAAAAGTGTTGGATCGCAGATGAAGGACAAATAGCTACTTCACTTTCTCGAAATCGCCAACGTTTCGATCTTTATTTTTAGGTCTTCCTCAGGGTTACAATAACAACATACGTATGACAAAACAATAGGCACAATGAACTTTAAATATACAGCATAATTAACAAGAGAAAGACATAACTCAATTAGTGCATCTTATGCATTTGTTTTCTCCATGAAACTATGCCTAATAATACACAAATAAATAAACAAGTATCATTAGCAATAAAAATGACAGGGACAATTTCCACAAGCAACCGACAAAAAAGGAAAAGCTACCTGAGGTGACAATTTAAATGTATAAGATTTACTAATTGAGTGATGTCTTTTTCTTGTTAATTTCGATGTATATTTAAAGTTCATTGCGCCTATTGTTTCGTCATACGTATGTTGTTATTGTAGCTCTGAGGAAGACCTAAAAATAAGGTTCGAAACGGTGGAGATTTCGAGAAAGTGAAGTGGCTATTTGTCCTACACCTGCGATTCAACACCTTTCTATATACAGACTCTAGAACACACAGCGAGGGGGGAGAGGGAGGTTACATTGGAACCAAACCCACTGCAGGCTGAATTAACCTGCCATGCTTTGCTGGGTATGCCTTCGGACATGATATCCCCTCTCACCTACACTTATTTAGCCTATAAGGTAAACCTTCTTCCAAAGGAGGAGTAGGACCAGAATAAACTAATGATACTGAGCGGGCACCACTGCTGCACGCAGATGTCTCAAAAACTCCTGACGGAGTGAGAGCTGGGGCGTATGGCGGTGGACAGAGATACAGACTCCAGGAGAGGCTGGGAAAGCACCCAACAATATTTCAGGCGATGCTTCATGCTATTAAAATATCTGCCAGGTCGATAAGCAACCAAAACTGGACAAATAAAAATATCAAAATATAATCGGACAGTAAGCGACACTCAAAGCACTTGACTCCAACAGGATCTCTTCGAGAACTGTCTGGGGAGTTCAAAATATACTGAATCACATTGGGGAGCATATTACGCTAACCTTAGTCTGGATTCCAGGTCACAAAGGCGTGAGGGCAATGAAATCGCCGATTCTCTTGCAGGGGTGAGTGCTACATTCACAGGGCCTGAATCGGTCTTGGGTATCGCAAGAGAGGTTTCGAGGACGGCAATAATCCAGATGGCGGAAGAACAGACCGAACGTTACTGGATAGACAGCCTGGGCCTTGTCCACTCAAATTCGTTCATACAAGGATCCTATGAGAAAAGGTCAAAACACTTTTTAAACACATGCATAGTATAGGCCTGGCAGATAATGCCGAATGCAGATTGTGCATGAAGGATGGTGAGACTGTAGAACACATCCTGAGTGAATGTCCTGCAGCTACTTAGATTTCAGAACTTCGGAAGGATACACATCACAACCAACTAACTTCTCTCAAGAAGATAATGGACTTTCTAAAAGGACGTTGTCTTCTGAGGGAACTTTAATTGATATTGAAGCACAATAGAACTTCGTTTCGCGATGCGCGGGCCCCCCCTTGTGAGACCACTCATTTGGAATTAATCAAATTTCATCAAGTCATATTTGAAACTTACTCGTAGATCAGTCCGGGCTTATACTGCCTGCTACAGCATTCTTTTTTGTTTCCAGGCAGTGTCAGCTCAATTCCTTTTACACTAAGTTCTAATACATTTTTTTACATAACATTTCTCTATCATTGTCTTAAGTGTTTTGTTATATTATCACTAATACAATTCTGTTGGCTGATGATAAAAGTGATTGGGGAAATTATATTTAAGAAAAATCGAATAGAAACCACTGTACAAAGCAGCAAAATTATATTTTTATTAATACTAATAAATTACAAGAAGCATGATAATCTTAAGATTATCTAATGTGATGCAACATAAACCGATTTAGCGAATATCCAAAGTCTACGGTATTTTACCTGATTCTTCCTAGAATAACCTGTGGTAGTTTCAACCCGAATACCGAGAAAATCTTTTAATTAAAAAATAGATAAATTATCTACCAAATAAATCTCCTGATTTAAAAGTTTGAAAATACCATGGTTTATCCGTCATATATGGTGGATAAAAAAAAGTCATATAACAAAGTTCATTGGTTTCGATTCAAACGCCAAAATAACGTTGATTTGGGTGGGTGCTTGCTTGACCCCATACGCGTAATTTTTAGAAAACGCTCTACACATTTATATCGTGAGTTAATTCAAAAATACATAAATTGGACTTTTCCCTGTTGTTTATCGGCCCGTTATTAATTTGAATAT
This sequence comes from Taphrorychus bicolor, assembly GCA_951812265.1. Classification (NCBI taxonomy): domain Eukaryota; kingdom Metazoa; phylum Arthropoda; class Insecta; order Coleoptera; family Curculionidae; genus Taphrorychus; species Taphrorychus bicolor. Next base: position 10,943,068 of record OX638299.1, on the reverse strand, counting down.
TTGCCAGAGTCAGGGTCAGGGAAACCATTTCTTTTTTTTTGCGTATACATATTTGATATTTATAAGATTATAATATTATTCCAGGAAAACAGAGTTGTGTCTAGACACATTTTCACGGATTGAATAATATTTGAATTGATGACTACCAAAAATGATTAACCGAAAAGAGACGAAAATGGATTGTCAACAATAGGATATTATATTGGACTTGTTACCTGCATTAGTAAATATTAGAATTTAGTTGGAGTTCTTGCAGTCTTGCCCATTCCAACATTACATGAGTGACATAAAATTCCAACAATTCGCAGAATTTCGACGAACATAATTTACTCTGTCTTGAATCTATAATTAAATTTAATAAAAAAACGTATTTTGTCCACCTGCTATGACATGAAAGGGGACCGCAGCACATTTTTTAAACAAATAAGTGAATAGGAACTATGTTTTGTCGCCTATGTGGGTGTGCACCTATGCTTTTTTATAAACGATTTGTGCGTAAATTATAACGCACACCTGGTCAGTAATATCTCCATATGTCTTGTAAGAGCAACATTCCCCTTTGAAAGGAAACATGGATTTGGCTTTTCTTGCCTCAAATGTAACAGCAGTCACTCGAGTTGACGTTTTTGGAATCTTATTAGCCCTTTTTTAAATAAAATTATATTTCTAAAAACAGAAAATAAATGTCGAAACGTCGGCAGTTTCTAACTAAATAGTGTGTTTTTTATGTGTCATGTTCCCGATAATTTTACTATGGAATCACTTTAAAGACGCTACATCAAACCAACACAAACGGATATTTCTGAAAATTTTTAGCCAGGTTTTGAAGGTTCAGACATGATCTTAAATAATATATCGACTATGGTTATCGTTAGTTTGAAACTTTTAATGTTGTTTGGGCAAAAGTCTTATCGGTACGTTCGTTATTACAGAACCCCAATCAAATAACTTGAGTACAACAAAGATAACACTTTCATTAATGAAAAGAGCTGTCGGTTTACTTAACCCGAATTTATGAAATATTGATGTTTTATTCATTCATTCATTGCTCTGATGGTGTAAACTATAAACAACGTGTCACTGTAACAACAAGCCATTCCAACGCATTTTTCCTTATATGAAGATGTTATTCCAAATCTCTCACAAAAACATAATAAATCTTTTAGGAAATAATATTTGTTTGTTCCAAGATTAATTCGTAGTTATATGAATAAGAACCTTAGATACGACCTACGTAATTCCCCTTTTTTGCTTGTCAGTGGATAGGTTTTAGAATGAAAAAGTTTTTCAAGGCGTCTTATAGTAGATTATTTCAAGGGGACTAAAAGTACGTCATTTGTTTTCTCCATACGCCCACCTAAAGTGGGACTTTTAATCCTGAGACCAAAAAAGTAGCAAAAAAGTCCTAGGCAGTAAAAGTAAAGTCAAAAGTCTCCGCTACTGTCGTGGTGGCGCAGTTGTACATAAACGATTGTCAATTTTGTAATTTACGGAAACTTTTAAGCACTAGATACTAGATGGCCCTACAGCAGTTGAATAAAAAGAATAATCAGAGCTCTTGGTGCGAATGTGCATCCATCCTATGTTTCAGTTTTTGACACAAATTCTTAGTTGATTTCGCGGATTTCGACTGGTTAGTAGTTGTAGGGTTTAGTTTTGTAATATATAAGGTGATTGATTTAATTAATCAAAGTCACCGCTGCTATCATGGTGGCGCATTTATAAACAATTTCATTCTAGATGGCACCATATAAACCGGTCTGAGTGTACCTTTTGCCATCTTCATATTCTTATTGGGGAAACAAAGGATGAGAATACTCGCAGAACGCTCTAGTCGAAATCGCATATCTTCTCGAATTTTCGGTTCGCCTGTTACATGTCATGCACGTCATCATATTTATTTGTCATTGTGATTGTTATTAATTTAGTATTGATAATAGTGCTACATATTTTTATTTTACCATAATTTACCTACACCTAAACCATCTAGACTAGTGGTTATGTTTTAATACCATTAAAACAATGGAAAACCACCGTTCTAAAATGTTCTTATTTTACGACCACTAATTGTAGAGTACTTAGACTCTCCTAAAGAAACTAATGCAAGCAAACTACAAAACTGAATCACAACAGACATCCTATTTCCTGCATGCTTGAAAAAAAAAATAGTAAATGTTACTCGGACTAAAAGGCCTTTTTGTGCTTCGCCCAGTTGCAGGCCTCAGCTTCGCTTCGGCCGTCAATCTCTGAGCTCAGCACAAAAAGACTCACTTTTACTCCTAGTGATATAACCTACTATTACTACTCTTATTATACTTCATTATCGCACTACCTTTCTCTTTCTACTTCTTTATTTGTATGGTACTTTAAACAAAGACAAACTACACGCGTGTCTTGTACAATTTTTATTTGACGAACGTCAAAGCAAGTACATTTTTTTAACCTCTAACAGTCAAATTTAAAACGATACTTTGGCAACATCGCCCGGGGGTGAGTTTCCACGTCACAACTCACCGATGTCGTCAGAGGCGTTTTGGCGGGAATTTGAATTCCTTCGCTGTTTTTTTTTTAGCATTTTTTCGCTAATGACTTATTTTAAAAAATTAAAAGTTTGTAGTTAGGTGTTTAAGGTCAAAATGAATCGAATGGCACAATAAAAAAAAACGTGCAAGAACCCCATTGTCAGGGAAAAAAAGTAATAAAAAGTCCTAGGCAGTAAAAGTAGTGTCCAAAAGTTATCGCTGCTGTCATGGTGGCGCATATAGAAACGATTTTCATTCACCAAAATTATTTGAACACTAGATGGCACCAGATAGACCGATCTGAGTGTATTGCCATTTTTATACATTCTTATTGAAAAACAAAGTAAGGGAATACTCTCAAAGAGCTCGAGAGTATTATAATCTCTGTCGTCAAAAAGACTCACTTTTACTCCCGATACAGCCACTTGAAGTTCGTTTTCTAATTCTCAGGGAATAAAACTAATAAAAAGGTCCTAGGCAGTAAAAGTAATTTCCAAATGTCAACGCTGACGGCGCATATATAAACGATTTTCATTCAACAACACTATTTGAACACTAGATGGCACCAGATAGACCGATCTGAGTGTATTGCCATCTTTACATACTTATTGAAAAAACAAGGGATGAGAATACTCTCAGAGTGCTCGAAAGCACCACCCGAAACCGTTATTAGTCGAAATCGCATAGGTTCTCGAATTCTCAGTTCGTCTGTTAAATGTCATGCACTTCATCATATTTATCTGTCAATGAACTGAATTGAGCTGAATTGAAACTGAATTGAAACTGAAAAATAGTATACACAGAATTACATTTTCTAGTTATTTACGTTATAAGACCGGTAAATATAGTTTTACAGTAGGACTAAGATCTTTCCGGACGAGGTGCTGCCGAGTCTGGAATTTCGAAACGACAAGTGTAACACGTTACCGGACGTATGATGTACTAGTTATTTACATTATAAGTCCGGTAAATATAGTTACCGGACTATTTTTTTTTAATATTTCTGGAAGTAGTTGGATTTTTTATAATCAATTTATCTCAATTTAATAATTCATAAATTCAACGAGTCAAACAGATCGTTGAATTTAGAATAAAAAAAAAACTTTAAAAATTAACGATTTTAACGTTGGTTTTCATATTATAACTTTATAAGCATCATTAATTTTTGAAATGTAATTATCTGCCTTGATGTTCCACGTTGAAATTTTTCCAAAGTCACCCTGTAGCTCAGGTACGAGGGTAGCTGTGAGAGTTGCGACACTGCATCGTTCGTTTCTCAAAAATCGAGCAGCGGTTCGCAAAAAAATCTTTGCTAATTTTTGAGACACCCCGTATAACCATACTGCATGCAAATTGCTTTATAAAAGTGCTCGTAACTACTACTTCTAAACAATCGTCGTTATTAAGCACCGAGAATTCTAAAGTTGAGTTTTCCGATCGCTTCCAATAAGCATTAATTTGCAAAAATTATGTGCTTCTACTACTTCTAATATGATTTGTGCTATCTGGGTTGCTCAACATCAGACAAACGTTTTACTTCCATGGCTTGCTACGACGATTTTTTATGAACACCTTTTATAAGAGACAAGAGACCTGAAAGCAGACACATTTACCAAACCCTTCCTCGATACAAGATTCAGAGACTTCGATATCTTCTCAAAGTAAGAAAGTTTGCACTGTACGTTAGTACAGTGAACACTTGTAAGGAATGCATAAAATAGTTTTTTTTCAAGCGGACTAAAAGTACGTCATTTGTTTTCTCCATACGTACACCTAAAGTGGGCTTTCAAATCCTGAGACCAAAAAAGTAGCAAAAAAGGCGTAGGCAGTAAAAGTAAAGTCAAAAGTCACCGCTAGTGTCATGGTGGCGCATATATAAACGATTTTCATTCACCAAAATTATTTTAATAATAGATGACACCAGATAAACCGATCTGAGCGTATTGCCATCTTTACATTCTTGTTGAAAAAACAAAGGACAGAAATACTCTCAGAGCACTCAAGAGCACCATCCGAAACCGTTATTAGTCGAAATCGCATAGGTTCTCGAATTCTGAATTCGTCTGTTAAATGTCATGCGCGTCATCATATTTATCGGTCAATGTGACACTTATTAATTTAGTATTGAAAATAATGCTACAAATTCTTAGTTTACCATAATCATTTGTTATTATTTAATACATTAAAACCATTGAACATTGAAAACCACCATTCTAACATATTCTATGTATTTTACAAATAATATACACAAATGGGTAAGTACCTAGACCCGCTTAAAGAGGATGAGAGAAAATTGCCAAACTGAACCACTTTTAAATAAATTTCTTATTTATTGCATGCTTGAAAAAAAAATAGTATATGTTACTCGGAGTAAAAGGTCTTTTTGTGCTTCGCCCAGTTGCAGGCCTCAGCTTCGCTTCGGCCGTCAATCTCTGGGCTCAGCACGAAAAGACCCTCTTTTACTCCTAGTGACATAATCTACTATTTTTTGTTGTTTATGTTGGTTCCCAAAAAATCATTGACGGCTGCAATATTCAGCTTTATGAGCACCTGACATCTAACTGTGTTCTTGGAGATAGACTGTATAGTGATCGTTAAGAGTTTGTCATATGTACGTATATATGAAATAATTAAAAAAAAAACTTCTTTTTGTATTAGGAAAAGTTGAGCTCAATAAAATATCCATAAGAATATCTAGTTTCGCCGTTAGGTAGGCGTGAGTCCGCCCAGCCTATGCACCAGACCTAGACATGCTCGAGGAAGAATTTATGAATTCGCCATAGAATGAGAAAGTTAACAACAATCTTGTCTGAAGCTTGACCAGCCTAAGCTTTATAAGGCCACGACCAGTCTGCGTATTTCCCAGTCTGGGAGTAGGTGGAAAAACGCAGTCGTCTGCAAAAATTCTATATATTATTATCTAATGCACCCAAATCGAACTAAATGATAACATACAGGACCGGCTCTGAGACTCAATGAACAGAGGTGTGATATTCATATCAGTTAAGTTCCAAAGTTCAATAGGATTTTTGTTCTGCAGTTTTCCATGACATATAATTTAAACAAATTAGAACTTTAAAGTAGTTTCGACAAGTCGGGTAATAAAGTGCAATGACTGAAAAAATCCCTTAAATCCCCATAAAAATAATTGTTCAATGTCCATGCCCAAAAGATATGGTTTAATTGTTGGTCGCTATTTTTTCTATTCGAAACTGAAACGGTGTGTATAACTAGTATTCAAATTAAAAAACATCTATAGTGCCTTGGGAACAAAAGTTTGTACTAAGAACAATCTAGATTTTTAATTGAACACCTTTTATCTTGGTATAAGCAGTTATGATTACTATATCAGGCAGTAAAAATGTTGTGTATACCAGAAGGAAAGAAAATTTCAGGTCCGAACCTGTGTGTCTGTAAAAATGGCCGTAACTGATCCGCTTTGACGCATGTACAGTTAAATATGACTACCACTCGTAGATACCTCTGGTATTACGCCACTTACCATTTTATGGCACAAGTCTGAAAGTGGCAAATAAAATGTGCGATTTTTCGCACTGAAATGCAAATTTAATTGCTCTAAATAAACTTAGCCCGGTTATTAGTTGTTGAGGAAATTTTAATCAAAAGGTAGATCATCCATTTAAAAAAAGTAACGAATCTATACAAACAAATGCAAGTACCCCCCCCCCCCCCAAGTAGCCCCCACTTGTCATAACTGCCATGGGTCTGGCTCTATAATGGTTTCTCTACCACAATAATTGTATAATATTTATATATTTAGAAATTTTGAAAAAGTAGAAACGAAATCAATAATTTACCAGATTCTCCGCTAACCAGTGTATCAAAAAGTGGCCAAAATAAATTACTAGGAAGGGCATTCTAAATTTTCCAAAACACCTCAAAAGATGCAAAAAAAGAAGAGTAACGATTGTGAAAACGGCAATATCTGCTATTAATGAACTTAATAAGCAGCAAGGGCATTACAAATTGGTGACTCTGGACTTATTAAAATCCTGAAAGTTGTCTACAGAAACCCAACACTACAGGCAGTTAAATTATCACTTAATATCTTCTTTATTTAATATTCTATAGGGTTGATACTTCCATACCTGCTATTAACTAATGTTACGCCCGACCGTCGGTCCACTAGAATAAACGAGAACCGGGAACAGTCGCCTCCGTTTTCGAATGTACGAAAGTATATAAACCAGCGAGCCGCGTGAGATGGGTTCGAATGGATAGCGCAGTGTAGTAAATAAGCGAAATAAGCGAACAGTGCGAATTGTTAGTAGAGGGTAATTGTGTTTTAATCGTTTTGTAATAGTTAAAAGTAAATACAAGTGTGTAGTTAATTGACGATAAATTATTGGAGCTCGTATCCCGTAACACTACTAATGCCCGGTGTTATAAACGTGAGTTACCTCTGCCCCGAGAGTTAACCCAGAATCAGCTGTGTTTTCTCCCTATATTTAACACTCGGGGCAGAGTAACTCGACTTTATTATAAAACCGGTCATTAGGTCCACTTTTACAAGTTCAACTTCAAGATAAAAAGCATTATTTTGATAGATAAACAACGCAAAATATCTCAAATCTGGAGTTTAAATCTCCGGTAGTATTTAAGCTTCACTTAACAAAATGCTCCTAAGGGGCTGGCTCTCAGAACCAAACCTCAATATTGTACTCTATTGCAATTTTTGCAAGACAATTTGGAAAACCAATGACAATTTTGAAAAAAAAAACTAAAATTTGCTTATTTTCTAGGATACGAAAGGAAAGTTGGGTGGAGTATCTGAAATCCCATATTATATCCGAACTTGGAAGAAACAACACCTCCATGAAGTTTACGAAGCTACCTGAAGACTCGCCGTTAAATAACTTCAATATCTCCCAAATCATGCCAATCGTCTTGAACAAAACATTCCTAGACGACGATCTGATCACTGAGAAGATTAGAAGCTTCTACCCTGCTTGTAAGTACAAATCATAATTTTAACAAATGTAGAAAAAAAAATAAAAAAATTAAGTTGACGACCTTTGCGTTCTGTACGGCAACCTTCGTAAAACTAACTGTTTTCAAGATATTTGCGAAAATTTTAATAAAAACGCATTTATTCGAGTTTCAAGATGAATATTTTTGCATAAAAAAAGGTGGGGGGGGGGTATTCTTTCTTTCTTAGCGAATTCGAAATTTAAACCTCGATAAGTTGAGAAATATTAAACTGATTGCAGTGATTCCAACGGTTTTTTAAATTTTTTTGTAATCCTCTTTCAGATACTGCAGGCCCCATTAGTTTAGTAGTTTTGGACCTCTTCGATGGTCGCTTTTTAAAACGTTTGGAAATCATTTTTAAAACAAATCGTAAAAACTAAGTTATGGTACCACTTTCACCCAAATTCGGTTTGCTGTGTTCAGAGAGAATTGATATTATTTTACTCAGATAAAAAACAGCATAAAAAAAAACAAAATTTTCAGTTGACCAAAGGGTGAAATCAGTTTTAAAACACATCACAGAAAGAAGGATTGAAATCGTCTCAATCAGACGAAAAATAGTATAAATAAAAATTTTAAAGTTGCCAAAGTGGGGGGAGGTATTCTTTCTTTTTTAGAAAATTCCATCTTTGAATCTCTATAACTTGAAAAATAATACACCGATTGGAGTAAATCAAGCTTTTCCTTGTTGCCCTCTTTCAGGTACCGCAAACGGCAATCATATTGGTACTTTCACATTTGTTTTGAAGACAATTGCTATCGATAGAAGAAATAGATGTCAATAATAAGTGAATGGCTAATATCTATGCCCTTCCTTTTCAAGGTGATACGTCCCAGCATCAAGAGCAAGACCAGTGGAAAGACTCCGAGGACATGATGAATCTATACTTTGAATTAGACTTCAGCACCGACAACAGAAATAGCAACATTGCCTCGGCCACCCTGCGCCTATACAGATTGCCTCAAAACGCCAGCAATAAACTCGATCCGTTAAGGGACGATTGCACCAATCCCGATAGTGCTGAAGAAGAGAAGCTGTTGCGGGTTTCCGTTTATTGGTACAGCAAGTTGCAGAAAAAACGTAGAGGTGAGTGCAAATTAGTAAGTAAGGTACTGCACTACAATAGCATAATAGTTATTTATTATGTAAGGGGATTAACAAGCCTTTTTAGGTCAAGGGTTTAAGGCCGTAAATCCCCGAATTTAATTCAACGTTTTATCCACGACCATGGCTAAAACGAATCGATTAAGAGTGGGGGAGCAGTTGAAAATTGCTGGTTATGAAAAATGTCAAGTTTACAAATTTATTTTAACAACAGTGATATAGAGCTGAAAAGTAGAAAGTCTGGAAATCGTTTCTATAATAATTTAATACACTAGTGTGTTAGAAGACCTTTAATCTAGTGGACTAGAAGGCCTTTAATCCATGCTAAACAGACGTATTAAATCTTCATAATATAGTGGACATGGATAAACGTAATTATGATATAAAATTGTGAACTTAGAAATTGAATTTCTCTATTATTTTGAAAGTGTAATAGTCGAGTAATAGTTAAATAGCACATTTGGGGAAGTTTTTGTTATATTTATTATTAAGCTAGTCAGGATTGTTAAGTTGGATACTCATTATACCAGGTGTTCAATAGAAAAAGTCATTAAATTGGCTACACATTTTTGGCAAAAAAGGATGGAGTATTAAATACGCTTTTATTTTTCCCTCCTTTAATTTAACAATACACATTTTTCATGGATATTGTTGCAACCACAACCACATGCATTTTAAGTTAGGTAAATCGTCTTTGGACGTTTAATACGATGAATAAATCAAAACCGGAACCGCAAAAAGTTTAAAAAAATATGTTGTTTCGAATGACGAACAAGTCTGACTGAACGAGTCCGAAAATCTTTCTTAAACTGCTAGTTTTCAAATTTGATACATCACTTCCTGGACATGTGTGGCGCAGGGATACCTGTTATCATCCGAAAGGTGCAAAAATTATGGGGAATAAAGATAGAGATATTACTAAAATGGGATCCTACCTTGTTGTTGTTACATCATATCCAGAAAGAGTCAATATTTGCCGATTAACACTATGCTCCGCGAAAGAAACCGAGACACTCACAAAGTAGATTTCCGGAAATTGGTTGCAAATTATTAGGCTCTGATACTACCTCATACAAATTAATAATTACCTAAGTAGTCTATGACCTAACATATAGTTCTTAGATCATAGATCTAACATAGTCCTCAAAAAATTAGAGAAAAATTAAATTATTACAAAGCGTTAAAATCGACAAACCCCATCGGAGAATTTCGATCAACTGATTCATGCTGTTTATGTAGGTGCATACCACTTTTTTTGTTCTGTTTGCATCGAAAATTTTAGTTTTTTATCTAAGTGGCGCATAGACTTTTTAAAATGCTTTTTTCTACGACTGGCTCGAAAATTAACAAATGCGCACTACTAACTACCGTTGAAAATCGCATATTGCAAACAGTAAGTACAACACGTACGAAAATCCCCTTCACACTCTTGTGACGTTGTATCATTCGCCTACGGTTCGTGTCCAAATGGTCACACTCGTGTGAAAATTGCCATTTTCGACACTAGTTGCACAATATATGCTACTAGTTGCACATTTAAAATAATAATTATCTTCGTCATGTCACTGTTGTAAAAGTAACGATTTGTGGATAAAATGGTGAAGGATATTACTCGTCTATTTCTAAATACGTATATCTAAGGCACCCTGAATATTTTTTCACGTTATCAGTGTCTTGTCGAACTAAACACAAAATGTTCGCCTGTATTATGCTATGCTTTGCAGTGTTAGTATCAAGGACATTGTTTTATTAAAACTCTCCATCTTATATGTCACAATCATCTCCTGAGGTTTGTGAGGGTGTCTTCAGGATTGTACATACTCTTGAATAACTCAGTAAAATCGCGCATGCTATACTTAATATCTAAATTCAGGAACTAATTTGGAAAGCCTGTTTGGCCTCAGATCCATTTACGAGAGTGAAACAGATAGTAATAATTTCTAGGAATAAGAAGAGAAGGGGAGGGATACTTTTCTCGTGATCTCGAGCAATATAGATTATGTCAACTACCTATAGTTTATGTCAATATGTGCAATGTGACAAACTTGCATATAAGGACTTTCAAACCAAGATATACATATGATGATATGTTTCTTATTTTAAAGAACTTCACTTGGATAAAGCTCTGTAGCATCAAAGTTTACACTTTTGGTCAAGCCTCAGGACCCTACCCTATAAGAACTTCCTCTATTTAGTATTAATAAACTGATTAATGTAAATAGTTACCTACCTATATTAAAACCTACTTAACTACGTAAAACCGTTTGTTAAAACCTCTTATTAACAGTGCCTCTACTTTTTCAGTTAAACGCCGACTCTCTGACAGTAAGGTCCTTCCCGAGTCCTCCAGGTGGGTGGAATTAAGCGTAAAACCGGCCACAAAATCCTGGACACGCACGGGCTCCAAGAACCTGGGTCTGGGTATACTCGTCGAGGACCAGGAAGGAAAAGCCCTGCGAGCCGACAAATACTTCAAAGGAGCCTCTTGCACGGTTGGCGTTTGTGAGTGTGGCTTTATTAACATTACTAATTCAAGTTTGTTTCATTTTTCTTTGGTTAATACTTAACAAGCTTATTTAATAGTGATATACTGTTTGTAAGAGAATAAGCGGGTCTTTAATCTACGAACGCAAAAAAAAATATATTTTTATGATTTGTATCAAACTTGTAACTTTCTTTCAAACTAAAAAAAAGTAGTAGTTAAAATTCTAAATAAAATTTCTTAATATATGTTTTGCGTTCTTTTACCAAGTTGGAAGAGGTAAATAGCGGGTGTAGGACCTAAACAACACTTCACGTTTGTGAAATTGCAAACGTTTCGACTTTTATTGAGGTCTTATTCCTAAGGGCTCTCTCATAAGCGAAGTGGTCACAGGACTGGAATAACATTCCACATTATCAAAAAAAGGCATTCAACCACCATAGGAAACTACGAGCAAACGAAGACCACACCCGGACAACACACACTTGAGTAAATTTTCTCAAGTTGGATGACACACTTCTTCTTAGTCGCTATCTCGTATTCGAGAATCGTGCTTTCAAGAGTTACTCTCCACAATACGTCTTATTCCTCCCTGTTCTCTGCCATCCTAAATGTGCAGGCTAGACTTTGTTCGGTAATATTAGAGATGAGGTCCGTATATCTAGTGGCCTGGGTGATCTACCTAGGGGTCTTTCTCCGGCTACCATGCCCTCAAAGGTTAGTCTTTCAAGGCCTTTTCTTCGTATTACGTGATCACAAAATTTAGCGATGTTTTCAGCTACTACTGTTCTTTGTCTTTTTTTTTGGCTTTATTTGTTGAATTATTGATTCATTGGTTCTTCATTGTGTCCACGAGATTCTCAACATTCTACGCCAACAAAACATTTCCAGGGCGTCTCAATTCTCTTTTTGTCCGTTACTTAGAGTGACCAGCATTCTGACCCATAGAGAAAGATTGAGAAGACCAGACTTCTTACCAGTCTCATTTTTGTTTCCAAAGAGATTTCATGACTTCTCCATATGTTTGTTAATTTAGTCATAGCTTCCTTTGCTAAGGCTTTTGACCTCTTCACTAGATCCGCCCTCGTTGGATATTAATGAACCTAGATAAATGAAAGTGTTGATAGTAAAACTGTGTCGATGTTATTTCTTTTCTTTATTTCTGGTCTATTGTTGTTAGCTCGGTCAACTATCATAATTTTGGTTTTCTTTTTATTTATTTTCAAACCAATCTCCTTGCTGAAAGGCTCTATTCACCGGATCAGGTCGCAGAGTTCCTCCTCTGATGCCGCAATTGCTGTAGTGTCATCAGCGTAGCTAAGGTTGTTGATCTTTTTGCTGCCCAGTATTATTCCTCCAGTCCAGTCTTACAATGCTCTCCTCATAACCCATTCGCCATAGATGTTGAACAAGAGAGTAGTATGCATCCTTGCCTAACACCCTTCTCTACCTGAAATTGGTCTGTCAGCTCATTTTCCATTCTTACGTACGCTCTGATATTTTCATAGAGACACTTGATGAGAGATATAAGGTGCCTTGGTACGCCCATTTCATCCAAAATATGCCAAAGGCCTTGGTATAATCTATAAAACACAAGTATGTTGGCACATTGGACTCTCTTACCTTTTCTATAATTTACCTGATGTTCGATCACGCGTACCACGTCCCGGCACGAAACCGGCTTGCTCTGGTGGTGGCTGAAACAAGATGTGAGGCTTTATACGTCCTGATATAATCTGGAGCAGCACTTTGCTTACGTGTGAGATAAGGGCTATTGTTCGATAGTTGTCGCAGATCTCTCGCGATCCTTTTTTATAGAGCGGCACATAAATTGATTTAGTCCAGTCTTAGGGCCATTTACCCTCGTTCCACACCAGTTGGCAGATCCTATGCGGAACATCGATCCCCAAATCGCCCAGAGCTGTTATCATTTCCGAGACGATGTTATCCTCAACTGGCGACTTGTTGGTTTTCTGACTGCAGCAATTACTTCCTCCCTCAGGGCTGAGGGCTCCCTTTCAGCGAACTCTATTTTTTTGTGGTCGGTTATCTGGGTCGCTATTGTCTGCCATTAGTTGTTTACATTAATTTTTCCATCGTTCTTTGATCTGGGATTTGTCAGTCAGCAGTGCACCATCCTCGGATCTCATTGCTGTGTTTCGGAGTGAAGCTGCGCGTTATTTGTTTAATTTTCTTGAACATATCCCTGATGACACACACATGAGTAAAATTTCCACATTCCTATTTACTCATACGTACTTGTGTCTTCGTTTGCTCGTAGTTTCGTGTGGTTGTTGGATTCTTTGTTTTTTTTTTGTTATTCCAGATCTGCGACCAATTTCGCTTATTGAAAGATCTCTGAGAAAACCCTCAATAAAAATCGACACGTTGGCAATTTCACCAACCTGAAGTTTTGTTTATGTCCTACACCCCAAAACCGTTGTTCTTGCTACGTACAGGAAGATATCAACCAACTCCATTGGAAATTGCTGTGCCTATACCAGCTTACCTATGATATATTATAAAGAATTTTAACAAATGTCTTCTTTTTGCTTGCAGCAACTCCCAAGCCGATCCCTACCATTATCCGAGACGCAGCTGAAGCAGACGAACTTGACAGAATTCATAGCTTACTTGGAAGAAATTCAACGTCAGCCATACATAGGTATGAAGCAAAGTATTATATTAACGAAGTGAAAAATTGCATCCCAGGATCTATTGATTTGTGTTGAATTGGCGGATAGCGATGAGCTTGCATGTAGTTCGAATTTTGTTCCCAATCCGCCAATTCAACACAAATCAGCATTAAATTAACATTGACACTACCAAAGGATAGAAGTCAGGATGTATAATTCAAAAGATTTAGCTGAGATAAAAGAAGACCACAAAATGCTATTTGCGATTGTGGTAAAAAAAACTGTTCCAAAGACTGGTACGTTTTGCGGCAATTTTGATAGTTTCTGCTGATAGAAAGCAATTTATTCAAAAACTAAAAAAAGATTTTTTCACTTTCAGCCAAGTAAAATTTGTGTCTAATGTATGTCTAATAAAAGCCAAAGTTACTGGCAATTACGCAGAAGAATCAGTGAGACCACTAGACCCCAACATGGCGATACCAGTCGATGCCACTATAGCAACGACGTCATTCTTTAGCCCATCTCTTTTCTTTTCAAGGCCTCCGATACTTCAACTTTGTCATCGGGCTCATAATCAAAGACAGATTCAAATCAATCAGACACAATCAATCATAAGAAAGCATTATCTACGTCAAGAGAGATAACTTTATCAGGAGTCGTAATGTAGAAAGAAATGCGGGCCTTTTTAGAAATAGACTCTATTCTGCGACGTAAAGCCATGTTGGAATCTAGTAGTACAAAGTCCCTGCATGCGGAAAAGAAAAAATGGTGTTTGGCTTATTCCACTTATTATTGGCTTTATCGAGCTCCCTGTTATAATACGCACACACACTCCGGTGTAACCTGAGAAAGATGGAATGACAAAAAAACAAGAAACCACATGCTCTTAGATCCATGCCTGAGTACATCAGAGCAGGCGTCTATGACAAAGCTGTAGGGGATATTCTGAAATAATCCTCGAAACAAGGAAATCTATTTCGAGGCATGTATTTCCTTTTTTTATCCTTCCATCTTTCCCAACTGCTCATACTTTACCTGATGAGCACTGATTTTTCCTTGTTCTGATTGAACGTATACTCTTTCTGTGGAATTGCTTGCCTAGTTTGAATATGATCAATATTTACGATTGAGTCACACTAGTTGGAGAATAGAACAACGTGCTATTGCACTGCAGAAAATTCTGTTATGTAGCGAAGCTATTAATATGAGTATGGTCACATACGTATCTCGCACCGCCTAACACAAAAAGAACATATTGGCGATGTTTTACATTATATTTTTCTTTTCAGTGACCTACTTTTGCTACCAACCGTAGACATATGCTACCTGGTCTTCCCTGAAGATACCGACATTTCGCAATTCAACAGCGCCCGCATTAACGCTTGCAACCTTCGAAAAATTCACGAGGAGAACCAACGTCTAGCCGAAAAAGAAAGACTCGAACGTTTGGCGACGTTGCCTTTACCCAACAGGCACATTCGGCATCAGCGGCAACATCGCCAGAACCAAATTGGCGCCAGCGAATTGTTAAATCTTAAACTGGAAAATATTAATACGCAAGCAAGGCAGATTTCTGATCTGGAGCGGGCTATGAGGAACAGTATGATGGCTACGAAGCAAATAATATTGACAAGAGAGGAGCTGGAAGCGCTCCAGAATAATAAGGGCCTTAAACGGTAAAGCACAATATCCAGGTTTTTTGTACATATAAGTATTTTAGTTCCGTACTTAGCCCTTGTATTTACTATTTATAGCCTACTTATAGCGTTTAATCATCTAGTGGTACGTAGTTCTTAGGCATTGCTGTATTAATTTGCAATATTGTCGTAGGTAATTACGTATTTACTTTTGGATACCTGCATATAGTCCATATATGTGGACTTACCTTATGTATTAAAATTGTAAATTTGAAAGACTGCTTTAGGTTAAAGTGACAAAGGTACTCGCTAAAACAGATAACACAGTATTAAAAAAAAATCAATTAGATCACGTTAAAGTCAGTAATGCAACCCCCAGTTAAGAACTATCTATAATTTAGAGATAATAATTAGAGTATATAAAATAATAATTAGAGTTTTTAAGCCATTTATTTCAACAATTATTATCCTTTATTTGACATACATTTTACGTTATTGTAAGCAGCTGCGTTTTAGCATGAAATTACTAACATGAAGAGTTTTAGGACCACTTATATCAACTTCATTATCCTTATTTTGACATATTTCTAACATTTTCGTTAAGTGAAACCAAGTTAGTTTTCTGCAGAGGTTGTCGCTTCCCACAAATAGATGGCCGAGATTCGTACCTATACCGTCTGGAGACGACGTTCAGCAGGGTATCAAACTCATTTCTCTATCAGGCAGAGGAGAGGAACCATAGACCGGTTTCGCTTTTATTGGAGCTCATCAGTTGAGGTATACCACTCAAACCTGACCGAAATACGAGTTCGAAAAATACTTGGTCTCCTCTGTTGCTCAAGGCACTGTGTATGTATGTAAGTGGCGCCATAGGACGACGGCAGATGCTTCCACTAGGGCATGCAAGATATCTGCCGTCGTCCGATGGCGCCACTTGGATTTTCGTTAACGTTCACTTCATTAGCTTTAAAAGCATCGGGCATCAATCCGCTCGTAACGGAATTCGTTACGAATTAAGTTAATGTTTCTAACAAAATCTCTTTATGTCATAGAATGTGGTAGAATTTGACGTGACAAGTGCAAGAGGTTACGAAAATAAGGATGTTGATTATAAAAATAAGTGACTTAAAATCCTCTATTATTAGCTATTCACGAAAGTACCTAATGCATTTTAGAAGCCATAACATCTTCAATTTTTTCTCCACCAGGATCCTTCCTCTGTGCTCCATGCTTGTTAAAACTATGATGACCTGAATAGAGGTGAATAAAGTAAATAGGCAATTTTGAGAAAGGATGGGCAATTTTGGAATGGTTCTTCAATGAACGTTCTTCGTAACCCACCAACGGCCCTCATTCCGTCACGTCACTGCGATTGGTCAAAAAGGTCGGAAGACTGTTTCAAGCGCCATCTACAAGTTTCAAAATCGTAAAAAATTGTTCATTCAACTCTCTACAGGGTGTCCGGAAATTTTTATTCCAAAGTTCAGCATATGATCTACATTAAAAATAAGATAAATGTCTCTATAATGCGCTAGAGCTTTTCAAATATGACCCAAAAAGTATATTTTATTTTATATTTGAAAACCTGAATTTCAAATTTTTCTTAGTTTTGATACTTCGCCCACTCTTAATTATACAGGAATTTTTTTTGTCATTTCAATAAAAAATTGAAACTAAGGGCGGAGCTTATAATAAGTTTTTCGGCATTTGGAATGTATAAAGTGGCGTTTTTTCGATGGATTTTTATGGAGTATTGGCAAAACCTTAATAGATAGATGAAATCTGACTCTACTTTCTTAGCTCCGATATTCAAGTTAAATTTTATGGTGTCATTATTTCTCAGCCAGTTGATTCGTCTTTGTCGATACAGGACGTTTCTGAAAAAAAAAATGTGTTTTTGGCATGGAGTCATAAACAGTGACAAACAGAATGACAAAAAGTGCAATGCACAGTAAATATATAAAAAAAAAGTTCTTGCATACTTTTGTCCAAATCGTATTCGAAATACAGGGTGTTCAAATTTCAAGTAATAATTATATATAATTTTAAATTTTTCCGAAGTGACTTAAGATATTAAAACGGAATTTTGCATTTATAACAGTTGCTACTATGTTTATTGCAAAAAAAATGTTGTTTTTACCAGTGTCATGGGTATGAATATGGTTTTACGTATTTTTAAAGAAATCAAATAGCAAGATAATATTTTCTGAAAAATGTTTTAATGTCCTCATCTAATTACAAGCAAAGAAAGCTCTCTCCAGTTTTTTTTTCTTTTTGAGCAAAAAACAAATAAAGGCACTGAACGAAGGACAGTATTTCATAAAAGTAACTAATACTTCCACAAGAATTAAAAACAATATGTTATAGTGTTTTTTTGTAAAAAATATACAGATAGCAACTATTTTAAGAAGCAAAATTTCTATTATAAATCGAAGTAGAAATTGAAAAATGTGCACTTAATATTTTCATAAATAGGTATTAAGACATCCTGTATTTCGAAAACGAAAGGAGCTTCTTTTGACAGAAAAGAATGACGAAATCAAAGTAAATGGATGTTTGTTCCTCTATCCTTTTCTTTTGACATTTCGCAGTCAACTAGATAACGTTTTCAAATGAACATTTCCTATATACGAACTTTGCTATTATTTTGACGTCCTCTGTCGCGTGGTACCACGCATTGCACTTTTCAATGTCACTCTGTGTAGGACAATACCAGAGACTTATTAGTAGACACCAAAATGGCCATTCTAGAATAAACTTTGCAATATTTTTTTCTTTATCCATAGCTCTCCGTTGCGACTCTATAAAGCATGTCGATAAACAGGGTGTTTCAAAAAGTTGCTGGCAAACTTTAGGGGATTGTGGGGGACGCTCCAAGTCATTCAACTCTTGCTTATAAACCCCTATCCGCAAATGCACAGTTTTTGAGTTAGAGGGTATAAAAAAAATTCTTTTTATGAGTTTTTGAGTCAGGGCTAATTGAGATAAACAACTGAATTTTTGTGCACGTTTTACCACTACTTGGACGTATTTGAAAACGTCATCTAGTTGGCTGAAAAGTGTCAACAGGAAACGATGGAAGAAGGAAAGTCCATTTACTTTGATACTTTGACATCCCTTTCTGTCAAAATTTCATAACCTTCTAGATCACGTTTCCTAATGAACCCGGAGTACTTTATGAGTGTTATAGCGTGCTTTTTCATGTGCCAGTGGCGTGGATTTTGGAGTCGCCTCGAATTGATTTGTCTCTAACCTCTACGCCACTGTAAGCACATTGTGAAAATCCAATATTTTCTACACAGAAAAGGAACTCTTTGTCAAAAGCGCTAATGTGCGTCATTTTTTAGTTAAATGGTATTTTATGATAAAAAATATGGGCAAAAAAGCAAAAATGATTTCCTATTATTTTTATTCAGTATACTAAACGCATCACTTGACAATAAACCAGATAAAATTTGGATTTTTACCTACATGATTTTTATTGCCGTTTTTATTAAAAAATTTATTGATCGTTGATTGGCCCAGCCTCAAAGACGAAGATAAAAAATAAGAGTTCTTGAGGACGAAAAACGGTAGCCTAAAAAATTATGTGTAGGTTGTATATCCATATTGGTGTCTAGTCTACTAGTCTCTGGTCAATTCTTCTTCTTCTTCGAGTGCCATATCAGGTCCCCCTGACGTTGGCAATTACTTGGGCAAGTTTGTCTCGATTCTGCGCCAATCGAAATAGTTCTTCTGCGCTGCGTATACCGGTCCATTCACGGATGTTTCTCAGCCAGGAAGCCTGTTTTTTCCTACTCCTCTACGTCCTTCCACTTTTCCTATCATGATCAGTTGTAGGATTGTGTATCGCTCTCCTCTGAAGGCATGTCCAAGATATGAGATTTTTGTGCACTTACCTGTATTTAGAAGCAAACGTGTTGCGTCGGCCCTGCTTAGTACCATTTCGTTGGTCTGCATAGCTGTCTAGGATATACTCAGCATTCGCCGGTGTAACCACATCTTCGATTTACTGTAGGGGCCTTAATGGTCCATATCTCTACCCCGTACAGCAACACCGACCATATGTAGGATTTTGCCATTCTTTGCCGTAATTTTAGGTTCAGATTATCATTGCAGAATAGTGGTTTCATTTTCCGGAATGTTGTTCGGGCTATCTCCATTCTACATCTTATTTCTCTATCTGGATTTAGATGTTCGTTGATATAACATCCAAGGTATTTAAAGTGGGTTACTCTCTCTATATTTTTCGTACCGATCTGTAGAGCAGCATCAGGATGTGGTTGTCGACTGAAGACCATAAATTTTGTCTTGTTGATATTTATGTTGAGCCCCATTTCTTGTCTTTCTGCCCTAACAGTTTAGTAGATGTTGCAGATCTTCTAGTTTGTCACTCAGGATGACAGGGTCATCCGCATATCGTATCGTATTTATATATTCTCCATTGATTTGTACTCCCATTTCTTGTTCTTGCGTAGCCCGCTTAAAAATCTTTTCTGAATATATGTTAAACAGCAGTGGTGACAGTATGCAGCCCTGTCTGACGCCTCATAGAATTTGGCTTTCTTCTGTGAGCTTTCCGTTTAAACGTACAGCTGCTTTCTGTTTCCAGTATAAATTTTAGATAATTCTAACGTCCCTGCTGTCCACTTACTGCTGTCCACTTACTACTCCTTAATATGTCTATAAGTTTTCTGTGTTGCACGCAGGAAACTCTAAGATAGAGTAGAGTTTCCTGCGAAAAAGAAAAATTTCCATCACTAACATATTTCGCAGAAAATAAATTTCTTTCAACTGTCAGCCATTTCTGTTTCTTCGGATTATCCGTTCTTACCATATGTTCGGTTATGAGCTCATTTGTTAGTTCCTTGAACGACTTTCAAACTGCAACCACGCTGTCATCGGTTCTTATTTCCTTTATGCAATTGTTCAAGTTTTTGGCGAATACTTCTCTATTTCTTTCTGCCAGTGTGAGTTTATTGTGTTGGGGGCCATTCTTTAGTTTTTTAAGTTTGACTTTAGTATCGGCAACCAGCGGGTTATGGTCAGACCCCACGTCCGCTCCAGGATAGGTTGTAACTCTGTTTACACAGTTCCTAAATATTTTGTTAATTAATATATAATCAATCTGGTTTCTTATAATGTGTGCTGGGTTATCGCCTGGGCCCATCCAAGTTTATAGTCTACGCTTATGCAGTTTGTACCATGTGTTTGTTACAACCATGTTGTAATCCTGGCAAAACTCGAAGAGTCTGTCACTCAGTCATTACTTTCACCTATCATACCCCCATATATTCCCCCACAAAGTCCGATCTGCTATTCCGACCTATCCGCGCGTAAAAGTCTCCCATGACATATTATGTAATTTGGTATCTGGTCAATACCCTAAGCAAATAATATCAATGTCGCATTTTCATTCCTAACGAGTTGCAATAAAAACTAAAAGTAAAAAGATTAATACAAGCGGTACCTACCTAGAATTTAAGGATGTATATAACTATTTATAATTTGTATATTATTTAACATGTATTTTTTACTGTTAAAATAATTGGACATCATTTTCATTAATAAGAGAATAGAACAGTAGTCATTTGTATTTGTAAATTTATATTTTATGGAACTGATGATTATCATGGTGCCCACAGCTTGTGTCTGATACTCGAGCAACCAAGAAACAGTTCTATCAACATAGAACACTGTTGCCAAAGCGCTTTATTATACTGTTAAATTAATATTTCCTAAAGTTAAGTTAATTTTTGGAAAACAAACAACGTCTCCTTTTTTAAAAGCAGCATTTATTATATCATCGTATTTAAACATTAACATTTATAGCGCCAATAAATTACTATACTCAGTCTTCAAAATTTTCGTCACTAATTGTTGCAATCACGCATGCGTTCATCGTCCACCTTCTAAATTCTAATAACGCTTCTATCTAATATTCGACTTAACTAAGATGATTGTTAATTAATAATAGACATATAGATTTAGTTTTTGATTGTAATGTAAGATTGTTTTGCAAAGCGATTATCCAAATTGTAATAGATAAAATGCACTATCAATTTTTTTGTTTTTATTACTACTAAAAATCTACCTAGGTAGCACGCTGTAGTCAGTTTGACGTAAATTTTTGGTCATTTTGAGTCTGCAGCGTGTTTTGACTAAAAGTTTGCATTTTTTTACCTTTCTTAGACGTTTATATGACGTTTTAGGAAGAATTGAGATTTAACGTTATTCTTGAATGGTTTGTGACTTTTAAGACTGTTATTTTTCCGCATTTTGCATATTAATTTAAGATCTTTTTTTACCCCAAGATGATAAAAAATCAACGCTACAATTGACGTCATTTTCCTACATAGGTAACGACCACTAAGAAAGTATAAAAGAATTAGGTAGTTGTTGAGAACTTGTCTTTTGCGAAGAATACGATGTAGATGAAAAGCAGTACTGGTAGTGCTAGGTAGTAGTAGCAGAACTACCAGAAGAAACTGCTCGACTAATGGGCGGATTTTAATTCATCTGTCAGTCTGATTTAAAAACGTCCGAAAAATGACTTTGATAAATTTTTAATAATTTAATTCCAAATTTGCATTTAATCAAATCTGGACGTTTTTCATCCGACGTACAGATGCATGCAAATTAAGGATTTTTTTTGTTTCTACTATCATAAAACGTTATGCATCCAACTTGAAAGCATTTAGTTTTCTAATGTACCTCTTAGCCAGTTATTTGGATAATTTTGCATCCAACACAAAGTTATATATGATCTTTGACAATCTTTATATTGCTTTAATTCATTGAGGTTCTACAGAATTGATGAAAATGTAATGTAGTTTTGTTGATATTTTCTAAGTGATAAGAAAGTTATTGATTAGGGAAAGAGAAATAAAATTTTTGCCTTCATTTGGGATTCATCTTCAAATAAATAGTGCGTGTCAATGTTGATATACACATGTTACAAACAACCCGGAAACTCAGCAAAGTGACACATTTTTTGCAAACTTGACACGTTCATTATAATTACTCTTTAATGATCCTTTTATGCAAATGGTGTCTAAACTTACCATAAACTTTGGTGTGGTTATGGTGCAGGCTGCAGTGATTACAGCGAGAGAGTCATTGAAAGGAAAAGAAAGTGAAAGAAGAGCTCAAACTCAAAACTTAAAAAAAAGATGCGTTTGCAGATAATACACGTGAGCAAACTTTTGCTGCTGATGGACTTACTTGTTACCAGTGTGACAAATCTGGTTACATAAAGTGAACACTGAAAACAAGTTTGATGATTGGTAGCACCAATGATTAGGTCACCTTAATCGTAAAAGTTTACACCTTCTGAGACTGCCTTTTAGAAATAACATTTGTTCATGTTGTGTTGAAGGAAAGGAAAGACAAAACCTCTGCATTTGATTTTAGTAATGATTACTTGCATTTTGTAATCGGAAAGGTGTAGGTAGAAAAATAAAAGCGAAGCAGCTCAAGACACTATTGATTTTATAAGGCTCATTAAAACTTACCATGGACATAGCACTAAAAAAACACAATGGTAATGGTCGTGAGCATTCGTCTCCTCATTTACATTTTTTTTTCGACAATAAGTTATTAAACTTCACTATACATAGTCTTCCCAATGAAACAAGAAGGCAGAGATAAAGAATAGGACGTTCTATCTGGCTTTCCTCCGACGATAATGCAGGCACAGAACTTCCAAAGGAACTACGGGATGGTACAAATTCAAACAAAGCTCAGCTAAGGAAGGCTTAAGGATGTCATGATCATTTATTCTACCCAAGAAGGATACGTTAGAAAGAAGGACAAATCCAGTCATCATGGTAGGTTGCAAGGCTAGTGGTTATCGGCTTTGGGTTTCAAACACCAACGAAGCTGTACTGCACAGAAACGTGAGTTTTGATGAGACCCAAATAACGTTCAGAAGTATTCCAGAAGAAACAAATAACATGCAGACTGACAGTCTTCCATCCAGTAACTTTCTTCACTTACATTTTTGTTAAAATCTTCAATGGTTACCGTAGAGGCACGCAAAAAAACTTCTAAACAAAGTCGTTACTTACATTACTTTCTCTTTAAACGAAAATTTCTACATCTGTTTGGAAGTTTGCCGATCAGCTAATTCAGTACTTATAGAATTGGATAATATATACTTGAGGCTAAGCAGTATTAAAGTGCATAGAAATATCGTATACCATTACAAATCTCATTGGTTAAACCTTCAGTCGATATATTACTTGAGGATGGTTAGCAATCCAACAAACGTTTCCTGCGTTTAGATATCCACTCTAAAAGTGGAATATTATTCTACATTTTTTGTATAGAACAATTATTTCTTTAATAAAAATAAACAACGTTTGCAATGATTTCTACGTAAGGCAAAGTGCTCACACTACTTAATCTTAGAGGTGTAAGTCACACTTAGAAATCACTTAATGTCTTGCCTATCTTTTAAGCTGAGCTCTTATAACATCACAAAGGGGTTAATTTAATTATCATTTGTTAATGTACCTACATTATATAGCTTTTTTTAATCCGATTGTCTGTAAGCAAATTATGGTAAAACCCTCACATATAGGTAACAATAAGCTTTTAAATCTCACAAGCCACGATATAAATTTAGCAAAATTACGATAATAATTAACTTTCAATCAATTCAATATAATTTGAACTATTTCTTCAGTTCACTTCGGTATGAAATTCTTACACTAGGTTTTCCTAATACTGAAGCCAAAGACGTTAAGGTCGCCATCACCACCTCTTACCAAGGTAACTGTTTCAACTTTTCTTTTTCAATTCAATTTTAACCTCCCAAAATTCATTTTCAATCCCACCACGAGCATCCTCATGAACTGCTTGAAGTAGAACGGCTTTCTGTGTCACTGGTACTACCAGAGATGATAATCTTCTTAGGCATCGGCTGGGGCACCCTAAAATGAAGAAATCCAAGAAGTACTTAAAAAAATATCACTTAATGTTCAAAACAAAAGGTCGATTATCAGGTATAAAGGTTACCTACGTAGAATTGCACTGGTCTTCGATTGTTGGATCTACACTTTATGAATCCTTCTCTCTCATTCGATATCTTAAGCCTTAAATAACTTTCCTGTCGAAAGCTTAAATTTTAACTTGAATATGACATGAGAAAGAGAAAAGCTCTGCAAATTATTTTGTGGATTATACGTACTTACCTTAAGTCAATTAAACATTATTGAGACCTTTAATTTCCCTTGTAGGAGGTAGTAGGGAAAAAAAGATCTCAATAAAAGATGTGTAAGTAAAACAAATGCACATAAGAATACTCCTCCCATGCGCTCCCTCATAAAGCTCTAGATTTGACTATTTAAATTAAGGAGAATGACAAGACAAATAATGGATAAAAAACAGAAGGAATAGATGATAAACATCATCACATAGTTTGCGATGAGTGTTTACTGAGGCGATTAATGTGACTGGAACAACAGATTTAGTGTGTGAGTGATTTAGTGATAAAGCAGAGTGAATTTCTGTCTGAATGTCTAATAGTGTCTGAATTTCCTACCAATACACATACTTCTTACGTTCTGAGAAAAATTCTTGATTACTTGAAACTGACGACTTACCGTGGAAGGTCTTCGCATGGAGGAAGCACATTTTGTAAGTAAGCACCGCAGATGTTTCCCACCGGAGCGTAATGAGCCACTACCACGATCTTGCCACCGCGAGATCGAGCCTTTCCCAAACCTAAATATCTAGTGCTTGCCCACACCAACTGCGTAAAATGACCTAAAAATTAAAATATTTGGTAAAAACAATTGAATTTGTATAAAATTGTTCTTACAACGCAGTTAAAGCTGCCTGTCTACAGTATTTTGCCACTTACTTTTTTGTTGGCAAAAATGTTCGTTTTTCTTTAGTTTGACCAACCTTGCTAACTGCAAAAGGTAAATAGCAAGTAATACAAAGCAGTAGAAAAGACAGGTAAAACTGCTTCTAAATCAATACAGGAGAAATCAACAAGTATCCATTAATGATGACAGAGCGCGTTTAAAAAAAAACTCTCAAACAAGGAATGTATAGAGTGGAATGGGCATAGAGTCTAAATGTGGAAAACCTAGAAAAACAATAAAACATTCCACAAGGAAATGAGGATCCATCCAATAAAGACAGTGAGTAGGGTCGAACCAGGAGATGTTAGGAAAGACTAATTAAATCAGTAAAAAAATATTTACAATTTTCTCTTAAAAACTAAACTCTGTTCCCAACGACGAAGTAAGTATTGCTCGCACATTTTGCCGAAGCCGAGAACATTGATAACAGCAGACCATGGACTTATATGTAATATTTTCAAAAACTCCAATTTTTACGTAGCTTGACACAATAAAGATTAAAACTCTAATAAAAGTCCAAAAACGTATGTTAGGTACCTAGTTTGGATACTATTTTTTTCTTTTCAGTCTTACCTGCGTTCACATTGGCTCTTAGTCTGTCCGGCTCGTTTCGAAAATCATACTGCTTTACTGCCGAATACCAGTAAACGGTAACCTCCTGACCTGTGAGATCGTTCACCACTGCATTGGTAACTCTGCAAAAGAGATTCTGTCCGATGTCTTTGTCGTGACGGTAGTAGAACCGATTAGTGTGAGCCAAATGGTTCGCCCACGTTTGAGCCAAACTACACAGCTAAAAAGAGAATTAGCAATTAAAGAATACAGAAATTTTGTAATCTGCAGAATTCAAAATTTGATCATTTTTGTTGGAAAAACTGAGAACAAAATTAGGGAATTATTGCAATTGGGCAGAAAAGTTGGATAGGTATGTTCTATAGGAATGTTTAGGAATGTATGCTCTA
The DNA here is from genome assembly GCA_951812265.1 of Taphrorychus bicolor. Classification (NCBI taxonomy): domain Eukaryota; kingdom Metazoa; phylum Arthropoda; class Insecta; order Coleoptera; family Curculionidae; genus Taphrorychus; species Taphrorychus bicolor. Next base: position 10,916,857 of record OX638299.1, on the reverse strand, counting down.
TAGGAATGTTCTGTCAAGACGCATCACTGTTATTTAATTAGCAGCTAGCTATAAGCTAATTGTTAATCCACCTGCTATACTAACAATGAACAACTATGTAAGTTACTAACGGCAACTTCAGCAGCACATTGAAGAACCCATACTTACTTAATGGAAAATATGATGATAATATATTGCGTCCTCTCAATTTACATATGTAAGGTTTTGCAGGTATAGGACAAATAAAACTCCCTTATCGTTTGAATAACGGCCAACGTTTCGACATTTAATTCATGTTTTCTTCAGGGCTATATTCGGGGACAAAAGATGACGTCAATAAACAAGATTACATCCAGGATCCACGTTACACATTACACATGCCAGCACCATCAACAATATCGTTCGGCATAAGCTGTGGTCGGTGGCACCACCAAACAACAATAAAGTCTAACGATAAAGATATTGGTGCTGTGATGGTGCTGGCGTGTGTAATGTATGACGTGCATCATGGATGTAATCTTGTTTATTGAGGTCATCCTTTGTCGCCGAATACAGCCCTGAAAAAAACGTGAATTAAACGTCGCAACGTTGTCCGGTATTGAAACGACAAGAGACTTTTATTTGTCCTATACCTGCAAAACCTTACATCTGTTAATGGAAAATGAAATTTAGTTCCAAGAACGAGCTTACCTCCGGTGACATAGTTAACGGTGGCGAATTATGTCTTTGCCGATAGACATTATGCCAACACAAACAGTCGGTTATAAAATCACTATCTTGCCAGGCAGTCCTTATTTCTGATATGTCTAAAACCATGCTAACTGGACGGTTGTGTAGGATCTAGAACAAAACCAATTGATCAGGTACCTATACACTTGTCGAAAATTAGAGGGGTTGGTGATTAATAAAGAAACTAACACCCTTTCAGCTTTGTTTCACGGAAGAAACAGATTCCTAATTGCTTACCGTATTTCGAGACATGCAATTTCTCCGACATGAAAAATGCGCAAATGGTCTGACATATAACGTCGCTTACTTATGTAAATTAATACTTTCAAGGAACGTATTTCAATTTCAAATTACACCCATTTTGTGCGATTATATCCTATAACCATTAAACTATTGTTGTTGCCATTTAAAATGCTATTAAGTACGGGATTATGTAATTTATTAGAGTATGGCAAAGAAGTAGCCGAAACTCTATGCATAGAGAATAAGGTAAATTCTTGGATTAGTCAGAAACCTTTTTCTAAACATATATAATTTATTTAGATGGGAGAAAGGATTTTTCCTCGATAACATACGAATAGTTTTAATTATTTCCACCAATGCAGCGTGGATGCAATATGTGGGTAAGATCATGCAAATAATGAGAATGTCTGAAATTAAAAATTTAAAGAAACCGAGAAAAAGTTTTATTTTTAAAGTCTTATTTGGCGTCTTCCTCCCGAGGTCCAGTACTCCATTTTTAATAGTTAATTTGATTTCAGTTATCGATTTCTCTGTTTTTTTTTCTGGCTTTCTTTTCTTCCATTTCTTCACAGGTTTTTCCATCCTGTGCGCCTCAGGACTTGTGGGTTCATATTGCGATACCCTTCCGGTGTCTTCATGGCGGAAATCAAATGGTTCAAAATTTTTGCTCTTGAAGCCGCGCTTTGAGCTCATTACACTCTTCCGATAAAAAAAAGTTTAATTTTAATATTTTCTTATTATTATTAATCCTTTTTATTTTTCTTTACATTTAAAAAAAAAAAAAGCGTATACATCTTTCTTCTTTCTTCGTTGGTTTTTTCTTTTTCTTGGTAATCTTTTATATAGCAGGTTTAGTAGTTTCTCCTTAGGGCTTTTCTTTAGGCTTCCGCGGTTACCTGAACCCCTCTTCGACTTCCTCCGGCATTTTTTTTTTTTGAAGACATAAAAATCGACCTTCTCAAGCCTTTTTAAATCTTTCGCGACATCCGTTGGTGTAGTTGATTCGTCTCAAGTGTCAGCTCCAAAGAAAAACACGTAAGGACTTTTCAGAGTTATTGGGATGTAACTTAACTATAAGGAATTTCTCCTATCTCAAAGCACTTTAATTGAAAGAGATATTCCTTAACCTAATATTTTCTATTTTCTTTCAGCTTCTATATTCCCAGATATTATGCTATATTTCCTGATAGCTCCAATTAAGGTCACTTTACGTATTTTTGAAGTATTTTATTAAATGATGGAAAATCCTCCAAGTTGCACTCTAACTTAAGTTTATGAAGTTTTAGTTCTGTGAATTCAGCCACTTCTGGTCTCATCGGAGCCTTTTTAAATTAGATGTCGGCCAATTTGAATACCTAGAGAGTGAGAAATATCATTTTACGTTTCTGAGGTTTGACTCAAACATCAACTGTTATTGGAAAGGGTACCCCTTCTTTAATTTCTTGAACCGCTTTTTAAAGCTAACGTTTACAGTTTCTGGTCCTTTCTTAAGTCCTTCATTAAAATTTTTTAGGTACTCAATTTTAGGCACCTTTTGCTTCTTCTTGAGCTTTAGGCTTGCAGCTCGTTTAATCTTCCTGAACAAAATACCACAAAAGCTGCTTGATGGTTTCCCTTACCGAAGGAAACGTAGACGATATTGCTTTTGAACGGTTTTAGTTGAGACTTCTCCTGCTCCTCCTTGGGTTTGAGTTTCCGCTTGTATTTGCCAGCAACTTCTAGTTGCTCCTCATCTTCAGTTTTCTTGGGTTTTCAAGCACGGGTTCTTTGTCTTCCGGGACCTCTTCAAGTTTAATTTTCTTCTTCTTCTTCTAGAGATAAACTTTTACTTTCTTCCTCGACATCCCTCAATTCCTTTAGCCACTTCTTTTTATTTTTTTTTCAGCTTCTATATTTTCAGTTATTATGCGATTTGTCCTCATAACTCCGCTTAATGTCACTTGGGGAGATTATAAAATTTCGTTGTTCAGTCGGAAATTCACTGAGTTAATCCTACTTCTTAGCTTAAGTTTAGAAAGTTTTAGTTCTGTGAATTCAGCCACTTCTGGGTCTCTTCGGAGTCTTCTTAAATTAGATGTTTGCCAATTTGAATACCTTGGGAGTGAGAGATATCATTTTAGCTTTCTGAGGCTTGATTCATCAACCGTTATTGAAAAGGGTACGCTATATTTAGTTTCTTGAACCGCTTCTCTCGCTTGAACCTAAACTCAGCGATTACAGTTTCTGGTCCTTTGTTAAGTTCTTCATTAAATTTTTCTAGGTACTCAATCTTAGGCACCATTTTCTTCTTCTTGAGCTTCAGGCTTGCCAGTCTGAAGCTTGTGTGCAGCTTGTTTAATCTTCTTGAATAATATACCACAAAAGCTGCTTGATCCCTCAATTTCTTCTTAAATTTTTTCAACTTTTTCATATCCTCAATATGTTAGTCCAGGTTGAGGATAACCAGTACCTATTGAGGATAATAAGTCCAGGTTTCTAGCCTTCAACAACTTCTTCAAGTTTTTTTAGTTGAGGTTTTAGTTGAGGCTTCTCCTGTTTTTCCTCGGGTTTGGGTTTCAGCTTGTATTTGCGAGCAACTTCTGGTTGCTCCTCATCTTCTGTTTTCTTAGGTTTCCAAGCACGAGTTCCTTGTCTTCCGGGACCTCTTCAAGCTTAGCTTTCTTCTTCTTCTTGAGATAAACTTTTACTTTCTTTCTCGACAACTCTCAATTCCTTTGGCCAATTCTGTTTCAACAGTTTTAGTTCTGTGAGTTCTGCCATTTCTGGTCTCTTTGGAGCTCTTTTAAATTTGATGTCTGCACATTTGACTACCGAGGGAGCGAGATCTATCATCTTAGCTTTTTGCGGCTTGACCTTATCAACTGTTATTGGTATACAGACGTATTGATTTCGACTTCTTTATTTTTTTGGGCTCATCACTTTCAGTCCTTTCTTAATCATTTTCTTCAATCAATTTATTTAAGTACTCAATCTTCTGCACATGGGAAAAAACTCACATTCCTCCAGAGCACACCACAGTTTACAATAAGTTGAGATAGCATATAAAGTCTTCGAAGATGTATTTAAGAGAAAACGTTTCTTTACAAAATTAACTCTGAAAAACAAGTTGCTTGCTTTAAAATGTGAAGAAAACGGGACATTGAAACCCAACTTACAACCAAAGCATTGTTTTAAAACTGGACGAGTCAGATGGCATATTTTGACATCACTCAATGACATTTATGGTGCAGGCTGCAGTGATTTCTGCGAGAGAGACATTGAAAGGAAAAGAAAGTGAAGGAAGAGCTCAAGCTCAAAACTAAAAAAGATGCGTTTGCAGATAATACACATGAGCATTGCTGCTGATTTACTTACTCGTTACCAGTGTGACAAATCTAGTTACATAAAGTGTCTGTAGATTGTAAGTAAGAATCCTCTAACAACACCTACAGAGAATGAAATAGCACCTTCAGATGCATGTGCAGATGTCGCAAGACTAGAGGACGTAATCGAGCCAGTTAATCCACCCAGTTAATCCTGCTCTTTAACTTAAGTTTAGGAAGTTTTAGTTCTGTAAATTCTGCCACTTCTGGTCTCCTTGGAAACTTTTTAAATTTGATGTCTGCCGATTTTACTACCGAGGTAGTGAGATCTATCATCTTAGCTATTTGAGGCTGGACCTTATCAAGTGTTATTGGTAGACACGTCTTGGTTTCGCCTTTTTTAGTTTTTTTTGAGCGACTCATCGTTTTCAGTCCTTTCTTAATGTCTCTATTCAATCAGTTTATTTAAGTACTCAACTTTAGGCACATTTTTCTTCTTCTTGTGCTTTAGGGTTGCAGCTTCTTCTATGTCTCTGGTTAATACACCATCGTCCACCAAAACCGCTTCTCAGAATCTCACAAGAGCTGCTTGATTGGTTCGCTTGATTCGCTTACTGAAGGGAGTATAGTGCTCTTAAGCCCAAACCTACAAAACATACTTTTCTCTTCTTTTTTTATATCCGCAACAGGTTAGTTCAGATTGGGGATAACCAGTACCTATCGAGGATAATAAGTTCCGGTTTAGAGCCTTCAACTTCTTTAGGTTTTTCGAACGGTTTTAGTTGCGGCATTTCCTGCTCATCTTCGGGTTTGAGTTTCTCTTTGTATTTGTGCGTAACTTCTGGTTGCGCCCCGCCTTCAGTCCCCTCAGGTTTCTAAGCACGAGATCCTTGTCTTCCGGGGCCTCTCCAAGCTTATCTTTCTTTTTCTTCTCGAGATGAACTTTTACTTCGTCGCGTCTTTTCCCTCCTCAGGCCATTTAGGATTATTAAATTCAAGTTTCTCAGCTTCCACGTCTTCGATATAAGTTGGTTCAAACGGTGTACCGGAATTCAGTGTACTAAAAAGTTTTCTTTCATAGGGATTCCAGTTTGGTTTTGTAGCACTCTATATGGTGTCAAAAACAGACGTTTGATCTGTCTCTGAATTGAGGATTATTTAATTCAAATACGTCCAGTTAAGCATCGGCTGGTACTCGACTGGAGTTTGGATTCTTAGAATGGTAGTTTTATACCCTTTGAAGCCACCAAATCTTAGATTAATATAAAGTTGAGTGGCTTGGTCAAAAAACTAAAGACATCTAGACCGTAATAAAGCGATGACAAATTTTAATGAGCACCAAAAAGAAAATATGAAAGATTAAAAAGACCGACAGGGCGACTCACACCCAAATCAATAAACAAAGATTAAATTTCTTTTCTCCTTCTAATTTTTTCGCTTTACTTTCTATGCATATTTAGAGTTAATGGGTAGTTTTATAGAATACAAAATACAGTCTTTAAAAAACTATCCACTGGTAAAGAAACTAACATTTCGTTATCATATTACAGAGAAAAATAAACATTTTAGTTAAATTTCCAAGAGAATACGAAATGCAAAAAGAGCTCTAATCCATATGTTTTAGCCTGCACATAGTAACTATGTATATAGATTTATTGAATAACAATGTATAGAAACATTAGCATTTAAATCGAGCATCACGAATACCTGCAGGATCATGCAAAGCTCTAACTTTAAAAGCGACTTTGTTCCAGTGCTAATATGAGGTAGACACGATACAGAATGGGATAGAGTCGAGAGTAAAGCCGTCAGTATAGTCTAGTCTCAAAGTATGGACAGTCTTAACCCAAATTTGAAATCAAAAGTTATTTTTAATAAAGATGTAGAGGTAGAAAGTGGGCCGAAAAAAGGCCGAGTTTATCCAGCTTCGTATCTATCAAATTTGATAAACTCGTCCTTAGTTTCACAAAACTTTATTAATGAAGTTTGTTACGTCTTTGTAGCAGAAACATTTTAGTGGAATTCAAGTGGGTCATATGGCACGGAATTTTTGGAAAGCATAAGGAAAAAACCTCAAAAAAATGAAAGAGCGGCGAGAGACTACTAAAAATGAATATCTTTTTATTAAGTTTCCTTCTACCTAGTTTTAAATATAATTGAATAATCCAAGCTTTGAGTGAATCAAAATTCTAAGTTACAGTACACAGACCCCAATTAATTAAACAGACGTTATCAAACTGAACCTAATTGATCTAGAGAAGGCAAAATAACAATACTTCGGCAGTTGGTAACTTTTTGTGTCAGTGGTCATGTTCCAGGAAAGATAACATAACGGCAGCTTCACTCTATTAGCTCTCTACTCAGCGACGTTTCGACATTATATATATTGCCCATTTCCTATTTTTTTGTTAGTTTTTCGAAAAGCTTTTCATGACGTAGGTCCTAATGCGTGGCACGGAGCTGTAGTAATACATCACCTCATTTCCGCCCATCACAAGCTTGTGGGCTACGCAGGCACGTAAATTAAAATTGAAGTGTTCCCTGCGACCTTTAACTTCGCAACAGCCATCAATTACACTTTATCTTCTCCAAGCCGTTTCCTTAATCAGATTGGGCCCCGTCCTTGGCATTTTCCACGTCGACACCGTTAATCGTTTTATTCCAGGGCGCACTATCCTGTTCCAGAACTTTTATCAAAACGTATCTAAAGTGCTCCAATTTCACGTCTTCCTTTACGTTAATAGTCGTTTCTTCGATACAGCAAAAACTGGTGTAAATTAAACCATTTAACAAAGAAGTTTCTTCATAATTCTTAACTTCTTAAGTACTTACTAAAAGAAACCTTGTAATCAATAAAATGCCGACGTTTTGATCTTTAAAGCCTTTTGTAAGACTGTAGTTTCTGTTTTTATGCAGCGTTGTTTTTATGGAAAAAATACATTTGCCGTGTGATAAAACTTACATTTCGCAAGAGAAAAATCATTGAAAAAACAATAGATTATTTCGAACAAAGGAATCAGTAGAAATAATTTGCTTATTAGACCTGTGTGGTCCATCAGATTAGATGATACTACTAATTGAGGATATCATGGTTCTCCTTATACAAAAAGGTACATACAAGGGACGGCCTAAAGCTACAGCTCTTTATGAAAATATAAATATTGTTTAAATCAACCAGGACAAATTCTTAAAAACAGTATATAAAATTTGTAATATCCGACTTTACCTTTTGCAATAAATAAGGCCGATTGTCACTTTCATCTGGACTTAAATTATTATTGGCACAAGTTCTGGCTTCTACGGGTTCGGGCTTATTGGCTTGTACGATTTTGGCGGCGTTGAGTCTCCTCCTCAAGTTCTGCAGAGCCTTGGCCTCTTCACGTCGTCGACTGGGTTGGTATTGTGGAGCAGTGGGAATCACTGGGATCTGGGTTTCAACGTTTTGGGTAGAAGAGCCGAGCAGTCTGAAATATGCAGAAAAATTGGAATTGTTTTTAAATTTCAACTTTATTTTGTCGCTTTTTTTAAGCCTTTACTTTCATTAATTTCTTGTCAAGATAAGATTTTTGTTTTCAATACCAAGATACCTTAAAGTTGCTTGACAGTCTATAGTGAACAAAAATTTATTGTAATGACTTATATTGGATTGGATTATCGTCTTAGGTGGAAAATGTTAGCTGGGAGACGAGCACAAGAACTCATCTATGAGTCTATGTATGAAAATAGCAAGAAAACTTTTGGAAATTTCAAGTATTCGATTGTACCATTATTTTTGTTGGAAAAAGTTAGCTGAAGAGGGGTATATCTATAGCTGTATCAGGAGATATTTACAAAAATAATTCATTTTTGTAAATTTCTTCACATACAGTTGGAAATTTCACAAATCAGATCAGAGCATTGTTTTAGTTACAAAAAGTTAGCTGAAAACGAGTACAAACTTCAAGGGTCTACCTTTGAAAATAACAAAGTTAGTAAATAACACGAAAACGGTCGGAAAAAAACGGTAACTTTACATTTTATTAAAAAAAACATTCTTACAAAAACTGCTGAAACTTTTTTATCCAAAGTTATTAACACACCCTGTATAAAGAAAATATTGCACTTGCAGTGTTGCAATTGAGACACGTAATAAAATTTGACCGTAATTTATTTCAATCGTGACACCTAAAATTTAAAATTTTGCTATGTAATTCCAAATTTTAGGTGTCCAAAGTTTAGGTGTGCTTTACTAGTAAAATAATTGGAGTAAACCCTCACATTCTCTCCAGATCTGTTTATTCAATTCAAATTTCAGTTTGGCCAAGCCATTTAAAGCTCTCTGTAAAGAAACTTCTCTTTCATATAAAGATCCATGTTTTGCTCTTAATGTGGGGTCCAGAGTTTATTATTTTTGTGTAAACGGAACGGTACCTACTAAGTTTTTCGTTCGACGCTATTCATCTAAGAATTTTAGCATTTTTGTTGTTACGTGCTTCATCTACACCATTTAAAAAAAATAGTGCATATTTGATTCGCAGTAATACCTTTCGCTTTTTGCAGTTTTAAAGTTCACCCTCGCACTTTGTACTTTACCTCATTGCCTTCACCACTTCAAGCACGGAAAACACATTAGAATATAATTTTAACTTCTCACATCTTTTAAGAATTACTAACAGAATTACCTTGTCCACCAAAAACGTCTGATTCATGATTTGATGCAGATTAATAAATTTCCATAATTCCTCCTCACACACTTATAAACTATCAAATAGCCTGGATGCAAATAAATGGTACAGAAATGTATGATAGGTGAGAAAATTTATTTACAAACTCATCATATCAGCACTGGTGTTTTTCCCACTTTTTCTAATTGTCAAGCCATGAAGAGCATCATCCAATCTGCCGGCGTATTGTTTTTATTTGGAAAATAAATGTTGTTTTCCCAATTTTTATACAAAGTGGTAAGCCAATTTTAATTAGTCTAATTAACCTCTTCTCTATATTTTTCAGATATAAAACCAACGGCTGATTCTTCTGGTCTCAGGTGAACGTCGTAAATTTTGAACACAAAGGTTGTACAACTTGACAAACAGTTTAGTAAGGAGTTTGGTCTCTTTGCTTTACTGTTCTCTCTAAATTCGTTTTGAGGCACGTTGAAAGATTTTTAATACATTGAGGCAGTTTTTCCATCTTTTTTATCAGTTCAAAAAAAGTGGTCATGAAGAGCAAAGCAAAAATTCTGATAAGTGGTTCAAATGGTTGAACGGGTCATGGAGTCCGATGGACAATTATGAGACGAGGAAAGTTTTAATATGATGCAGTTGCGAAAAGTAATAATGATCCAGAATCTGCTCAAAAAGCAGTAGAGAGGGATGAATAAGATTTCGAAAGTTAATCTAGAGCTAGGTTGTATGCATTTACCATCTCCCTACTGCAATTGCTCTCTATATACCCAATATTCATATGTTTTCTTGCGTTCACTTTTTTCGTCTTTTTTTTTTTGGTCTCCATTGAAGAATCTTTTTAAGGAAACGCATATTCGTTTATCTTATCTACGCGTTCATGCCATTCTAGCGGTTTTTCCTGTAATTCTTGAATTTTGTTATTTGTACTCTCATTCTATTTCTTGTATAGTTGTACGTAATTCGAACCATCCTTATCCTACTACCCGATGATTTTTTTAGTTTCCATGTTTTGCGCTCACATAATATAATGCTCTTAAATATGACCTAGTACAAAATAGGTTTATATTCCCATCACATATGTTTCTTTGATCTGTCTTCTGACATAGAACAGGTGCGTGTAGAGGATATCAAAACAAGTTGGTTCTTCATATGAATATTCTTATGTGAAGATTCTTCTATATAAGCCCTTCTACCTGAAAAAGTTTTTCCATGACTTTTGCCCCGTGTGAGGTTACTAGTTGCCCATCGGGCGCCTCCCCAGGTGGCGGATAGGAGAATGCCTCCCAGATATGGGTGGTACCGAGGAAATCAAATAATCGGGGCGGACTAAAACTAGCACCTAAGATACGACGGCCTCCATGTTAGGAGAGGTAATCCGACAGCGTCTGTTCTCCATGTAGGAGCGGTTGAAAGTAAGGTCAGGAAACTAACTGACTTACATATATTCCCAAAGACATCACAATGGATACACAAAATCAAGCAATGGCTCTCAGTCTCGGGCACTCCTTAAATGGGGAGAGGGTGCTAAGGATCTCTTGGTCTTCCAATGATGTCTTCAAGATGAACCAAGAAAAGAGAATCGGCACGTGGAAGATCGACATACTAGAATGCAGCGAAACAAGATTGTCAGACTCCAGCCACTGCATAATATATGGAGACAAAAAGACCAGGAACAATCGCGACATCTGAAAGCAACGAACAAAAAATAGAGGATTTCTATGAACAGCTTAGAACTGCTCTTAAACACACAAAGAAGAAAGAAATTAACATAATTCTGGGCGACATGAAAGCTAAGATCGGACAGGAAAAGGTTGAAGATGTGGTTGGTGGTTTTGGAAGCGAGTGAGAAATGAGAGAGGAGTACGATTGATAGAATTCTACCAAGAAATGGACATCACAATCATAAACACCTTCTAAACTACCTCCCAGAAGACTATACACTTGGAGATCCCCAGCCGATAACGGAAGATATCGCAACGCGGTTGTCTCTTCTAAGAAGTACCCATGCGGAGACATAGTGTCAGATGACAACCTGTTGTTACTAGCTCGCATTAAACTTCGACTAAAGAAAATAGTCAAAAAGAAACGCTCAAAAACTGCTGACATGCGGAAACTCAAACAAGACAACGTATTCCAGTAAACAAGGGAGAGGCTAAACAGAGAACTCAAAAATATATCTGAAAACAGCAGCCACGAAATAGAGATAGAAGACCTATAGAATAAAATAAAAGTATCTATAACCTCCGTCACAGAAGAAGAACTAAGACCAGAGAGGATGGTAAAAAGATGACAATGGATGACAGATTTTATCTTGGAACTTATGGAAGAAAGAAGACAACACAGAAACAGGGAGAATGTAAAATACAAGGAACTACGCAGAAAAGTCCTAAGAGCAATTAAAGAGGCTAAAGAACGGTAGCTACAGGAAAAATGTGTCGAAATCGAGATATTGCAAGAAAAACACGACAACTTTAACCTTCACAAGAAAATAAAAGAAGCAACAGGAAGATATCAAAGACGGGATCCAGGGATAATCTTGTACTCATTGAAGTTATATTCTAGTTATTTTTCTCTTTAGAGCGTTTTACTTCCCCTAATGTTTTTGCATTCTTTGTCAAGACTAGCTTTGTTAAACTTGAATTAGGTAGGCTAAAGTAGGCTAAGTCATTTTTTCGTCTTTTAGGTTTTATAATATTCCCACTTGGAGAACAAGGCTTCTCCACCTCGCGTATTGTTAGAGCTTAAAACAATTATTAATAACATTTAAACAACCGCTTATTTAGGATAAAAAATATGATTGACGATTTAAAATTATGGTGGTTGATTTCTTAAGATGTGGTTCTTTGTTAAATAAGTTATAGCAGGTGCTTGAAACTTCGGATGTTATTTATTGACGTTTCGGCACAAATTGGTGCCTTCATCAGAATTGTGTACTACAACATAGGGAATACTTAATTCTACTTTAATTCCCCACAGTACATGCTGCGTGCATTACGATATCTCTGACGGTTAGCTTCAGGATTTCGACACTTTTTCAAAATTTAACTTTTATGACTTTTAAGCGTAACCAGTAAAAAAACCGCAACAACAAAAAAAGTTAAAAAAAAATACAGAAACTTCACACTAAGGCAGTAAATTGCTTTGTCTGGTAAGTCATCGTCACCCTTACACTCCCCCCTTTTTTTTTGGCCCATCTTTCTCTTTTACCCCTTTTTAACTTAACAACATATGCCTCGTAGGTTTCACTCTTGACGCTCTTTTACTTTGAGTTACCGATTTCATTCTTTTACGTTGATCATCTCTTTTATGTTCAATATTTTTATATTCAGTATTTTATATTTTATTTACTTGCAGTAATTTTATATTTTTCATGTTCAGTATTTTATAATTTACTTACTTGTTACTCCACCTTTTCTCCCTGTTATTGTACAAATTATATAACTTTAAATTAAGTATTCCCTATGTTTTAGTACACAATTCTGATTAAGGCAGTAATTTGTGCCGAAACGTCAATAAATAGCATCCGAAGTTTCAAGCACCTGCTGTAACTTATTTAGCAAAGGACCACATCCCAAGAAAACAACTATAACTGCAAGGGTCCAAGAATCCAGACGTCCAACTCATAATGCTCAACAACCTTAACAATTTCAAAGAAAAATTTGGGACATCCGTTGCTAATAAACTGCTAACGGAAAAGATCAATACAGCAATTTTTTTTTGTAATTTTTGGGAGCTGTATCGCGGAAATGCTATAATGAAAAAATAAAAAAAAATCACAAAAACACCCTGTATCTCGGAGACGAAGCGTTTGTGGGTTATGTTTGCATGAATATTGTGCCCTATTTTTGCCTAGGGATTTCCCAGTTAATTCCAGGATACCTTGTATTGTAACTTACAAGAAAGTTCAAACTTTCTGTAAACGCCCTGTAACTGATTGAGTAGGCAAAAAACCAAAAAACCGCCAAAACCCTCCCGAGATATCGACCATAGCTCTTAAATGTCATTACAAAAAGAGGTTTAAAGTTAAGGCTCGCGTCATGACATTGTAGTAAATAAACTTTTAATCAGTTTTTTTATTAGATTATTTGCCAAATTGTCTTGTACAAAATGGAATAAAATTGTTTTATTAACTATGAGTCTAAGTCGCTGATTTTACAACCAGTTATATTTTAGAGATCATTTATCTTATCAAAATGGGCTGCGGCATTCTCGCGATACAGGTTGACTTACAAAAAAGCGTCAACTTTTTGAAAAACCCCCGTAATTTATTTTGTAGGCCAAACAACCGAAAACTGCCGAGCATGTCCCGATATACCAACTAACGCCATTAAATGTCATAACAACGAATATTCTGAAATTACGCTACCTACCAAATGCAGTGGGCTGAAATGCAACCATTTTGCAGTGCTTTTTTCTTTACCCTGTACATCCTTTAGAGAATAACTTATTTCACATCAATCTCCCGCCGTGATTCTAGGAGAAACGACCTTTCAAAATCTTTTTAGTTTTTAAATTTCGGCTAAGGCATTTCCGAGATACAGACCCCCAAAAATGACAAACAAATTTTGCTGTATCGATCTTTTCCGTTAGCAGTTTATATCCAAAGTTAAATAGCCTTGAAAAAGCTAACACATTAAAGGCTTTTTAAGATATACAGTGTGTCTCCGGATAGGTGAATCGACTATTGCATAAAGTCATAATATTCCAATTTTATAATTTGAGATTTAGCTCTGATTGGTCAAAGTCCAATTTCTGACCAACGAATTTTTTCAAAAGATAAAGAGGCCTTGGAAAATGTTAAGAAACTTATTTTTTAATATTAGGTCACTACACCAAATTTCAGAAACCTCGACCCTTAATTTTTAAACCTTTAACAACTCTTTTAATATTTTTCAGCTTTCCACTAACAAATATGTCAAAAACTCATAGCGAAAAGTATCTTAAACTCAAAATTAACAACTGAGTCCTCGGTCAAATACGACCACTGACATAATACTCTTTTAAGTGTTTCCCAAAAGCGAGGATTTTGAATTTGCTAGAATTGCTTAACCTGAGGATCCTAAGCAACTATTTTTAATAACTTTTTTATCGTACGTCTTATAGAAAGAAAACTTTACCCTACCGAAAAAGAAGTTTTCTCTCAACTTTAACAACTCTTTTAACATTTTTCACCTTTACACTAACAAATATGTCAAAAAATCGTAGCTAAAAGTGGCTTAAACTCAAAATTAACAACTGAATCCTGGGTCAACTACGACCACTGACATAATACTCTTTTAAGTTTTTCCCAAAAGCGAGGATTTTCTATTTGGTAGGTTTGCTTAACCTGATGATTCTAAGCAACTATTTTTAATGACTTTTTTGTCGTACGTCTTATAGAAAGAAAACCACCAAATGCGGCCTTGTAGTCTTGCAACTACAAGGCCGCATTGTACTTTTCAAAATTAAAATTATGCCAAAAGTTGGTTTGTGACTAAGCACGGTTGAATCACAAAAAATATTAACTTTAAAATAGCATTTGTTTATTTTTTCAAGAGTAGATTTACCTATCTAGGAAAACCTTGTAGAAATCCTATTATAAAAGCCGCTTTAAGGGCCTAGTAGCTTATTCGCAGCCGGCAGCTTAGCAAGAAAATCAAAATGGTTGATTTACAGGGACAAAAAGTGAAAAGACAACTCAAGTAAAAAAATAAAGAAAATTTACTAATAATAAAATAGTCAGTAACCATTGAGAGGGGGTTGAAATGGTTTTGATTGACCAGAGTGCCAAAGGCAAAAAACTTAATCCACCCCTAATTGTTGGCTCCTTAAAAAAGTCAATCCAAATTGTAATATTTTCCCAAGAGGAGGTAAAAGTATGCACCTGAAAAATCCTACACATTTGACAATTTAAATTATGTTAAGGCATGCAGTTCGTTTCCTAATGAATGCAGTCAAGGCATTACATCCGTTTCCTAATGGGAAAATACTACTTTTTTAGTAAATTTGGTTTAAGTAAGAGAAAACGTAATTCACCGATGATTTACCACTTCAAAAAAAACTCAGAAGAGGCCTTTAAAAAACTGGAAACATTATAACTTGTGTTAAACTTTAAATATTTGATACTAAAACATTTTTTTTCGATCGAATTCCTACCATTTAATTTTTTTTTGGTTCTTCAAATTTACATTCACACAGCTGAATTTTCCTTCAAACTCATCAATCATTAAACCGGCTTCCAGTCGACTTCCAATTAAGAAGCTCTTCAAACACGTGACCTTTGAATTTCAATATCAAAGACAAAATTATGCAGATTTTATGAATGAAAACCATAATTTTACACCCACCTCTTAGAAACAGGAGTCCTAGGCCTACCATTAGGGTGCGTTAGCATCTGGAGCGGTGGACAGATAGAAGATTGAGAAGCAATTCTGGGGAGTTCCATAGTGTGGACGTGGTCCCCAGCATCCGACGTAAAGACCGCATATCGGGCGTCGCGACGACACAGCGACGCTTTTGCAAACTGTTTTGGCAAACCGACGTCGCACCCGTCGCAGTGAAACAGAGGCCATGCGCTCTTGGGATGCCGGCATTGGTTCTCCTTTGATTTGCTTTCTTTTGGAACTCGGGAAGTTTAAGAATTATTTCCTGAGTGATTGATAACTAGCCGATGAACTGCAACTTTAAGCTTCTTTCCGCACCGCATTTTTTTTTCAGCGAAATTGATGTTTTATTGTAACACGAGTTGTGGCACAGTTAATAGATATAGAATTTTTATGAGAAATATTCGACTTTTGCACTACATCTTCTTCGCTGATGTCTGTCATATTTGTCACTTTTAAGATATTATTTTTTTTTGTATACTTATCTTCTTTCTGCGCATCTTAAGAAGATTCAAATTGTCAAAATTGGATAATAATAATAAATTAACAAAATATACTCTCGTCAGTTAGGTATATAATACATGTAATTATGCCTAAATTATTGGGAAAGGCTTATAAATATTTTATTGAAGGTTATCGTATGGTAGGTGCCAATTAATGAACAATTATCCATTTATGGTCATATAAAGCAGAGGATGTAATGACTCCGATGAAAAACAATAATTTTTGCATCGTCCTGTCATCCTGTCAAGTATAAATACTCAATTAAACAATACAATTTAAAGCAGCTTTTATACAAACCAGATTATTATTATAAATGATTTGCACATCGTGAATTCATCACGTTTTGTAAAGCCGAGTGCTGGTCTCGTGCACACTTATCGTCAGAGTTTCAAGTCCAAATGAAATTTAGTAGATACCTATTTGCTCAATGTTGTGTAATAGTTCCGACATGGACGCACATGTTTGCACATACACCTAAAATGTGACGTAACTGAATTACCTCGTATAATAACGTTATACTATATAAATTTACGTTAAAAAATTCCGTACTTATACTTGAAATTATCATTCATCATAGCGTCGAGAATTAAAATTCATATGAAAGAAAATACGTTATCAAAAAAATTTGATTTTAAGAGCTTTTTTTTCAAGAAAACACTAAGAGATAAATAAGAAAACATTTTTCTTTTTATTAGCTTCAGTCGGTAAAGCTATTAACATAATATCTATGACGCATTTTTGACGTCACTTTGAGAAGTATTTTCAGTGTCCATTTATGCGTATGAAAGAAGTTTTATTGCAACTACTATCCCAATTAGCAAATAATTCCTTTGCATTGTTTTTTCTCTTAAAGTAGTTTGTGTTCTTTTTTTATAGCATTTCAGTTTGAAAAGAACTCTTTTGAGCTCCATTTACCTCCATTTACAATCGAACAAATATTTTTAGGCGACACTATTTTTGATTTGGTTGTATTTTTATTTTTTTGGCTTTAAGAGCTTTTTGAATTCAAACGTTGTTTGTTAATTTTGCTCTTCAATTAGTCAATAAATTAATTAATTAGATTATTAAACTTGTTGTTTTGTTTTCCCGACTGCTTTTTTAAACTTTTTGAACTCATTGTTCTGTCGTCTTGCATGCAAATGTTGTGTCTTTTCTCTCCCACCAGTGTGTGTGTGTGTACATCCTTTTGAAAAATTGGTTGTGTAACTTTCCAGAGTCCAATGGTTTGATGAAAATTTATCCTCTTAAGAATTGTTGTTTGTATTAATTACTTGCAACGACTAATCACTACGTGATACTTAGTCGCAATACCTGCAAGTACTTATCATCAAACTTATTGATTGGTAACATTCCACATAATTTCAAGTGTTTAGTGTCTCAATATTGACAACTAGTGTGGAATCCGGGAATGGAGACAAAAATAACAATTTCAGTCTGCTATCAAATGATCAATGATCTACATTTCGGTCAAACTCAGCAATCAAAGTTCTTAATGAAGAGACGAAAGGTGTTATGTAGCTTCAGCGGACAGAAGAATAATAAATTAAATTAAAGAAAAAGTAGGCCTTCAGCCGGATTTGAACCAACGACCTTTCGAAATCCGGACAGATGCTCTGTCTTTTAAAGCCGAGTTCGGTAATTCCATCCGAGCGCTCCGGACACAGACCATCTCCCAAAATCTTAACAAGCTAGAGTGGGATAGACTGATATCCCGAGCGCTCGGGATGTAATTACCGAACTCAACTTAAGGGTCAGTGTTTATCTTGGTCTTTATATATTATTCATTTTTTGCTAATGTGATTTCTAAGAACTGGGCCTCAAAAGGGGCCTCTTGAAGTTTACATCCTGGGTTCTAACATTTGAACCACCATACATTTTAAGTCTTTGGTATAATGTATTACCACAAGGTCCCTTAGTGTGCCTTTGAAATGGATCTTCCATTCTTAGACGAAATCCAGTAGCATGTTTATGTAATTATCTTCTGCAAATATAATTTTTTAATTATACTTGAGATTTTAACAGAAACCAAGCTGAAACTTTTTATTTTATGTAATGTCATGGTTCTTTCTCATAACTTATTTTCTCATACACTTACTAAAAATTCCTAAACAGTATACAAGTTAGCTTGTAAGTTTGTATCCAAATCACAAACTCTCAAGTGCATCTTTTAAGTCCAAGATATGTCCTAGAGCCCACATTGAGAAAAAAATTTATACAAACAAGTAGGTGACATTTTGACCAGCCCTATATACTTCCAAAATCATGTTATGGTAGACGTCCTGTAGTTGAAGGTAAAGTCCTAATGTCGGTCTGGACCACTCACTAATAGGAATTGGAAATTGAAATAAACAATGTGCTTTAACTTTGAGTGGTTCTGCAGACATGTCAAAATGGTTTCTTGCTAGGTTGGAACAAACCTTATAAGGTTACGGAATCGTTCTAAGCCTCTAAATTCCTCATTTCACATTGAAATTTTTGCTAGTGAGTTGGCCAAAATGATTTTTTAAAGGTTCTGCAATGGTTCTCTAGCATGCTGGAAAAAACCAAATATTAAATCACACAATTACTAAATCACCACACGAATGTTTTAGTGTCTTGATGTTTAGGTAGTTTAAAAAATTAAATGCTTAATAAGGCAAGACTTTTTTTTGAGTAAATAATGTACCTATCTTGTAAAATCATATATATTTAACAAAACAAAAATACACTTCTCTAAATAGCTACACATACAACTAAAAGGTCAGCTTTAATCCAACAATGGAGCTTTACACAAATGATAACCCAAATGATAAAACAGTAAATTCATCTGGTAGAAAATAATCTTTTTTTTATCATGGGAAGTAATATTCACTAATTTTAACTCAAGATCCAAAGTGATCATAATTATGATGAATTATATAAATGAAAAGGCCACTGGGACCCTCACTACGGATCATCACACAATCATATCATATGGCAGTAGGTACACTGTAGTCTTTCTACCTTGGACAGGTAGAAAACATAGTCTTTCCTCAGGTGCTTTCGCTGTGTTTGGAACAATTATTACTTGGCTGCAATCTATATTCAATTTTAAGCTTGGACAGTGGTAAACTATATATTATGTAAGCCATAGGCATAAGCAGTTAAATGTAGGTATGGTCTATTCCCAATGGATCTGGACACTAAAGTAACAAATTTAATTGCATTTCATAAATATGTATTCAATTATTTAAATCCTGTAACAATTTCTGGGTGAGTATATTTGGAACTTTTGGAAATCTTGTTCGTGTTAGAAGGTCCAGTTCCAGTTCTTCCCTCATGTGCATTTGCATACTAATTTATCTCTCGCTGTAGTTGGTAACAATCAATCATCATTCATCAATAACTGCTTGAAAATGTGCTTTTCCTGTCTCAATTTTTTGTCACTCTACTCTGGAATCTTATTTTGCAGAAGTTGGAGGTTGCAGATTAGCTTTCTGGGTCTTGCGATTAATTGTCGAAATAGTTCTGGGTGGTAGTTAGTTGCTTATTATTAAGCCAGTTTACTTTTCCTACATTACAAACGCAGCATAATAATTGCATTTGAGGAAAATTTGAGAAACAAGGTAGTTAGTTATGTTTGAAAATTACAAAATTTTAAGTTAAAATCCGATAAATGCTTTCGTTAAATCGTTTCGCACCCATCTGCGATCTAGTAACTTTTCTGGTAAATTTTCAGTTGTTTTTAAAAGGTGCGTTTACAATGTCATGGGCGGCTAGATGAATATCTTCCTGAAAACCACTATAGTCAATTGGAAGACAAACGAAGTGGCTCCTTTTCGAAGGGGCACCCTGTATATGTCTATCCATAAAGCACCATGCTTTTCAATACCAAAATGTGCAATTTTGCCTCAATCAACGTCCTATCTCTTATTGTTTACTTTTGAGCTTAATTCTAATGATTATTCATCGGCATTTGTAACACCCTGTCGTCACATTATACAAGGTGATTCACGTTACTCGACACGGAAGATTATAGCTAAACTTTTAGATTTTAAAAAAGTTTTGTATATGAAATGGATGGGGGTCTATTGGAAGTACATTTTAAAATTATTGTCATTGTATACAGGTGGTCCCAAACGTATACTAATGAGACACCTAGAATATTAATGTATTTTAGGTACCTACGGACAAAAGTAAAGGTAATTTTATTAAGGTTTATGGCATCTAAGCCGTACCTTTCTTCAGATATTAGTGATTTTGTGAAAATGCAGCATCAAATTAAATGTTTAAAATCTCAGCACTTGGTTTCTTTTCAACCACCAAAATTGGCTGGTGGGCTAATAGTACATTGGATTTTTTGCGGTGTGTATTAAATATTAACGACTGTGCACCAAATGTCAATAAATGAACACCAAATTATTGCAAACTTCAAACAGTAATAACTCGTTTAATTTAAATTAGACACCCTGTATTTTATAGTATCATTAGATGCAGAATTTAGTTTCCTATCAAAACTATTAAATATTCCTTTAGCTTGGTCTTTGCGTTTTCTTGGAAAATTGATTTTTTTCTGAATTTGAGCTGACATAAACGAATTAAGTAATTTACTTTACCTGTTACAATACCTGATTTTGAGAAAGCAAAATTTATTATCATTAGTACTTGGTTATAAAATTTTGACAGCAAAGGATGGCATAATGAAAGTAAATGGACTTGTTTCTCCATTCTTTTCCTTTGACATTTCACAACCAACTAGACGAAGTTTTCTAATGAACACCCCGTATTTGTCAGATATTAATTTATAAGTTACAAAATTATGATCATGAAGATTATTTAGCAGGCATCTGAATGTTAAAGTGTCTTTATTTAGCATAAAATATCAAATAAAACAATAAAACACTATATTACAAGAGTTCTTATAAAATTTAGCATCTCTATTACAAACAAATTAAGTGCAATAATAGTGGCAATTTGAAATACAATAAATAACAAGTCAACATAAGAGTAAAACAAGCAAAAACAAACAGTTATAAAATTTATTCAAAATGACGACCGTCTGATTCTAAACACAAACGTATTCTGTTTTTAAATCCTTCACTCACATTGCGTAACATTTAGGGAGTTATGCTTCTGAAGGCCTCTCTGATTCGTTCCTTCATATTTTCTTTTGTGGTTGGTGGCGTATTATACATGATTCCTTTCACATATCCCCATAAAAAGAAATCGGGAGGCGTTATGTCAGGGGACCTTGGTGGCCAATGTTGTGCTCCATTCCTTCCAATCCATCGATTTTGGAAACGAACATTTAAGAACTCCCGGACTTCACGATGATAACGAGCAGGTGCCCCATCCATTTGCAGCCACATGGTTGTTCTTATATCTAGAGGAACTTCTTCCAGTAAAATTGGAAGATGATTTCTCAAAAAATTTAGAAGCGACATTCCTTTTAAATGTTCGTCAAAAAAATAAGGTCCAATCACATACTGTCCCATTATGCCCTCCCATACATTTACTGACAACCTATGTTGGTTATTAATAACTCTAAATTCATGGGGGTTAAAATCGGAATAATAATAAAAATTGTGTCGGTTAAAAAAACCATCGTTATGATAAGTACACTCATCACTAAATAGAACTGATTCAAAAAAATCTTCTTGTTCTTCAACTTTTTCTAACACCCACATACAAAAATCCACTCGTTGGCCAAAATCGTTATCGGATAGATCTTGATGTAGTTGTATCTTATAATCGTGATATTTATGTTTTTGAAGAATCCTTGATACGCTTACTTTAACTTAATAAATAGTAGTAAGTTGGTAATTTCAATTACCAACTTACTAATATTTAAGTTTTGTGCAATTTCTCGTTGTCCGACATGGGGATTTTCAACTACAGAGCCAATAACGGCTAATTCAGTTTCTTGGTTTTCTGGAACTGGTCTCGTTTTGGCAGTCGTTTCATACTGAACACTACCAGTTTGCCGAAATTGAACCAACAGTCTTTCAAAACCGGCTCAATTCGTTCGAGTTCGGTTAGGAAACCTTTCAGCATAAACTCTTGATGCTAAAAGACAATTTTGCAAGCATTCTCCTAGATTGAAGATCATATCGACTCGTTCTTGTGTTGTGTAAACCAGCATTTTAATTAAATAAAAAACTCCCTGTTAACCACCAATTATAACAGTAAAATAGTTATTTATGTATTAAGAGCGAAAAGTACAACTTTTTTGCTCGGAGAGTGAGGTTTGCCGCTCGACGCGAAGCGGAGAGCGGCAATCACTCGAGAGCAAAAAAGTTACTTTGTGCTCGTAAAGCATACAATGTTTTTTCTACAAACAATCAATTCCAAATAATCTGAAATTTGAATGAAGACCCAGTCTGAAAATTTAAATCAAAGTGACAATGACGTTTTAAATATTTGGTTGAATGGTGGTAGTTGCTATTGACAGCAAGCGATAAAATCTTTTTCGCTTGCTGTCCTGGGCAACGCGCGTAAAAGTGAACTCACATTCTGATCCTCAAAAAAGGTTAGGTTTTCGTTTGTCTAATGAAAGCGTAAAATGCGTCATTATTTGACGTTTGTAGAAAAAAATATTTAACTTTAAATTAATATGTGACAACTAGAAATGACAATAAATTTTGCTTTGTCAAAATCAGGTAACACCTGAACAGACCTGAACAGGTAAATTAGATTACTACATTCGTTTATGTCAACGCAAATTCAGAAAAAATCAATTTTCCAAGCTATAGGAATGTTTAATAGTTTTTGATAGGAAACGAAATTCTGCATCTAATAATCCTATAAAATACAGGGTGTCTAATTTAAATTAAACGAGTTATTACTGTTTGAAGTTTGCAATAATTTAGTGTTCATTTTTTTACATTTGGTACACAGCAGTTAATATTTAATACATACCGCAAAAAATTCAATGTACTAGTAGAACACCAGCCAATTTCGGTGGTTGAAAAGAAACCAAGTGCTGAGATTTTAAACATCACAAAATCACGAATATCTGAAGAACGGTACGGTTTAGATGCCATAAACCTTAATAAAACTACCTTTACTTTTGTCCGTAGATACCAAATATACTAGGTGTTTCATTTAAAAAATAATAAAATTTTAATCAATTTTATACTTTTGGGACCACCTGTTTACAATGACAATAATTTTAAAATGTACTTCTAATAGACCCTCATCCATTCCATATACAAAACTTTTTTTAAATCTAAAAGTTTAGCCATAATCTTCCGTGTCGAATAACGTGAATCACCCTGTATCTATGAACATGAGCATAGAATATCTCATGTCTCATGGATTGAATGCACATAAAAAGCATTACAAAATCATATCATTTATAGGGGATGTTATTTTGCTTGCGCCTTCCTTTTCTGTCAAAAATTCAAAGCCTAGATGAAGTTTTTTTAATGAACAGGGTAGGTATACAATTAGATTCCTCCTAATTTATCTTGTTTTTCCATTTTAATGGAATAGTCGTTAACTCAGCATCTATCGATTTAATGGCCTGCACATAACATGTGTCAATGAGCACTCATGACGTCACGATCCCGCAAACAATACAGCAATTCTTCGTTTAAAGGTCGCCGCTCGTCCGTTTACCTGCAATAAACCCCAATAACAGACAGATGCTGCGGAAATGGACCCAACAGCAAATTCCATCCTCACGTGCGGGTACGTAAACCTTCAGTACTAACACGGATAGATAATAATCTTTGGTATTTTCCCACAAAAACAGATGTCGCAACCAGTACAGCTTTGCTTTGCGCCTTTATCTCTCGACGACTACTGTGACTGTGACTGTGAAACGAAACCAAATATAAATACATTAGCCGGCATTCATAATCAGTTGACTCAGCCCACAGCGTTGAAAAGTAGTACCACAGTACTAAAAACCGAATTCGAATTCGGGATCGACGTAAAACAGTGCAGTGCTAGCCGGTATATTCGCGAGTAACTACTTCATACTAAAATTCTCTCCGATGTTCGAGTATGGATGTTCGTCTAAAGTTCTTCGCTAATTCTTCGCACAGTTTATTATTTACCAGGAAAAAGAAACGCCGGAAGATATAGAAAACAGTTCTTGCTAACCAAATTGAAGGGTCGTTTATCTTATACTTATTCGAAACAAGTCAAGGTTAAAACGGCGCCAATTTAGATTTCATAGAAGTCGCTCAATGTATATTACATAGATATTTACTAGTAAAATTATTTATTTTTTACGTAAGTTAAGAAAATCCCGGTGATATTAGTGAATAGGTTTTAACGATTTTATTTTTGTAATAATAATTAATTACGCATCAAAATGAACGGTTCGACTACAACTAACGGTAATCACAACTACCCCAATAATACACGATACTCCACCGTTTTTGAAACGGATTCCTTGCAGAAGAAAAAACAACCAGGTAAGTGAAGTGTCCAATTCCTCATTTTATGTATGTTAGAAAAACCTAAAAATGTGCTTTCTATACAAATCTTTAGTGTGTACAATAAACTGATTCGATAAACTTTTATCGGTTTTAGAGATTATTGAGAACGAGTGTTTTAAAGTTCTAAGTACAAACAAAACGTGATAAATGTAGAGAAAGAGTTTCAGTTCTTATCCTTATCACACTCAAGGCACTTGTTATATTTTTAAAAATGCGGGGTTGCCACGACGAAAGGCGGACGAAACTAAAATTCTGCGGGTATTTACCATATGTTATTGGTATTGGAACTTGATAATTTTAATAACAAATTATGCCTATTTTTGTAGTAGATACACATCTCCAATTTACCAAAAAAAAATGTCATTTTAAATAACAAATTAAAAGTGAATGATTGAATGATTTCTAGAGACACCAAAGACTAGACCAGCTCAAAGTGTTCTTGTAACAGTTTTTGTTACTTACTATACCATCCTAAAAACTAAAAAAAATACACTACTTGCGCCATTTTCAGGATTTCAAACTCCCTGTTTAAGCCCTCTTTTGCGTCTATGCCTTTACATTGACTCTCTATTAGACCTAGTGATAATTGATCAAGAAGACACCTGCGTATATAGCATTTAATCCAATCAATGCAACCATCACTTTTTTTTAAAACATCATGTTCTTTCTATAATTTTGGTGCGGAATTCATGTGATGAATTATTGAGCTGTTGTTTTATTTTCCCATCATAACAAACCTGGTAATGGGTCACACACGCTTTGTAAGCCATCGATAAGCTGGTTTTGTGATAATAAGAGCCAATAAGTTCTGATCGTTGTTTTATCAGTTTTGCTAAAATCAGTCATTATTTCAATTACCAAATGCCGATCCAGAGAAACTAAAAATAAATAATTTCACCAGGCAAGATTATTTCAAATCATTCAAAGTAAACATGGACAAAACAGAAAAAATTGATAAATGCATATTCAAGGCTTAGTGATTATTATTAAAACAAGAAGATGGGTAGAACATATCCAAATTTACAAAATACTGAATAGTGTATTCTATAACGGGACTGAATTTCGTTCATCAAAGTAAGCATAGACCGAGCAGTAAAAACTGATGAAAGACCTAATGATTGTATTGAAACAAGAAAATTGGTAGAACATATCCAAATTTACAGATTACTGAATAGTATATTCTATAACGAGACTGAATTTCACCAGGTTATTTTATATCATCTAAAGTAAACATGGACCAAATAGAGAAATTTGATGAAACTCGTCTAAGAAGTTCAACCTGGCGTTTAACTAGCATCATGGATAATAATGGATAAATTTGGGGCAATCCATGCATAAGGACTTAAGAGAAAAACTTCCAATTACTTGCATTTGGTCATGTCTTCCTATACAGATTCCACGTTTTCAATTAATTTTTGCTATTTGGAGCTATGGTGAGAAAGAACTTCAACACTCCATTTCAGAAGGAAGTGGTAAAGAAAGAACGGTTTTTACTTTTAGATACATGTGTCCTATTAAACAAACCTCAATGTGTGATATAGCTTTATTTAACGTAAAACCCCTATCGGAAAGAGCAAAACTTGAGTTGACCCTTGAGTGAACCTTTTGAGTTAGGAAGGTAACTTAAACACTAAGAAAGATATTTTTTAAGATACAACAAGCAAAAGTTCAAAGAGACAATTCGCCTTTTTGATTGATTGGATTGGAGCACATAAAAAAATAAGTAGGGGCAGAGCGCGCTCTTTTGAAGATCATCAGACTGTTTCCAACGAAGTTTATATCTTTACGGCACTAAATTAACCAGATGACATCGAGATCTTGAAACATGACTTCTTAGGAAATCAGTAAGAAGGAAGAAGTCTCACCCCCACCACAAAAACAGTATAAATACTATGGACGATCAGTTGCTGCCTCAGTTACAGTACTCTTAATCGAGAAGTACCAAACTGGAGGACACTTCGTCCATTACTTTCATCGTAGATGATAATGTTAACCGCAGTTGTGGACTAACGTCAAAAAGTGAATATTCTTGAAACGCGATCGATAAGTTTCTAAATATAGTTTAAGAATTAATTAGAGGGGCTATATGAAGAAAAAAAAATGAGAATTTAAACTATCATCTCGATGAGTACAGAATATGTGGAGTTTGGATCAGGAAAATGGCGAAAAAAAAAGAAGTAAGGCTTAAGCTTTTAAAACAAAAAAAAAACAGTTCAAAGGTTGGATCAATTAAGGTTGGAATAAAAGTCATCAGAAAAAATAACATCAAATGATAGAAAAAATTATTATCAAAGATAAGGAATTGTAAAATATGAAAAATAAAGAAAATAAAAGAGAATGGCAGAGCAATATAAAATATTAATGAAAGAAAATAACCAATAAAGAGCATCGAACCAACATGTTATCGTTTTCGCAGCGAAAAAAACACATACATAAACAGGAAAAAAAAATCTAATATACAGGGTGTTCCACGCTATTCGCGTCCATAGTTTATAGCTAAACCATTAAATGATAAGGTGATACAGGTGATACATGCGGGAGGAGTTACCGCATAATACGTAATGTCAAATCGACTATATAAAATCAAAGCCGTTAAAGCATACCCAAGTGCAGACGTTGGGTCAGACCACAATCCGCTGATTTGTAAATTTGAAACAAAACACAAAAGAACAAAGGAAACCCAGCAAACCAACAAAATAGATATTCGAAGGCTCAGGGAAGACGGAGTTAAACAGAAAGTAACAGAAGAACTACAAACCGATTGGAAGAAATAGTGGCAACCCCAGAAGAACCCCTACAAAAATGGACTAAACAAGACACGTGTGAAGAAGAAGGAATAGATGACAGACAAGATCCTGACCCTAATGGACCAGAGACGAATACTTGAAAATAAAAACGGAGAAGAGTATCAATCAATACACAAGACAATAAAGAGGGAAATCATGGCTGTAAAGGAAGAATGGCTGCCAGGGAAATATAGTGAGATTGAGGAACTAGGTAGAATGCATGATCCTTTAAATACATACAGAAAGATAAATGAAATGACCCACACACACGGAAAAAAACCACAACAGGAACCCTGGTAGACTCAGACGGTAAACTTATAACAGAAATGATAAATAAACTAAAGACGTGAAAACTATGTATTCAGACAACATTTTCAGATGATAGACCCGAATCTTACATCAGTGTCAAATCTGAACCATGCCCACGCATAACAAAAGCAGAAATTGAGAGAGCTATCCAGAATATGCAAAACAATAAATCGCTTGGACCTGACGAGGTCCGAGTAGAACTGATGAAAATATTATGTGACAGTAGCACGGAATTCCGCAAGTCTCTGGAAGAAATCTTCAATCTCATCTATGATAGGTACAGGAAAAATACCTTCTGATTGGTTAATTTCTTCCTTTATTACCCTCCCGAAAAAACCTCGAGCCAATACCTGCGACCAATACAGGCTCATTAGTCTCATCAATCACATCGTCAAAGTATTCACCAAGATCATCCACAGCAGAATATATAGAAAATGTGACTGACTGTGATACACCAGCGAATCTCAATTTAGATTTAGAAATACCCTGGGAACTGGAGAGGCAATCTTTTCATTACAAGTCCTAGTACAACGCTGTAGGGACATGAACCGAGATGTGTAAGCATGCTTTATAGATTTTTCAAGGGCTTTTGACAAGGTAAAACACACAAAGTTGGTGGAAGTAATGAGGGAGATAGGCCTAGGCAGCAAAGATATACGAATTATAGCGAATTTAGATTGTAACCAGTCAGCTTACAAAAAAGACAGAGGGGTGAAGATCCAAAAACCCTTTGCCAAGGGTGTGTCCTCTGGTCGACCTTATTTAACATCTACTAAGAAAAGATCTTTCAGGAGGCACTGGAAGATTCTCCTGAAGTGATTAAAATAAACGGCGAAAACATAAACAACACCAGATACGCAGATGATACTGTTATCCTTGTGAGTAGCCTGGAGGATCTTCAAACTCTTTTGGAGAAAATCAATACAATGAGCGAGGAATATGGACTTAGCCTGACTTCTATTCTATCTCCAAGACAAAACATATGACCATCAGCAAAAACCCCCAGCCTCTTAGGATTTTGACTTTAAATCAAGAAACTATAGAACGAGTCGAGAGATACACTTACTTGGGATCAATGGTGAACCCAAACTGGGATCAATCCGTAGAAGTAAGATGCAGAATTAACAAGGCAAGAACTGTATTTAATGGAAGGAAAACATTTTTTGTCAAGAGAAAACTACAATTGAAAATACGAATGGTCAGATGTTACATTCTTCCAGTCCTTTTGTACGGCGTTGAGTCATGGACCATGACAGAAGCCTTGACGGGGAAGCTCCAAGCGTTCAAAATGTGGATATATCGGAGAATTCCGCGCATCTCATGGATTGAGCACGTAACTAACGAAGAAATACTTGGAAGAATGGGTAAAACGAAAGAAGTGACATTCACAGTAAAGAAAAGAAAATTAAGTACTTCGGACATATTATGAGGAACAATAAATAGCGAGTACAGCAGCTTATCCTACAGGGAAAGGTCGACGGTAGGAGAGGGCCAGGAAGGGCAGGCAGCTGATTGAATAACAATAGCCACGATAATCGCCAACGTCCGCAGAGAATAAGGCACCACAAGAAGAAGAACACAACGTGGGCCATTCTTGGAGCCTCATTGTTTTATGTGGGGGTGGGTTCTTGGGTTGTTGTTCTTTGATGGTTGAGATTGATCAGATCACAAACCCAAAAAACCCACCCCCCGCACAGTACAACCAATGTCCAAGACCGGCACACGTTTAAACGTTGCAGCTGTATTTAAGTTCAATATAATCTAAAGAATAATAAAATAGTTACAATAGGTAGAAAAAAACACAGATGATGAACACTAAATACATAATATAAACATTAAAAGAGAAAATTCAAAAACTCCATAAACCACCAAACTACTCAAGTACTTTTTACGAAAAATAACAAATTTGGCAACGCGGAGTAAGACTGTGGGAGCACGTGGTCGAAACATGTGCTCATCGACCGGTTCGTAAATTGTCGTACAGCCGGGTACCTACTTAATTTAGAGCATGGCCTTTGCTTGGTGGGTGGTACCCACTTAGCAATGAAGCTAAGCTTAGGTAATCATCATTGAACATTGAACCAGCAAAGCAAAATTGAAAAAGTTGAACGGCCGAATTTTAGTGCAAAGGCAGCGCCAACTGGTCTAGACTAAAATCAGGTTAAAAAAAACATGTGATGTAGGTACCCCAGAGCCAGATTACATTAACAACCGCTTCCATCATTTATTGAACATATATCATATTAATGTTAATGACCTGCGGTTAGTGGGAAAACATTTCTTATGAATCTTCACCAACGCACACATTGATAATATTGATATTGACTTTATACAAGTTACCTACTACTTAAGAAATCCCTAGAAATCCCTAGAAATTAGAGACAAAAACATCAAAATCGTTTCTGTTGGTCTAGAAAATTACTTCTCGCGTGCCATACAGAATGTCTCAATTTTAATGCCCCAATTTTTTCAAACTGTAATGGTGTATATGTAGTGGGTCAAAAAATAATGATAGTTTGCATTATAAGCCAATGTCCAAGAAGGCTTGGTTTAAACAGTTGTTAAACTTAAAGAAAAAAGAGATTTTTTAGAAAAAATCTGCACAAGTAGGTGTTAATTTAAAAGTTGATAAAAAAAATTGTGATCACACTGTAAAAATCCAAAAATAATGTCAAAATAACGAAGAATTTAATTACCGTTTTATTGTCGCAACATACTAAATAATATGGCTTTAAAATTCGGCTTTTAATTTATTAAAATACAGGTAAAAAGGTTTTTTAAATTTTTTTATTAAAAATGTTTTTTATTAAAATAGTTAAATTCAAATAAAATTAAGAAAATAAGTAGTACTAAGAAAATGATTTTGTTTTAGAAAAAAACTGCAGCATATCACGTTTTTTCATTCAAAATATGCAGTCATATCAACGGGGCGTCATATCAAATTGGCGGAATTTAAAAAATGGATTTCGTCTCAAAAGATGTGCCTCTACACCTAATCTAAGCCAATCAAATTTTACAGTTCAAAGCAGTTTCTGTCTTATTTTTTTTCTTTATTGTCTATATCCAATTGAAAGTTAAAACGGATCTACTTTCTTATGAATTTTTTTCTGTAAATCGTATAGCTAGATTTGCTCTCTTAAATTTGGACATACTGTTCTGTAAGACCCTGTACAAAAAAACATCAATGTACCAAAACTTGAGATTAAAAAACAGTGGTTAATCACTAAAAAAGTTCTTAGCTTTAATATATAGAATGAGAAAAAAAGATTGTCAAAGCAGCTGAATTCCTCTAATTATGTAAAATTCTATATAGTTTCCTTTTTGAAAAAATTAACATGGTAACTTTAATTTTGTCTAATTATACTACCCACTAGTCAGAATATGTACAATTTTTAGAGGTTTAGTGGAAAAAAATTAGAAACAGTCCGAAGCGTTTGTCTTTGTACCAAAAAAATTGTGTAGATAAGACGTTTCGACTTTTTTTCCTACAAATTATATGACTACATGCGTAATTATGCGAACACGGGGACTTTTGTGCTGTGAAAATACCAGAAAATAGAAAATAAATGGACCACGTTCTCGTGCACGGTCACTCACCGGCTGCATCGCTTCTGAAAATGAGAATCTAATAATAGATCTATTTATACCTAGCGTTTATAATATTTTTCTATTTTAATGCAAATAACAAACAAAAAACGATAAATACAGTACGTAGGTCTGAATTCAGATTTACTAACGTCTTTATTGCAATAATGTCTGCAGAGGCACATTTCGGCCAAACTTTAAAATATAGACTTAGAAATTTCAACAAAAAGATTAAGGCGGTAAAAGGTTTAGTTTTTCACAATTCTATGGGGTGTTCATTAGACAACATCATCTAGAAGATTATGAATTTTTGACAGAAAAGGATGACATAATCAAAGCAAATGGTACAAACATCTGGATGAGGAACGACGTCATCCTAGTTTGAAATAATTTTTCTTCAAAAGTACAAATTAAATAAAAGCAAAACCGATCTTCTTAGAATGGTTCAAATGCTAATATGCGACTAATTTCAAGTCATTAGGTACCTCTAAGTAATTTGGTTAAATGGAAGCAGAGCCATCGTTGACATATCCACTTTAGCAAACTCATTTTACTGCATTACTGAGAACTGGAACCTATGACCGAAGGACTCGGACTTCTTAATCTCCTCGGCGTGACGTTACAATGTCTGGTCAGACAATATCTGTCCAAAGACTATTTCGATGGTTTAATATCTAGTGGGAAAACAAAGGATGGAAATACTCTTAAGAGCGCTCTGGAGCTCTTAGAGTATTTCCTCTCTGTCTAAAAATGGAGAAAACCAATATGGCCTCCATAACGAAAATAAAAGTTGTTGATGGTTCTCCATAAAGGAAGCGTTGTATTCAGATTTCATCTCTACAGGTGTTTCCTCTCGAAAATTTGCTTTAGAAAGGTTCGATTTTCTTTTAAAATAGGAGTTATAACTCTTCTTTATAACGGCTTTTTATAATTGCAGCATTTTAATTTCTCCAAAATTTCGTAGAAACCTGAATGTTTACAACACCTTCGTTTTTGTCATTACGTTACTAAAAGATTTGTTTAGAACTTTTTCCATTTAACACCAACTTCATTAGCTCCTATAGTTTCCGAGGCCCCAGAGATGGCTTTCCAATACATGGAAAGCCAAGTTGGGACACCCTTTTGCCGTGCTCATTCGTCAATAGTTTTTCATAATTCTTTCATGCAGAGCTGTTCATTTCTGAATCACTGGAGATGAAAAATGTCGAAGAAAGTTTTGTTGACATACTTACTTCAAAAATTAATTGAATCCCCTTAATTAATTCGCTTTTAATTCTCTTGCATACAAATTTTCAACATTTTCTTGGGTGCGTAAAACGAAACTTCATTATGGCTCATGTTAATAATTTGAGTTCTTTATATTAATGACTAGCTCATTTGACACAAAACAGTTATGACGATAACATAATAATTTGTATGTTAAAATAGTTACGAATCAGATAAGAGAAAAAATTTAAATGAGAGTAATAATTATCCAAACGACTGTTTTTATAACGATTTATTTATATAGAAATTGCAGCGTTGTTTATGGCAACAACATTATAGTAGGTATCACCGTAATATTAAATTTACCGACCACAAATGAATTCGTGTTAAACAGATCTACTGGACATTACTAAATAAAAACAATAACAAACATATTAAAAACAAGCGTCCTTGCCAATTCAATGGCATTTACTCAAAGCTGCACTAAATTCAAAATATGTGGTATTTCTACAGGTGTAATTAAGTTTCTACTGTCTAATCTCCACTTGAACACTTTAATCAAATGAAACGCGAAACTATTTTAACTATGATTATTGATTAAAAATCGCAATTAATTGGTTGTTATGTGTATGCTCTCCGAATCGTGATCCACTTGAAAACATGCTTGTTTCTCACGTGTATTGTGCAATAATAAATTATAATCGAGTCGTCCGAATGCCGAATGGTGTTTTGCATTCTGATTGATAATATGTATAAACAATGTTATTGCTATTGATGAAAGAGAACGACCATTGTACCGAGCTCGGTACCGGGCTAAGTGTCAAGGCTTCAATATCACCATAAATCCAAACGAATACTTCACGTTTCAAGATAGTCCCCTAGGAACCTAATTATTATTCTTCCATTTTTGAAATCAGACAATTAGAAGGTATCACAGTGATCACTTTTATGAGCTATAAATGTTACGACATTGTTTCCAATAACCATAAATGAACTAGAGGTGTTAATCAGACACAATTTTGCATATTAAGTGTGCTAACTGTGGCTATGAATTTGAGAATAGCACCACTACCTCTTTGCCAAATTGCTTTATTTATATTTAGAATTGTCCTCAGGCAAAGGTCCAAATATTGTCGAATGTGGGAATTAACTTCACACTATTTGTTTTGTTTTTTTTTCAAAACAATTTAAATCAGACTTGGTGTAACTTGTTAGACCAAAACTTAGACCGAAAGTTAGTAAAAAAAAAGTAGTAAAATTACAATAAAACGTTTATTTCCACTTTTTAACAGACATTTTTATTTTTGAAATTAGGTGTGCATACTTAGCTATTTTTGCTACTTATTATGCTTCTTGGAGTAATTTTTTTTAGCAGTTGGCAATTGCGTTTATAAGGTGTGAAGAACAAACATCAAGCATGATTGATGCCAATATTTTACACAAACATCACGCAAACGCTATGTCAGAAAAATCTAAAAAAAAAAATCAGCTTCAGAACCTAAATTAATGCTTCTACTAAATTTATAATATAATCTTCCGTGTAGGTTTTGTTCCTGAATCTGCCTTGCCTATCACTATTACCTAATTGTTTCACATTTTTTAATATGTTTGTTTTATAGTAAAAAACATTGTCTTCTTATTCACAATCGTCGTCAAAATAAAAAAAATCTAAAATGTTGACAGCTGTCAAAGTAAAGCGCGGCAAACCGAAAGATGGCAACTCCTAAAATGCAAAAATGTACAGAGTGTTATTACATTCTTATCTACAGGGTTTTTATATTTCTATTTCAACTTTTCGAGACGAATATGAGAAGTTGAGATAAAAATGTAAAAACGGTTTCGCTCTTACTCGTAGAGTAAGTAATCACCCTGTAAAAATGTGCAAATAGGTATAAAACAAATTTCTTTTTTTTTTCAGGATGGTTTGGAACCAGACATTTCGTAACTTTAATGTTGGCGCTTGGCATGGCCAATGCCTACATCATGAGAACCAACATGTCAGTGGCCATAGTGGCGATGGTGAATCACACGGCTCTGGCGCTCGATGACCAATCTTCTAGTGATGACGTCGCCGATTCAGAATGCGGGGTGTTAGTTAATGAGACAGCGGTAAGTCGCAAACATTCTTCAGATTCAGTTAAATACCAATGAATCTTATCTCAATAGTGCCATTGGAAGAGTTATCAAATATCTTGGTTACTTTATGACAGAGGACGAGCTAATTATTGCTAATCTTTGCTTGTGCTAGCTGTTTTTCTTTATTAGCTTACTTGCTTAGTGTTAGTCCTGCTAATTTTCTATAAACAATAAAGCATTTGTCATGTTATTGTCTGTTCTTTTGCTTCGCCAAGTTTAATGCCCTTTTGAGCAGCAGATATCTAATTAAGTTAAAAATATGAAAAAATTTTGATAATAAAAATCATCAAGATGACTAAGAGAATGATGGAGAATAGTTGATCGTCAATTAACTACATACTTTACTCTCTACTCTCTACTAACCATTCGCACTGTTCTCTTGTCCGCTTATTTATCACACTGCATTATCTATTCCATCCCATCTCGCGCGGCTCGCTGGTTTATATACCCGGCCTGAACACACTCTCGTACTTTCGAGAACGGAGGCGACTGTTCTTGGTTCTCGTTTAGTCTAGATGGGTTCCACTTTTGACACCAGTTGGTACGGGATACGGGTTCCAATAATTTATCGTCAATTAACGACACACTTTTATTTACTTTTTACTATTACAACACGATTAAAACACAATTACTCTCTACTAACCATTCGCACTGTTCGTTTGTCGCTTATTTGGCTCAATTACTACACTGCACTGTATTCCATCCCATCTCGCGCGGCTCGCTGGTTTATATACCCGGCCTGAACACACTCTCGTACTTTCGAGAACGAAGGTGACTGTTCCCGGGGTCGCGGTTGGCGTTCGGCGTTGCCTCTTCGGCCCGAATCTCTGTGGACCGACGGTCGGGCGTAACAATACTTTGCTATATCGTTTTCGCTCACCGACTCACAGCCATCTTAATAAGTACATACTTTTTTTTGTTGTACACCGGAATTGGGATGTTCAACAAAATTCAACTTGTTATTGTAATAGTAACTAATGAATTCTTACAGTTGGAAATGTGATAACAACAAATTCACAACCCCTTGTTGCCGAAGCGACGTTTCGGTGATCTGAAGTTTTTCCACCTTCCTCAGGGATTTGTCTGTTAAACCAAGTTTATCAAGGCTCCCTGCTTTCGCTTTTTCATATTTATAACCCTTGTTAAGCCATAGCATCTTAAAGATAGATATAATTGTTCATCTAAAGTAGGGAAAACCTTGGGGAAAACCTTTATCTTTCTCGAAAAAACACAGTTTACACCCTAAAGCAAAGTCTAGGTGTTAATTACTGGTTACTAAAACCCGGTTGACCAAAAAATAGAGAGAAAGCAAGCATGACAAAATATTGTGATTAAGACGTTTTCATCTGTTAATTAATTCTAGGAATACTCTGACGCTCACGAAGCCGATGGTGAATTTGTATGGCGAACGGACGTCCAAGCTTACGTACTTTCTGCCTTCTTCTATGGCTACGTTATTACTCAAATTCCTGCTGGTATTCTGAGCAAAAAATACGGAAACATCTACTTCTTAGGTGTGGGAATGCTGATCAATTCCGTCTTCGGTTTGCTGGTGCCAATCGCCGCTAAATTGGGGCTGTGGTGGCTGTTGGCAGTGAGATTCATACAAGGACTGGGAGAGGTAAGTACTCGTTAGCATGGCGTCTTTACAAGGCATATAGGTATTAATTAAACCATTTTCTTAAATATGCGTTACAATACGGCATTTTTATGTTAAGTTTGTTTGTTAAAATGAGGTAAAGACGCCAATGAGTTCGTTGCAATTCAGGTGAAGAGGATGGCTCTGCTTTGTCTGGTAAAATTTTTGATTCAGTTAGTTTAAAGAAACAAGGCAGGGCCTTTTCCTGAAAACACCGTTTTTTTTCAAATATTCCTATTCTCGGGCAGGGTCCGATTGTCCCGTGCAGCCACGCTTTACTGGCAAAATGGATCCCCCCTAACGAGAGGAGCCGAATGGGTTCGTTTGTGTACGCAGGTATTAACTTTTTGCCATATTTTTGGAACGAGTTTGCATTATTGTGAGTTTTCGTGGTTTGATTGAGTATCACAACAAAAAAAGGGTTATGAGAGACTCTTGTCTAATTGGGCGAATGCAAGATCCTTAAAAGTGACATTTTTATCGTATTTAAAATATTTGTGAGGTTTTTTGTTTTTTTTTTAACATTCTGTTAACTTCGCTGAATCAATTGCGTATTTTTTAACAGGTAATGTTCTTCAATGTTATGAAATTGTTGTAATTGCTACCAAGCTTTCAATTTATGAAGAAAAACATTCTCCCTAATTTAATGGCAGACATCCTTCTTCTCAAGAGGTGGTTCTCAAGGAGGGACAAATAGGAAAACATTTTGTTATAAATCATCCCACTTCTTTGAAATATTTATAATTTTTTAAAGTAAATTATGTGTTTCCATTATTTAGACACAAAGACAATTGGAGAATTGTTCAGTTTTCATTTGTCTGAATGGCGTTAAAGAGCCCAGAAACTTTCTTTTGTGGTTTGAAGTGAGGACAAAATGTTTTCATATCTGCCCAATTCTATCTGCAATTTTTTTTATTGCCTTTTAAGACACAAAAGAAAATGTTTTCTTGGTAATGGAATATTACTTTTAACAAGAGCAAAATACATTTTCTACATATTGCCACAGCTTATAGCTTTGGAAATAATAAATATTTGGTTTATATTGTTTATGTTGCTGATTATAAATGATTCAAGCAGCAAATAAAAAAAGAAAATTTTGGAAGATTTCTGAAAACTTTCCGGTAATTTTCTCGATTTTCAAATTTCCCAGCTTTGCCCAACCTTAGTCAAAACATTGTTGGATAGTTTTGGGCTTTCATTTGTTTTTCAAAAGACAAAAAAATGTTTGTGAGCACAATAGACACTCAGACATTTGGAAAATTGAAATTTTAGCCCATCTCTATCAGCAAATTAGTCAAGGTTTTAGTTGCTTTGTTTTTCACGACACAATAGAACGTTTCTAGGTACTATAAGGCCAATCAGACACTTGAAACATGGGACACTGTCCATCTGTAAAGAAAATTGGTAATTTTCTTAAAAAACTTCATATACATGGTACAATAATTGATAACAAAATGTTTTCATATTTGCCCATCCCCATCTGCAAGTTAGCGAAGTGGTGTGAGAGTCAAGTTGAGTGGCTTTGAGTATCGCTTTGCCTTTAAAGACAGAAAAGACTTTTTTTAAGTACAATAAAGACACTCGAAAATTAAAAAAATTCTCTTTGCTTGTGGAATGTCATAAATTATTTTACTAGTAAACAAGTATTTAGTTTAAAAATTAATTTTATGATTACAAGTGGGTACTCTTAAGGTTTTACTTTTTAAGTTTGAACCCTTCCTGATGACTAATCTCCGGATTTAACATATGTTGCACAGTTTATCTGCAAATGCTCTCGTTAAACCTTACTTGCAGTTTACGCTTCATTTTTTTAACATCCACACCAGTTTAGATACCCATGTAAGGCAAGTCCTCAGACGTTGGGTATTAAACTTATAATCGCCTAGAAGGCATTATTTGGCAGCATATCAGTATTGATGCGTGGAAAAAAATAAAAAACCTCATTAATTATACAAGACTAGATACTCCAATAATTTTCGTGTAAAATTAATTATTTTCTGGTTTAAACTAGATTCTGTCTAGGCGTTTATTCACAAAAGTGAGTTTTAGAATACCGTACTGTTAGTAATTAATTTGCTTTCTTTATTTCATAATAATAACAACTATCCGTCGAAAAACAAAAACAGTTTATCTTAATTTAATTTTCCATTGTGTTCCTGGTTATCTGGTAAACATCGATTGTTATTAACCAACAATTAACAGAAATAAATTCCATCTTCCGGTTGTCGAGATTTGCAAATATATAATTGACCACTTCTAAACTGGAGTCAGATATAGATTATTAATTAAATTAATTGAGTTGGGTGCGTGGTAATAAAATCGTTGCACCAATCGGGTTTTTGACAACCTTACAGCAAATTTTATAAACCCCACGTTGGTGTTACTCCTAGCTAAAAATATTTAAATAAAACTTAGTTGAAACTAAAGGTTTATTTTCACTCCGATAAAGAAGACGCAGTGTTTTAGAAAAATAACTTAAAATAACAAAAAAATATTATAGATCTATGATTATTTCACTCAGTGTTATAATAAAAAAATTGGTCAATGCCAACTAAAAGTCTTTAAATTGTCGGACCATCAACACAATCAACCTACATTTTTGCCTCGTTATACCATTTCCGTTGGGTTACGTGTAATTAAAAAAAGTAATTAGCCGGTAAATGTTCATCAAGCTCTCTGTTATTTGTTAAGTTCTAGTTGAAGAGAATTCAATAACATTTCGTTTAAACCGATTGCTGAATAGAAATAGTAGGTATACAGGGTGTTCCCATAAGAAAGCACACTATGATGATACGCGGAAACGGGAAGAGTTACAAAGTCGTTGAAATTAGAAAAAGATGCGCAAGTTCAAGCTTAACAAAATGCTGTTTCAAAATTTGCAAAATTTCAGTAACTTTTGAAATTAAAAAAAAAACGATCAGATTTCTGTTTTTCTTAAATATTCCAAAATTGCATGTAATAGGTTTTTCGTAAATATTGTTACGGGATACGTGTTCCAATAATTTATCGTCAATCACTTTTATTTACTTTTAACTATCACAACACGATTAAAACACAATTACT
The DNA here is from genome assembly GCA_951812265.1 of Taphrorychus bicolor. NCBI lineage: Eukaryota > Metazoa > Arthropoda > Insecta > Coleoptera > Curculionidae > Taphrorychus > Taphrorychus bicolor. Next base: position 10,877,942 of record OX638299.1, on the reverse strand, counting down.
CCCTACTAACAATTCGCGCTGTTCGCTTGTCCGCTTATTACGCTTATTTTCTACACTGCACTGTCTATTCCATCCCATCTCGCGCTGGTTTATATACTCGGCTTGAACACAATCTCGTACTTTCGAGAACGGAGGCGACTGTTCCCGGTTCTCGTTTATTCTAAATGGGTTCCCGGGGTCGCTATCGGCGCTCGGCGTTGCAGCTTCGGCCCGAATCTCTGTGGACTGACGGTCGGGCGTAACAATATCTTCGAAAGTAGACGAATTTTTTCAATTTTTTTAAGACACCAAATTGAACAACTTTTATCTAATTTAACCGACCTCGTAACTTTTATCGTTTCCGATATCATCATGCTGTTTGTTTTTATGTGGGACACCCTAAAGATGCAGGATATGTCTTGCTTCTTTACTACACTGACTCTGACCATGATGCATGTTTAGCTCAAAAGTCAATAGTATCTAAGTTTTGAGGTTTTTTCTATGATCAAATTAAGTGGCTACCTTTCTACATTTTTACCATTTGGCTTAGATAAGTGTAAAAAACATTTTTTTATGATTAGGCCAAGTAACAATTTTTCTTACGTTTACTCAAATTATTATTATTATTTATGATTCACGTCAGACAGGTGCTTTTGAAAAACCTTCTCTGTAATTTAAAAGGGCAATTTACCATCAGGCATTTCAACAAATATTGAACATGTGTCTTACACGTAAATTCAAAATTAAATTAGTAAATGCTTTCTCAAATATTTTAGTCAAATATTAGCTACATTTTTATTGTATCAAGCAGGATCACTTTCACACATTTTCCCAGATTTTGATGTAAGTGAATCATACGATGGAGTTTATTGTGTTTTTTGGCTCTGTTGGTTCAGTTTTAATTGCAGTCTTAAAGTAAAGCATAGAAGCATACTTGAATAGGTACTTATATTTACATACGTATTATGCGAGTAATAAACCTTAAGGATTTTTAAAAAATTAAAATCGGTGAAAATCAAGCTCCACTGAATGTTTTCTTTACTTTTTTCGTAATCCTTTAAAGATCAAAACTCACAGTTGGATAATGATTCTCGCATAGATAAAGAAAAATCCGATCAAGCAACTTCTTAACAATAGTTATTGTTAATACCAATCACGTTTATCATACATGTATGTACTTCAGACTAGCTTATAGTAAAAACCTTAGATTTATTGCTATTATTCATGCTGCCCAATTTCCGTATCTATGTACGCATAATATTGTTATCTGATAAAACTGATGCAGATAATTAACAAACGGAAAAAGTTTGCATTCTACTGTGCCATCCTATCCCCTAATGAATTGATCATCAAGGTATAACATTTTCACTGTGTCACTGTGCATCAATTGTATAGCTCTTCTTGTATAATGTAAGACTCCTATTATTACTGACTTTCTGGAATATTGCCAGTGATTTTATTGAGGATTTTATGCTTCAACTTTTATCTCTTTCGTCACTGATAGCAAAAAGCTTTAAGCCCTAACTTAATTACAAGATAAAAGATTCGTTTTATTATCACTGATTCAGTTGATACCATCAGTGCTAATGTGGGTTGCTTATTTCCTAATTGCCTCCACTTTAAGTCTTTGTAGGATGACAGTAGAAAACGTGGAGCAATCTCAATGAAAAGCTATAAATAGAATAATTTGTACCGAATTGATTTTAAGTGATGCTAATATTAATTTATTTCATTTGATCTATAGCGCCACCATTTGCGATTTACATTTTGACGATGTCTTGATCGTGAGGATGACAAATTTTATTGCTCAGCCAGCGCTGAAATCAACTAGAAACTTTGTGTTCAAGTACCACGTATGGTTGCACCTCTGGATCAATAGATTTATTGTTCTGAGTCCAGCAGTTTTTCCATCTCCTGCGAGCTGAGCCCGCTTCCTCCTGCGCGAAGATCGGCTCCTCCCCGTTGGCCATGCTAGACCTGTTCTCGAAGAGGGTCACCATTGCTTCCATTTTGCAAGTTTTTTTGTTAATATGAGTAATAAGGAGTTGTTCGAGTAAAGAATTTTCGCCTAGTTTTGGTCTGTTTTAGTTTCTCTTCTGTGTTTTTTAATTGTTTCTATTTCTATATTAACGTTTCTTCCATATTCTCCATTCCACGAGTGCCAGAATATCAACTGTCATCCATTCTTGTTTTGCCGTCACTCTATCTATTCTTAGTGTTAACACTGGATGTCTCAGATATTCAGTTCAATCCAGAAGTAGATGTTTTACAGACTGGGCCATCGCTTTGAGTATTACAAAGACACAGGGATAGGAATACCATAGCTGACACTACATCAGAGCTGTGAACTTTCTATATCGTCATCCTTCCAAATGTGGATCACTATCCGTCACCCCCGTGGTTGTTGTTTTGGAGTAATGTTTTCCTTAAGACTCACTTTAATAACGACGTAAAATAGAGATCAAGACATCAGTTTCATGTATGTATTGTATTTGTATAATTGAGGTTAAACATCTTGATCACTATATTTGTTTTATGAGTTGTTTTCCGTAAACAATGTTCTATGAAAGAACGTCACCAAAATTCCGAGATTCAAATCATGCCTTGCTTTATAGTTTGAGTATCAATCTAATGCGATTATTGCACTGCATTATTTATTTAACTACATATGAGTGTTTTAGTTACACACAATGACAATCGTCGGAAATAGTTAAGTCTGTAACAAAAAGGGTGATAATGGTGGATGTTTACATTTTATAATCTTGTCAAGAAGATAAACTGAGAATCTTTACAACATAATATAGTCGCTGTTTTTCATCTTATTAAATTGTCACTAAAATGAGTCCCTAAAATAAGAATAATAAGTCATACTATTTTCCTTTTTTTTATGTTGTTCTGAAAGTTGTGGTGACAATTCAAAAAGAAACTGTACAAAAAAAACTCTGCTGCAAATAAAGATATTGAAAGTGGTTATGCAACATTTCTTTTTTTTTTATACTTACGCAAGTAAATATCAATCACGTGATCACGTGATCATGAAATCAGTGAACTGAAGAATTATAATCTCTGTGTTAAAGTTCAAGTGCCGAGATAAATAAATTTACAGACGTCATTGATGAATGTTTTCAACTGTTCTTTAAAGAAATTACTTTCTTGTCCATTTACTCTTTTATGGGAATAACTTACTAAAATCTATAAATAAAACCTGTGATTTAAAAGTAAGCAATAATTTTTCATATACAACTTGTTATCTTTTCTTGCTTGAATAATAAATGTTCTGCCTTTTTTTAAGCCTAATGATAATTGTTGTTAAAAAACTAATGACTATAATACACGATCGGATATAAGGTATTAGATGAACATTACATTGTCTAGCGAAATATTGGGAATATTAAATAATTGCCGTATCATGACTCGCACTTTTCGCCATCGATTTTGCTATAGTCATTTGTCGGTTCACTAGTCAGCATCAATCAAAGTTTTTCGCGGAAACTGGCTCCAGACAAATCAAAGCGCTTATGTGATTATGACGTCATGAGAGATTCACAATTCTGCTGAGAAAAATTGATATATACTCTGTTCAGCGAGGGTTAAATATTAGGTCATAAATTGTGACGTCATATAAAAAACACGTCTGTCTCTGATAAATTGTCAGTTGAACTAAATGTCTAAAGCTAGTCTAAAAGCTAGAATAAATGAAATCTAAAGTGGTATTGCAATTGAACAACTACGGCATAATTTCAGAATTATATAGAAACTTACATTGAACACTGCATCAACTGGTAATAATGTTTTTCGTGCCACTTTTTTTCGCTGAAAGTAGTCAGTGAGTCTTGATATCAAAATTTGATCCTTTTCACCGTAGCGCCAAGGCATTTCGTAACAATTTCACAAAATTTTACACTCTTTTGCCGGTGACGATTAATTCAGAATTTCTAAATTTTAGTTTTGACATTAAGTGTCAAACTGACTTTAGCTGGTGGTTTTATTATTAATAAGAACTAATTATACGCCTGTTTTTTTAAGATCTTTTCTCGCTGAACAAAGTATACGTAATAACTTTTCCATAATTGTGCTAGGACGTTACGTATGTAAACCTTCTAATTTGCTTGTCCATTTCGGTAAAAAAACTATTCATTGTTCACAAGTTTGACTTTTTTAAAAGTCCAGTCGCACACACTTAGTTCTCATGGCTGGTTGACTCTATATACATAATCAGCTACTCTTGGTCTCATTATATTTCACTTTACTTTACTCTCTTCCTCTCATGCTTACCATCTGGCATATCACATTGCGTGCCTGAAACCAAAAACATAAAAAAAACTCTTTTGCAGGTATGGTTTTCTCTCACTTCTCTTTCCAGCCCCTCGTCCTTTCAAACCAGCCATGGGGCAGGTGACCTTAAAAAATTGTTACCTGCCCTGTAGACATCCTTTTCCTATCTCTCTGCCAAACTCCAACTTACCACTCTCTTTTCTGTCAAGAAGTTGTACTACGTACTCCACTATTGCTTTTTTCTTTTTCAGCTGTTATGACAGTCTCTCTCTCTTTTGTTTAGTACATTTTTCTTAATACTAACCCTTTTTTTCCATAATAATTTTCTGCTTCCATTCTCTTCACTTCCATTTATATTGAGTCATATTGGTCATCAGCCAATGCTTGGCATATAGTTTCGTTTCATTCCTTATATGTAGCATGGTTTAAACTTGAGATGACGAAGTGGCCCTAAATCAGTTTGAAGAGCGACTGTTGGTTGACCTAGTTAATTACTGCCAAAGTGACATTTGTAAATAAGCAACGCTTTAAACTGATAGAAATTTAAAAAACAGATAAGACATTATGAAGAGAGTAAGAAAATAATTGTTAGTACCATAAAATAATAAAAGTCAATAGACCACTATAGACGTGAAATTGATAGTTGGATGCTAAAACGTTGGATGCTAAAACGATTATTATAGAGAAGAGAAACGAATTTTCATTGGGCATTTTTGGCGTATGTTAAAAGTCTGAACAGTTCGTTCGGGTTTCTTTTTAATTTCAGATTTCAGGCCAATTTCTCTTCTGTATAGTGATGATTACTCTGGAAATCTGTCACAATTCAATCAATCAAATAATACGCGTTCAATTTGAATATTTGTTATAGTTACCCAACTACCTATATAATAAAATACACGTAGATTAGATATCTATAACCCTAAATAACAGTTTTCCTTTTACTTTTGTCAGGGGCTCAACTTGGAACAGTGATATCGTTACCTCTTAGCGGCCTATTGTCGATATCAGATTGGCAGTGGCCGGGCATCTTCTACGTTTTTGGAGCACTCGGAACTGTTTGGTGCATCGCCTTCCTAATTTGGGTGAAAGAAGATCCAGAGTCCACGAAAGGGATGGACGCCACCGAGAGGGAGTATATCCAGACCTCGTTGGGCACTATTGTTGGAAACACTGTAAGCACGTGGTTGGGATTATTGTAACGTTTGCCTAGCACATTTGTAGGTTCACTATCTTGCAGTTTGCAGTTGCGACATGATTTATTATAAGTGTTTTAAAGGTTAGTTGGTTAACTTATAACCGGCCTTCCTGTACCTATTCCAGTACCCAACATTCAAATCCAAATGAAAATAGAAGTCCTCAGCAGACCAATTTTTCTAGGATTTTAATAAGGACCACATTTTTAATCTTGTCCATTACTTCTTCGCAGTATCATATCCTTCATTGTACGTTCGTACGTATTCAAGGTCAATTTAAATTTGGCGTTAGCCAATAGACAATAGAACACTATGCTTCTGGGTACCGTCTAGATATTTTGTCAGACCTTTTAGGACTAAGACGTTGTCTACTGCAAAGGACCATTCGTTAAAGTTTTCACGCCCTACAACTTGTAATGTACATAGCTGAAGGCCATATTGAGTTCTTGGACACCAAGCAAGAAGTTCGACAATTTTTTTTTCTTGCAAATTAAATGCAAGAAAACAACACACTTCCCGGCCGGCAGTGTGTGACAAGATACTGATGATCTTTAGACGTACTGCCACTTTTAGCACCGCACAACTGCAATTCCAAAAATGGCGTCAATAAGACGTCAGTTGAGATGTTGTACAGAGCAGAAGCAGGCGACATCCACCAGCGTATTTTAGATCCAATACTGCATGGCAGATGTCTCTCAGTTCGAGAAGCAGCCCATATTGCTCTGTACCTCGCTGGTTAACGGAACCAGAACGAAGTGAAAAGAGTGTAGGTCGACCAGCCAAAGCTGTACTGATGAGGGGTAGACCCGAAAGTAGTATGCAGATGGGCTGATCGACAAATTGGTGACCACCTACACTCTTTTCACTTTGTTCTGGTTCCAATAACCAGCGAGGTACAGAGCAATATGGGCTGCTTCTCGAACTGAGAGCCATCTGCCATGCAGTATTTGGATCTAAAATACGCTGGTGGATGTCGCCTGCTTCTGCTCTGTACAACATCTCACCGGTACTCTATACGTTTCCGGCTTTAAGTAGCCAAATCACGGTTCCCAATTTGTCGACCAGCCAAAGCTGTAGTGATGAGGGGGTAGACCCCGAAACTAGTATGCAGATGGGTTGATCGACAAATTGGTGACCACCTACACTCTTTTCACTTCGTTCTGGTTCCGATAACCAGCGAGGTACAGAGCCAATATGGGCTGCTTCTCGAACTGAGAGCCATCTGCCATGCAGTATTTGGATCTAAAATACGCTGGTGGATGTCGCCTGTTTCTGCTCTCTACAACATCTCACCGGTACTCTATACGTTTCCGGCTTTAAGTAACCAAATCACGGTTCCCAATTTGTCGACTAGCCAAAGCTGTAGTGATGAGGAAGTAGACCCCGAAACTAGTATGCAGATGGGTTGATCGAGAAATTGGTGACCACCTACACTCTTTTCACTTCGTTCTGGTTCCGATAACCAGCGAGGTACAGAGCAATATGGGCTGCTTCTCGAACTGAGAGCCATCTGCCATGCAGTATTTGGATCTAAAATACACTGGTGGATGTCGCCTGCTTCTGCTCTGTACAACATCTCACCGGTACTCTATACGTTTCCGGCTTTAAGTAGTCAAATCACGGTCCTCAATTTGTCGACCAGCCAATAAAGCTATACTGATGAGGGGGAGACCCCGAAACTAGTAACCGTTTCATCATAATAATCATCACAATTTCATCATGATAAGCCGTCTTTTAGATGACCTATACATTACACTGACTACCTGAGAAATCAACCATTTCGAAACCATGTTCTTAGGACTTTTTGTCGTATGTCACAAAACGCTCAAATCATTACCTTATATACTTCTAGCAACTGTACCCGCCTTTGATCTCTAGGAACAAAGGTATTATGGTATTTCGTATTACATTCAATAACTCTTTTTAAACGTCAGTTTAGGTTACCTCAAGTGATCTAAAGTGACGACTTTGGATTGCCATATCTGTGACGTCTAAGACTTCTTTTTTAAGATATATCAATACAATATTACACAACTAAACCAAATTAAGATGTCGTTTCGACGGCCTATAATTCTATACTTAGTCGCATTTTAGTTTGAATTATTTTATATTGTTGATTTTTTATCCAATTTAGCTCAAATATGGTCCTAATTTTTGGCTTATGGAATTAGTGGTATTATTCATAAATTACATAGTTATACATTTTTCGACGTTCTGCTATATGTACCACAGCATGGACACGAAAAAGAGTTACAAAAATTATCGTAAACACCTGATCATTTTCATCTGAGTCCAGCATGACTTCCAGAGAATGCAACAATGCTGGTGCTCCTCGTATCTTTCAAGATGACGCACTCTTAGAATATGCTACATTCCAAAACAGAAGTACCTAGTTTAAATGTAGTAAACACTTCAATGTAGATATTTTTCAAATTGTTCAAAACACTTCCCACAAGTACCGACCATAGGCGTCAAAAGCAATTATAATCACAATGAGAAGTCTTGGCTATGCATTGGAATGTGCAAAGAATGCGTCAATTAAGGATGCTTTTTTTAATGGTGGCAGTTAATCATCAAAATTTATTAAAGGACTTTGTTTAGCGGTTTTCTCAAATTCAAGGAACAAGCTCTTAATCTTTCATATCCAGGATTATTATTAAATGAATTTTTCTACCAAGTCACGTTTCACACGTTCTGAACGTGCAGTAATTTTAAATAACCTTACTTTGGACCTTTTCAATTTTGTTTTTAATTTCCATTTAATCCTTTTATTCTCTTTTAACAATAAATAAGTAATTATATCTGTCTTAAAACAAGCATCAAGATTCCGCTAATAATCCATTATCTATTTAAGTTTAAAGTCTCATCTATTACTTATGATATATCAATTTGTATAATGTAATTTCACAGGTGAAATAAAATTTAAGCGCAAACCCTTAGTAAAATAAAAGCACTGTAACTAAAATTTATATTACACGTTACTTAATTTGATTTATAGAAAGCTCCCCCTACGCCTTGGTTGGAGATAGCCAAGTCCTTACCGTTCTGGGCCATTCTCCTGGCCCACATGGGTTACAACTACGGATACGAGACTCTAATGACGGAACTTCCCACCTACATGAAACAAGTGTTGCACTTCAGTATTAAAAATGTGAGTTTATTGTACAATGTGACATTGAAAATGGTACTGCTTATATTGACATTGGTTATATGCAAAGACAAATTTGACATTCGTAAATTAAAATTTAATTTTTACTTCAAATTTACCCAATAACGTACCCAATAGGTGTAATTCGCCTTATTAATAAGAGGGCTTATAATTCGAAATTACGGTTTGTGACTATTCATAAGAACCAATATTAAAGTATTGAATTGTCTCTTCATAAACTCTACAGTACCTAAATAATGTGAATGTTTCTTGAATTCAGATCGTGAATACATAAAGAATATTACTTTAATAATTCAGAAAGTAATGTTGGAACTTCATTGGCATATGCCTAGAACATGGTGGAAATAATATTATGCTTATTGAGTATAAAGAATGATGTTAACTCATTTTTAAAAATGTGTCAATGTCGGTCTTTCATGTTAAAATAATAAAAAATCGTTAAACTTTGTACTGCACTTGTTTAATTGATTATTTTCTTACAGAATGGATTCCTATCGGCATTGCCTTACTTGGCCATGTGGCTGTTTTCAATTCTGATCAGTCAAGTGGCGGACTGGATGTTGACGAAACCTTATTTTACTTCTACTTCTGTCAGGAAAATTTTAAACAGCATTGGTGAGTAGTAAATACAAAAGCTACCGTCATCCTTGTAACTATACCTAGCAGATCTGCGAGGTAATCGCATTCATAATATTGCCAACGTTTCAACTTCTATTTTACATCTAACTCAAGGCTATTTTACTGATGTTTATCGTTAATACATAATTAAAAGTGAAAATCCACCAACACATTGATAGACATTGGAACAAAATACAGGAACCCTAATAACCTAAACTTTTATGATTATTTTCAGGGCAATATGGTCCAGGGATAGCTCTGTTCATTGTCGCGTTTACCGGATGTAATAAATGGCTGTCAGTATCTCTCCTTACCATTGGAGTGGGTCTAAACGGCGGAACCAACTCAGGATTCAGGGTGAACCATCTGGATATTTCACCACAATTCGCGGGTATTTTGATGTCTTTCACGAACTGCATGGCAAATGTCGTTGGTCTACTGGCACCAATTTATGCTGGATTCATGATCAAAGGAACCGTAAGTTTAAATCAGTTTTTATAAAACTATTAAAAAGTTTCTAAAACGGTTTTAGTATATCATTTTAAGTAGAAACACCAATTTTTTTTATGAAAGCTGACAACAATGTGATGTAAAGGTGTTTGTTGGGTCTTGGTATTGAGTTACACCTGTGTTCGGCCAATAAGACCTTTTTACAATAGTTAGGAGGGTTTTTGTTAGGAAGTTGAAGGGGATATTAGAGGCTGTCAGACGTTTTGTAGTTTTGTTTAAATAATGAATCGTTCTATTCAGCATAGTTCATTAAACCCATCATTGGCGCAGTCTTTTAAATAAGTACCTACGATGGATTCCGCAACGAAGGAGTTAATAGATCGATTTTCAACGTTACTGACGACTCTACAAAGGATAATGGAAGAACAATTTATGAAACATCAAAGCTTGGTGGATGAGTTAATGCAACGCATACACTCATGTTCATCGACCAACAGACCCACGTTTTCGGATGTTAATTCATTCAAGGAGCGTTTAGATAAATTGGTGTACGACCCCGGCAGCGGATTTACATTTCAAGAATGGTTTGTTAGACTAAGACAACGTAGATAGTGCCAAAACGACCGAATGAATGCGTCGAGCTGCTTTTACCAGCAATGGAAAGGAATGAATTTCGTCGAGTACCAGCACTTATGTCTCCAAGACTTCCGCATGAGTGCACTTACGAAGAACTGGTTGCTACGCTTACTAATCTGTTTGGTGATGCCAGGTCGCTATTTCGAAAACGTTGTGATATACTGCAAACGCGTCCAAGTCATACGAACATTTCTAACGTCATTGACCTAGCCAACATCAACTGTAATTTTTTCGAATTCGACCAACTCAATGCAGATAAGTTTAAACTTCTACTTGTTGCACTCTATACAAGCAATACGTCCTTTGTTGCACTCACGCTGAATGGTTTGCTAACACTCAGGTGGGACTCCTGTAACAGAACTACAGCTTGAAGTCAACGCTGTCCATCATCAACAACTTATGGAACAGCGTTATGGAAGGAAGATGCAATCAAGAACTAGGGAGTGCCCAGGCTGTGGATCGAAGGAGCACAATAGAACAATGACATCGAATGTTTTGCCTGTGGGAAAACTGGCCACATCGCCCCTCTGTATGGAGATCGAAGCAGTCTGAGAAGTCCAATGTGAATCTTCTTCAAATCAACGACATACACTTAAAAAATCATTCAGCCAGACGATTCTTTGATATCGCAAGCTGACACCGGTGCAGACATTTCAACAATCAGCGTGGAGACGTGGCAAAAGATTGGAGCACCAAAAATCGGCGAACCTGTTCAAGTGCGTATAGCCAGCGGCCACAACATGCAAAACTTTGGTATCAGTCACATTATCTTCGTAGTTCAGGGTTACACGACCATTGCACCTGTTGTAGTAGTTAACTGCGATTTGAACCTTGCCAGCGGTCATATGTTTTGGCTGACCTTAGCTTAATTTCGTGGACGCCTAAACCACCACCGCCACTGGTGCGGGCCCCTCAAGTTAAAGTAGTGCAAACAAGCCAGGTGCTGAAGGATAGGTCTTCAGCTCAACAATCGGAACGTGCACAAAAACAAAATTACACTTGCGACTAAAAGTTAACTCGACCCCACGTTACATCCTCGCCCAATTGCTTTGGCAATCCAAGATGTATTGTATATTGAGTTGGATTGCTTGGTTAAGAATGGAACGTGGCCCAAGGTGGAGCATTCTGACTGGGTGACGCCCATCGTCGTTGTTAGACGTTCTAATGGAAAAATTCGGCTGTGCGCAGACTTCTCTACTGGTTTAAATGAGGCTTTAAAAGATGACGTTCATCCCATACGTAATTTAGAAGGACTAATAGCTAAATTCAATGGAAACAAAATTTTTACCCAACTCGACTTCGCAGACGCTTATCATCAGCTCTTCTTAGATGATGAGAGTCGTTTGCTCACGATGATAGCAACAAATCGCGGATTATATCGTTACAACCGTCTCGTCTTAGGCCTCAAACCGGCCCCGTCCATATTTCAACGTGTAATTGAAACTTGTCTATCCGTCCTAGAAGGTGTAGTAATATACTTGGGTGACGTCCTCGTCATGGCACCAACTGAAGAGATAAATGACCAAGGGTTACATTAAGTTCTGGAGCGTTTGGATAAATGGGGATTTCGCCTCAACTTGAATAAGTGCAAATTCAGGGCCAGCACTGCACAATACTTGGGCTTCATTGTTGACAAAGATGGACTCAAGCCTGATCCAGCTCGCAGAGCTGCCGTGGAAAGCATGAGATGACTCTGTAACCAGAAAGATGTTCGATCCTTTTTGGAGCTGACAAACTATTACAGCAAGTTCGTAAATAATCTTCATCGCAAAAAGGCACTACTAGAAGAACTTTTAAAGGAGAGTTAAATTTGAGTGGACGTGTACGCAAGAAAATGGTTCAAGAGCATTAAAGACACGTTAAAAAGTCCGCTTTTGCTTGCACACTTTGACCCACGCCAAAAACTCGTAGTTGCGGCCCGATGCTTGCCAGACAGGGATCGGTGGAGTGCTACTTCAGCGATACGTCGATGGAAACGAGAAGGCGGTGTTTCACATGAGCAAGGCGCTGACGACTTCTCAACGCCAGTACAGCCAGATCGAAAAGAAGGCTCTTGCACTGGTTACTGCTGTTGAAAGATTTCACAAGTTTTTATGGGGGGCGTCATTTTATATTGCAGACAGATCACCGGCCTTTGATCGCCTTGTTCAACAAGGATGTGAAAGGACTCACTGAGCGCACTGCTTCGCGCTTATCGGCTCAGACTTATCGGCTACTACCTCGACATTGAATACGTGAAAACCGAGGCGTTTGGATAAGCTGACGCCCTTTCACGTCTTATCGACGATGCTCGAAAAAACATTCCATATCCTGATATGGAAGACGTAATTGCTAACCTTCAATTGGTTGACCACGATCTATACGAAATTAGCTTGGAAGCTCTGGGATCGGTGGAAGCACGGAAGAACCTACAACGCATGACCTTTGCAGATGTAATTTTCAGAAAGATTGCAAATCGAATCAGAAACGGCTGGAATGAAAACGACTCTGATGACAAAAATCTCAAGCCCTACATGAGACACGCCGATTGTTTAGCCATCGTAAGTGATGTCATTATGATAAAGGAACGAGTTGTCATCCCTCCGCAACTTCGGGACTTTGCTCTTCATTTATTACATCGTGGTCACCCGGGAATTCGCCGAATGCGCCACTTGGGTCGCCACTACTACTTTTGGCCCGGAATCGATGCCGATATCGAGAGAATGGCTAAAAAGTGTTTCAATTGTGCAAGAACAGCGGCCTTGGACTCGAGTCCACATGGACTTCGCTGAACCAGTTAAAGGACACTCGTTTTTGGTTATTGTAGATAGTTTCAGCCGTTATGTAGACGCTGAATGGCTCACACCGGCTACCACAACCGCTACCATAAAGTACTTGCGTACCGTTTGTGGACACTTTGCTTCTCCAGAAACAGTTGTGTCGGATAATGGAACTCAGTTCACATCAGGCGAGTTTGCCTCTCTTTGTGCCGAGTTGGACATTGTTCACTTGCGTTCACCTCCTCGGATACCACAGTGTAACGGACTAGTCGAACGAATGGTCCAGACGGTGAAAAATGCTTTTGAACGCAAAAAAATCTAATTTGGATATGATCGTTGCAACCTACATTTATACACCGAGTCGCGAAGTTTACAATAGAACTCCGGCAGAAGTTTTCATTGGGCGTATGCCTTGTACTCCATTAGATATTTTTCATCCTAGAACTGACCTATCAAATGCAGACCTCACAGAAAATCAGGCGCAGATGAGGCTACAGTTCGATCGTCATCACGGGGCACATCACCGCAAGTTTGAGGGAGAAACTGTAATGGTTGAACTATGGAACGGAAAACGGATTGATGGAGTCATCACGAAACTCGTTGGAAACACTATTGCCGAGGTGGACTTAGGAGAAAATACAGTGACGCGCCATTTCAACCAAATTCGGAAACGTCGTTACCATCCATCATCACTTTCACGAGGATTAACTGTATTGCTAGAGATGCCTCAGGGTGACAATTATTCAGATGAACAGCAGGTTGGGTCTGAGCTACCTCAACGTCCTTTTCCGCTTACCACTGAACACAGATCGAGTGATTCGGAACATCCATCAGTAATCAATCGCGATAGGCAATCTTCCGTGGAAGATATTGATCTTGAGCAGTTCCCTTCTTCTCTCGACCCCGTGCAATCTATTGATGTGGAACAGCAGCTTCCACAGTCCCAGCCTTTCGGTGTCTGCAGGGTAACCCCAGTAAATCAGATTTATTCCCGGCCACGTCGTTTAATCCGCACAGACTGGAATTATCGTGACTTGTCAACAACACGCCGGTCGTCTTCGCTAACTTAAGTACAGGAGGAATGTCGGGTCTTGGTATTGGGTTACAGCTCTGCTCGACGAATAAGACCTTTTTAAAATAGTTAGTTTTTGTTAGGAAGTTGAAGAGGATGTCAGAGACTGTTAGACGTTTTGTAGTTTTGTTTAAATAAAGAATCGTTCTACTCTTCGTAGTTCATTAAACCGATCAGTGTTCAATAATAAAAGTCATTAAATTGGCTATGAACTTTTGACAGAAAAGAATGGAATGATAAAAATAGACAGAACAACTTTTAGCTCCATTCTTGGCTCGCACTAATCACAAGCCCAATTGATAAATTTTTATTTAACATTATGAAAATCTTTAGATTTTTGTTTTGCATCTATAATAAGGGGTCACGCTAAGCCTCAGACTTGTCCAATTCTCTTATTACTGCTGCATTTTTTACTTTAAACCTGAACCCTTTTAACTAGGTATATGTTTCCTTTCAGCCAAGTATTGCCAAGTGGAGAATAGTCTTTATCACAGCCTCAGCAGTATACACATTCTGTTGCACGTTTTACCTCCTGTTCGCCTCCGGAGAACGACAACCATGGGACAAACCAGCCGAAGACGAGAAGGATAAGGAACAAAAAGAGCCCATGGTGGCTTAAAATTGTCTGGTCTAGTTTGTTTTAGTCATTTTTTGTACGTGTTTGTAACTATATCTAGGGCCCTCTATTGTACATAAAATACGGAGTTTATTATGTATGGTGATTACCTACTCGATCATTGGTGGAAATTATTGTTTTCAAAAAGTAGGTAACGTTATATGAAATTATACGTCAAACTCAAATAGATGCCACCTCGTAGAAAAGTCGTTTTAAACACATTTTATAGGTTGTATAGAATGTAAGAATTATTGCTAAAATAGAAAGATTTTAATTTTTTTAATGTCTTATTTTATATCAGATCAACCTGGAAATCGAAAAACCTAACGAAATTTAAAAATTATGTTGTAGTAGTAGTAACTAGGATCTGCTTAGGGTATACAAACTTTCTGGAATTTGATCCCAGGAGGGCGATAAAAACATTCCTTTCTGTAATAAAAAGATGTTCTTGGTCGACTTTTTTTAAAAATGCACTAGTTTTTGAGTACCTAAACTGTTACAGCGAGTGTTACAGCGTTTTCGGGTAGAGGCTCTAAAGCGCTCTGAGAGTATTCCCATCCTTTGTTTTCTTAATAAGGACGCAAGAATGGGAATGAAAGATATAATTCACACATCCTCTTGTCTGAATAATTGCAACGTGTAGCATTTACAGAAGTGTATGCTGGCATTTAAGACGGACAAAGAAATTTAACCTCAGGTGATATTTTGGTCAATATAATTACTTTTTCGCATGGCTAGTTTATACTGCCCTGAGAGTATTTCTATGCTTAAACTTTTTTAAAAAGGTAAATGGTGGGAATACTCTCAGAGATCTCTAAAGCAGCCACTCGAAAACTCTGTAAGTATTTGAAGATATAATCTGGAAGGGTTGTAAGGTACTTACCAAAGAGTAGTTACATCGAAAACGAATTTCAAGGGCAATAGATTTATATCCTACCCGAGATCCTACCTTTCTTTTCTTGCTGGAAACAACCTATTTAAACTCGAGATACGAACTTTTTCGTCCACTATATCACCTGCTAGACATTTTCACAAACTTCAAATAGAAAATATATCGATAAATTAAACAATAACTGAGAAAAAGTCACAAAACCGAGTTAATACTCCCAAAAAAATTATTTAAATAAAGTTTCATGACGACGCACTAAAATGGCTGAAGGGAGATGGGAATAGCGCCACCTATGCGGGGGCGTGGGTAAACGTCTAGGGTGCGTTCATAAATAAGTTCAACGAGTAAAAATTTGTCAAGTAAAGCCGAAATTCCATGCCCTTCCAAGAAAAAAGTCCGAAAAGTGATTTTGACAGATTTTTAACCAATCACAAGTTTGCATTTAACCAAAATTTAAAAAAAAAGCAAATCCAAAAACTCATCGAACTGACAGATGCATGGGACTCCGGCTTAAGTGTCAACATATATTGCGGTTCCACAGTGTTGCCGCAGTGCACCCTGCATTACATCCTTTTTGATATATATATATGCATCGTTCTACGCGGACCTCTAAAATCATATGGCAAATGTCAAAGATTTCCATATAGTAACTGTCGTTTTTTTCCACTATTTATCCAACAACAAATACAGCTATATAATAAACAACTTTTTAAAAAAATTGGCAACCCTTAACAAGAAACTTCAATTTCAACCAATCAGACCACACCGCCAAATCCGCAATATGCGCCATATCCACACATGGGGACGTCATGCTACCGTCACACCAAGGAAAAACGTCTTATATGTCTAGAAATAATTCTAACTAAATGTAAGCTTGTGATTAGCCGAAAATTTGTCAAAATTATTTTTTGCCGTTTTTTACCGGATCGACCCATCCAATTGTTGAATACTAGGGTCCATTTCAATTAGATATCAGATGGTATTTATCTAGCAAGCGGAGGAATTGACAGACATGTTCTTCAAGTCTGCATGAAATCATCTCTAGAACTTACTGTTGTCGTTTGTCGGTTAAATCTCCGGACACCATGTACGGGATGTTCATTGAAAAACGTCATCTACAAGACTATAAACATTTGAGAGAAAAAGATGACATAATGAAAGTAAATGGACTTTTGTACCTCCAGTCTTTTCTAGAATTACAAAATTACATTTGAGAACATAACATTTTTGTTGTTGCAATCCGTAATCAGTACTCAAGTGATTGAAGATAAGCGCTCGCTATCTGGTGATAAAATTCTTAACCCTCTTAGCCAGACTATCATTAGAATGATTGATGGACTAATGCAACCTGACTATTAATTATTAGTAGAGAATCATTACTTGACGCTTACTGCACGGTCTTAATTTGAAACGCCAATAGAAAAGAGAATGCCAAATACCTATGAGCCACTACCAAAGATGACGATTGACGAAGCAAAATTAACGATTTAACATTGCAGAGTCTAATTTTTATTATATTTCTAATTTTAAATAAAAGACTTTAACAAATCCATATTGAATATGAAGGCATTTATTAAGTTTCTACTACATGTAGAATGATATTTTTTTTACTAATCTTATATAACAAATAATAATTGTACTAATATCTATGTTCTTTACATAGAGTACACGTTCTAGTTCCACTTTAATTTTGAGTCAAAAATTCTTCTAAAACCCGACAGCTGTCAACGTCAACGATGTCATTGTCAAAACTAGATTCTAACCTATCTAACCTCACAAACTATTTTGTATTTCCATGATTTTCCTTTCGAGATTGTACCTCGTTTTCAAATAAAACTTCTTAAAACTTTAAGCTCAATTTGAATTCACATGTTTGTTTAAAAACTCTCTGAATATGTCTTTCTTTATTAAAGGAAAGCAAGCTAATGGTGTGAAAAAAGGTGTTGCTTTGAATCAAAAAAGAGGCAAGAAAAGAAAGCATGAACAGAAAAGTCACAAAAGTGAAGAGATTACCAGCAGTGAGGATGAAGGTTTAGAAGAAGATAAAGCTGTTCATTCCAGTTCGTCCGACAATGAAAATGAAACTGCTCAAGAAAAAAAAGTGCGCCTGGCAAAATTATACCTGGAGGAAATAGAAAAGGAAGAGAAATTGCGACTGGAAAAAGACGAGATTGACCAGTCAGTAATTTCAAAGAGACTCAAAGAGGACTATCTTAAAGAAGCTGGAAAACTGAGACTTACTGTTGCTGATAAGTACCAATCAGTTTTATCGGAGAAAATTGGAACACTTAAATGCAAAAGGCAAAGATCTTGTTTAACTTGCATTTGTGTATCAAATGATAGTGTGTTTTGTGGTAGTAAAGATGGAGTGATAACTAAATATTCTTTACAAACATTAAAGAGAATTGGTATTATTCCCTTTGTGAGAAGTAACACAGCTGAAATCAATGGTCACACTAGTGAAGTTCTTAGCATAGCTGTATCATCAGACAACAAATTTCTAGCCATAGGTGACAAATTAGGCAACATATACATCTGGGATCCTTGTACATTGAAACATGTAAAAACCCTCACAGGGCATAAAAACTCCATCTTAGGATTAACTTTTAAAAAAGAATCCCACACTATGTATTCCTGTAGTAAAGACAAAAGTGTTAAAGTGTGGGACTTGAATGAGATGGCTTATGTGGAAACTTTATTTGGTCATCAAAGTGCTATTACTTCCATAGATGCACTGTACAAAGATAGAGTAGTAACCTCAGGATGTCGAGACTTACGAGTTTGGAAAATTACTGAAGAGACTCAGTTAATCTACAATGGCCATATTGGGAATATTGACAATGTAAAAATGATCAATGAGGAAATTTTCATAACGGGAGGAGATGATGGTCAAATATGTGTTTGGAGCATGTTAAGAAAAAAGCCTCTGCTGGTAGTAGAACCCGCACATGGTAAAGACACTTCAAACAACCAACCAAGGTGGATTACAGCATTGGCAGCCTTAAGAAACACAGATCTAGTGGCGTCAGGTTCTTTTGATGGATTTGTTAAATTGTGGAAATTGGGTGATAATTTCAAAAAGGCAACACAAATCTTGAAAATCCCTGTTGAAGGTGTTATTAATGCCTTGGAGTTTACACCTGATGGACAGAACATTTTAGTGTGTGTGAGCAGGGACTATAGGCTTGGAAGATGGGCTACTGTTAAAAGTGCCAAAAATTGTATTTTAGTTATACCTTTTCACATATTAAATTGAAATAATTTTATAATAAAAATATACTTTTCTATTATATAAAACAACTTTTGGTAATTTATTTATTATTCTAAAACATTTTCTGTAAAACCCCTAAAGGAAAGTTTTTTCGAGAAACAATAGTTGAAGTCCTGCATGTGCAACATATTTTCGCAAATAGACCCCTTTGGTAGTTGATTTTTAAACACTTTTAGAATCAGTTTTTTCACATTCTTAAAAGACTCGCTTTTCTCGCCAATTTTCCTCATATTGGATATATTACAGTCTTTTGCAAACGTCTCTTTCCGATCAAAAACTGAAAAAAAAATCTGAAATGTTATTTAAATTGACCAAAAGGAGGTGATTTCTCCATATTCAAGCTGGCATTTTCTGGCTAATTTCATTCGAATTAAGTTTGTTAGATGAGGTAATAGGTACCTTCCTTTGGTGAATTTGAAAATCAGATTTTTTTTTCAAATTGACCAAAGGAGGGTATTAAGTCTTTTCTCTAAATTCTTCAACTTTGACCGCCTGTAACTTTAGAACCAGTAACCAATCCGATTCATCGGTTTTTTGCTCTTCTTGATGTCTTGTTTCACCTACTAGTAATGGAAGTCCTGTAGGTGCAATATTCTCGGAGATAGACGACTTTGGTCGTCGATTTTTAGGCACTTTTCAGACTTTTTTACCATTTAGAAAAACTCATATTTCTGGCTAATTTCATTCGAATTAAGTTTGTTAGTTCTTAAGGGATAGCAAAAGTCGATATGATTTAGAATGAGTGGACTCAGTGGATACATTTGAACTGTTTTTGCTCTTCTTTTAAATCAAAATGTACTTTTTATACAGGGTGTTTCTGAATAGAAGGTAAAAAAACATAAATTGATAAATTCTAAGCCAAATTTAAAAGTAATTGTTTACATAAAAAGATGTCCAAAATGTTTTTGTTTATTAGCAATTTGCTTATGACATAATGGCTTTCCATTGACCTTCAAACTTAGACTCAATGAGTCGATCATAAATAAATTGTCAGGTTTGTTTACTTCCAACATGCATATGGACCACAGAGGGCGCGCGCCGGGAGGGGAATGAAAAAATGGCCGCCGAGTCGGGTAATCGGTGAAAAGTGAAAACATGATATATGCACTCAGTGATACGAAATATTTCTGTCCCACTTTTATAGCTAGAAGTCTTACATATGCTACAATATCTCACCATGATGATTAAATCTTTAATAAAAAACCAAAAAATCGCACAAAACGTTCGCAAGCACTGTCTCAACTTCAAACACAAAGGAAACACGTTTTGACGTTTTCAATTTGATCGTTTGGCATTCTTTTTATACAGAATGGTCCATAATGATTACGTCAGACATTAACTGCAGATTCTCCATGTAAAATGGTTTAGCCAAACTTGCCTTTGTAAAATATTGCCCCTTACTCTTGGACCCATTTATTACGGACCATACTGTATAAGGAATAGTTATTCAATGGAGGTTTCCAGTGTTTTAATAAAGAATAGCAAAGTTGCACTAGGTCGTCGGGTACGTCCCTGAATGGGCAATAATTGTGTGATTGGCTTTAAAATATTAATACTGCATATCCTTGTTGGATCATATATTCCAATATGCTATAATAATTGTAGAACATCATCTTATAACTAAAATTTACTTAATTTTTAAACACGTATAAATCGGTGTTAATAGACTACAATATTTTAAGAGTAAAATCTATTATTATTGTAGAGTAAAAGAAAGGATGATGTATAAATAAACTTAATATAGAAAAACAAGAAAAATAGAGATTACGTTAATCAAACTTTCGCCCAGCCACAATTTGTTGAGTATTTAGTGCGTATCTTATATCAAAATGAAGACACCCTGCTTTTTTGAACATCTTTAGCTATGTCAATAATTTTGAAAATATCAGATACCATCTTATTTTGCTTTTTCTTGGAAATTATCACTATTGCACTCATAAATTGTGACATCTCCATAAATAAAATTTTATGCTCTTATAAACTTAATCCTTTAAGTTCTTTTTTCTTTTTTAGTTTCCTAACCTCTGACTAGCTGGCACTCTTCTCTTCTTACGCCTGCCGCCTGAGCCGCTGTGTGTAGACAACCAGTGCTCGTAATGACGTTCGTTGGCTAGCCAGTCTTGGTACTTGTACCACCATTCTTCCCACTTAACATAATCGTCCAGACTCAGATCCCGAAGATATCCTACAATGAAAGAGTTTTATTAAGCTACTAGCAATCTCTCTATTTTGCTACGTTTGAAATTCATTCGCGGCGTTACAACTATAACAAGTGACCAAACGTCTTAGCGATGACCTAGAAGTGATCATATCTAAAAGCTGGCCATAAGTCTTGTTAGAACAAAAAGCCAAACGAATTTTGAACTGTCAGATGCGCGACGTAGTAATAACCGGTTTCTGAGCATATTTATGAGGGTGGGTACACAATGAGTTTCATCTTTCTCTTGAAACAAACTTCTTACCACCGCAATAAATTAATTTAACATCTCTGCTAACCTTAACAAAAGAATCTGCATAGTAATAACCTGTCTTCTGCGCATATTTCTGACGGTACGCAATGAGTTTCGTCTTTGTGTTGGAACAAACTTCTTACTACAGCAACTAATTAATTTAGCATATCTATTAACAGCCCCATCTTCCTCCTCTCTACAAAACAATGTCGTTGCGTTTCAGTTTATTAATAAATTTCTCTTGAAACATTGCAGCCAACGATGCTAAATTTTCAAGGTCCAGTACAATTTATAAAATCTAGTAAAAAATACAGGTGTTCTGTACAAAATAGGCCCTTCTGTACAAAACAAGTCACTGTTGAAACGAAATCCTGTAGCCTATTAGTTATCCAGATATTTTGCTGCCTCAAGTTAAAAAGACCACCCTGGATAACATTTTCGATTGACATTTTTACACCATCAACGTCATCAATATACTTTATTGTCATAAGTTAAACAACTCTTTGACAATGCTTAAAGGGTAAAGGAACTCTTTTCAACAGTTTAAAATTAAAGTTATCAAATAGTATAAAACAAATTATCAAAAGAATAGGTACATCAGTATAATCACGTCAATCAAACAACAAAATCCAAATAAGACCAATTCACCAGGGGGTCACAGTCGCTTATTGTAGATTGTCGTCATCAAGGTACTCAGCTACTTGAGAAGGATTGATCTGACAAATCGATCGAAACCGTGCAAAGCACACTTCCCCTCTCACCTCGCTGGGAAAACAGACGATTGAACAATTTCCCTCCGTTATACACAATAGATCGCTTCACTCTCTCGCTATGGGGAATAGGCAGGCTAAAAGTATGTGGTCTCAGCTCACTGTAACCTTTGGATAACGACAGTACCCGCCCATACCTCCTAATTACCAAACATACTGCTTCCAGGATATACAGACTGCAGAACGTAAGAATGTTCAGCCTGACAAACAGGGAGCGACAAGATTCCCGAGAATGAGCCCCAGAGACAAACCTGACAGCTCTGTTTTGTATAATGAATACCTGTGGAAAAACTCAGAAGAGCATGAGCCCCAGAAGCAGATGCCATATCGAAGATAAGATTCGGCAAGCGCAAAGTAAGCCTGGCGGGCAACAGAAGGCCCAATGTCGTTATAGATTAGGCGAACGGCATAGCAGCCCGACGACGCGACGCCTTGCCGCACACATTCATCACATGGCTGTCAAATTTCAGCCCTCCATCCAGAGCAAGTCCCAGGAACCCAGTTACCCCAGGGGAGTCCAACAGGACTGCTCCCCAGGCATACGTCATTAATCTCACACCCAAAACCTAGAACACATGTTTTATTGACATTAAGTGAGAGTTGGTTTGCGTCACACCATTGTTTAATAATAGTTGGGTCACTATTTATGATGGATCTCAGGCAAATGTCATCTGTCCATAAGATGGTAGGTATGGTACATATCAGCAAATACAGTGAAGACACTGAGAAGAACTGAGCCCTGAGGCACCCCCGACTCCACCCGAAGCTCCATCGAGGTGGAAGGAGACCTACTGGGCGATAATTGCATAAACTCTCACGGTCTCCCCCTTTAAACTTTGGAATTACAAGAGCTTTCTTGAGGCAGTCAGGAAAATGGCCACTAGAAAAAGAAGAGTCGATCACCTCTGCCGGGACTCCCAAGGCAGTGCCCGGCAAGGTCATGAACAGGGTCAAAGACAGCTCGTCCCATCCCGCTGCTCGTTTGTTTTTAAGTAAAACATACACTTCTTTGGTCATATCAAGAGTAACTGGGCCGAAAAAGAACGTTTCAGCGCATACTATCCGTCGAAGGATCGTTGCAGGATCCAGTGCACCCGGGGCAGTTCTACCAACAAGTGAGACCACGCGATAATAAAAATTTAATTCATTAGGATCAATATAATTCGGTTGAGTGTGTATCTCAGAATGAATTAAAAACTTAGCCACCTTGACTCAAAGAAAATACATATACCAAATGCTCCAGTCTTTAAGCAAATATGTTCTTCAGTTTATGAATACCGACTGGAGCTACTCTTCTTTAATACTACGGTTGGAGCATACGTATACTTCAAATAACTTGAATGTGAACTTATACTCCCTTTTATTACTAATTGCTTAGAAGTACCCTCTTAAATCTCTTGAAAACTAGACCCTTTTGATTTAGGACGACTTTTACAAGTTCAAGTAAAACTTCAGATTGAAGATAAAACACCAGACTTGACGTACATTGCATTCTTTACCTGACAGACAAACAATGCAATGTAGGTTATATC
The DNA here is from genome assembly GCA_951812265.1 of Taphrorychus bicolor. Taxonomy (NCBI): domain Eukaryota; kingdom Metazoa; phylum Arthropoda; class Insecta; order Coleoptera; family Curculionidae; genus Taphrorychus; species Taphrorychus bicolor. The sequence continues at coordinate 10,854,263 of OX638299.1, read as the reverse complement.
TGGAGTTTTACCTTCAAAGTTTTACTTGAACTTGTAAAAGTCGCCTTTAATGAAGAAGGAAAAACTAAAGCAAATCATCTAATCGGTTTATATTTATCTTACATCTACATTATAAAATACTCTTGAAGTATTTAAAAACTTTTTACCAGTAAAAACCGGCAAGAGTGACATCAAACTTACCTAAATCTTTATAATACTGGTACCGAACGCGGACATCATCCCATGCGGCCAATCTCGATTGACCTGCTGATAATAGCTCGTCAGGGTAATGTCCTTGAGGAACTGGTGATATGCTGAAATAAGGGAAAAAATGTGAAACCTTCCAATACGTAACAAATTGGAATTGGTCGCCGCCACGTTTTAAACAGTTTAATAGCTCACATCTCAGAATACTTGAAGCAAATTTGCTGATCCACTAACTTAACCCACTCACCTATATCGTCGTGGAGGTGAACCGTATAAGAAGTCGTCCTCTTCCACCATAACCTTCATGTTGCTACCTGTTTTAGTAATTCGCATATTTTCAATGTCCCGTCGTTCCCTATCGGCTGACCACTGGGCAATCTTTCCAAATCTTAAATATAAAACATACAAATGTTAAAACAATAAAGTCAAATAAGTCTAGACCCAGATGCATTTAAACTTAAATTGAAAATGTTGTAATGACATTTTTTTACACCTAAAAACTGACAGATTTTACACCTAAACGAAAACAAACTGTTGAATCAGGCTGTTGAAAACTGGCACCAATTTCAGTTTCTATCGAAGTCTTAGGTTTTCGTCCTACAATTTTATGTGGTTATAACACATTCGACAGTTCATTACATTAAAACAGCCTCAGCTGATATTAGACAATTATGTAGTTATTTTCAATTCCACTTTTCTGTGATTTGACTAAAATGATGTTCAAGGAAGTATTTTGCAAAACTCGACCTCTCCAAGATCGACTATTACCTTTCAGATAGAGACATCGTTGTGGTTGCGACAATCGGAACTGAGGCTAATACGCTACTATCTTCCGATCCCGAAGATTCCGCTCCAGGCGATCCAGGTCGCTTCTTACGTGGTACGCCTTCTTTTTTGACACGTGCAAGTAATGGCTGCAAAAATCAATTTTATCAGTGAAGTGTTCAATTATCTATTGGCAAACTTTGATATTATGAACAAAAATGTCCAGATCCGTATTTAAAAAAGCGAATTTGATATTAGCAACTTTCGAAGCTAGCACATCAACTGCAGCTTCAGGCAATCGTATAATTCCGTTAACAGACTTCTAGATTCCTGGAGAAATAGCAGTAAGTAATACCCTAATAGTCTAATTATTCTTAAGTCATAATTTGATAGTTTTAATACAGTCGAAAGCTTGATAGCTAATAATTAATTCCTCGACGCATTAACAGATTACACGGTAATTAATAACCAGATTTCTCTGTTAATAGGTCCCAACTAGAAGTTGTAACTCAATTGAATCAGTCAGGGTGAGAAAGAAAGAATTATCCCACTGGTCAAGAACCAATATTGGTACAAAATAGGTAACTGAGTAAGACTGTGTCATTGTGTGTCGCATACATAACATAGGCTTCATTTCTCACTTTGAACTAAAGAAAACACATTACAAAAAAATTATATAATATTGAACGTATGAGGTATAAAATCTACCTCTCTCTTCTATAAACGTGTACGTAACAAGTACACTAACCTGTTTTCCTGGAACGGGTTTCTCACCAACCTTAACACCCCCTTTAGGCGATATCGGCCTGGGTGGAGGAGGCCTTGTCCTAGGATCTGTAGGTCTGTCAGTGCAAGTTGGCCTGGGCATGCGCTTGGCTACTGGGGGAGTCATGGGGCGTGGCATTCTACGGGGTGGAGGAGAAGAGGGACTGGGAGGACGCGGACGAGATGTGGTAGGTTTGGGCGGGGGCGGTTTACGGGCGGCAGATGCAGCGGGACGGGAAGGTGGCGAGAACGTACGAGACCTGCAAAAAATATCACAGAACAATAATTAAGCATACTGCATATTCATTACATATAGACTTTGGAGAACAGGTACAGTTTTATTAAGAATTACTCAATGATCAATCTTCGAAAAAAGAAATTATCCAACCAAATGTCATAAGTAGTGACTATACAGGGTGTCGGGAAACTAAACCGGCATCGATAAAACCCTTGAAATTATTTATGCAAAATAGAGAAAATACAAACAAGTGTTCCCACTCAAATAATTTCAGGCTTATCGAGCCGCATTTTCGGGAGTAAGACTCTTACAGCTTTGTATTTTCGTAAATAAGTTATGTTGTAGGTTTCAGGTTCGTCAAAAGCCAGTTTACTTACAATAATTGATTTTCTTTAACATTGATAATTTTATATGAGATAATGAGCGAGAAAATCTACAAGTAGATTTAGACACCCAGGCATAGGAAGTATAGGCAGAACAAGCAGTTGCAGTGAGCAAGTGGTCCTATTAAACTAAGTATTCCTATTAAACTTTTCGATGGTTTTAGGTGATTTTGTTTTTAAAGAAACTATTTTCCATGTAGCCAGTATGCGTTAAGCTTGTAATCAGACATAAGACAACCTTTGTGGTTAACTAAATGATGGCTTTTTGATCTGTTGAATCCCATAAACTTCAATATTACCCTCCTACGTAAAATGGTCAATTTGAGAAACGGAATTTTCTCAGATTAGAAAAACGCAACTTTTAACGTGACATTCTAAAAACTCACCTTGAACGTCTATGCTTTGGAGAACAAACAGAACAGGAATCATCTGAACAGCTGCTCATACTGCTAGCGGAAGCGGACCGCCTTCCGCATCTACTGCTGTTGATCGAAAATTAAAAAAGAAAATCGTCAGTGGCAGCTACTAAAGATATACAAGATGTTTCTGAAAGACGTACCGTAAATTTAACCACTTATTCTAGGCTTCAAAATAAGAAAAAAGCTTTATATAAACATATGTGTAAAATTGCTTTGTTTACCATATACAAGGTATGAAAGGTTAGATCTTGAGGATTGTTTTTAATTAATATTTCCAAAAGGTGTTGAGATGAATGAATGAATTTTGGTATGTTGGCATAAATTTTTATGCGCTTTTAACAAATTAACTAGATATGGTCACAATTGTCCAAGGGCGGGTGTGCAATCTGGAAATTTCTACATAAAAAAGGTAATCTTATTGAAAGTCGATATCTGCAATATTTCTCAATATTTCTCAAAAAAAAAGTTTTATTACAAAAAGTAACAGATGATTTTAACTAATAGTCATATGCTTTATGGACTAACCCTTCATATTCTGCATATGGAAAATAAATGTTTCAACTAATGTTTATATAAAGTTTTAGTCTAATTTTGTTTCCTAAAAAATGGTTACATTTATGGTACTGTTTTTGGAAACATCCTGTGCCTTTGGAAATAAAAATCTGAGAAAAGTAAAGTCCATCAAGATGGCCTGTGAGATTAGTGGTTTAAGAAATCACAACAAAGTTTTAAGTCAAATAGGGTCTTGTACAACTTCACCTGCATTCTAACATACCGTCTCTCTATCTCTTATATCTAATGAGGTAGCAATGGGAAAGCATCGAATCAATTTGCAGATTTTTATGTAAAGTAATCTGAAAGAAGTGAATATAGGGTGTAGAGCATAGACAACATTTCAGGTCTGTGAAGTTGCTAAGGTTTCAACCTTTATTGAGGTCTTCTACAGGGTTCTTTCAATAAGAGAAAGTTTATCACAGGTCTGGAATAACATTCCACCCTATCAATCTGTTACAGTCACTCACTCTGTCAGACATGTGACAAAATTCACATATTGAAAGTCCTGAGGAAGACCTCAATAAAGGTCAAAATGTTGACAATTTCACAAACTTGAAATGTGTTTGTGTCCCACTAGGCTATTCACCTCTTTCAACTTGGTAAAAGGTATAAGTAAAAATAGTGTTAAACTATATAAATAGTGTAAAAACTGTGTTGAATCATAAATTTTGGAGGAGTACGTATAAACGTAGTACGTAGGTATGAATAACATACTTCTTCCTTGGAGATGGGGGAGTCCTAGGACGTCCGCCTCTATATCCTACTGGCGAAGCGCCTCTTCGAGTGGGCGGTGACCTGGGACTTCTTCCGCGCGGTGGCGGACTACGCGGCGAGCGAACCCTCGGCGGCGGCGAACGTGGCGAACGAGCGCGCGGCGAACGTGCTCGACGAGGTGACGGCGAAGTGGCACCTGCGCGACGAGCCGATGAAAACGAGCGTGATCGTGAACGAGATCGAGACGATTTTCCGTCCAAGTAGAGGGATTTATATCCAGAGTGGCGCCATCTGAAAAAAAACAATGCTCTTGCACAATCAAATGGGGGGTGTTCACTTAAAAACGTCATCTAATTGACTGTGAAATGTCCAAAGAAAAGGATGAAGGGACAAAAGTCCATTTACTCTGATCATAAGTTTAATGTCAATAAATCTGAATTTACAGATGTGCATTAAAGTTCTGTTCTGTTTCAATCTGTCAATGTAACACACATCTATAGATCCTAGAAAGCTTTGGAATTGAACCTGTGGTATACCCCATATATGTAAATCGCCGTGAGAGGTTATCTCTCTCACCTGGCTACGCCAGCTGATACCGGAGGTCGGAAGTCAATGAACGTGACAAGGGGCGTCAGAAAAAAAAAAGAAATCAATCATCATCCTCACTGATCAAGACGAAGCTTTTTAAATTTTGTCTTGTAAAAACCCCATTGAAACCAGAACGAAAACCCGCGAGACCCTATCAACTTCCGGTTTAAACTCAATCAAAAGTTTTCCGGTAAAAAACGTCCGTGGGTGGTTTAAATTTTGTTTTTCGTTTATCAACTCCCGGAGCGAGTTCCTGAAAGCGGAGTCGCGAGACCATGGGAAGGTGTCGCCTCGACCCAACGACTCGATAGCTACTTGATCATCAATAGTCTGCGACCTGGTGGATTGCCGTCTGAAGCAGCTGCAATCTAGCGCAGCCCTCAGAAAAGAGCTGGTTGAAGTTCTTCATGTGACTGTGCTTCCAGATCCAAGCGTCCTCCGATTGGAAAGGTCAGGTAGCTTTAATTTTTTCCTGCCATATTAGTAACTGACCAACCAAGGTCATTGTTGGTAAATACCAGGGCTCAAGCCTTAAGTATCCGTAAAAACACTTTAACGTCAAATCCGACGACTCACGGTCGGCTTGTGTGTTACTGCGACACTGGCTGTTTATATATTTATTTCTTTCACTACAAAAGTGCATACATCTTGTTTTTTCCTAGGAATATTGTACATAGTTTTAGTTAATCCATGTTGTTACGGGTGAGGCCTTGAAGTATTCAACTAGTAATTTATTTGCAATTTATCTTTCTAACTACCAATTTATCTTTCAATTCAATGAACCTTCACGTATTATAATTTTGTTCAATAAATTAGAGTTCACCTAAGGTGGATAAGTATGATTCTGCCTTGACGGTTTTCAAATCGCTGGATCATATATTTAATAATTTTTTTTTGCATTAGGAGAGGCTGAGAGATTGCAGCTGGGCAGCGACAAAGAAAGGTTTTTTTTTATAAACATTTTGTCATTGATCGAGGTCACACCTGCACTTGACCGGGGTTCAGACATATTTGTTGAAATGTCGGAACAAGGGAAACCAGAAAGGAGATACCCTAGTACATCTACTTTACTTCACATTCCGGAAGGAGATAAAAACGTGGCTTGGGTAACTCAATCGCTTTCCATGCCGCGACTATCGCCATATTCTTTATCAGCATTAAATCCGACCCAATTTCACCCTCGCTTAGATCACGCAACCGCGTTTTCTTTTTTGCGTCCCCTGTACGACGCGACGCTACATGGACAAATACAAAAGATCGATTCTACATGGTCCGGCGCAGATCCATCTTCTCGGGTCGTTCCGACCAATACGAATCTGGCATCCCAAATGACAAACAAAATGCGCGACAAACCTTTCACTTTGGAATAGAACCTTTCACTTCAATCTTAATTTACCTGTTGGAGTCTTTGGCCTCCACTTCCAATAACTTCTTCTCCCAGATAGCACTTGAAGTAGGGGAATTGTGAGCCCTGGCTTTCTTCATTACGTTATCTATTTCTCGGCGTCTTCCCGCAGGTAAACTTGGGTCTTCATGGAACAAAAGCAGACAATGTATGAGTAAAATGGCATATTAAAGCAGTTAAAATATGTGTATTGCAAAACTAAATTAGTATTCTAAATTCAATTTGTAAACCTAATAGAATGTATATATTATAGATGGTATCTGTTCTCCCACTATTAAAACTACTTTAAAAAAATAAAATATTGTAGCAGTCAGTGGAACCTTCACATTTTTGGGCTCAAGCTGTAGTTTGAAATTGAAATGAAGTGCAGCTTGTAAAATAGTTTAGAGCATAAGAATTAAAAATTATATACTATTAAATTTAATATCAATCATAAAATCAAAATGGTGATTAGAATCTATGCAAAATAAGGAAAGTATGAGGGAAATACAGGAAGAAGGTAAATTTTTAATGTGTTTTTGGGTATTTAGTGAGTATAGCACAACATTTTTGCCCTAGCCACAATCCAATTACTTGCATTGTGATATGGAATTATGATGGAACGGAATTAGAAAGTTAATGAAGTTATAATTATATCTTCTATTATATTACAATTCCTTTACCTTACTTGACAAAAATATCTATTAAAAAGAAACCTTTTTTTTGTAAATTGAATCCTTTTATTACTTCAGATATAAACAGACTTAAGGTGACTCGAATGCAGTGTATGTCATTACTGGTATTTTATCTTCAAACTGAAGTTTTACTGATAGTTGTAAAAGTCACCCCAGTAGTACTTTTGAAAAACCCAGGGCAATAAACTAAGATGACATATTGACAAAAAAAAGGAGAAATAGAACCTCCATATTATATGACTAAGATTATTTTAAGAATCAGCATCCATAGCATGTTAATATTATTTCTTTCTCACCATACCTGTTATCCTTACTGCAGGAGTGTTGTTGTCCATACGAAGTTTAGATGGGACCTTATCCCTGCTGCGACTCCTTCTACGAGATGACATTTCAATGCTATAGGATTATAATATAAGTTTTTATTTCTATACATGAAACTGATATTCTAAAGAGTATAAACTAAAAGTTGACAAAGCTTTTGATTAGGGCTCAAAAGTTTTTAGTTTTATTACCATAAACTAACTGTTATTGTAAGTAAGAAAATGACACTTGAAATAACAAGTATTGTTTTTTTTTTATTCACTTTGTCACTAAATTTTGGACCTCTTGTTGATAAACAAGAAAAACACTAAAATTTTTGGAAAATATATATTCAAAAATTTGTAGGTGTAGTTATACCTATTTGATAAACCTAGATAGAAAGTTCATTTACTTAATTTCTTTTTTCAAATTTATACTTTCAAATGAAATTCTTCTGAACCCATCAGCTTACAAAAAATATTGAAGTACTTATGTATTGAAAATATTTTAATAACATTCTGAGTATATAAAGAGTCACCCTTAAAATGATGTAAAAAATACCTCAATCCACTGTATCAGACAGTATGAAACCCAAAGCCCCTGGTAATGGCATCATCAGAAAAGTAAGCCAGTACAAGGTAGATTTAGCTACTTTAGCAATTCCATAATTTTTTACCGTTCCCGAGGCATAACGTGGTGCCATTTTAACCGAGAAATGCAGTGGTGTTTGTGTTTAGTTGAAAACCAAACCTTCAGTGAAGTATGAGCGATCCAAAAAAAAGTTGACACACCATGGCGCGAATCATACCGGGTAGCTAGCAACACACAGATTAACACGGCGGATCCGATCATGCTAGTCCTGGCAACTAGTTGGCCATATATATAGATTGCTTTTTAACCGAAAAGCAAACAGAATCAGCGACGAATCGAAGCAAGATTACCTTCATACAGAGTAGATTCATTACATTCAGTAGATTCGTTACATGCATCAATCATTCAGGACTACCATTCTTACAGTGATCATACTCTTTTAACCAACACCAGTGTTAGTTATTCCCGAGGTCCCGGCGTTTCCTGCCTCAAAACCTGAGGAGGCTTGGGCTGCGACGTTACAAAGACGATGATTGTATAACCTTTTCAGGTCATCGAACGGCATTTTACAGGCGAGGTGTGTCAACAAAACCGACGCTTGTGAAAGTTTTTTTTTTAAGAACAAGGACGCAAATCGGTACCATACGGAGGAAAAACGCACCACCTTTACGGGTTCCGAACGGGAAGTCGTCGAAAACGACGGAAATTCGACAACTTTGCAACGGAATTGCGAGTTTTCCGACGACCTTTGTCGGAGTCCATATTTGTCCCGTTGAAGAAACTGTAAAATCAATACACCAAATTCTTAACACTACAAAAATCACTTACGTCTCGCAAAATTTAGTTAAGAATACTTTTACAAATGCAGTACGAGAGCTGCACACTTCACCGATGTTTTATCCTTTGTTTAATGCGATTAAATTGCCAACTTCTCTGGAAACATATTCAAACCCAAATAATTCGACAGGAATAACGGGAAACGGGATCGGCAACAGAAGACCGTCGTCACCGTCGAAGATAGAAAATTGAAGAACGAAGCAGCTTTTCTCAACCTTTTGACAATGATGACGTATGACAGTGACTTAATTGACAAATGACAATTAATTAGTGGACGACGATAACCTAGAAGGTATGGACAGAGCCAACAAATGTCGATATTTCCTTAAAGTTCATCCCATTTTTTGGCTGGATGTCCGCCAATTTAAGGGTACTGTCGCGCCGTGTCCCCCCCGCTAATGATAATCGTAATCCGTTTAATCGGTGGTTGCGTGGGGGCGGCTATGGTTGCGGCTGCTGCCGTGTTGCCGCCGTGTCTGCGGAGAAGATTCGACTACGTTGATGTTCTAAGTCCAATGTATCTTCGTGTGTCGAATCTCTTTTACCACGCTGCAAGGGGGACCCAACTCTTGGAAAGGATCTATTGTCCCTTAGGTCGCTGATTTAAATAATGTAAAATTTATTAATTTGGGGATGCAAGCAAGGCTTTATTGTTTACGACAAAACCTGCAAAACGCCAAAAAAAAACTAATTGAATAGTAATTAAGAAGAAAAAAAAATTAAAAAAGACAATTCTTAGTTTTCTCAGGAATCTGAAATAAAATAGCGGCGGACGTGAACTTTTCACGATAAGCTCAGTGGTCCCCAGAAACGTGTTTGACGGGTACACGATTTCTTACTAAATTGGAAAAACTACAACAAAGAAAACTAAACTAACGACGCAGTGTAGAAGAGAACGGAATTCTGCCAGTAGCTGGGACCCTCGATATTATGGTGAGCAAAACACTACTATAATATACTAAATGATTCAACTTCTACAACTACTCTACAAATACAAATACTTAATTGCCGGTAGTCTCCTGCGTCTGCAAAGTATCCGCTATCTGCAAGAAAATGGCCTATTCAGGAAAAGGGCAGAGGTGGGCTGACACTATATGGCACAACCAAAAAAACACTCCACGAAACTTTTCGTAGGCGAGCAATAGCCGAATTAATTGTTGTGGCACTAATTGAAAATACAAATAATTAGCGCGGATTTCTAAAGCGAGATTCAAAAAAAGGGGAAAAATTACGAATTTTCGATAATCAGAACGGCGGAGCCAAGGACTTTTCTCGCGATAAAATTCGAACTTTTTTGTCTTCCCGGTTAATCGTCGCTTTTTGATCGTAACTCTATTGAGTTCAAAACGCGTCTTTCTCTTTCGAGTGTAGAAGATCGTCTCTTTTGCCACCCCCTCGGTACCTCGCATCCCCGAAAGGGTACTGCCGAAAAAATCGATACCACCCTGACCAGTGGCGATTATATGGCGCTTCGGACAGCGCGGGCATTAATTCAGAAAATGAGCTTTTCTGGAAAATGTGCTGGAAAAAGTAAATTGAAAATGTGATCATTGGACAGAAGAAATGATGCTCTTCAAAATGACTCCTCACATGTTTAATTGACAATTAAAGCTTTTTATTGAAATTAAATGTTAATTTCCTGGCTCAGTCAATTAAGACATTAATTGCTCGAATTTACAATCAAAAGATCAGAAATTAAAAGCTCTATCTGCTGAGAGAATAAGATTTTAATTTCAATTAACGATATTCGCAAAATCGCCTTAATTACTAAACTATTGTTCGGGTCACGTACAGGTCTGAAATTCTTTCAAGGGCCATAAACCATTAAAAAGGCGCCTTTGCCGGGTAAAGAAGAAGGGCAATTGTAGGGTATCATGTTTTATGGCCGGAATTCCCAAGAAATTGTGAAAGTGCCTGTCCAACACTAACAAAAGAAATGTTCTTGACAAAAATAAAAAATATTGCAAACATATGTGCATTTAAGGCATCGTGAAAAAAAATAGAAAAAACTTCCGTAAGGTTAAAGCTTAAAAGCTCCGAAAAGTGGCTTACAGAGTTGCCATGCTTCCACACATGAACTCATATGCAAACAGAGAGGTCAGTTTGCATAACAGTACCCATGTAATATTTTCGTTTTTTTCGATTTCGAATTATTTGATGTAAGTTGTCGGGTGACGGAAATTCGCCGGAAGTGACGCTCTATTTCTTTGATTCCAACTGCTAAAAAGGGGGGACAAAACTTCAAAGCAGCCGGGTCTCTTCAGAATTAATATTCTAGCTCGTTGGCGAACAACGACTTGAGAAAAATAAAATAACAACGAGCTAGTATATTACATGAAGGGACTGTCGTGCCGTGTCCTCCCCGTTAATCGGTCGTTGCGTGGGGGCGGCCACGATTGAGGTTGCTGTGTTGCTGTTGCCGCCGTGTCTGGTCAGATTCGACTACGTGAATGTTCTAAGTCCAACGTATAAGCGTGTGCCCAATCTCTTTTACCACGCTGCAAGGGGGACCCAACTCTCGGAAAGGATCCATCTAATAAAGGGGGCAAAGAGCCGATAATTAATCCGCGGCATTTCATCCTTGATGCGGAAAAACACTTTAAATGAGATAAAATTTTATATTTTGGGGATGCCAGCAAGGTTTTATTGTTTAAGACAAAACCTGCAAAACGCCAAAAAACTAATTGAATAATAATTAATTACAATAAATATAAAAAAAAACTCTGTCTGTGTCTTCTCAGGAATCTGAAATAAAAAAGGAGCCGACGTGAACTTTTAGCGACAAGCTCAATGGTCCCCAGAAACGTACTTGACGGGTACACGATTTCTTACTAAAATTGGAAAAAACAACAACAAAGGAAATGACGCATTGTAGAAGAGAAAACAATTTTGTCAGATCGCTGGGATTCTCAATATTATGGTGAGCAAAATTCTATAATAATATACTACATTTTTCAACTTCTACAAACACTTAATTGCCGGCATAGTCTCCTGCGTCTGCAAAGCATCCGCTATCTGCAAGAAAATGGCCTATTCAGGAAAAGGGCAGAGTTGGGTGAGGATTGGATATACGGCACAACCAAAAGAGCATTCCACGAAATTTTTCGTAGGCGGGCAATAAGCGGTTTAATTGTTTTGGCATTAATTAAAATACAAATATTTAGCGCCGGCGGACTTAAAACGTGATTCAAAAAGGGGGAAAAATTACGAATTGGCGATAACCAGAACGGCGGAGCCCAGGACTGACTTTTTTCTCGCCGTAAAATTTGAACTTTTTCGTCTTCCCGGTTAGATCGTCGTTTTTAGATCGTAACTCTTCCGAATTCCGTCTCCCTAGGTCATCACTAGGGAAGATTCTCGGAACCACCCCCTCGGTAGTTTCTTATCCTCGAAAGGGTACTACAGAAAAATCGATACAATCTATGTCAGTGGCCACGGTATGGCGCTTCGGACGGTGCGGGCATAAATTTAAAAAATGTATTTTTCTGGAAAATCTGTTTAAACAAAGAGATTCAAAATGTGATCATTGGACAGAGTAAATAATACACTTTAAAATGACACCTCACATGACAGTTTAATTGACAATTATAGCTTTTTTTCCAACTAGCTTTAATACGGACCGTTAAAGGCCAGCACATTGACTGTAAAGTGGGTTTTCTCGTTTTGCCTATAAAACAATCGAACAAAAGCGGTCTATAATGACAACGTTATGGCCGATTATTTCCCTGGTAAATAAAGCTGTCAGTTGTCAGGCGCATTAGGCGCCGTGATAAGGCGATTTTGTTTATCGGTTGCCACGATAACGATGCCTCCATATGGATTGAAGACGCGCCTGTTGTTAGTAATAAAATATGCGGAGCGCTATCTTACTAATTTAGGCAATTTTCTGTTGTAGATTTATTATGTCTAGTAATGGAAAAAATCGTATATACACCGCGGTTGTGAACTACTTATGACCCTCACGTCTTAGATCTCTCAGCGCTACGCGCTTCGGGATTTAAACTTGACGTTCGGGTCATAATAATGTATTTCACAACCTTGGTTTATAATATACTATTATCGGTTCACCCCAGATAACGGCGGACGTTGACTTGTTGCAATACGCCAAGTGGAGCGCAAGAAACGTGCTTGACGTTTACACGATTCCTAACTAAAAAAAAAAGAGAGAGAAAAGAAAGCTAAACAATACATAAATGGCGTAGGATACCACACAGGTGTGGGATAAACACTTTGTAGCTCATAGAACTCATCCTAAAACACTCCACGTAGCTTTTCCGTACTCGGCAATATGCAAATTATTATTAATTCCTTTTACTCATACATCTCTATTTTGACGTGTTGGTATATATTTGTAAACAAAAATATTCTAATTACAAATGGACATATAATAATGTAGAATAGTAGAAATACCTATAATATATCGATATATTTTTTCGATATATTGATATATTTTATAGGTATCGAAAAATGGTGCAATATAAATGCAAAAATGTCGATATGTGTCCAACATGTCTATTAACTGTGCTGTGACACTGTACACTTGTGTGGTGCTAGGCTAGGTAGTAAATAAATATTATTAATTATTTCTGTCACTAAAGTACTAACTCTGACCAGTGAGACCAAAACACTGAACTGTGAAAAGCTTTAACTAGAAATATGGATCTTTCAAGTATTCTGCCCAACCCAGTGCAGCCAATTTGGGACCGTGATGACGAACGTAGAAAACGAGCTGCCTTAAAACCCTCCACTGCTCTAGTATCAGCACAGACTATAGCCCCACCTTATGGACAGCGGCGAGGTTGGGTACCCCGCAATGTCACAGATTATGGTGATGGCGGAGCCTTTCCCGAAATTCACGTGGCTCAATATCCCCTTGAAATGGGACGTAACAAGAACTCGGCCTCAAATGCTTTAGCTGTTCAATTGGATGCTGATGGTAAAGTTAAATATGATGTATTGGCTAGGCAGGGGCATGGAAAAGACAAGATTGTTTACTCAAAATTATCTGATTTATTGCCTACTGAAGTTGTCTCAGAGAATGATCCCTCACTGGAGAAACCTTCACAAGATGAAGTTGAAGAAAATACGGAGCGAACTAGGATGGAGCTTATGAAGATAACTAATTCAAAAATTGCAGCGGCCATGCCTGTAAGAGCAGCAGAAAAATTGGGGCCTGCCCAGTTTATCAGGTACACTCCATCTCAGCAAGGAGCAGCTTTTAATTCAGGAGCAAAGCAGCGAGTTATAAGACTTGTTGAAGCCCAAGTTGACCCCATGGAGCCACCAAAATTTAAAATTAATAAAAAAATACCTAGGGGACCTCCATCACCACCAGCACCTGTCTTGCATAGCCCTACAAGAAGAGTGACTGTAAAGGAACAGAAAGAGTGGAAAATCCCTCCTTGTATTTCCAATTGGAAAAATGCAAAGGGGTACACTGTACCTTTGGATAAGAGACTGGCTGCTGATGGCAGAGGTCTTCAGCAGTTGCACATCAATGAAAATTTTGCTAAACTAGCAGAAGCTCTTTATATAGCTGACAGAAAAGCTCGAGAAGCTGTAGAAACTCGTGCCCAACTTGAGAAAAAGCTAGCCCAGAAAGAGAAGGAAGCAAAAGAAGAGCATTTGAGACAATTGGCTCAGAAAGCTCGTGACGAAAGAGCTGGTATTAAAACATCTGGATCTGGACATGCTAGAAGTGTTGATGATGAAGAAAAGGAACGAGAATTGCTGAGGCAAGACAGGCATAAAGAAAGAGCAAGAGAGAGAAATTTGGCCCGTGCTGCACCTGAGAAGAGAAGCAAACTTCAAAGAGAAAGAGAAAGAGACATTTCTGAGCAAATTGCTTTAGGAATGCCTGCCAGAGGCCAATCTTCCAATGAGACTCAGTTTGATCAACGTCTTTTTGGCCAAGCAAAAGGTCTGGCTCAAGGTTATGGGGATGATGAATCATATAATATCTATGATAAGCCATGGAGAGAAGCTGGATCCATGGCTAATCACATTTATCGCCCTAACAAAAATATTGATAAAGATGTATATGGAGGAGAAGAACTAGACAAAGCCATTAGGACCAGTAGGTTTGTTCCAGACAAAGAATTTGGTGGAACTGATAGGTCAGGTGCTGGACGCAGCGGACCGGTACAGTTTGAAAAAGAAGAGGATCCCTTTGGATTGGATCAGTTCTTGTCTCAAGCTAAGAGAGCTAGTAAAAGGAAGGAACCTGAGAAGAGGGATGATCGGGACAAGAAGAAGAGAAGGGACTAATTAATTTCTACTTCTGTTTGGTTGTTAGTTGTGGATGTATCATGTATCACTTTGTTTAGTGTTTATCCAAAATTGAAGAAAAATTATATGTCATTGCTTTCTTATAATTATTAGTATTTGGTGTACAGATATAAAACTGGCCTACAAGTAATAATTATTATATCTATGGAATACAGAAATGTATCAATACTATCCAGCTGCCCCAGCAAATGTCTATTTATTTCATTATCTTGTAAAGTTATAGACAATATTGAATACAAATTATGAAAATAACTCATGAGTCCATTTAAAATGGCAGACTTCTGATCAAAAAACAGGAAAAAAGGAAATATTTTCTATAGTTACCTTGTTTTGAAACTAGGACGAGTGATTCAAGTTCCTGGCGCGAAAATGACCGAATGTTAGCCGAGTTCGGTAATTCCATCCGAGCGCTCCGGACACAGACCATCTCCCAAAATCTTAATCTAAAAGCTAGAGTGAAATAGACTGATATCCCCAGCGCTCGGGATTCAATTACCGAATTTAACTTTTATTAGCCAAATTAGGGCCCGATTTACACTAAGCGCACCTATTGTGACGTTTCACGAATTTGACGCTTTCCTATTCAAATATAGGACCTGTTCATTTAAAAAGTCATCTTGTTAGCTGTGACTGCTGTGAGACTGTGACATGTCAAATGAAGAAAAAAAAGTCCGTTTACGGTTTTCAGATGACGTTTTTCAATAAACAGCCCGTAGATACTTTGCATGTTTAGTGTTAAATTCCGTTTCTTACAAACCTATATATTGTTATGCAAACTGACCTCTCTGTTTGCATATGAGTTAATGTGTGGAAACGTGGCAACTCTGTAAGCCATTTTTCGAAGCTTTTAAGCTTTAATCTTATGGAAGTTTTTTCTATTTTTCGGTTTTCTAAATAAACCAGACCCATGAGGCCCTAAATGCACATATGTTTGCAATATATTTTATTTTCGTCAAGAGCATTTCTTTTGTTAGTGTTGGACAGTCACATTCACAATTTCTTGGGAATTCCGGCCATAAAACATGGTACCCAACAATTGCCCTTCTTCTGTGACCGGCAAAGGCGCCCTTTTAATGGTTTATGGCCCTTGAAAGAATTTCAGACCTGTACGTGACCCAAACAATAGTTTGGTAATTAAAGCGTTTTTGCAAATATCGTTAATTGAAATTAAAATCTTATTCTCTCAGCAGATAGAGCTTTTAATTTCTGATCCTTTGATTGTAAATTCGAGCAATTAATGTCTTAATTGACTGAGCCAGGAAATTAACATTTAATTTCAATAAAAAGCTTTAATTGTCAATTAAACTATGTCATGTGAGGTGTCATTTTGAAGAGCATCATTTCTTCTGTCCAATGATCACATTTTCAATTTTCTTTTTCCAGCACATTTTCCAGAAAAGCTCATTTTCTAAATTTATACCCGTGCTATACGAAGCGCCATATAATCGCCACTGGTCAGGGTGGGATCGATTTTTTCGGAGTACCCTTTTCGGGGATGAGAAGTACCGAGGGGGTGGTAGAAAGACGATCTTCGACACTCGAAGAAAAAAAGACGCGTTTTGAACTCAATAGAGTTACGATCAAAAAGCGACGATTAACCGGGAAGACAAAAAAGTTCGAATTTTACCGCGAGAAAAGTCCTTGGCTCCGCCGTTCTGATTATCGCCAATTCGTAATTTTTCCTCTTTGTGAATCCCGTTTTTATGTCCGCCGCGCTAATTATTTTTATCTTTAATTAATGCCAAAACAATTACACCGCTCATTGCCCGCCTACGAAAAGTTTCGTGGAGTGTTTTTTCGGTTGTGCCACATGGTGTCAACCCACCTCTGCCCTTTTCCTGAATAGGCCATTTTCTTGCAGCTAGCGGATACTTTGCAGACGCAGGAGACTACCGGCAATTAAGTATTTGTAGAGTAGTTGTAGAAGTTGAATCATTTAGTATATTATAGTAGTGTTTTGCTCACCATAATATCGAGGATCCCAGTTACTGGCAGAATTCTGTTCTCTTCTACACTGCGTCGTTAGTTTAGTTTTCTTTGTTGTGTTTTTCCAATTTAGTAAGAAATCGTGTACCCGTCAAGCACGTTTCTGGGGACCACTGAGCTTGTTGCAATAAGTTCACGTCCGCCGCTATTTTATTTCAGATTCCTGAGAAAACTAAGAATTGTCTTTTTTAATTTTTTTTTTTCCTAATTACGATTCAATTAGTTTTTTTTTTTTTTTTTTTTGGCTTTTTGCAGGTTTTTGTCTTAAACCATAAAACCTTGCTGGCATCTCTAAAACAATAAAATTTTATATTATTTAAATTAGCGACCTAAGGGACAATAGATCCTTTCCAAGAGTTGGGTCCCCCTTGCAGCGTGGTAAAAGAGATTCGACACACGAAGATACGTTGGACTTAGAACATCCACGTAGTCGAATCTCTTCCGCAGACACGGCGGCAACACGGCAGCAGCCGCGAACATAGCCGCCCCCACGCAACCACCGATTAAACGAATTACGGATTGTCATTATCGGCTGGGGGGACACTGCGCGACATGGCATCCCTGGCGGGGAACTCAAGTAATTTAGATTACTCAGAGGTGGAGAACTCTAGTATTTTAAATTTCCCTCGCAGTGAAGCGAGTATGGAATATGTGAGAACGACCCCAACATCTACAGAAAATAGATCGCCTCTTGAAAGGATCAGCCATTTCAATTCGGCTAATAATCATGATCCCCAATATAACCCTTCTATCAGGAACCAAGAAAACCACCTAGATGATAGTGCTAGCGTTACACAAATAATAGAATTTTTCTCTAACGCTATGAGCCAAATTTTACAGCGAATGGGAAACAATAATCCAGTTCCATTTAGTCGCACATTTAGCGGAAAACCTCATGAGTGTCCAAAGCGTTTTTTGAGCGAACTTGAGGAATATTTCCTTCGCAACCACATCATCAGGGATGTTGAGAAAGTTTGCACAGCAGCGGCACAAATGAGGGGAGCAGCGCGTGATTGGTTTAAACCCCTACAAGAGTATCCAATCACGTATTTGGAATTTGGTCAATTATTAGTTAACCGTTATGACAGCATGGAAATAATAATGTCCTCTAAAGCACAGTTATATGGAAAAAGTCAAACTACCGAATCAGCGGAGTTATTCATCTTAGGAAAACGTGCCCTTTTTTATCGTATTTTTCCCCAAGGTTCAGAGAGCGAATTAATATGTTTGATAATAACTTTATTAAGCCCAGCCCTTCGACTTCGGGTCAGATTCATGCCAATTGAGAGCATAGAACGGTTAATGACCGTAACGGCTACTCTAGAAAAGGACCTTGCCGATATAGAGAAGCAGGTACCCCAGCATAGAAATCAACCCCGACGACAGGACCGGCTTAGGAGAAATAAACATTTTAATACGCATCGGAATGGACCTCCCTCAAACCATGTTAGACGAACTGAGACACCTAAACCACAACTTACTAGAAAGGCAGTGCCAGTAATGTACAACTTAGTCCACGAAGCACGCTTTGATAAAGTAAGCTCAGAAAAAACCACAAATGAACGAAGCAAATACCTTAAGAGAAATCCTGACAAAGCTCCTATTGCAAGGCAGCTGGACAAAGGGAGACATAGAGCTCAACAGTCTCAGGAGTTTCACCAAGAGGAAGCAGGAGTTTATGAGGTTACTGAAGCTACCTTATTTATTCAAGTAGCTCGAGGTCAGAAAAAAGTACGGCAACTAAGAAGCACCAAGTCCTTTGTAAAGTTGTTGGAGAGCAGGAAACCTGAAGATCTACTTCCTGCACAAAAAAGGTTACTGCGTCGATTTACTGTGCAAGACAACCTTTTATATAGAAAACAAGTAGCCGGAAATCGATTGGTAGTGCCCTATAACCTCTCGGCACAAGTCATTTCCGAATGTCATGTTTCACAGGACGGAACTAAACATTTATCTCTTAAGAAGACATTACGAAACATCAGAGAGCAATACTTTTGGCCTGGGATGCACAAAGATGTGGCTAGCTACGTTCAAAACTGCCATAAGTGTTATGAAACAAAAAAGCAGGAACAGCCATCTGATGCCCCTTTGCCCCAAACTGCGCCAAACAGTCCCACCTTTGAAGACGAACAGCCTGAACACGACTCAGACCTTTTGAATTACCTTGAGGGTTTTGAATTCCCAGAATCCAGAGTAAGTACTGAGGTGGATATTGTGCCAGTGGTAGAAGCGATTAATAAGCCTAATCACTCTCAAGAAGAGCCAGGATCTGAGGAAAAAGAAAATCCAGGAAATAAATTCGAAGCTGAGTATGCTGCACTTCAAAAAATTGACAGCATTGTTAAAACAATTGCAAACCTTAAAGCCAGAGCAACCAGGTTCTCCGGATTTAGAAATTCCCAGGAATTTAACCGGATTGATGAAATGGTGACGCAAGCTTTCCTGACGCTAGATAGCATCGAAGCGGTAAGCTCTACAGTACACTCCATTCGTAAGCAGCTAACTACCGAGCTGCATTCCATACAGCATATCCTAGAAGAGAACTCTAACTGTTAATGTTGACAATATCTGTCTATTAGAATAACCATTAGCATATTTAAATTTATTTTTACATAATTAAATATCTTTTTGTTTTTTGCTCAAACTTATCAAAGAAAATAGTTCTTTTTCTTTAATCAAGTTTTCGCCTACAGAGGGGGGTGTTATGCAAACTGACCTCTCTGTTTGCATATGAGTTAATGTGTGGAAACGTGGCAACTCTGTAAGCCATTTTTCGAAGCTTTTAAGCTTTAATCTTATGGAAGTTTTTTCTATTTTTCGGTTTTCTAAATAAACCAGACCCATGAGGCCCTAAATGCACATATGTTTGCAATATATTTTATTTTCGTCAAGAGCATTTCGTTTGTTAGTGTTGGACAGGCACTTTCACAATTTCTTGGGAATTCCGGCCATAAAACATGGTACCCAACAATTGCCCTTCTTCTGTGACCGGCAAAGGCGCCCTTTTAATGGTTTATGGCCCTTGAAAGAATTTCAGACCTGTACGTGACCCAAACAATAGTTTGGTAATTAAAGCGTTTTTGCAAATATCGTTAATTGAAATTAAAATCTTATTCTCTCAGCAGATAGAGCTTTTAATTTCTGATCCTTTGATTGTAAATTCGAGCAATTAATGTCTTAATTGACTGAGCCAGGAAATTAACATTTAATTTCAATAAAAAGCTTTAATTGTCAATTAAACTATGTCATGTGAGGTGTCATTTTGAAGAGCATCATTTCTTCTGTCCAATGATCACATTTTCAATTTTCTTTTTCCAGCACATTTTCCAGAAAAGCTCATTTTCTAAATTTATACCCGTGCTATACGAAGCGCCATATAATCGCCACTGGTCAGGGTGGGATCGATTTTTTCGGAGTACCCTTTTCGGGGATGAGAAGTACCGATGGGGTGGTAGAAAGACGATCTTCGACACTCGAAGAAAAAAAGACGCGTTTTGAACTCAATAGAGTTACGATCAAAAAGCGACGATTAACCGGGAAGACAAAAAAGTTCGAATTTTACCGCGAGAAAAGTCCTTGGCTCCGCCGTTCTGATTATCGCCAATTCGTAATTTTTCCTCTTTGTGAATCCCGTTTTTATGTCCGCCGCGCTAATTATTTTTATCTTTAATTAATGCCAAAACAATTACACCGCTCATTGCCCGCCTACGAAAAGTTTCGTGGAGTGTTTTTTCGGTTGTGCCACATGGTGTCAACCCACCTCTGCCCTTTTCCTGAATAGGCCATTTTCTTGCAGCTAGCGGATACTTTGCAGACGCAGGAGACTACCGGCAATTAAGTATTTGTAGAGTAGTTGTAGAAGTTGAATCATTTAGTATATTATAGTAGTGTTTTGCTCACCATAATATCGAGGATCCCAGTTACTGGCAGAATTCTGTTGTCTTCTACACTGCGTCGTTAGTTTAGTTTTCTTTGTTGTGTTTTTCCAATTTAGTAAGAAATCGTGTACCCGTCAAGCACGTTTCTGGGGACCACTGAGCTTGTTGCAATAAGTTCACGTCCGCCGCTATTTTATTTCAGATTCCTGAGAAAACTAAGAATTGTCTTTTTTATTTTTTTTTTTCTTTCCTAATTACGATTCAATTAGTTTTTTTTTTTTTTTGGCTTTTTGCAGGTTTTTGTCTTAAACCATAAAAACCTTGCTGGCATCTCTAAAACAATAAAATTTTATATTATTTAAATTAGCGACCTAAGGGACAATAGATCCTTTCCAAGAGTTGGGTCCCCCTTGCAGCGTGGTAAAAGAGATTCGACACACGAAGATACGTTGGACTTAGAACATCCACGTAGTCGAATCTCTTCCGCAGACACGGCGGCAACACGGCAGCAGCCGCGAACATAGCCGCCCCCACGCAACCACCGATTAAACGAATTACGGATTGTCATTATCGGCTGGGGGGACACTGCGCGACAATATTTTTCTTGGTTTTTTTTATGTGGTCCAACAGCTCTTTTAAGAACGCAATATATTTTGCTTTGCCATAAATTCGTGTCCCAAGTAGCGGCTGCAGCCGACTACTGTAAAGAAATTAGAACGTGTATAATTGAGCAATGTTTTCGAAGTTAAGATTCGCGAATTGATATGCTCTGATGTATTATGTATTACGTCATGAACACAACATGGCAGACTTCCGCCCGAAAACGGAATCATTTGTACGAAAATATGGCCATTTGTTTGCTCTGTCCATATCTCCTAGGTTATTAGTAATAAAAAGGCACGTGGCTCCATCTTACAGCGGCCTTATTCTATAGGAAAGAGTGAAAGTGAAAGGTGAGAATTTTGACAACCTTCATTGGTAAAAAAATCCTGTTGACGAGTTCCATTGGTCAGCAATTCTCACTTTCACTTTCACTCTTTCTTTCCTATGGAATATAGAATAATGCCCCAGGTCGTAAATGTTAAACACTGTAGACATTTTTATGTAGTGGTGTTATTACTTTTTTCGGATAGGTGGCAGGAGTACTCCAAATTGATTGAAATTGGCTATAAGCATTGTATTTATATTTGAGACATAAACAATGCTTTAAGCAACGAGCATATTACATCTGGAGATCCCCCTCTTCGACACTTTTCGCACTCGTTTTTAGCAGAAATGACGTCTTATATAGCAAAAACGCTAGGGCTCCTAGACCTTAAGCTGCCCTAGTTCCAAGGTTTTCTAAAACTAAAATTTTAACCTAATGTCGCGCAGGGTCCCCCCCGCTAATGATCGTCCGTAATCCGTTTAATCGGTGGTTGCGTGGGGGCGGCTGTGTTCGCGGCTGCTGCCGTGTTGCCGCCGTGTCTGCGGAGGAGATTCGACTACGTGGATGTTCTAAGTCCAACGTATCTTCGTGTGTCGAATCTCTTTTACCACGCTGCAAGGGGGACCCAACTCTTGGAAAGGATCTATCGTCCCTTAGGTCGCTGATTTAAATAATGTCAAATTTAATAATTTGGGGATGCCAGCAAGGTTTATTGTTTAACACAAAACCTGCAAAACGCCAAAAAAAAACTAATTGAGTAGTAATTAAGGAAAAATAAAATTAAAAATTAAAAAAGACAATTCTTAGTTTTCTCAGGAAGCTGAAATAAAATAGCGGCGGACGTGAACTTTTCGCGATAAGCTTAGTGGTCCCCAGAAACGTGTTTGACGGGTACCCGATTTCTTACTAAATTGGAAAAACTACAACAAAGAAAACTAAACTAACGACGCAGTGTAGAAGAGAACAGAATTCTGCTGGGATCCTTGATATTATGGTGAGCAAAACACTACTATAATATACTAAATGATTCGACCTCTACAACTACCCTACAAATACTTAATTGCCGGTAGTCTCCTGCGTCTGCAAAGTATCCCCTATCTGCAAGAAAATGGCCTATTCAGGAAAAGGGTAGAGGTGGGTCGACACTATATGGCACAACCGAAAAAACAATCCACGAAGCTTTTCGTAGGCGAGCAATAGCCGAATTAATTGTTTTGGCACTAATTAAAAATAAAAATAATTAGCGCGGCGGACTTAAAACGGGATTCAAAAAGGGGAAAAAATTACGAATTGGCGATAATCAGAACGGCGGAGCCAAGGACTTTTCTCGCGGTAAAATTCGAACTTTTCCGTCTCTCCGATTAGATCGTCGTTTTTAGATCGTAACTCTATTGAGTTCAAAACGCGTCTTTCTCTTTCGAGTGTCGAAGATCTTCTCTCGAACAGCCCCTCGGTACTTCCTCGCCCCGAAAGGGTACTCCGAAAAAATCGATACCACCCTGACCAGTGGCGATTATATGGCGCTTCAGACCGCGCGGGCTTAATTTCAGAAAATGAGCTTTTCTGGAAAATGTGCTGGAAAAAGAAAATTGAAAATGTGATCATTGGACAGAAGAAATGATGCTCTTCAAAATGACACCTCACATGACATAGTTTAATTGACAATTAAAGCTTTTTATTGAAATTAAATGTTAATTGCCTGGCTCAGTCAATTAAGACATTAATTGCTCGAATTTACAATCAAAGGATCAGAAATTAAAAGCTCTATCTGCTGAGAGAATAAGATTTTAATTTCAATTAACGATATTCGCAAAATCGCCTTAATTACTAAACTATTGTTCGGGTCACGTACAGGTCTGAAATTCTTTCAAGGGCCATAAACCATTAAAAGGGCGCCTTTGCCGGGTAAAGAAGAAGGGCAATTGTAGGGTATCATGTTTTATAGCCGGAATTCCCAAGAAATTGTGAAAGTGCCTGTCCAACACTAACAAAAGAAATGCTCTTGACGAAAATATTGCAAACATATGTGCATTTAGGGCATCGTGGGGCTGGTTTATTTAGAAAACCGAAAAATAGAAAAAACTTCCATAAGGTTAAAGCTTAAAAGCTCCGAAAAATGGCTTACAGGGTTGCCATGCTTCCACACATAAACTCATATGCAAACCGAGAGGTCAGTTTGCATAACACTAACAACAATCGAGAATTCTGCAAGGCTTTGTCAGCTTCAAGCTACCGTGCGCTGACGACAACATTACGTCATGGAAATTTAAAAAATGACAACCAAAAAACTTGACCGCTTTTACCTCTTTCTACATTACGATTGACGATTTATCTGATAACATTACCCTTTATTGTTGTACTTTGTTTTCCAAGGAAATCAGATATTTTTTATTACTAGATACAATGACACACACACATGGCCATATGGAGCAGAATACTGTTGTTGTTACCAAAATGTCGGACATTCTTTTTTTCTATCTGTCTGTTTATACATTATAATTTCTGCTAATGTTGTCTCTCTGGAGGTAACCTTTCTGTGTGAGACAGTGACAAGACACAAGAGTACCCATAGAGTATCGGTGTTTTTTTGTTTCGAATGTCTCTGTCGCAGATATTCTACTTGGATAATTGCCTGAGTTGAAGCTTTGAATTTGATTTGGTGTTAAATTTAATAAGAAATTAACCAAAGCCAGTGCCGCGACAAGTAGCGTGTAGTTGAAATAATCCAACTACAAACAGAGTGTCGCACGACACAGAGAAATTTCAAAACATAATCTCTCATTGGTCGGATCAAGAGTCGCAGCGACATGACAAAGCTCTGAGAACTAGGCTTTATTTTACAACGTTATCGGGTGGCCGATCTACACTGGTCCGAGAGTATTCTTATCATTACACTTTCCTTGAGAAAACCAAAGATAGAAATATATTTTGAGATCGAGATCCCTATCGAGTCGCCACCCGACAGTGCTATTTATTTATAATATATTATTGGAGTGGTTTTTCGAAAGCGCCTATTCTATATATATCATCAGTACATTTTTATAACCTAGCGTTGCCAAGTCTACGTATTAAGAAGGAGATTATAAGAGTTTTCTCTTTTTAGTTTCCTCTTTTCTACCCATACCCATACAAAAACATTAAAAACAACAATCTCCAGTGGTGACTGGATTTGTTTACCACCAGTTTGGCTACTTTCAGGTAAACTCATAAAATAAATTTAGAACATGAACAGGTGTAAATTATCAATTCGTCTTCCGTAAATTAATATTAATTCGCCGCGATTTTCTTGTGCAAACGGTTGAAAAACATATGTGGACTGAAAAATGAAGTTCGGTTTTTAAACACATCTTGTGGAGAAGTGGAGATCCCAAAAAGACCCTTTTCGAGTCGGGTAAGTTTATTTTAAAGTTTTATTCAGGTACAGTTTGTCCCTTGCCAGAAAGTGAGGTTAGGGTTATTATTTACTTTCAAGTTTCAAAAGATCCAAACAAATGATTCCAGAATTCCGGTAAGACGTAAGGATCTGGTATTCTAGAAATATTATTTTGGATATTAATAATAGAATAACTATAGAGCAATAAACAAAAGCAGATTATTCGTTTTATTAAATTTTATTTTTTTTAATAAGTATGTATTAATGAGGTAGTAAGAATATTGGGGAGTTAGTTCTGTCATTTTTATAAGCTTTGCTGCAAAGCAGTTTATTTTCAACTACATATTATGTAATGATGACATTTCTGTCTTTTTAAAATCTTGGAAGTGTCTCATTACTGGTCTCGGATGGCAAGTAATTCCATTACTGGTCTAGGACGGGAAGTAGTTACTTTCTGTCCTAGACCTCTACGTCTCTTGATAAATAAGATAATCTCTGGGCAGTAATGAAAGACTTCCCATCTCGTATTGTAATATACTCTTTTCATATATATTAATATAAAAAAACACAGTTTTTTCTTATTTTGGAGACTAGAATAAGTGGTTACATTTGTGGTACTTATCTTATGGTAGTCTTACAAACAAATAATTATTTTTTTGGACTAAATTTGTTTAGATTATACAACAGTGCTGGACTAAATTCAGTTTGTTTGTCTAAGTAACTTTTGCTTTTTAATAGAAAGAAAGAATGCTATTTGATCCTCCAAATATTAGAGGAATGATAATGCTTGATTTTAAGAATACATAGCCACCCTTCTCTCAAATATTGAAAAAATCAACAAAATGCATTTCGAATGTCTGCACCTCATCTGTGAGATGGCATCACAAGATGTTTAGAGCACTGTTGAAAATATCTGTGTACTGCAACCTGCAACAACACCTAATGGACAGCTATAATTCCCTACCTACGTTTATCTCACCAGCGTCGTTCCACTTGTTCAATCTGATGAACTAACTATGCCAAAAATGATGAGTAAAGGCGAGAATAAAGGTTATGTATTGACAAGGATTGACTAGCAGTTCCTGAAGTAAAACAGGATTGAACTGCTGGATCTGATTGAAATTGTAAGTAATGAGAAAGGATTGATATTGACTCAGTTATGTTTGACAATTGGCTTTTAACAGCAGTTTGGATTGTTACTTATTTAATTAGTGATTTGAGCTGTGAAATGTTATTTATTTAAATGATAATATTTCTTGTAAATGAGTAAAAGGGAAAAGCGTAACCACTAAAAGAAGGAGTAGGTGGAGAGACCGAAAATTTTGCAAGTTCTGATTGTGTCAAAGCCTCACTGACGAGCCGAAAACGGCGAAACTAGTCTGGGGATGGACACAATTAGAGCTTGCGAAATGATTGTTCATCAGTCCTTGAAAAGGTCGAAAACAGCGTTTTCAGTCCTCAGATAGGTCGACAGCTGATAGTAAAACAGAAACACTTTGTTTTTATCTTTTTTCTCTCGAATTGTCTCTAAGAAAACTCGATTCAGTAATTAGCTTTTCAATTCAATAGAATTGAAAATTAGCTGAATTGAAAAAGCGGATTTCAATCTGCCAGAGATAAACGTAGTGTATTCAGAATTTGCAAATAATCAGTTCCTGGTTTGATTTCCAACACAACTATTTTTATTCACCAGTATTCTAATCCACGCCCTCACACATTTATTAAACAGAAAAACAAAATCTTTTACTTCAAATATTTATTAATACTGAAACCGTAAATGTAAATTTTACAACATTTGCACCTCATAATTTCAACGCTTAACAGCTTGTAACATGGTAATTGATTCAGTAGAAGCATTGGAATGTTTAATGCTAATCAGTAGCAGATATAAATACCTATATGTTTTCAAAGTTATTTGAAAATATGTCTAGAAATAAGAACCACACACAGATACGGAGCGAAAAAGTGGGTTTGTGTCATGACTGTCATGCATGCTTATTTAAATTACGACTATGTCCTCATGGTACTTATCTATACTACCTTTATTTAATTCGTTTATTAGTACAATAAATTATTTAAAAATACCTATAGTAAAATAGTATATTATTAAACGAGCTTTTTATGATAGCCGTTATTCCCTTAGCTCGAGCCGCAGGCGAGGGGTGCAAGTCTTCCGTGGGAATAATGACCATAAAAAGCGAGTATAATACTATACTTTGTCCACGGCCATTGTCTAATAATTACAAATTATAAAATCTTTAGGTAGTGTAAATAAAATTATTGAATTGTCAAAGTGACACTCGCGTTTGACTGCAAAACCGGTGCCATTTTTTACGCTGCGGCATTTGATATTGCATTGTTGCCTACTCCTACCGGTTGCCAAGTCAACATATATAACTTAAATGGCGAGCGGGAATAATGACATTATTCCCGCGGTTTCAACTCATATATCCCTCTGACGCTATATGAGCCCTATTTACCTTTTTTCAACAAGCTGAATATCAATATATTATTAAGTGGTCGTGGACAAACGCATTTTACATATAATCAGGTATTTTGAGGTCTAAAAACTGATTATGAGGCATAAAAACTATTAAAGACACTAAGTTGCATAACTAAAAACCATCGGTTTAAGGAGAGATTGAATAACTGCAGATATTAAGTTTTTGGGAACTATCCATGTTTCAGAATCAGAAAACATTCAATCATAAACATTACTCACATTTCTGATCAACAAAGGGCCGTTAAGTCGTATTTGTATGTACATATTGTGTTGAACGATTTTGGAAGAGTTGAAAGAGTCTTTTTTCAAGGTCACTTATTTCACAGGATTACATAGTCACAGCTATGAAGTTCTGCATTGAAGAAAAGGAACGAGAAACGAAATAAAAGAAAATGGTTACTATAGCCAAATTTGTAGGGGGCGCTTGCCATGGTTTCTATTGAACCCATGGAGACCAATAGCAGTGTTGCAACGTGATGAAACAGTTGCTAGGTAACGAAGAAGATTGATGTCTGCTGTAGCACTGTAGACCGTGGTTTCACTTTGAACTCCTTAAAAATCAGCTATTTTCTCTCTAGGTCCGCCTACTTCGTCCTTTCTACTTCGTCCTTTTTTCTGTATACATGACTCCATATGCACAGCTCACAGCGTTCAGCAATATGTTGTTATTGATGGAATGGCGAATGTGTTTATTTTCTTTTTAACATTTCACCTTTGACTAACCATGATCCTGTACTTTGTTTATTTAGTAGTTATATTTCATCAATATAATCACTTTTGTATTAAAAATGCATAGAGGCTTTATACATCTTAAAGCTATGTTTGGGTCATAAACCTCAACGATTCTAAGGTCACAACAATTATTTCCAGCCCCATTGATCTGTTTGGCTTGATATGCCTTAAAACGGGTGTATGCACTTTCCTAGCCACAATATTTAATTTGGGTCAGGCTTTATCGCCTGACGTTTCCGTAATCGGAAAGAAATAAAAGGGGGGCGGATAGCAGCCCCCTAATCAAACCGGAGGGGAATCGTGGATAGTGCTCTTTGGGGGTCTATTATTCGATTCGCTTCGCCTGACGTATCGCGGGCGTGTTTTGAGTGAGTTAATGTCAGAGTGGCATTTTCGCGCCGAGGGAAATAATGCAACGCGAATCGGGAAATAAGTGGATAGGGCTAAATTTGGTAATTTTACTAGCGAAAGTTGATCGCTTGGTTGTCAGCTTGGGAGCCCAAAAATAGGGCGCCGAGTATAGTAAAAAGTGTTTGTTTGTAAACTGAAATCTTTACTATTTAGTACATATTATTATAGTTTGTACGCGTTAATTCCGACAGTAGCAGTAAAATTTCGAAGTTGATAAAACGAATTGTGAACTGAACTAACTTGAACCAACGAGCTATTGTAATGTTTTGCTAGGCATATTTGGTCCCTCCTTTTTAATGTCAAGCAAGATACACACAATAATGGCTGCGAAATTGGCAGAAAGTGACGTCTAACATGAAGATTGCCATGCCCTGATGATGACATTACGCAATGAGACACACACACGCACACTAGGCGGACTTTCGGTCAAAAAACTTTGTAAGCAATTATTTGCTTCCTCCAGTCCTATCTCATCTCCCTGACAAAAACACGGTAGAACGCATACCTCCTACGTTCTGTCGTCATCCTATTTAATGCTTAATGAACAGAGGTATAGGTGTAAAACGTCAATTTCGCATACTATACATAGTGTCGAGTGTCAAGAAGCACCTAAAAGAAAATTCTGATGCAAACAACGAGCTAGTGTATTACCCTGCTATTTAACAATTTGGGCTCCCCTTTCCAGCAGTGGCTACCTTTAAAATGACGGCGATATCCGCTTGAATTGACAACACTTGACGTCTTCCGTCAAGTCATTTGTAGTTGTGATTCGATAGTTGTAGCAAATTTTCGCGAGATCCCGGTGAAGCAGCGTGAAGCATATTTTACTTCCCGACGTATTTTGGCGACACAACGGTAATAGGGGAATACAAGAATGACGTTGCAAAATTACGTCATCAATAGTTCAACGGGAACTGATTTGGTTCCCGCCCTATGGACCAGAGTAATTGGCGGTTACGTCAAACAATTCAAAGCAAAAAACGTTAGAATTGATAACATAACAAGTTTTCGACAGAGGTGGAGCGTTACAGCTGACCGTTGATGAATACGACGGTCTGCTTTTTGTATAAAATAGCAAAAATTAATAATAAAAATTATGGATAGCGAATCAGAAGAAGTAGAACTTGTACTAAATAACAAGGGAGAAGACTTCCACATCATAGTGACATAGACAATACATACAACTATAAAAAAGCAAATTTTCGCGAGATCCCGGTGAAGTAGCGGGAAGCATATTTTACTTCCCGACGTATTTTGGCGACACAACAGTAATAGGGGAATACAAGAATGATGTTGCAAAATTACGTCATCAATAGTTCAACGGGAACTGATTTGGTTCCCGCCCTATGGACCAGAGTAACTGGCGGTTACGTCAAATAATTCGAAGCAAAAAAACGTTAGAATTGATAACTTTTTTTTTGTGTTGTAACAGAGGTTTAGGAGCGTTACAGCTGACGGTTGATAAATAAGGAACTTTTGAGTCTGATTTTTGTAAAAAATAGCAAAAACTAATATTAAAAATTATGGAGAGCGAATCAGAAGAAGTAGAACTTGTATTAAATAACGAGAGAGAAGACTTCCGTTTCATCAAACCACTCTGAATATGTCTCTCATGATCACTTTCGGGCCACTTTGTATAAATGTGTTTTAATTTGCCAATAATATTAGAAAAGTATTATAATTCGCATCGTTGAGGCAACACTTCCAAATCTGCAGTAATATGGTTTTTTTAATGTTGATTCCTTTTCAAATGCAAACTTGTGCACAGAGCAAGTATAATCGGAAATAACCACAAAAGATGTTAAATCAAATATTTCCTCTCTTAAGCTTAAAAGTACAGCTTTTTCATTTTGTTAATTTTTGTCTGTGAACTGTAAACATAAACATCTATAAACGAATTGATAACCGCAGACATTTTCGCGACCATTGGAACGGTATTAAAATTGTTGGGGTGGGGTTATAACCGCTCACTAACCGGTTTCCTCCCGCCGTGAACAATCGTGATCTCGCGAAAAATTGCTTTAAGAACTAAATATTTACTTGGAAATGAAATGAAACCACTCTGAATGTCTCTCATAATCACTTTCGGGCCACTTTGTATAAATGTGTTTTAATTTGCCAATAATATATAAGAAAGTATTATAATTTGCATCGTTGAGGCAACACTTCCAAATATGCAGTAATATGGTTTTTTTTTAATGTTGATTCCTTTTCTAATGCAAACTTATTGTGCCCAGAGCAAATATAATCGGAAATAACCACAAAATATGTTAAATCAAATATTTCCTCTCTTAAGCTTAAACGTACAGCTTTTTCATTTTGTTAATTTTTGTCTATGAACTGTAAACATAAACAATCTATAAACGAATTGATAACCGCAGACATTTTCGCGACCATCGGAACGGGAATAAAATTTTTGGGGTGGGGTTATAACCGCTCACTGACCGGTTTCCTCCCGCCGTGAACAATCGTGACCTCGCGAAAAATTGCTTTTGATATTCTCTGTCTGTGAAATTACGTCAAAGGGTACCTTAAAAATGGCGGACTTCCTGCCGAGAAACGAGAAATATCGGCATTTGTTAAATCTGTCCGTATCTTCTAGGTCATTGGCTAGGTCATGAACAAACCAAACTCTACCAAACTTCTGAATTCCACCCCATGAGTTAATATGTAATATTATCTGTTTTCATCACCAACTGAAAACGTTGTCTTAAAAACATTAATTTTCATTTAATTTCCTTTTGTAACACGTCATCTTTTCCCAGCAATTTAGTGAAATAACACACTTGTTCAATACGGATTTTTCTCAGTTATTTATTATTTATACGAATTATTATTTACTATCAGATCAAAACGTGACAAAATGGTCTGCACTCACTTACATAGCATGAGGCAACGTCTTGTTTAGATTGTCGTGACCGCAAGGTAACATGCGATTTCAATGTGACATAATAATTATTGAAGTACTTTAACGAGAAGTTAGATTGCTCGTTTTTTTGTTCTGCCCCACAATAAAACTTCCTGTCTGACTCCTACTTTTATCTGTCAGCTTTGATTCTTCTAGACCTTGTGATCGCGAAACGCGCTTCTAAAAATAGTAGCCCTGCCTTAGGGTTTTAATAGGAGCCAGTCAAGCTCCAATAATCACTCCAGCTATTTCAGGCAACAAGAAACAGAAATGGGAAAAGACTTCATTAGGGTATATGTAGGTCAACTTTAAAAATATAAGCGACTATAGAAAGAATAGCATTGTTAAAATGCAGTTCGAGTCCAGTCCAACCCTGAGTGAATTTATAGCAAAAGTAGGTCGTAAAATCGAACTTTAGGGATGGTTCGACCGGTAATGGGTTTAAGGGCAGTTCTGTGTCTTAAAATGAAATTGGGTGCGTCGTTGTCGTCAGCCATCGAGGGGGCGTTTGGAAGGAAAAGTGATTCTTTATTGTGGCCAGTCCTATTAAGCCAATTATGTTAATTAAATTGCTTATTACACACTTGCCACTTAATTCTTTGATCTGGGACTTAAATTTATTGTTATATCAATGGCTCGGAATGTCAATCAAGGACATAATTTCTTCATTAATCACTTTGGAAATAATTGTTTGTGTCTTTTTTTAATGCAAAGTCATCGCTCAACAAAAATAGCTTCTTGCTTCCGTTTCTTACAATTTTCTTAAGATAATGAAAAACAGTATTGTTCTTTGAAAAAAATCTTTTGTTATATAATTTGCAAATTTTCTAAGGTAAAATACTTAATTAAATATTCAGTTTCTGATGCCCGGAAAGATATCGTTACTTCTTTTAAACAGATGGGTATTAGTAATCATGCGTTATGTGTCGCCTTAAGTCGATTTCAAGTGGACTTTGGTGAAAATAATCAAATAGATAAAGATCATCAGATGGGCTATAAACCCGTAACATTTACGAACCAAGGTGAAGTTTATTGTTTTATTCCTTATTAATTGGATCAATTAGTTTTTTTATGGATGACTTTCAATAATAACGGCTTAGGACACTAGTTAGATAAAATAAACATGCCTAGATAATGGACATACAAGATCCCAATATATCAACACTACTACATGTTGTGATGGAGCGAATTTGATTTTTTTATACTTTTATTTCAACAAAAGGGCAACTTTTACGTTTTGATTTTATTTATAAAATTACTTGTTTGGACTGCGGTGTAGTTGGCCAGATTGGACAAACTGCTTGTTATCTTAAAATTCATTTACCTTAAGATAAGTACGGGGTGTTCATTATAAAACTTCATCTAGCAGGCTATGAAATTTTGACAGAAAAGGATGACATAATTAAAATAAATGGACTTTTGTTTCTCCATCCTTTTCTTTTGACATTTCACAGCCAACTAGATGAAGTTTTATAGTGAACACGCCATAGTATTAGAGCACAACATTTTATTTCTACAGAGTGTCAGGAACTAAGCCTACAAACGAAGACAACAGTGTTGCCATACTTACTCCGTTCAGAGTATTTCTACTCCTTTTTATGTTAATTTACCACCCTGCTCTAAATAGTCCTAGTTCTACTCCACTTTTACGTTTTAGTTGTAGGAGTTTTTGTTCGAGAAGAGTTAACCCCCAAATCCGCAATCTCCGACATAAATTCCCGATATCGTATAAAACTTGATTACCTATATCGAATTTAGTTAAATTCCGAATTTAGTTAACCTCCTACGAGTTTAAAGTCTAAATTTAATTAAGTTTTGTCTTAAGGTCAGAAATTAGTTAATTGCGACTTAAAGTTGGAATTTAATTAAATTCCGAGCTAAAAATCAAAATTCAATTAACATCCGTGTCTGTCGAAATTTATTTAAATTCCTTCTAAACTTCAGTTTAAACTTCATTTGAATTTTAGATGAATTTTAGATGAAACTTGGAGTATCACTGAAGATATGAAAAATGGCGTATTAGATGTTTTAGTAAAACTGTGTTGTTAGGTGTCATAATGAACATAACTGTCATTTGAATGCTCTGAAGGTGGCAACGAGAAAAAGATTCTGATATTCTGACTGAACTCAACCATAGACAAATATAACTACTAGATTGAAATCTTCATTTAAAAACAGTTGAAGCTTGGAAATTTGACACTCTATGAAAGTATGAGATGACGTTCCAACATTGCGCTAGTGGGCGCCATTGGTCATTGACGACGAAAGACAGGACCAAGATCAGTTAACTTTATAGGTTACCTCATTTCTAAGAGAGAGAACCACCTGTATACGTCAGCCAACGTCACAAGACGTCATTTCCGCCATTCCCCCTATGCTTTTGCAAAGAGTGAGTTAATTTTTTTTATTAAAATTGAGTTTTGTTAAGGTTTTTGGTATTTTTATGTGCTAAAACGAAGAAGTTATTTCCTACATTATTACTATATTACAGAGTGAAGTCCATTTTTATAAATTTTCTGCTCTGTACTAGTTGAGTTTGGTAATTACATCCATAGCGCTCCGGATATCAGTCTATCTCACTCTAGCTTGTGAAGATTTTGGGAAATGGTCTGTGTCCGGAGCGGTCGGATGGAAATACCGAACTGCCGAACTATATCATATATGTTCTAACCCTATTATCTTAGCTGTTTTGTGAAGTTTATTTCCGATATTTATGAAGTATTCTGAATGAAACTATTACTTTGCATGGTGTAAAATAAGTCTAAATAAACCCCAAATTTATAATAATTAAGAATTCTTGCCGAACATTAACATTTAAGAGCTTAAATTTTCAAAAAATAAGGCATCTCTGACAAATCACTCATTTAAATCATTATAAAATTCTCAGCCGTGAATTCTCATGACGTCACAATAGCTCTTTCTTTATTTTTTTGCAAAATGAGGTAACCTATAAAGTTGACAGATCTTGAGACAGGACGTCTTTTTGGTTTATGTCGATGCTACAGTTGTGACGTCACTGAGATTACTCTACTCTTTACTAATATTGCACCACTTTATATAACGTAAGTTTCGCTACAACCTGGTTGCAAACGTTGTGGTCGCATTAGGGATGTACGATTCGAATCGATATTTATCGAAGATCGATTATTTTTACCAAAATATACGAGTAATTTGATTCGATTTAATATGGTCGAAAATCGAATTTTCTTTCCAATGTCGAAGATCGATTTTTTCCCAATTTCCTTCTACAGAGGACTCATTTTATCGGAGAAAAATTCTGAATTTGTTACACTCGCATCCCCCTGTCACTGTCGACACCACAGTTGTGACGTCACTGAGATTACTCTACTCTCTACCAATATTGCATCACTTGATATAACATGATATAACGTAAGTTTCGCTACAACATAAGTCATTTTAAAAAACAAAGCGTGATTTTGGTCACGGTCTCAGTATATTTAATTAAAATATTATAAAATCATTACACGTGTTTCGCCCTATGGCATCATCAAGCCGAAAACACGGAAGGGTCGCCCGTAATGTGTGGCGTGTTTTCGGTGAAGTTTTTGAGTTTTGTCGTTATACATATATTAGGTTTTAATTATTTGTTATTTTAGGTCTGATGATGTCATAGGGCGAAACACCTGTAATCATTTTATAATATTTTAATTAAATGTACTGAGACCGTGACCAAAATCACGCTTTGTTTTTGTTTAAAATTACTAGGTCTCTTTGTGTAATATGAACGTATGCAACCTATGTAAATTCTCAAATAAGTCATTTTCGTTTCACAGAGGTTCTGGTTCCGTTTTTTTTTTCATCAAAGTTGATTGGTTGAAAATCAGCTGGTCTGTCATTTTTATGTCAACCAGAACCGGTGCGAAACGAAAATGACCCTGGTTGCAAACGTTGTGGTCGCATTAGGAATGTACGGTTCGAATCGACATTTATAGCAGATCGATTATTTTTACCGCGATTAATTAATTTGAAGCGATTTATTATGATCGAAAAACGATTTTTTTTTCCAATATCGATGATTGATTTTTTCCCAATTTCCTTCTACAGAGTCCTCATTTTATTGGAGGGAAATTTTGAACTTATTAGACTCGTCTTAACATCGTTACTCGATAATTCGTACATCTTATTGAAGACTAACGAATTTTAAAATTTGAAAAAAAAATTGCAGCAAAATTGAACTTTTTTAAAGAATAAACTGTAATTGTAATGTAAATTAATTTGAGACAGTTTTGGCCCAAGACTTGTGTCTTTCAAATTAATGATTGTCCATTTTCACGATTTTTTTATGGTTTTGGCCCGAAATAACACTTTTTTTATTCCGTCAAAAACCAATTTTTTTGTACAGAATTTTGGTTGGAAAAGAAACCTAAAGAACTTGAGAGTTCTTGGGGATTGGGGCGTTAGCTCGAGAAGAGAGAGAAGTACACAAATTCCCTGGCAGCAGGCTAACAGAAAGAGCGAGACATACTCCTCTTAACATTAGCATTGGTGCCCTCAAAATGATAAAAATGTATCAAACTACTCCGCTGTTGAATTTATCTAATCCACTTTTTGTAAAAAATCTACTACACTGCATCTGGCGGCAGTGGCAACACTGGAAGACAACATATTTCAGAGATGTTTTTATGTCGATTTGAGGTAAATCGTCTTATCCAACCCATTGCTTTTTTATCCAGAAAAACAGTCTAAGAAATTGTATAAAAAGACGTGGGTAATCTTTTTAAACTTATATTTGGGTTTTGCTGTTATAGATTTTTGTTAGACTTGCAATTATTTATTTGGATTTTAGGACACGAAACTTTGGCAACTCTTTCTATAAGGAACAAGTGTTTTTTCGTCCTCAACCCACTCATCTCTCCTGTGCTTAGAATTTTGATGAACATTCAAAATATACGTAGGTGTTGTTCTTGCATAGGCGATCTTGTTCTGGATTTTTTGAAAATCAAAGAATGTTTACCAAGTCAAATTCTTATCATTAAGTAACTAAGGTATATTGACCGGAAACCTCTTCTTCTCCCCTTTCTTCTTTAGTTTTTGGTTCCTTTTGTTTCCACAAAAGTGGTTTTTCTTTCACTGTGCGCACAAAGTGAATACTACTTTTTTAAATGTCAAACATTACAATAGTTTCTTACTTAGTATTACTGCAAAATTGGATATTGTTGAGTTGGGTTTAGTTCCGGTTACTTTAGACCGTACAAGCAGTTGTATACAGGGTGTTCCGTAAGCACATGATCAAATGGCGTCGATCCCCCTTGACCGAGTAGTAAGTTCTTCAGTGTCTTGTTACAAAAACTTCTAGAACTTTTTATTTTATTTTACTTTTCTCTTGTAAAAGCTCAAAGAACGCTTCAGTACGCTTTTTGATCATGTGCTTATGGGACACCCTGTATATCACCTAACAGTAAAATGTGTGTTAGCACATGCATGGAGGAACGTTAAATACGTATTTTTTTGTGAAAGACTGTATAGGATTGCTGTTAACAGAAACACACACATTTTGTACAATCGATCAATTATCAAACGACTTCATCAAAAAGATTATTGACATTTAAAGAATATAAATAACTTGTAATGTTTAGATAGTTTAAACAATTGTTGTAAAAGAAACAAATAAATCACCGCGGCCCTGTTCAATTCCAAATTCAATGTTTCAACAAATCAGTGTGGGTGTTTTTTATTACTCCTAGAATTGTTATGTTTTGTTCTAATGAATGTTCTATGGTAAACTTTATTCGTTTTACCTAAAATTAGTCACTAACATAATAATACCAGTTTATTGTGGTTGAACGAGATAAAAATATCGGATGATACAGAGTGACGCATCTGATATGCATGTTAAGGGACCTACCTAGAATTGATAATGTCATTTGTTGGTCTAAAACAGCATTACAAGTTTCCAATGTTTTTTTAATGGATCAAAAGGTAAGAGTGTTACGTGCGTCATCTCAATTTCCAACTTTAGAACGAATGGAGCGATCATTCGTTCTAAAGTTGGATCGCCTATAACTTTAGAACGAATGGAGCGATCAGAATAGATTCAGGTGGTTTTTCCTCTATTTGATGTGTTCTTTCTTTTCCCACCATCCCACCAAAAGTATCCACTTTGATAGTCGTTTAGACACTTTTAGATGCGACTTTTTTGCCATTTGTAACAAATTCACTTACGAGACTAATGTCACTCGAATTAAGTATGTTACGTTCTCATGGGGTTGCAATTGCCTTATTCCTATCGAAAACAGCATAGAAAAAAATTTAATTTTTTTTTGTGACGAAAGAATGATTACGACTTTTTTCTCAATTACCAACTTTGACCGCCTATAACATAGAATCATTGGACCGATCAGAGTAAATCCAACTGTTTTCCCCCTTCATGACTTTTCTTTTTCTTCTTCCACAAACTAACATCCCATTGGTTAGGGATGTTAGTTTGTGGAAGGCTTTGTGTAGAAGGCCACAGTCTTTTGAAAATCAAATTGTTGAAAATTGTATTCTTTTAAACAACGAGGAAACTTGTTTCCAGCAAGATGATGCTCAAGATATCCTGGCCAATAGATTGGCAGAAAAGGTCCCATTGAATAGCCATCTAGATCTCCGGATTTGACACCACTTGATTTTTTTTTTACTTTAGAGCCATTTAAAACCCTTTTCTAAAATTTGCAGAGAATTTGAAAACAGACTTTATATTAGTGCCTTGCTACTAATTGGGTCCAATTTGAGCATTTGATAACATAGCTTCTGCTTTTTATTTATTTTTTTCAAAAACTAATCAAATTTGGCTTTGTCGGATAATTTTCTTTGTAATTTGCGAACGCAGTGTCCACATATTTACATTTTTTTCCACCGTTTAATAGAGAATTTTATTTAAGTTTGAAATAAGCAACTCTAAGTCAACAGTCTCAAGTTTATTATGTTGTAGTTGTACGGCTACATGTTTCGCCTAAAAAGGCATCATCAGGCCTAAAATATAATTATAAACAATTGCAAAGCAAGAACAACCAATAATTAAACTCACCACAATCCCAACACACGTTAAAATAGTTAAAATTCAAAAGCCATAAAAAGAGAATTTTATGGCTGTTGACGCCGTTGCAATGATATATCACTCGATGTGGGTTGCCATTTGACAGTATTTCAAAGTGAAGTAGCTGGAGGAAATGGGGTAAGTAGAAAATTTTTGTTCACTTGCATAATTAGACGTCGCCGTTCTCTACATAATAATATAAATCTAAATGGACGTTTTTCTTAATTCATTTATAGAGGAAAAAACTATATTTAGGAAGGATTCTTCTTGTTGAAATGAAAGCCCTGTATAATGCAATAAACCATTGTCGGGTCTTTTGTTGGATAATTAGTAAGATCAGGACCTTCTATTAAAAAGAAAGAAGTATCTATTATTAGTTTTTTTTTGCGACTACATTGAAACAATATGAATTTCCAATCGGATGTCACCTACCGAAAGTAACAAGCAAGTAAATATGCAAGACTTCTGAATCAGGGCTATTTTGGTTGAAAATGGACGAACATTACGTCACTTACGAGCGCCACACACACAAATTACGTCACTCTCGTAACTTACACCGTAAGCCTTGAGATATAGACGAAGATTAAGTGAAACCTGCGAAATAAAAGTGGAATTGAAATACTACAGACGCATTTCGAGGTTAATGTTGTTGCCATCAAATTTTAGCTTCGCCCTCGTTGTTATTGCCTCGCTTAGGTGTTAATGTAACAGAAACAATGTTGCTTTATCAGCAGTAAAAATTGTTTTTGACGATAAGTAATGAGCAATGCTACTGATTAGTGTAGTTTTACGATTTTAACAAGAGATCCGGTTCAAGGTAAAGGTCTTCCTTAATATAGCCCGTTCATTAATTAAATATATCCTTAAAATTATTTTTTTGCGCATATTGAGAAAATTTTATCACACAATGTCTAGTGTATATAACTATATATAAAAAGTTCATGAATTAGATATGAAAATGTTTATTTTCTTAATATTTTTGTCTACTATTGATATGGAATGAAGCGGAATTTGATCATTAGGGAAGTAGGTAGTTAAGGAGGTTAAAAATCGCTGCCATTACCCTGTTTTGCAAAAATCTCCATGCTTGCCATGCATTGCGTTTAACTATTTCTTCTACTCCAATTTATAATAATTATTGTAACGACCAATAAAACATCATAATTGGTAATTAGTTTAAAATTTAATTAAAAATGTAACTGCGTAATTTACTTGGCACAGGGGTGTTTCTTGGCAACACACAGTTAATATTTCCATGAATGATATTATGTTGTTGAGTACAAAAAAGACTAATAGCTTTGGGAATTCATAAATAATTCTCCTGTCATCGTATGGATAATACTATTATAATAGAGGTAGCTTAAAATGCACAATAAAAAGGCAGGTCTATTGCCCTAGAATTCCATAATTTTGCACTTTATGTAAAATGCATCAGATAGTAGTCACTTTATCAATTTGCAAGGAAGAATTTTATAATTTTTATTAATTATTCCTTTTCGATTCTGATTTAGTATTCGTACAGGCCTGGAAATACTGCGTACCCAGAATATTAAAGATGAGAATATTATGAATCTACGAGGTGTTCATTATAAAACTTCATCTAGCAGGCTATGAAATTTTGACAGAAAGGGATGACATAATCAAAATAAATGGACTTTTGTTTCTCCATCCTTTTCTTTTGACATTTCACAGCCAACTAGCTGAAGTTTTATAATGAACACCCCATATAGTCTATTCAAATTAAAGATTTTTAACGTGAATTTAACGTAAGCGTCAATTTATTTTACTTTGTACTTGCAATTGTACCTTTATCCTACACCTATATAATTTTTTTGCTCAAACTTGCGATTACTTTACCTTAATTCCATACATGTTATCCGAGTCAAGTAACAATTAACTTTACGTACTGTTATTTGAAGGTAAAACTGTAGCTTGATCTTATAATTATTGGTGAACGTATAATTGAACCTTTAACCTACAAACTGTAAGATGAAGTCGCGCTTGTAAATTGAACCTACAAATGTTGCTTGACCTCAACTGTTATTTGAAGAAATAATTATTGTAAGCTGAACTTACAATAATTTTATTGCAAGTTGGACCTTAAATTATTCAATACAAATCAAAACTTGTAATTATAGCTTGATCTTACATCCATTTTTGACTAGAATCTGAAATTATTTTAGCTTGATCCCGAACGTGTTAGTTGAGCCTACAATCAGTCAAGTAACAATTGACTTGATTTGACTTGCAACTGTTTTTTGGGGGGTAAAATTTTAACTGGGCTTTATGATTGTGAACGTAGAATTGTACCTTTAACCTACAAACTATTCTGAAGCCACGCCTGTAAATTAAATTTGTTATTGTTTCTTTACCACAACTGTATTTAAATTAAAAATTATTGTAAGTTTAACTTTTTCAACAACAATTTTAAATTGAACCTTCAATTTATTGTAACTTGCACTAACTTATAATGGTTGATCCTATGATTGAATTCATTTGTATCTGCGTTTATTTTAACTTGGTCCCAAACAGGTTAGTCGAGCGTAACAATTAACTTGACCTACACCTGTTAGTCGAAGGTAAAACTGTAACTTAATCTTATTATTGTGAACCTAGAATTGTTTCCTTAACTCACAAACTGCTTGTAAATTGAATTTACTATTGTTTCTTAACAACAACTGCATTCGAATCAACAATTATTGTAAGCTGAACTTACAATAGTTTTAAGTTGGACCTTCAATTTGTTGTAATTTGATCCAATTTGTACTGGTATCTTGATCCTACAACTAAATGCATTTTTATCTTGAACGATGAACGTGCGTTTATTTTAACTTGATCCTAAACGTATCAGTCGAGCGTACAATTAGTGTAGTAACAATTAACTTGACCTACCACTGTTAGTTTAAAGATAAAATTGTATGTATAATTGTACCTTTAACCGTACTACACTTGTTGCTTCACTACAACTGACCTAGAACTGTTATTTGAAGGTAAAATTGTAAGTTGACCTTATCATTGTGAACGAAGAATTGTACTTTTATACAATAATTAATTTTGATGTTAATCAACAAACTGTAATTTGATGCCTCGCTTGTAAATTTAACCTACTATTTGGCTGTGATTTCTTGATCACAACTCTATTTGAATCAATAATTATTGAAAGCTACTCATATCTCTATATACAAGAGTTGTAAGTTGAAACTTCATCGGAATCTTATTCTAATTTGAACTTGTAAATGTAGCTTGATTTTAAAACTAAAACAGATTTTTACTTAAACATGCAATTATTTTTACTTGATCCTATTCATGTTAGTCGAGCGTATTATAATTGGTTATGTAACAATAATTAACTTCACCTACAAGTGTTATTTGAACGTAAAATTGTAACTTGACCTTATGATTTTGAACGTACAATACCTGTAGTTTTGAATTACAAACTGCAATTTGAACCCGCCCCTTTGAGCAAATCTCTATTTGAATCAACAATTATTGTAAGCTAATTATTGTAAGTGGGACCCTCAATTGTCGAACTTAAACACCATTCATGAGAAAAAAATGCAAAATTAAGACACATTTTATCAAAACTTGTTTTTGGTTCTACGTATGGCTTAGATAGGACTAGAAGAGTTAAACTTTTATATAATAATAACGAGAAAATCTGCTGATGACCACCATTTTTGTGAACAATTTGTTTCCCTAAATACTATTGGTAATTACCCACGTCATTATTCTGGCGTAATTACCCACGTCATTAATGCGAAATAAAAGCTTTTCTGTTGTTTGCGTCAACTTTATCAGTTTCAATCAACGGTGGATCGAGAGGTTGAATATTGATGGTCTATATAGCTGTTGTACACGCAAATGTCCCCAGTGGATCAAAAAATCGAAACCTTCCGTCCTGGATTGGTGCGCTTTTTGCATTCGTTTATTTTATTGGTCGAAAATGACCAACACCGGCACGCGAATACATTTGTCAGATTATGGATTAGTTTTCCTTGGGGTAGTTTTGGCGCAGTTTTATTATACATATACAGAATGGACTTCACCTAGTTAGGTCCAGTTTTATACGTTTGGTTTTACTGAAACTTTGGGTCCACTAATAGACAGCAAGATTACGAAAGTTCTTGTCTTTTCAGATTGTTATTCAACTAAAACTTTCAGTAAAACCAACAGGGTAAAACTGGCCGTTATTAGTTATAGTACGTGATGGTAAATTATTGTTTAAATTAGCTGATAACACATATTTTATAGTGAATAGGCGCTCTAGATTGCATAGTCTGGTTTTTTAACATTATTGACGAAACACGTCGGAAAGTATGAAGATGAGAAACCAAAAAAAGGCGAATATAGTAAAATTAGAATTTCTATCACATAAACGAATATCTCAAGGTCGCCTATTATCCTACAAAACGCTCTAATTAAGCATTTTCAATGTCTATCAAATATTTACAATAGTCCTTGTTTCCTATCCGAAATTCTCAGTTTTTGCTGGGACGACTCTGTACTTACATTATTTATCGAGGATATTCGCCCAGTCGAAGAAGATTTAAAGAAAATACGGAGCATGCATGAATAATTTAGTCAGTCCAATCGATAAAGAATTTTCATATTCTTGGAATATCAATTATGGCTATCCATTATTTGGTTATATTATTCAATATTAGGATTAGGCAA
Organism: Taphrorychus bicolor; assembly: GCA_951812265.1. Taxonomy (NCBI): domain Eukaryota; kingdom Metazoa; phylum Arthropoda; class Insecta; order Coleoptera; family Curculionidae; genus Taphrorychus; species Taphrorychus bicolor. The sequence continues at coordinate 10,811,123 of OX638299.1, read as the reverse complement.
CCTGCTCTAATATGCTTAAATGACTATTAATCACAGTACTAATAGATAATTTATTTGTAATATTTCGAAATTTGTTTTATTTCTGTTTGAAGGAATGAAATGTATCTATCATTGAAACAAGTCAATATTTGTCTAATAGAAGTACGACAAGAAAAAGGTAACTGCACTTAGAAAACACGATACCGAATCAACCCAGTCGTTTTACCTTTAATAACATTGCAATTTAAAGAACAGCAAAAGCGAAGGGATTGTGAATTCCTGAAAATGATGAATACATTTAGGAGGTGTTTGTTTGAAAACGTCATCTGGTTAGCTGTGAAATGTCAAAAGAAAAGGATGAAGGAACAAAAGTCCATTTACTTGGATTATGTCATCCTTTTCGGTCAAAAAGTCATAGGCTTCTAGGTGACGTTTTCTAATGAAAACCCCCCCTTTTTGCGCATATTTGTCATGTGCTAGGCACACCAAAAATTAAGCCATTTAATGTGTCTATACAATTGGTGTACCAAAGTAAACCTTTTAGAACTGAAGAAGACTCCAAGAAGAGTCGAAACGTTTTCAGTGTTCAAGTACTGTCCAATAAACCGTACCTTTAAACCCACATATTCCGTAGCGTCTTTCACTGCCATGTTCAGTGAGCGCTGATTGTTTTCTATCCTTTCACTTAAGTTAGCAAAACGGAGAGATATACACTCTCTGTTCATTCTCCATTCAATGATCGCAGTTTTCGAAAAGGTCTAATATTTGCTATAATAACACAAGTCTAAGCGCTTTCAGAGCAGACCATTTCACAATATCGTAACATGCGTGAGATAGGTTACTTTCCAGAGCGCTCGGGATGTCATTACGGAACTCGGCTCTAATTCTACATAACATTGTGGGATTTGATTTTTGATTTTTGATTGATAGAAAGGTTTTTGTCGTCACGACAGTCCTTTTACATTTGATTAAATCTGGCATATTATTCTAAAATTTCCGGTATATCATGGGTCCACGAAGCAGATTGCCTGATATTTTCTTGAGAGAACGCTACGAGAAAGACTTGAAATATATCAAAGTGTACGATGTTTACACTCCGGACTATAACAGTAAGCACAGTCAACATTCTTACGTACAGCAAAATTCTTTATGATTTTTAAACTTAGAAACTCCAATAACTCCAAAATTCTATTCCAAGTATGAGGCCGGAGTCCTGGACGAGGTTAACCCAGAAATTTTCAATAACTTGAAACGGGCGAAGGATATGCTTCCCAACGAAAAGCGTGAGTGGCCCGAAACAACGAATCAGATGTAAGAGGAATGTACTATGGTTCTTGTGAACTATATTCACTATAATTTCTAAGATATGGCTGGTGCTCAGATGCTTTAGTGGAGATTGACAGGAGCGATCCGAGGTTTTATTTTCCCCGAATAGGAAGCGAGATTACCAAGCATGGCTTGAAAGTGTTGCTGGGCAAGGATCCTAGAAAGAAGAAATAACACACAAAGATTTGTTTTACTGAAACAAAAAAATCTGTATTTCTGTTAATAAAAATGGCAAACAAATTGCTTAGATTTGACGGAAGTGGTAAATGTCTCAACATAGCCCATAGCTAATGTTTCCATTAAATTGGCCCCGTTGGTCTTACGTCACGATATTACTGTCATCGTTAGAATATATCAGTTGGAAAATCGCGATTTCCAAGCCAACGTTAACAGGAATAATATCCAAGCCGGATCCAATCATGGATAATATCCAAGCCAACGTTAACAGGAAGTCACATAATTTTCTTGCCTATATTGTCGCCTTTTTTGTGTGTCCCGTTGTTAAAAAGGGGGCCAACACTGTAAAACAGGAAGGTCTCTCCATAAATACTACCTCGCTGAGGCGACTTAAAGACATGACAACATAGCTCGGGCTTTTTTAGAGTGAAATGTTAATAAAGGCAGAAAAGTGATTTAGTACGTCTCGAAGACACGAATTACGAAGGTTGACTAGCCAACCAGAACGGCCTATTTGCGACATTTTACCGTCTCTATATGCAACCGGAACTGTCTTCTACCGTCAAAGCGAAAATGCGTACGTGACTTCTGTCAGCACAACACAAAATTAATCGTAAAAAATCGCTTAACGACTTTATTTCTGAAAATTTAGCAGAACCAACACATTCTATTTTGCATTTCTAAACTCACACAATAAGGGAACAATAATTTTGATGTTTTTCGCTAGACTTTCGTGTGACAGACCCAGAGTTTCGTGGGACGGGTTGATGCGTTTTATTTTCAAATCGACATTATTTAGTTGCGGGTTCCAGTAACTATCGAACAAGTCAGTAAGTTATTGACCATTCCAGAATAGCTGATTTTGCTAGTGGATGCTTTTAGAAGTGAAAGCGTTTAACTGAAGAGTTTGGATGTCCAAATAGAAGTCCTGGTAGTGTCAACGAAAAGCAAAGAAGAGATGAAGAACCAGAACTCCATATCACAGATGGAGAAAAGAAGTGGATGTTTTGAGAGGGGAAATTGAAGTGTTCAAATGTCCAAGAAGAAGTTCTGATCATGTCTATGAAGGGCAAAGAAGAGATGAAGAACCAAAATTTCAGATCACAGATTGGGAAAAGTGGATGCTTTTAGAGGGAAAATTGTGCCTATAGATGTCTAAATAGAATTCCTGATCGACCTAATACCAACCAATGAGTAATACCAACCAATGAGTAGTTGAAGCAAACCAGATTTCCAAATCATGAATTGAAAAAAGAAGTGGAAGCTTATAGAACGAAAATTGAGGCCTTTAGATGTCCAAGTAGAAGTCTTGATCACGTGAAGCGTGATCATAACCCAGATTGAGAAAAAAGTGGATGTTTTTAGAGTATGACGAGTCTTTAGATGCACACATAGAATTCTTGATCGTGCTATTGATATACGCACATACTTACATACTTCCATAACATACAGGACATTGCCTATCTTTTACATTGCTGGCCTTGGACTGCAAAAGGAGAGGATGGAAACCCAATATATGGAAACCCATAATATCTCGTATATTGCAATTTCTGCACATGCTGAAAAATTGAGCGCCCTTTTGAAATTGGCACAGTTAGACCCACGTGCGGTTACTTTTACCCACTGTCTACGAATCACGAACTAGGCCGAGAGTTCTTGGTTCATGATTCGTGACAACCAATGTTGCCAATACTTTCACGAAGTACTCCGGTTACTCGACGTAAATGCGTATGAGGGAAATTTATTCGATACGGAAGTATGTGATTCTAACCAAGTACGTTTCGAGATTTGGCAACAACTCACGCACACGCGCATAGTGAATCGGATTCAAGGTCGCTAAAGCATGTCTTGTACGTTATTGACGTACTTGGATATACGATGCAATCTGGAGAAGAACCAGAACTCCAGAACACGTGATATGATTCTCAACGTGAACCACGAGTTTAGGAAGTGGCGTGTTCACTATTGTAGAGGAGACACCATCGTTATTTTTGTTTCAATAGTGAAGTGGTCCTATATGAAGAAAAACTTTGGAAGAGTAGCTCATTTAAATCATCAGAAATATTGATAGATTATATCTGCCATTAGTCTGTGATGTTTCATTTAGGAACTGCTAAATTTACAGAAATATACAGTTTATTAATTCAGTGGTCTTTTTTTTTCGTATCTTTTCCATGAAATCGTACGCCAATATCCGCTTATCAGCTTTTAATTGCGATTGTGAGAACCACAAGAGATAGATATGTAAATGCGGTAAAAAGCTCTCAAATTCTCTTTCCAGGATGCCGAAATAAATGGCGACAATTCAAGATAATGAGTGACGCACCTTCAAGATACCGTCGTTCCATTATTATTTGATCTACTTAGTACGGGACTAACATACGTCTCATATGCATCGCCTATTTACATGTGGGAGAGATATCGTGCATGGCATTGAAAACGGGGATAAGTAGTGTGTGAGAGGTTTACGTGATCGTGTTTTTCGCGGAAACGTATTTCTGTGTTTAGCTAATGAAAAGTGTTTTCCCAGTGGATAATAAATGCACAAGCGTGACGTGAGTATTTTCTATTTATCATCCTTCTTAAAAGACCATATTATGCCCTTTAGTTGACATTTATGTCTAGAGGGGTTATGTTACTATCAGATAAAATTCTCCTTTTTGGACTTAATTTAATATAGAATAAATTATGATAAAAGGTATTTTCTATAATATATGACCTTGTAACAAAACACTGAAAGACTTCAAGACACAGAACTTCAATAGAATAGGTGTGTGGCAGACTATGCATCTGTCATTCGTGTTGTACCATCATCTGATGACGTTCTCAGTTGAATGGAATCTATCTAATACAAACTATGAATAAATCGGAAAACCTACTTTTCAGTAGTTGCATTTTAAGGTTTTTTGTTTTCAACCTTATTGAAGGTATACCTAAATAAATAAAATATATTTCAGATGGGTACGAGAAAGAAAACGTCTGTTTGACACCGTCCATAAGGCAGGAACCACCTAAAATCTATTTTCTTTTGCCAAAAATATGGTCACATTTTTAAGTAGTAAATAACTGTAAGGATATATTAGATTGCAAGGTGTGCAAAAAAGTAGGCAGATTTTTCCTTAAGCCACCCCCCTAAACGTATTGGTAACACAAACCCTAATCCTTAAATCCGCGCAAACAAACGAAACTCACAGCCACGAATAACAATCCCTGTAATCCCTTGCGCATATCACAGAAAAACTCGCCCTAATCAAGGTGTCCCTAATCGGTTTTCCATTATCTTTGGTCATTCCGCGGGTGACGAAGACGAACAGTGGACGACGCTGGAGGCGCTTTCTTGTGTTCTCGTCAGACGACGCGCCGCGACGTCCAACTGCGCTCGTTTACGTGTATGTAGTTTGGCGGTTTTTATTGTGTTCTCGGATTTGATGTCAGTTCTGGATGTTTTGAGTGCTGCTGGTTGGCATGGTGGAAGAGTTGGGTTCGATTTAGAGGGGTAAGGTTAAAAGTAGTCATTATTAACTGTTTAGAGAGCAATTTGTTAATATTGAAATTGATAAACTGAGAAATACATACCTATATAAGTAAGTTGTTTTGTTGAATATAAACATTGGTAGTAATATGATAAATAACACTGCTAATGATGGAAAATAACATGTCTTTATAATCAATTCATTTGTGTGTTATTGAAATTAAAAGAACACGTAAAGCTAGTTCAAAAGTTTCGTATAACTAATCAATGACTTAGGCTCTGACATAAACACAAGCAAATAATGGAAGTTACTTTTCCTTCAACAAATAGGTACATATTGGATAATGTTTGGAAAGGAACTCGAACAATGTTTTGAAGTATTTTGCCATTCAACCCCAAAAGCGTTTTAAAAGGAGGGTGGTTTTAGCCTAGAAACTTTCGGTGAGTTGTTCTAACTTGAGCTAATAATACGCGCCCATGTAGCGTCACATGTATATATTTTTAAATACCGAAAAATTAGTTAATAGAAAATGTTATATCGGGTGTTATATTCTTGTTTATTTAAGGACAAAGTTGTATACAATATTTTGAACGTCTTTTTGTGTTGGACCTCCATACAAAGCTTTAATATTTAATAATAAACCAATTAAAAGTTATTAAAAAAAACTATGGACGTAATCGTTCGATAATGCGTTATACACCTAGTGGTCCATTTAACTTGCAAATATTTTTATAACAAAAAAAATTACATTGCAGTTTATCTTGACTATGTTTTCAAGGCCACAGACACTTTTTTATAAACTTTTTTTGCAACTTGATAACATTGTAATAAACTATAATACCAACTAACCAACCTCACAGAGGATTCTTGACTCCGTAAATTGGTTCAAAACTTGTCAGGGAAAGAATGTTACATCGGGTTTACCTTCGGCAGTCATTGGAAAAGGTGGTCAGTTGTTAGGCCTGCTAGACCACCGGATCTATCATCGCTACGGTTTTTCTTTATATAAAATATGTAGGAACGCTGGCAGAGATCTTTAAACTGAGATACCTATGTGATCTTGAAAACATAGTCAAGGTTAAAAACCTGCAAACACATTTTTCGAAATATATCCCTCTCTCAAATGGACCACCCGGTATAGCGAGAATGTGTCAAAGTCTAAGTGGTTTTAATTGTGGTTATTAAAAACTAGTAAAATATGACGTGGCAGCCCCCATAAAAGACACTTCAAAAAAAGTCTTATGCAATTTGGCCTTTAAGCTAACAGAAGAAATAATACTAGAAGGTATCAAAATTGGTTGCAAACATGGCTTTTAATATAGTTTGTTCATTTTGAAGAGAAGCAGGAGGTTTTAACAGATACAAAGGTAATTTTGAGTTTAATCCGCAGCTTAGGGCCACTTTTAGAACTATATTTTTGCAAACTCAGGGTTCAGTAATTCCAGTGTAGCGTTTTAACACGAAAACACTATTTATTTATCCCACAAATACACACAAGTACAATTCGACTACTAAATAACTCATTACTTAACACTTTATAGCCTTTTATTATCGTTTGGTACTTTAGCTTACCTATAGCTGGAATAAATAAGACTACTACTAACGGCGGCGCTATTCGCCTTTTATACAAAATCCTAAAAATACAGAAGAGCCTAGAACATTCTTAGAAGAAAAATAATTGACACGAGACACATAAGAAAAAGGTCGTATATAACTGCGTTCTAAATAAACAAAGCAATAAATCACTCGTGACAGTTCCCATGCCGCAGTGCCCAGATAGGCCGCGAGCCGCGAAGGTCCAACCTCCAATGTCGCTCCGCCTCCCAGCTACCACTCACCGTAACAATATTTTAAACTTAAATTTCATAAAATTTAACGAAAGATTTAGACAGTCACGTCAAGCCTGGAGTTTAAACCTGAGGTAGGGTAAACTTAGGGCCTCTTTTACAACTCGTTTAAACTTAAAATTCGTAAAGTTCAACAAAAGATTTAGAAAAGAGTGTAGGTGGTCACCAATTTGTCGATCAACCCATCTACATACAAGTTTCGGCGTCTACCCCTCATCAGTACAGCTTTGGCTGGTCGACAAATTGGGGACCGTAATTTAGCGACTTAAAGACGGAAATTTACGGAGTACCTACCGGCGAGATGTTGTACAGTACACTCTTTTCACTTCGTTCTGGTTCCGATAACCAGCGAGGTACAGAGCAATATGGGCTGCTCCTCGAACTGAGATCCATCTGCCATGCAGTATTGGATCTAAAATACGCTGGTGGATGTCGCGTGCTCCTGCTCTGTGCAACCTCTCACCAAAAGATTTAGAGATTTTGACCGATACAGATGTAATTTGTAGTTTAAACCTCAGGAAGGGTAATCTATTACAACCCAAACTTAAAGTTCGTAAAGTTACAATTGCTTTTTGCTCCTCTGAAGGTCCTGATTTGACTAGTGGTGCTGAGCATGGGCCAAAGGCCAAAACCGCTTTGCCCTGAAGCTTTTCTTAAACTTTCTGAAGGAAGTTTTAGATTTTCCTTCACCAAACTCCTGTGTGTTACCAACAGTAACCGGTTAAATACAAATCAAAATTAAGATACTTGACTACGACAGCGATAAAAAAATGACTAAGTCTCGAAACATGCAAATTTGGAATTTTTTAAAAACACATTTAAGATGAAGGCTAAAATTGGTTTAAAATGATTCAAAGCATTTAAAAATGGATTGAAAATTGTGAAAAATGTTTAGGCTAGGATTAGGGTCATAATTGTTTAAAAACTTCAACAACGACTAAAAAATGCAAATGTGGAACCTTTGGATAAATTGGGGTTTTTATATGGGCATTTTTAGAGAATTTATATGTAAGTATAGGACAATGCTTTTTCCTCCTCTGATGAAAGTCCTGATTTGACTAGTGGCACTGAGAATGGGTGAAAAGTTTTTCTTAATCTTTCTGAGGGAAGTTTTAGATTTTTCTTCACCAAACACACGTTTGTTACCAACAGTAACCGGTTAAATAAATGAAAATAAAGATACTTGACTAGGACATAGGGGTGTTCATTTAAAAACTTCATCTCGTAGGCTGTGAAATGTCAAAGAAAAGGATGGAGGAACAAAAGTCCATTTCCTTTGGTTATGTCATCTTTTTCTGTCAAAATTTTCAATTAAAACCCTGTATCTATGTATACTTCTTCAAGGACAGCACGGTTCAAAATTTGGCCCTAGTAAATACTAATTGATTTTGCAATTAAGAGTTATTTAAAAACATTTAGAAAAACTTGCATACCAGTACTACCCTCTTACCCCTGAGGAATACTTATTAGCGACTATATAAGAAGCTTCAGTTTTAATGCATATTTTATTACAGTAGTCTTAACATTGATTCGTATCTACCTGAAGGCACGAGGAGGTTAAGGTCAGCGAAAAGCATTAACAACTGTCGACCAAATGAAATAAAACACACTTATACGTGTGTGTACTAAGAATTGCGTGCAGGGCGCTCTTTAATGGCCCTTAGAGTCCACCGCACCAATGTCCTCGCCCTACAACAGCAAATTCACTTTGAAACGCAAGAGCAGTCAATATTTTCAAGTTAATGGCCCCAATTTTCATTTTCGTTCTACAGTACTGGAAGTTAATTCAGGGTTGTTGTTCCGTATTTGCATGCAAACGAAAACATATTGTTACATAGTCCATATAGAGAAGTTAAGCAGCTTTTTATCATAATTGTATAGAATTAACTAAAACCTTTTGTTTTACTTGGAAAACAACATGCGAATATACTGAAGACGAAGTTTATGGAGCACCAAAAAGATAAAATGTGTGAATGATAGTAGACTTACGATACTCGACTGGGGACAAAAAGACGAAAGAAATGCATCACAGTGGAGTAAAGGGTGGAGCTGTAAAAATGGGCGATTAGTTGCGTGCTCAAGTAAAATGTGTCTCTATTTAATTAAATTAGCATGCAGTAGTGAAAAAAAAATGGGAAAGTTTCTACCCCTGTATCTATTCGTGACTGAAACTTCATTGCCCTTTTTTCCAGCTACCTCGGGCTTTAATTAGTGCAAGTATGGTTTATTTAGGTACGAATAATGTGGGTAACAAATTCACATGATCAGGGTCTAGTAAAAATGAATTAGTTTATTTTTCTTTATGTCTTTTCTCTGTTCACTGGCAATAAATGTGAAATATTCTCAAAAAATGAAAAAGGTATTTGCTTATTACTTAGCAAAAGTACTTGTCCTTCACATTATAAATCATATGACAGGAATGTTCGTAAAGTAGGTGTCACGTTCTATACATGTGCTAAGCATATTCCTAATGATAATTAGATGAAAACAATTAATTGTTCTTAATAGACAATATTATATTATTAATGTGAAAATCTTGTGTGGGATGACACATTCGGGAATAACAGTATTTGTATATATCTATCTTTCCATTATTGTTCCAATGGGAAGAAAAATAAAGCATCGTTGACTTTTCTTGACATTTTGGTGGACGCGTCGTCCTTTGCAAGAAGGCACCTAACAATATGCTCATCGAATAGTATAGCATTACTCTACTCAATGATTTTATTCAGACAATAAAAAATATATAACAGTTTAATATATGAAGGTCTGTTAAAAGACATACTTCAACACGTCTTTTTGAACATCTACTCAAATATAAATCACCATGATACTTGTTTCAATACTTACCTCCCACGTGTGCCAACCCTAACCTTCGGTAACTTCGATACGCCCTTGCATATAGTGCACGGCCTCATGTGTCATTCCCAAGCCGTCGTCTATTAATTAATTCAGCCTTATTGATTAGTTTGTTACGTTTTTATTGACTTATTTATTAGTTTTGCAGTCCCTCGGATTTAACTTCATATAAACCTCCACTGGATTGTCAAGGTCATATTAATAATATCTAGGTCGATATTCTAGGAGGTCCAGAAACAATAAATATGCCAATAGCAACGAGCAGTATTTAAAAAAATTCCATTGTAATGACTGACATTAAGTGAATATTTAATATATGTAGATCTATTTCTTAACATCTACACATTAACAAGGCTTCTACATCTCTTAATGTGTAGAGTGATCTCCCATCCAATATGATTTGTGCAAAGTATATATTTTCTTTCTACTGTCTACGTGATGACACCGTGTGCACAGCAGCAACCGTCTAGAGGTAATCTCGGCGTGGTTCTATAGATATCTAAATCGAATTATGATCCATTTTTGTTGAGAATGTTTCTCTTAAGAACCCTTTGAAAACAGGATCAATATATATGACCAGTAGTAATTCAACGCTCATAGAATCCGCTTCCAAGGTAAGTTTTGTCTTCTTTAATTAACTTTGTTATTTTTTTATTTCAGAGTAGTAAATGGCTGGGATCCCATCGTTAGTCGGCGCCCATGTACAGCCCCCCAGTCCCCCCTTGATTCCTCAGCGGCGTCCCCCTCCATTTCAACCTCCGGCTCCCCTTTGTACCACTACCACCTCCTCTAACGTTCGATTTAAACAAAACCATAAGCGGTTTTATATTAACAGTAAAGGGACAAACAACAATTTAGGGCTTGTGTAATAGTTTCGACTCTGTATAAATTTTTTAGGTACTTAACTAGGTATTTATTTTTGGTACACCAAGACTTTCTACCTCTCGCATAGCGTATATAGTTTTTTAAATTTTGAACCAGATTTTTACGAATTTTTACTTAATTTTAACGTAAACGTATTCCTTAAGTGACCTTACTCTATACCTGATAGTTTTTAGAAGAAATAGAGAATTTGTCTCTTGAAAAGTGCCTTTATACAATTATAGAGTGAACTGACGTTCTTAACCGTCTTTTATAGTGTATCTTAGTATTTTCGAAAACAAAGCAATTTAGATTTTATAATTTTCCTTGCCATATTACTTCCTTGTGTCCTGTCACATTTTGCCGGATAAAATGGGCGAACGACGTTCCTTCAGACTGTCTAGAAGATCTCAACTTGCCGGTAAGTATTTTCAATTTTTATCTAGAGATTTCTTATGGCCGATCGCACCAAGCAATTTTTAAGTATACTTAGTTAAGGCTTCCATTATTACCATGGTTACTCATGCTAATACATATGGTTTAAGGGCCCTTAACTTTAAGTTTCCTTAAAATTTGCTTGGTGGAAATGGCCATTAATTGCTTATTTTGGAGTAAGTATTTCGGGTTTGAAAATACCAGTGACAACTTACAATAATAAAAAAAAGATAATGTCGAAGTGAAGGAAAAAAAAAGGAAAACGTTAGTAAACAGAAGGAAAGGGTTTGGTGCCAATGCGTAGGTACTTACTAAATTGTGCTATTTCCATTTTCGTTTTAGCTTTGCCTGACATTTACTACTATGTGACAACTATTCAAAATTGACTATCGATTTGACTCCTTCAAGCCGCTACGAGCTTGTATTAACTGTACTATCATGCAGTTACTTATTATTATTATTTATTATTATTATTTATTTGGTGGACGTCATTGGTACATTAGATGGCAGAGAGAATGAGAGAAAATTAAGTGTTGGTGAGATGTTGTACAAAGCAGGAGCACGCGACACCCGCCATCGTATTTTAGATCTAATACTGCATGACAGATGGCTCTTCAGTTCGAGAAGCACCAAATTTGCTATGTGCCTCGCTGGTTATCGGAACCAGAATGTGAAAAGAGTCACCAATTTGTCGATCAACCCATCTGCCTACTAGTTTCGGGGTCTACCCCTCATCAGTACAACTTTGGCTCTCTAACTTACGGTCTCCAATTTGTCGACCAGCCAAAGCTGTACTGATGAGGGGTACACCCCGAAACTAGTATGCAGATGGGTTGATCGCCAAATTGGTGACCACCTACTCTTTTCACTTCGTTCTCGTTCCGATAACCAGCGAGGTACAGAGCAATATGGGCTGCTTCTCGAACTGAGAGCCATCTGTCATGCAGTATTAGATCTAAAATACGCTGGCGGATGTCGCCTGCTCCTGCTCTGTACAACATCTCACCGGTACTCCGTACATTTTCGGCTTTAAGCCGCTAACTCACGGTCTCCAATTTGTCGACCAGCCAAAGCTGTACTGATGAGGAGTAGACCCCGAAACTAGTATGCAGATGGTTTTATCGACAAATTGGTGACCACCTACTCAAAATTAAGTGTTCTTTTGACTATAACAGCGTGGAAAGACATGTCATTATTAAAAAAATATAGGACGGGGCTTCGAAAATGCACCCCAAGATATAACTGCCACGAAAATAATTTTTCAGGAAAAGTCCCATATATTACATTCGTCAAGTTTGTTTATAAGGGGATCAACTTATTATCGAAACACCAGGTCGGGAGAAATCTTCAACTCTTTAGACCGGGTATCATTCCCCAAATTTTATCAAATGGAATAGGACTCATGTGGTACCTGTAAACACAGTGAAACACAGCGTAAACACATTTAAAACTTAAACCAAATTCAAATTTAAACTTATACCAGCGTTGCACCCTGCAATTTGCATCTGATGTTTGTATTGTAACAAACAGAACAGTAACCATAGCAACAGAAAGAAATCCAAGCAAAACGATATGTAGATTACTAATAGCGCTAGCTTTAGTTTTTTTTTTCATTCCCCGCCATCATGTATTCGCAATCACGAGTGAGATAGAATTATATTCGTCTCGTCTAGGGCATTATTCTATAGGAATGAGTGAAAGTGAAAGTGAGAATTTTGACAACCTTGATTGGTCAAAAAATTCTGTTGACAAATTCCATTGGCCAGCAATTTTCACTTTCACTTTCACTCTTTGCTATAGAATAAGGCCGCTGGAGTTTCATACCGAATTAGACAATAAACTGGCATTGACATTGATTGATTTTTGACATATTGTCAAACATACTCTGCCATCTGGTGCATGAGTTTGCGATCTAAGACTTTAAAAAATGTCAAAAAACCGGTTTCTAACTCGCCATTTTTGATTTTACTTTATATTTAAATACTGTGTGCTCAAAAATTACGGCGATATTCGCTTGATCTGACGTCACTTGACATCTTACGACAAATTACGAATTCATGATTTGCTAATTAATGTGTTCTTACTGCATGGATCACTCAAACATGGTGGACTTCCGGTCGAAAAACTAGACTAATTTTAGGAAAATATCTGCATTTCTTTGGTACCTCCACTCCTACCTCCATGATGGTATCGTTTTCTGTTGGTGCCGCGATGTTTTTGGTAGTGACGTCAATTTGTCTAAATTGACGCCTTATTTCTTTGGTATTCACTACTAAAACGGAGGGCAAAAACTGCAAAACTGGAGGGTCTCTGCGAGCGCCAATGTTAATTTATAACGTTTTCGGTTGGCGGCTCTAGAGCGCTTTGAAAATATTTCTCGCTTTTGTTTTCTGAAGGAGAATGTAAGGATAAAACTACTCTCGGAGCGGTGTAGAGTGGCCACCCGAAAACGCTGTTAGAAAAAACATGGCGGACAAATTGTCACGGCCATACTCTCATTTTAGGCACTCCAGTGATAACTGTGCCATTTAGTTTTGAACGATTTTCACCAACGAAGAAAACGATATGGACCCACTCTGATTACAATCACTTTACAAAAGAATCTCTATTGCGAGCGCCCGCTACAAATTTGAAAATCGTAGCCATTTTTTTTATGTCGTTCTTTCACCTTTTTGTAGGACTTCGTAGTAAACTAACCAGAGAGATAACTGGAGTAGCAAACATTTACGGACATTTTCCTAACATTTGACCCGTTCTTTGAGCGAAAGTACGCCATATTTGTGTGACCCATGACATAATTTTATCGTCAGAGCACATCTATTTGCGAATCATTTGACGCAAGGACTCATGTGATGTCACTTTCTTCCAATTTCTCCGGCATATTTTTAGCAATATCCTATTGCTAAAAAAGGAGCCAAAACTTTAAAACACAAAGGACGAGCCTAAAGAGCTTCCTTATAGGTAATGTATACATAAGGAGTGTTTATTTGAAAACGTCATCTAGTTGGCTGTGAATTGTCATACTTTGATTATGTCATCCTTTTCTGTCAAAAATTCATAGCCTTCTAGATGACGTTATCTAATGAACACGGGGTAATTCTCGTTAGTACGAACTACGAGGTGTTCATTAGAAAACGTCAACTAGAAGGCTATGCCTTTTTGACAGGGGTTTCATAATTAAATGAAATGGACTTTTGTTCCTTGATCCTTTTCTTTTGACATTTTAAAGCCTACTAGATGACGTTTTCTAATGAACACTCATTATATAAGGTGATGTAGGGTGCATCCATAAAGTTTGAAAACGCTCAATTATTTCAGGTAATTATTGGCGAAAGTTGTTGAGCACTGATGGCCCTATATACGGGAAATCACAGTTCTGAATAAGTTCATTAGAGGTGATTGATCACCTTTATTTTGCATATTATGTTTTATTAAGTACTGGCTACACTAATTTACTTCTTCTATCTCTATCTTTTAAATTTCGCTTTAGTTATTAAAGGGTAAACATATACTCGTGAAGAACGCCATCAGTGACAGCAGATGTTATCCTTTTTGCTATCTTTTGAGAAAAGAGCTGACTGGATGAAATCATAAAGGTCTAGATGCGGGGGGCATTTATAATTCAATTCAACGGGGAAAAACTGGAAGGTATAATGTTGATGTTTCGGAACTAAATTAGTGCCTAAAAACCATGTAACTCCGTGAAAATAAGTTATAATTTATTAGAACTTAATTGTTAGTAATAAAATGAAGATGTTAATAATGTTAATTTTTTTATCTACCCCGTACAAGGCAGAATATTGATATATGTGAGAGATATGGGGATATGTTTATTGAATTTAACGTATAGAAGGTGACATGTGTTGTATTGTCTTGAGGATGGCACTAATTTTGTGCCGAAACGTCGACATTGTGTAGTTTCATTGACCGACACCTATAAACAATGTCTACGCTAAGCAACCTTCACTCACAGATAATGACTAAGTTAATGACCTGGGACAGAGCAAGCAAATGCCGATATTTCCCTAAAAATTGTCGTAATTTCATCGCCACAGCATTGGCGAATTATGATTCCGTATTATTTCATGTAAGATGTCAGATGACGTCACTTCGAGCGGATATCGCCGCCATTTTTAAGGTTCCCACTGCTAAAAAAGGGGGGCAAAACTTTAAAACAGGAGGGTCTCTCCAAATGTACCAAATGTTTTCGTTTCACAGCGGTTCTGGTTCTGGTTGACATAAAAACGGCAGACCAGCGGATTTTCACAAATACTTATTGGTTGGAAATCAGCTGGTCTGTCATTTTTATGTCAACTAGAACCAGAACCTTTGCGAAACTAAAATGACTTATGGCTGTTTCAGGTCAGTTCCAGCAAAGAACCCCTGACTAATTGGCGCTATAAACTATTTCCATCTCTTTCATAACTGAGCGCAAGCACGAAAACAGATAGGGTTATAAAGTTTGCATATTATGGCATATTAGCTTTCTATTCATCCTTTATCTGATAAACAATGTTATCTAGCAGATAAGCAAGAGCCTACTACCTGCCATCTAACACTTAATAAATATTAGAATAAATATTAGCCTGTTAGATTGTTGCACGTGGAACAACATTGAACTTGCAACAAAGAAAGGATTCTTAAAGTGACCCAAAATGTCTCATCTCTAATTGGTTGGGTAAAGCGACGATTACACAGGTGGGAACGATGCGAATGAATAATTGATAATGTCTATGGGAAATGGTCAAGTGGTCTTAAAAAAAATGACCGGAAACTTGGCCAGTTTTGCGAAACTCCTAAATTATTAACAGGAAAATGTTCGACATTTTGTACTACCTTAAATAATAACGGGGTTTATACGTAAAAAGGAACATGTAGGTACACGTGGCAATATTTCGATTTATTGTATTTATGCGCAATGTGTGTGTATCTAATCTATAAAAATGTCTTACAATATGTACAGGGTGCCATTTTTTTTTCGTTTTTAAGCACTTAAATTTTTTATTTTGTAAAATTAGAATAAAATTATTTTTATTTAGCTGCTCCTTGGGGTCTGTCCTAAGTAGGTGCGAAAGCGCGTTACCTTTTTTTGAATGCAAATTATTTCAATTCTGACCCTTTAAACTCCCCTACATCATTGAGTGACTAGTGACTACAAAGAGAATTATGTGGCTATAAATCAAGAGCAATAAGTTTATTGAAAGCAACTTTCTTAACCATCAACTTTCTGCATAAAACTTTTTTTTCAGTCATGTACAGTACAGTGGGGTCATATGTGTAAATAGCGTTGGGACACCATATATGTCGGTGTTTCTTTAGGAAGAGAGAGATAGGATGCTTTATATATTGGTAACAAGTTGTATAGACATCTTGAAGTCTAGTCAATAAAAGTCGGGGTTCGCCAATTATTGACATGATTCATACTGTTCTCTACGAACTTTCACTCCATAAACGCCTAAATTGTTTGATTTCGCCCTCCGCGCCATCTGACCGCGACGTTTTCAATCCCGTAACGTCATCGTGACGTATCGTATTGATACGATTTATTTTATGACAACATCCCAGATTTTTTTTTAGAATATGGTTCTTGCTTCAGAAAAGTGTTGTTTTATATAGTATTTATTCAAAATTAAAAGTGTTTCGGTGGTGTTTCTTGGGCGAAAAAGGTGTATCTAAGCATTGCCAGCAATATTAAATACCGACAATGTGAACTTCCACAGTTATGTGTATTCAGTGATTTCCTTACCTGCCCGATTATTCATAGGCAGTAAATAGTTGCTAAATCGCTAGTTGTTTCCTCATAGGCGTAAGGTTGAGTACACGAAATTAATTTCTACTTTTACAGTCTAATTTAGGCTTCAAAAATTAAGACCTCAAAAATAGCAAAACAAGCAAATGATAGGAGGCGAAAGAGAGACATGGATTTTGAGTTGGAGATATTTGAGGTATACGACGAAAATGAGCCCCACACATCTAGAAAACATAGCAAGCATACAAGAAAAAAATGTAAACAGAAAGGCAAAGCCACCAAAGCTCATACAAATATTGAGTCTGGCGACAATGATATTTCCAAATCTAAGATAAGCATACTCAGCAGTGATAGGAGACATTTAAGCCTAGGGGAATCCATTTTGAATGTATTCAGTAAGCTTATTGTGTGGCGAGGGAGGAAATCAAAATATCGAGCATCTGAACAACTGGATTCGCCACATACCTCAAAAGATTTTCGCAGGGGTTATGTACCTTGTGGTAAGTTATGTTCAGTTGTACGCAAAATATTATGGAAAAATCTTTTTATTATATATGCTCTTACGTTCTGACTCAGTAACTAGAGTCATTTTTACTATATGGGTACCTAAAGCCAGATAAATATGAAACTGCTTCCATAATAATTAACTAATTTTTTTATGGAGGTAAGCTTAGTACCTACAAGAGTCTGGTTAAAAGGTAAAAAAACAAGAAGTAACATAAATAATTGGTTTATTTAAGAGGGCATTTACTGAGAGTTTTTGTGGAAGTTTCAAATCATTTTAAAGAAAAGGGCTACCAAAAGGGCTATTTGAAACACAGGATATCTCAGTTTGTTGGGACACATGTTTATGCATGACTTAGGAAGTAATGGAATTTCTAATAGTATTTCTAATTGGACTTGTTTAGGGTAATTGTTGTTACCCTGGCTTTAAAGATATACAAATATATATATGCAGTTTGATAGTTTATAGTTCATATTTTAATTTAATGGAAAAGGGTCATAAGGGATATGGAAATGTGTGGGTGATATTGCACTGAATTTGGTAACAATGGGCACAGCCGAGGGCACAGCTGTTGAACATCTTCAACAAAGCTTATGATATCTAAATGTAGCTATGACACTTCTTTAAATGAAAGAGCTCTAATTTCGTAATTCTGACTTCATACTCCTTTGCAAGGTCCTTTGCAGTATAGATTAATAGTACAATTTCAAAATTTATTTTACATATAATGTTAGAGACTACATATTTGCAAAAAACTTATTTTTCTAATTTAGTTTTATCTTGGATTTTATTAAAAAAACCTTTTTGTATCTGTTAGACTTATAGTACCTTAAATAATAACAAAGTACCTAGCAAAAACTCACTTTGTGCATTTAGACCATTCAGTTCCAAGTATTTTAAATTGTAAGGAAAGTTGAGTCATGACTAAGCAATCATTTACCTTTAACTGTGGTTTTTGAATGTGGTTTTTAGTGAATAATTTTATTGTTTAAACAATAATATGATATGAGTTGTTCCTAATAAAAGCCACCAAGCTGTCTATAAATTTTTGATTAAAAAGGCTGCTATGATAAAGATAAAAGTAGATTCACTTTTATTACTACACCCTGTCACATTTTGCCACATTTTTTGCTGGTTAAGCAATATAGATTTTTTAACAATAGTTCTAAGAATTATTATTTTTTGAATTGTTTAAAGTGGCTCTAATAATTAAACAAGTAAATAAATAAATAGATAGGTATATAAAGTTACTTCCTAAGCTTTTACTTAACAAGTCGAAAACTTACAACAACAACAAAACATCAAAAATATTTATTAAGGATCCGCTGTGAACAAAAAAAAACTCAATAACCATTACTCTGATATTGCTCTGAGCAGCATCAACCAGTATGTAATATACCAATCTACAGGACTACTGTGTATTAATTATTAACTTTTGCTAACTAATCACGAGGCAGAAAAACCCTAGGTGGTTCTCAGTAGAAATATTGAATGATTTAAACCAGTTTATAGACGTTTGTGTATTATTCCACTGACTCCATACATTGTTGAATCACTAGTTGAAAATTATTCCATCTATTAGACACACATACATGGGCTATTAGCTGAAATATTTATTTTTCAATTAAGTTATTTGTTAAAATAATGGAAAAATTGACCTGTTATACACAAATTTAATTTAGTGTTAACCTTCCTTTAATTGCAATTTTATGTTGTCATTTGTCAACTAATCAAAACAACAAATTTTATTTTTACTGTATCTACTCATTGTTTATCAATAAAATCAAAGTTTACTTTCTCTAAATTATGTTTACTTGAGGTGTATGTAGTGAAGGTTTACACAATGTTTACATTCACTACATAAATCTAGATAGCATTTCTGGCCATATGGTTATCTTAGATATAAACCATTCACTTTTTATTGTCATCAAGCATTAGAAATTTGACTTTGACATTTTTATCCTATCTCCTTAACATATGCTGAAAGGCAACAGGTATAAAAAAAATTTCAAAGATAATGTGATGTCAAAAATTAATGAGTTATACATACTTATATAAAAATATAAGAAGCTTGCCACCAGGATTTTTATGAATAACTTGTCTGGTGTTTGAAGATTGGAATGAAAAAAAAAACAAATACAAGTTGGAAGTTTTGTCTTTTGAATATCTTTGATATAAGTTTTGTTTTTTGAATATATTTTACATAAGTTTCGTCTTATTTTATTGTTTTTGTTGCAGATAATCAAAGAAGAATCCATGCCAATGATAGAGCATTTAATTCACAGTTTAAATACGCAGTAAGTATCACGAATTTATTAGAAGTCTGATTTATGAATGTGGTCAATGACTTAAAATTGGTGCTGCACCACTTGGATCTTACTCAGATGAACATTCTAGGCAAATTTGTGCTGATAAAAATTTTATTTGCAGAGCAATTTCATAAAAACCTCAAAATATTCTATCCTAACGTTTCTACCCCTGAACCTGTTCGAACAGTTCCAAAGACTTGCCAACTTTTACTTCTTGTGCCTTTTGGTGTTGCAACTAATCCCGGCCATCAGCAGTTTGACTCCTGTGACCACAGCACTGCCCCTAATTGGAGTGTTAGGACTAACTGCCATCAAAGACGCCTACGACGATATTGTAAGTTTATTTTATTATAGCCTTTAGAATTCTGTATGTAGGAGAAGCCATTTTTTCTCATCATTCTATCTCCTCAATGCAAGGCTATATTTTATATATCTTTTAAATATGTTCTGCATTATTTTTTGTTTGTTTGTATTGACAATTTTGAATATTATCTTTAGTTAGTTATTAATTAACGTTTCAGCAACGTCATGTATCGGACTCGCAAGTGAATAATAGAAAATCCAGGGTAGTGCGGAGCGGTAAGCTGGTCCAAGAGAAATGGTCTGCGGTCCAAGTAGGAGATATTATCCGTATAGACAATAATACCTTCATCGCCGCCGACTTGCTCCTATTAACATCCAGTGAGCCAAATGGCCTCTGTTACATTGAAACCTCAGAATTAGATGGGTAAGTGAGCCAATATTACTCCTCACTTAGGCAAGAAATTCAAAAATGACAGACACTAAAAATTTATGAATCTGTGACTGTTGTGAACATTTGTGACTATACCTAGGCACTTAAATCTATTACTTCTACTTTTTTATTTGGCTTTATAACATCATATTTGAGTCAAATTAGATGTCAAGGATAAGTGAGCTTTCATTAGACTAAATGACTTTTACAAGCTATTCTAGTTGTTTTTATTGATAACATTACACTACTATTATTGTCATGCAAAAGTGATTTTAATGGTAGTGTTAAAATGCCAGCAAGCATACAAAAGTAGTTGAGGATATTTGTTCTTTATTTTATGCCTGACAATTTTGCTTAATGTCATTTTATTCTGTCATGTTAGTAAAGGCATAGTAAAGGGATAAATTTTAGTTTAAACAAAATCAAATAACTTAAGTCTGGGCGTTTTAATTTTGATAAAAAGAAAATCTTGTTAAATAGCACATTTAATGTAGTTTAAGATTTTATAACTCCACTTCATATGTATGTAACATATGTTCTTGTTCTGAGCTGAGAGTTAAACTAATTTACCATTCACAAAAATTGTGTTCAGATTATAGTGGAGAAAACTTATGGTGTGGGCGAATTGCAAATCTCAGTGGAGCCTCTATTGCTTAAAGTTGCAGCCATTGTATTGCTAGATAGCCAGTTTTAACTGGTGAGTTTTGAAATTCGCCGTTATATACTGCACTAAATGCCATGATTGGTATTATTCATATACAATAACCGCGCGTGTTTGTTTGCCATTTGCACCAACTTTGACAAAACAATACTTAATTAAAAGGTTATTTAAAATTAAATGATCAGTAATAACAATTGTTTTGTTAGTGTTGCATCGACACGTTGCTGACGTTCTTTAATTTAAGAGCAACATGAGGCGGCAACATATTAATTTTCTTTCAAATAGGAGTTAAGGAGGTTCTATATCAGTTATTTCTTTGTTCTTAAATATTGCTTTTTTGAATATTAAAAGTGTTGGGCTAAAACTAGTCTTGACAGATAAACCAATTTAATAGGAATAATATGCAGGTGCCCTGCTGCGGATTCAACCAAAAACTAAGTCTGTTATATAGTTTCCACCACTTATGCATGCACATTTTATTCTGTCTGCAAGATAAGTGAGATACCATCTTTTCTATTTTATTCACCCTAATAGTACGTCGCCCAAATATGTTCTTTTCTAGAAAACATAAACAGACATAGTTAATTGAAAATAGACAAATGACGAGAAAGCTGTGTATGAAGACAATTCAACTATTAATATTAATTTGAGTTAATTAAGAATAATGTGATTTCTTCAGGCAAAGTTTCATAGAATAAATAGCAAGCAAACTGGGTATTTTAGAAATGTAAACAAAGGGACTATGATCTTACTCAATAAAACTCTTTTCAAATATAGGAAGGAGCTGAACTAAACGCCGGATGAATGAAGGGTGTCATTCATCCGGCATCATAAAATACATCAAGTTCCTAATAATTTGGAAAATAGGAAACACGCTAGAATTTTTTGAGGCATTAAAGTTATACAATTTTTTGCCGCTTTACCTAAAATGGCGCTTTGTTTATTTCGGTGTTTTTTATCCGTAATTCCTTAGTTTTTGTTGTATAAAGTAGGTAAATAAAATTGGGCAAATACTTGATAAATACCCTCTGTTTATATTTAACTACCCTGCTTCCTAATGAAAAACTGTGTGGCCTAAATAAACTTCAATATATAAACATAATATACTCAAGTCTATTTTGTTTACAGGGAAACTAATCTAAAATGCCGTCAATGTCTGGAGGATACGGCGGTAATGGGCCAGGATGACGCCCGCTTAGGCGAGTTTGACGGCGAAATCGTCTGCGAGCAGCCCAACAATTTACTAAATAAATTTGAAGGAATTTTGATTTGGAAAGGACATACTTTTCCTTTAGACAATGATAAGGTATGTGGTTCGGCTTTTTCCCAAACATTTTGTTAGAGCGTAAATCATACTAGTAACAGGTTGAAAAATTGAATTATAACGAGGCAGACGCAAATTAACAGTGATATTCTATTCCCTAATGAGGTATCGATCGATTTTTATGGGTTTAATGTAAATTTTCAGGCTATACTGTGTAATTTAACAACAGAAATTCATTATCAGTAAATGTTTGTATTCAAGACCGCCGTTATTGGTATGAGAGCACATAAAAGTTCAAGTCAATCGTAAAATATTTCAATAATAAATACGTCGAGATGTCACTTGTACCTAGGAAATGATTTTGTTGTTCCATTTTTATGTTGCGACTTAGAACTTTCTTTTCAAGAAAAAAAAAACTTTGTACTCATAAATCGTTAAAGTTGTTTGTGGACAAGATGGCAAACTTTATTTAACTGGCATTTCTTTTAAAAGTGAATGTATATTATTTGAGAGAAAGTTAAGAAAAAATTACCAGGTTAATTACCAAAACTATTATTTAATTTTAGTTTAAGTACATTTAGACACACATTTCAGTAAAATAGTTATTTATGTATTAAGAGCGAAAAGTACAACTTTTTTGCTCGGAGAGTGAAGTTTGCCGCTCGACGCGAAGCGGAGAGCGGCAATCACTCGAGAGCAAAATCCAAATAATGTGATCACAACTGTGCATAACTGAAGTCACAATGTGAAAATTTAAATCAAACTGACAATGACGTTTTAAATATTTGGTCGAGTGGTGGTAGTTGCTATTGACAGCAAGCGATAAAATCTTTTTCGCTTGCTGTCCTGGGCAACGCGCGGAAAAGTAAGGTCATATTCTGATCTTCAAAAATGGTTAGGTTTTCGTTTGTCTAATGAAAGCGTAAAATGCGTCATTATTTGACGTTTGTAGAAAAAAATTATTATCTATTAGATAGAGCTTAATTATCTAGATATAGCTTAGCGGAAAAGTACTAATAAGTCTCATAATGATCAATCGCATAACGTCGCTCTTGCTAGACTTAATGAAAAAAATACAAGAGTCTAAACGTTCCATTGTATTTTAGAATATCGCCTCTGTCCAGTTCTCTTATTCTCCATGACATTCCCAGTCAATAACTCCATATAACTGTTAATGTTTTTGGGTTTTGATTCTCTCTCTGTGTCACTGCTTCTCTTCTCTCTCTCTGGGGCAGGGATGCAGGACAGACGGCGATCGCTAGATCGTGCTAGCAGTATTCTAATGACCCTAAAGGCCCCCTTTACGGTTTTAACCCTATCTCAATCTTAAGAGCATCTTACATTATTAGATATTTAGAATCGATTTTTCATTTCGATATTTTCGTTGGATTCCATTTTGACGCACTGCATAAGTTTCTTGAGATCTATTCGATTCTTCATTTCGATTTAGTGTCAATAAATAAAAAGCAAATCATAAAAAGCTAGGTTAGAATTACAGTTTTGACAGTTCCAGGCGCATGCTCAAAGAAATCCAAACTGAAAATCGAATCCAAATAGATTCCGTCCCATTCCTTAAAATCGAATGAGAAAATCGAGAGATAGATCGAACCGAACCAGTCCAATGTAAAATAGAATGATGTAAAATCAAATATTTCGACTTCTCATTTGATAAATTAAAAGTCGAATGGGAAAATCCAATAATGTAAAGTACACTTAAAACTCCGAATTTGACGTTTATTTCATTGTTTACCTGTCAAAATTTTTTGGTTTAACTGTTTAACTTTATGTGAAGTTGAAGGAGCTGAATAGCTGGTGTAGGACATGAACAACACTTCACGTTTGTGAAATTCCCAACGTTTTGACTTTTATTAAGATATTTCCCAGGGTTCTTTCAATAAGCAAAGATGTGTGGCGTGGTATCTGGACAAACATTCTAGATGTGTGTCATTTATGTAAAGTTTAAAGAGAATTTCAAAAAGTGGGCTTAAAGAACAAGAGATTTTCGAAGTTTGAATATTAGGTTCTCCTTATGTTTGGTGTCAAAAATCCAAATTGTGAAACAACAATTTACGTTTGTAAAATTGCCAATGTTTTGACCTTTATTGAGGTCTTCCTCAGTGCTCCTTCAATAAGTGAAGTTTGTCACGCGTCTGGAATACCATCCCTCTCTGGACGACACACAATACATGACTAAATCAGGTCATTTATGTAAAATTTCTCTAAAAATGAGCTTAAGGGACAGATACGTATTTTCGATGTTTGAATTGAGATTCTTCTATTTGGTGTCAAAAATTCAGAGTCATATAGGACATTCAAGTGTATAAAGTCCGTATACTAGCAATTAAAATTGATAAACAAAAGTGTAATATTGTTTTGGCTCTTTGTGTTAGTTTGTAAGTTTTAACCTTTCTTAATTTGACATACTCTGCATTTAATTTGTGCTTGGGAGGTAGGGAAGCATGGCACTGTGATTTGTTAACATCCCTTATCACTTGTTTCTGACAAGTAAGTTTTATTTTGCATAACATAACACTCTTTACCACAGCCATAATTACTCGTCACAATAGATTTTTCGCACTGATGAAGGCTTTCTTGAAGACGCACACATTTTTTCCACCTTCTGTGCTTATTCAATACAGATGCTTGTAATAGGTCACTGATTGACCATCCAATGTTGTATAGTTTGGGAGCTTGATTAAACTTCGTGGATTTTGTAAATTTATATTTGGAGGAAGAGGTCTGGCAACATGGTGTGTAATGTCTAATTGGGTGTGGGCCCCTTTGTAAACGTTTGGAATCGTCGGGATCTTCGTTATTTTATCTCAAATTCGTTTACGCAAAAATTAAAGAAATCAAAGAAAATATTTGATAACAACCTATGATGATTTTAAGTGTTTTTCCAATGATTTGATTATTTCGACTGTACACAATGCACATTATGTTAATATGATATGCAGTTTCCAATTCTATGCAGGTGTAAATTTTAATATTGATAAAGTTGGTAATTTTTGCTTTTGAGTGGCTGTTGCTTGTGGTTCGTCTTATGTCTTTGGGATAAGTTTTGGTAACTATGTTACCACAACCCCCTCTACAGTTTTTGTATTGTATAACATTTATATAACGTTTTGTAACCTGAAGAAGGCAAAATCAACGTCGAAACGTAGCTGTTTCAATAAATATGTTTTTTTTTTAAATCGGTCCTGTATTCCCCTATGCTAACGATCTTGTATCCAATGTTTCCAAAATATTTTTTCGGAGACAGTTTGTATGTAATTAAAAAGTTTTCGTAAAAATAGAAGGATGGAAGAAGATAGAAGGAATCTTTTATAAGAAAAAAACACCACGTAAACGCAAAATTGCTCCTCATTAACTATAATATGTATTTTTTGCTAGATAATCTTAAGAGGTTGTGTATTGAGGAACACCGCCTGGTGCTACGGAGTAGTAATCTTTGCGGGCAAAGACACCAAGTTGATGCAAAATAGCGGCAAGAGCAAATTTAAGCGGACGAGTATTGACCGGCTATTAAACTTTTTAATTATAGGGGTGAGTGTCGTTATTTTTTCTTTGTCTAATTATCTCATACGAGTTGATTTATCTCTCGCAGATAGTGTTTTTCCTATTGTCGATGTGCCTTTTCTGTATGGTGGCCTGCGGCATCTGGGAGTCGCTAGTGGGCCGCTACTTCCAGACCTTCCTCCCTTGGGATTCCCTGGTCCCCACGGAACCTCTAGGAGGAGCCACAATCATAGGTAGGGGATAAAAAGCAGTCAGATACATTTTTCATCATTCTTATGCATATTTTCACCATATTTTAATATATGTTTTAGTTAAAATAAGTTTAAACTTTGCTGCTCCCAACCTTTCAAAATTTAGTTTGAAAATGATTGACTTTTTTTTGTTGATAACGTTTGCACTCTCAAGAATAAATTAGCTAAATTTCGAAAACTTGGTAGCATCAGCCAAGGTGGATGCATTACGAACTCTTTTCCGCTATATATTATTTCCGAATTTTGTTGTGCAATTCGTGATTCATTTTTTTAATAACTTCTTAGCTCTACTGGTGTTTTTCTCGTACGCCATTGTGCTCAACACGTTCGTGCCGATCTCATTGTACGTCTCTGTGGAGTTGATCCGGTTTGTACAAAGTTTTTTAATCAACTTCGACGAGCAGATGTACTATAACAAGAATAACACGTACGCGAAAGCGAGAACTACCACCCTTAACGAAGAACTAGGTAAGTCCTCTTATACGATATACCACATACCACTGTACATATTATTATAATACTGTTCAGGGTACTTAAAACAGTATTACACATTTTATATCTGCAGAAAAGCTGAACGTTGTCAAACTATTTGTTATTTAAAACGTAACGCAATACGTTTTAATTTCAGGCCAAATTGAGTACATATTTTCTGACAAAACGGGAACATTAACTCAAAACATCATGACTTTCAACAAGTGCTCCATCGGCGGTGTCAGTTATGGGGACATCATCGACCCCCGGTCCGGGGACGTCATCGAAGTCACGGACGACACTGAACCTTTGGACTTTTCATTCAACACCAATTACGAACCGGAATTCAGGTTTTACGATAAACATTTGCTGGACGCTGTGCGGCGAAAGGATAAGGACAATTTTCAGTTTTTTCGAATCTTGGCGCTGTGCCACACTGTTATGTCTGAGGTAAGTCTGAATGAAGAAAGTTTGTTTTGTGGACTTTGAATCGGCCATTTTTTACATGTAACTTATTAACAGCTCTTAGAAGGTAGATAATATTTGAAGAGGGGCAAAACCCAGAAGCTATTCAGGTTATTTAGAGGTTTGCTTCATTTTATATCTGGATAGCCACGGTGTTCCATCCATACATTTGGTGTTCCACAAAATCAGTTTGACATTGATTGCAACCTCAGGGCGAAGTTTTCCAGCCTCGCACATGTACTTTTATAAAGAGATAAAGTGGATGGGTGGAAAATAATGGTGACAACAGTTCATCATTATGTTCTATTATATTCACTTAGTATTTCACCAAATTATTTTGACATTGATTGCAATCTAAGGGCCAATTTATCCAGCTTCGTACATGTGCTTTTGTGGACACATAAAGTGAGTGGGTGGGACATATGGTGACAGCAGCAAAGACAGCTGTTATGCTTCGGAACTTTCAAGGCTTCATTTAGGAAATACAGCGCGATAAAAATTAAATTTAAAAATACTTTTTTTATTGTTTCAGTAACGGTTGTTGATGTTTCATAGAATTTCGGCATAGGCGCCCCTTAGAAGACAATTTTCGCAGTAAATAAAATCTATAGGCAGTGCTATGATCTGTCATAACCAAGCCAGACTAAAAGTAAATAAAACTGGACAAAAAAAATCTCTGAAGGGTCATCAGAGAGCACTATTTGATTATCAAGATTACTGTTGACTCTCCAGAGCTTTTTTTGCTCTAGTTTTGTTTACTTTGAGTCCAGCTTGGATTCGAACGGACTACAGATTTGGCCGCTTAAGTCATAGTCAGTTCTGCACGTTCTGCAAAACAGCAGAAAAATCAGCCAACTTTCTTACGTTTTGTTTTGATGTTTTTTAGCGTTCTTGGTCACGGCTAATGAGAACATCATTCATTACCATTACAGTTCCATTTTCTGCCTCATGTAAATTGTGTTATTGAATTTGCTTTGTTTTCGTAGACATAGTTCAGTTTTCGCTATAATGTCAAAAGATTTGTTTTGGTCAGAATGAATTAAGCCTTTAAGAGGGAATTTTTAACGGCAATATATCGGATAAAAATGTTTATTATAAAAAGTGGTTTTATCAGGAATAGAACGATCGCTAACCGGATATTTGCCAATGCTTTGACGCTTATTGGACAGATTTGAAGAAAGGCGTAAACTAAACAAATACCGTAACGTCGGCAGTTTTTGCTTAAATTGTAAACATTTCATTGGTCTTGTTCTTGATGACTACTTTTTTAATACTTTAGCCGGTAGCCAAATCAGTAGGCTTAGGAACGTAGGAGAGCATTATCAAATCATTATTATCTGAGTGTTTTCTCAATATCAGACAACATATACTGAATGTCATTGCTGTAGCTGCGTTCGTTTTTAGCTGACTCCCTTTGAGAGGTGGCACCTTACGGAAATCACTCTGTAGATTGTTTAATCTTTACAATACTCGCCTACGATTTTTTAATTAGCTATTTTATTTCTTAATTTAGAATAGAGACGGTAAGCTAGAATACCAAGCCCAATCACCAGACGAGGCCGCCCTGGTTTCAGCGGCCCGAAACTTTGGTTTCGTCTTCAAAGAAAGAACACCGAACAGTATAACTATAGAGGTGATGGGAACCAAGGAAGTGTACGAGCTCCTCTGTATCTTGGATTTCAACAACATCCGCAAGAGAATGTCTGTTATATTGAGAAAAGACGGTAAATTAACCTTATACTGCAAAGGAGCAGACAACGTCGTTTACGAGAGGCTAAAAAGTGGACAAGATGACCTCAAAGCGAAAACGCAGGACCATCTTAATGTAATTTTTATTGGGGTTTTATAGTGAATTTTGGAAAGTATAAGGGCTTTTTTTAGAAATTTGCCGGAGAGGGTCTTAGAACGTTATGCCTGGCCTATTGCGACTTAGAGGAAAATTTCTTCAACGACTGGAAACAGAGGCATCAAGAAGCTGCGATTGCGCTGGAAAACAGAGATGAAAAGTTAGATTCGATTTATGAGGAGATTGAACGAGACATGGTGTTGATCGGCGCCACGGCAATAGAAGATAAACTACAGGATGGCGTTCCTAGCACCATTGCCAATCTTATCTTAGCCGGTATTAAAATTTGGGTACTTACTGGAGACAAACAAGGTGTGTGGTCTACAATTGTATATGATTGTTTATATAACTGACTAATACACTCCAATAATGGTTCTAAAAATGCGGCCGGTTTTATTTTTTTTAGAGACTGCAATTAACATTGGATACTCCTGCCAACTTCTGAGTGACGAACTAGTGGACGTATTTATCGTGGATGCCGCTGGATTCGACGAGGTTCAGCAGCAGCTCCTCAAGTTTAGAGACACCATCAAAATAGTGAACAAGTTCAAGCCTCCGGCGGCTGCGGACGGCGGCCCAGATGCCGTACACAAAGCAAACAACACGGAAAACGGAGTGGGTGGCGGCGCGTCCACTCAGAGCAACGACGGTGGACCGCCTGCGATAAGCGTGGTGACGTTCAGGTGGGCGGGAACGGAAACGAACAGACGCAAGAGAGCAAGGTAGAAAACAAGGGGCCAGACACGTTTTCTCTTTCGATGTTGTCTTGGATATTAAAGTCCTTAATGGTACATCGAGCTAATTACTGCCGTGCGCACAGTAACAAATAGGTTAATGGGCATACTTTGTGCTGCTTTTTAGAAAAATCTTTATTGGATCGGTTTACATTCCATCATCATCATTTTATTGTTGATATTTTGTATCATTGACAGGTATGACATATAGTTTAGCTACTAGACTAGCCTTCCAGATGATGTCTGCTTCAAATACCAATTGGTATTTATTATTTGGTCTGCATTGCGCGTTAGTAGGGTCCTTCACGATGCTACGTCGCGCGGCATCAACTATCAAATGTACTATTGTTAGTTTTTATTTGCATGTGAATTTGATTTTATTATTATTATTATTTTTTTTTGAAAACAAAGAAACTGACTAATAAAGGATGTGAATCGTTGCCATTGTCTACGTTTTGGCTCTAAAACAGAGAATCGTAGACAATTATAACAATTCACATCCCGTAGTCGTTTCATTGATACAAACCAAACTTTTCACCCCAAAATCTATATTTGGTATCACCAATAACTGTGATTTTATATTGCGCGATGTTCTCACTACCATTATCCCCCCCTTTTGACGAATCTTGTACTTTGTGCCGAAACCGCTTGACCAATAAAAGATTTTACTAAAAAGCAGTACCATGTGTAAGTACACCTATTTTTGCCCACCTACCTTATTGGTACAGTTTGGTGCTTGATGGGGTTGCGAAATGTGGTAGCGCTTTTCGGGGTCTGTCCTAATTTTACATTCTTTAGATTGTGGGTTGGTTTCAGTCAAAACATGCACTATGTCTTGAGAGTTCTACTAAGGGAATTGACTTTGTTACAGTGTTGGGGTTGAATGTAACTTTAATTTGCTGTTTAGATTCTTAAGTGCTACTTAAATTCGTACAAAATGTTACCATTGTCTCACCACAACACACAAGTAAATAAAAGGATTGAGGTAGAAAAAAATGATATTAGACATACCACATATACGCATAGAAGAACATACGCATAGGTACTTAATAGCAAAGATACCTTTGCATTTTAAGAAAACACTGAATCTTTGACATAATTGGGAGCCACATTTCGCAACGGATCTTCATTTTAATATGCCAAGACATTCTCTATGAGCTAATTGTTTCATTCGTGTGGTGGCTAAAACTTTATTAGTACAGTTACTAACCAAATACAGGTACACAGATTTCCAGATTGGCAACTTTCCGATCCACTTAATTCTTGTTGTTTTCTTCTGAGGTAAAGTTTTTTAAAAAGAGTTTTATTGTTCCATTGCAAAAAAAGTTCTGGTAGCAGTTATATGTGTATGATAAAATAATAATAATAAAATTAATATTAATATTCATCATTACGATTGAGAAAAGTAAGGGATGTGTTATGTTTCGGTATCTGATATATACAGGATGTTTTTCCCACCATTGCTATCTCCGAAAAGGTAAGAGTTAGAATGTCCCCTAAATTAGGAAAAAGTTTCAACCCCGCTCTGCTGTCCGGTAGTTACCCCCAGATATATGGGCGACTCATGCCACGGCACTTCGATGCCGTCGATCACAAGTCTGGCACTTGGTTTTATCTTAATCCTCCAACGTACTAGCCACTCCTGGAGGTCGTCTAAAGCTAACTGCAGATTCCGCCGCACGACATCTTTTCTCCTAGTCCTAGCAGGACTAATCCAAAGGTCTGTGTGGAGTTCCTGCCATCTGCAACGTTCTCAACGGTCTTCAGGACCTGCAATTCTGCCGAATGCAGCCCCCGAAAACCGTATTGTTCGACGGGCACGACGTTTAGGCGTGTATACTCGTCTTGGAGTCTCCTCAGGATAATACGTTCCCCTACCTTCCCAGCCCCGCACAGTAATGTGATAGGCCGGTAGTTCTTTGGAAATTTCGTATCCTTTCCCCGCTTGTTCAGCATTATCACCACTCCCTGTTTCCATCTTGAAGGAAAGTGCCGTAGCCTCAGTTTGCGTTCGCCACAGCGCAGAGACCTGGTCAGGTTTTTCAGAACCTTGTTGGAGATGCCGTCTCGTTCCGGAGCCTTACGTTCCACAAGGGTCCTCAGTATGTCCCTGATTTCGCCGGGGGTGACCGGGTCAATCGGGCCCTGCTGACCCCTGGGGTCCTCGCCTCTCAGGTGCCGAACGGTTCTCTCAACCGCCAGGATGTGACGTTCATCATCGTCAGGGTGATCATTTAGCCTGCACTCTCTTTCGAGTGTTTGGCCAACTGCTTCCGCCTTGTCCTCATCGCTGTACACCATACCGCTTACGACTGAGGCTTTTCTGCAGCCGCCAGAGGCCAGACAGCTCGGCTTCAGCTCGCTCAGCTTGTCCTCCCAGCATCGACTGCGGTGACCTGCGATTGTCTGAGGGGAGGAAAATGTTGCCTTATATTGAGCTCCTTTAAGATTCCACTTTGAGGTTGGCACATTTTTAGTGGTTTTCGTGTTATTTAGAAAAATGTGAACATTTCTCAAAACTTTTATCTCCAGAAAAAGATATTTAATCAGAAAGTGTAGTAAGTTTTTAATCTCTAGAAAATGGCATATTGCATGTCATTATGTATCTTTTAATATATGAGTTATCGTTACAAATAAAATTTTTTTAAATACGGACCAGGAATTTTTATTCCAAATTTCGAAAAGACTCTTCAATCCTGAGAGATCAGTGTATTATTTGACAACAAAGCGGCCCATCACGTACCGCTTTAGCTGCCCCTATCGAGCCGCTGAACTAACCTGACCTAACCTCACTGGCCGCCTCTACGCCTTTTTATCTTATGACATATCCTTATATTTGTGTCTCTAATCTTAAATGAGCTCAATAATAGGCAACTTTTTTTTAGTTTAAGCGACCTTGTAACTCTTACCGTTTCAGATAGAAATACATAAAAATAACATTCTATGTAACAAATAGTTCTATATTTTATATCTAACTTTGTGTGTCGCTATGGATGGTTCTAAATAAAGTTTTTAAATATGTCATATTTGCTACGTTGGCACTTCAACCAAAAAACGTACCATTTTTTATTTTTATATGAAACACTTTGCGTAATAATAATTGAAATTTTAAGACTATATAGATTTGTTTGTAGCACTTTGAAAGTTAGTAAATCTGTTAAGAGTATCAATGCAAGAACTGCTTTATATTTACCTTACCACTGTGAAAATAAAGGATCAAGTTAAATAGAAAAAGGAGTCAAGTTCAATGAAACTGAACTTCATTTATATTTGGAATCTCAACAAGAGTTAATAAGTGTGTTGCCATTTGGGTCGTCCGTGTACCTCGATCGCGTCACTACCGCACTAGTTATTAGGCTAGGCTAAAGCAGCCCTTCTGACACTACTTTCATTAATTAATATTAATCTACCTATGCTCTCTAATTCTGTAGCGTGTGCTTATTTAGGTTTAGAATGTTATGTCGTAAGTAATATATTTGGCAGTTGTTATCGACCCTCAAGTTCAAAAATATGAAGGGTTATGCGGGAACAGGATCACGAAATGACGAAGACAACTATTTGAATTAGTGGCACGTTTCGCAGATATATTTCTGTATCCTCAGGACGAATTCGGTTTTGCCTTCCTTGTTCCTAAATTTACACAGCACTTTGGTACAGCAGAATCTGGAGTAACCATATTTGGAGTAGGTAAGTAAGCATAACAAGTGACACTTTAAAATTGGGTTTAAAATAGTGGGACTACACAGTTAAATCCGCACACAGACAGACAGACAACGCTAACAATACGACATCCAAAACCTGTATTGTTAGCGTTGTCTGTCTATTTGTGTGCGGATTTAATTGTGTAGTGCCACTATTTTAAACCCAATTTTAAAGTGTCACTTGTAATGCTTGCTTACCTACTTCAAAATATGGTTACTCCAGATTCTGCTGTACCAAAGTGCTGTGTAAATTTAGGAACTAGGAAGGCAAAATCGACTTCGTCCTGACGATTCGGAAATATATATGCGAAACGTAGAGTAATTCAAATAGTTGTCTTCGTCATTTCGTGATCCTGTTCCCGCATAACCCATCATATTTTTGTAAGTAATATCATTTGTCCGTCAGTTGTTTCTATATTTATTTATTATCAGTTGCTTGAATTCAAAGCGAGCCACCTTGAATAACTTTTATACTAATTACTACCGGGTGCTTAGTGACAAATAACTTGGCGGAGAAGAAAAAAATGTATACTTTGTTTCGTTTCGAATCTCAGTCTGTGGTAAGCGCCTACATTTTCGTCAAATCAAAATTCCTGAGGCATACAAGCCACAACAGCATGGATTCCAAGCTCTGGGCCACATTCAAAGTTTTACTAATTTGCGTTAAAAATGTAAAAATATTTAAAATGCAAACAAGAGACAAAGCATGACAGTTAAAAACTCAAAAGACAATTATAAATAAAACGTTTCTTCTTATCAGTTTTTGAGTTTTACACGGTTGTGTCTGTTGATTATTACATTGGATTGGATTTTTTTTCTGGCCGAAACTTTAACTGGAACATTGGATTTTTTCTTTTCTTTACAAGCGTTATTAAGTCACTTGCTGCATATTTAAATAAAGAGTACTATTACAACATTTACCAATTACTAGATTTTACCAGTGAATAGATCGGAAATAATTTTTGAACATGAAGTACTGATGTTTACTTTGAGTCCATTTAAAAACAATAATTATAAACGCAATCGAATAATATTGAGTCTCGATATATGTATGTAGAGAATCGAATATCTTTTGCGCAGTAGTAGAAAAACTAAATAAAAGCGAGAGACGAATTTCAACATCGATTTTTTATTATTAAACCAATAATGATATTAGTTTCATGATATGGAAGTAGTTGTTCTAGTTCATGGAGAGTTTCATTATTCTTAAAACAACAATTCGTTACTACTGGTCCAATTTAATGCAACGGAATAAGTAATTTGATTCCTTTTAGAGTTTCAAAGACGTTTTACCAAAAATTTCCTCGACTTGTCAGTTGACGGTTTGTCGACGAAACTTTTAAACTAATTGTATTGTTTATTTCATAAATCTCATAATGGCCGAATTTGAATTCTATGTGAAATTGCATTTTATAAGAGTTAATACGTACATCGTTTAGTACAGAAAAGCCCTTACTTGGGTAAACTATAAACACCTGT
This sequence comes from Taphrorychus bicolor, assembly GCA_951812265.1. Classification (NCBI taxonomy): domain Eukaryota; kingdom Metazoa; phylum Arthropoda; class Insecta; order Coleoptera; family Curculionidae; genus Taphrorychus; species Taphrorychus bicolor. Next base: position 10,776,479 of record OX638299.1, on the reverse strand, counting down.
TAACTAGTATCAAAATTTGCTGTTAGTGCACAAATTCAATTTTGCGCAGCAGCAAACTTTTTTTTACTAACTCAAAATGTGATATTCTGGAGTTAGGGAGTTTCTGAAATAAAGAAGTCAATTCAAGAGTGGCGCGTTTTGAAATGAAGGCACGGTACAAATCATTATCCAACTTTTATGATTTATAAAAACTTCAGAAGACCGTTGAGTGAGTCTCGAATGAAAATGTTCGTAAATAGAAGGATGTTATCCGAAGGCGAGAAATGTAACTCTTTCGCATAACGGAAGAATTGCCGATTTTCGGACCGCATTTTCAGTCCTTATTCTAGATTTTCGTTTTTCTTTGGTAGAAGAAGTTATGTTTCATTGGCCCTGCCTGACAATATCCCTTAATTGGATATGAGGCTAGATTTAGATCATACCTGAATGTTCATAAATACAATCATAAAATTTGTTGTGAAGAAATTTCTACACATAAATATTACAACTTGTAATAGAACGCGACTTTTGTAATATTAGTGCAATAACAAAAAAGAAACCAATTCAAGTTGAACAGAATTGCAATAAATCGTGTCACCATGACACCAATAAACTAAATTTTCTACAGCGTTAAACGGCAATCCGGATTAGGTTGATCACTATCAGCTGATTTTTCAACCAATTGGTTTACTGTCATGTTATTGCACATTAATCAGATTGTCTGAAGATCAGATGTAGGAGTCAATCTATTGTTTCTTCAGTTTGACCTCCATCCAACCTTAATTTCACTCTGTAAAAGTTTTGATTTACTTCAGTACGGAACTGGAGTACTTAGGCGGGATCGAAGATCCGCAGGTGGAAGAAACGGCGGCGGGCTTCGCCATAGTGGTAAACGGTCACTCGTTGGTCCACTGTTTGCACCCGCAATTGGAACGCCTCTTCCTTGACGTAGTGATGCAATGCAAGGCTGTGATATGTTGTCGAGTTACCCCTCTTCAGAAGGCGCTGGTTGTCGAACTGGTGAAGAAAAGCAAACACGCTGTCACGTTAGCTATCGGGGACGGAGCTAACGACGTTTCTATGATTAAAGGTAGGACGGTTGTTGATATTTTTAGTACGTTCAGGTTAAGCATGGTTTTGACTTTGTTATTCTACCTAATAACGACTAATAATTGTAGGCCTTTATGCTAAACCTTTTTTTTCTAACTTTATTGATGAGACATTATAATAAATTAAAATGTCAACTAACAAATTACTTGATTTATTGGAGTAAATAGACTCCAGGTTGTACACAAAGAAATTAAGTTCTCAAAAAATATTCAAAATAATGTCCATCAACTTCAAAACACTGGTCAATTCGCCTCATAGAGGATTTATGACTCCGAAAAATGGTTGAAAAGTTATCCATGACACTTAATATCGGGACTATCCAGACCAGACCATTGGATTAGAAGAGGTGGTCAGTGGTTTGGCCTGCTAGATCACCGGATCTAACATTACTTTTTTATTTGAACTCTTAAAGGAATTGTATACCGCGGGCCTTTATACCATACTTGAAAATTTGATATATTAGAATTGCTTGCACAACTCTTGAAAGGAAAACTATTTTACACAAAAGGATCAGGAATCTTTTGTGAGGTGAGCTGACAAACATATTGAAGTTAATGGACATCATTTTGATCATTTATTAACTTAATTCTTTTGGTGAATTAAAGTTAGTAGTGGGAAAAATTATTTATTTCTTTTACCTAGCAGACCGCTGCCTTTTGTTCTTAAAAGTAACATTAATATTGTAATATGATCGGAAAGATCATAACTCTAAAATTATTATTGGACTTCCGCAAGACACAATTCTTTCGACAAGTTGCTAATATTTCTAGAACCTTTCAGAAAGTTGAGTTTCCACTATAGATGTTCATTTGAACACGTCATCTAGCCGCCTATGAAATTCATTTGTTATTTTGAAACATGTGATTAACTTCCTTCGATATTTTCTTAAGTTGTCACTTTTGTAAAGTCAAATGTCCGGAGATGTGACTGACGGCTCCAGGACGCTTATTCTATAGGAAATAGTGAAAGTGAAAGTGAGAATTGCTGGCCAATGGAATTCGCCAACAGAATTTTTTGACGAATCAAGGTTGTCAAAATTCTCACTTTCACTTTCACTCTTTCCTATAGAATAATGCCCCAGCGCGCTTTGAAAGTATCCTCATCCCTGAAAGTATCCTATCCTTTGTTTTCTTGATAAAAATGTAAAGATGGGAATACTCTCCAGTGCTGCCACCCGAAATGACAGCTAATTAGTAATTGACAAATGTCAATAAGTGGCATTGACAAGTAATAAATGGCGAGTCAAGTTACGACTTACCTCTACAACTCGCTTCTTTTCTATCAAAAAATCATAGCCAACTAGATCATGTTTTATAATGAACACTCCGTATCTACAAAGTGCTACATTTAAGAATAAATAAAGCTTTGGGGGAAAAAGTTGTCGTACGGTCATGTCAAACTCATTACAGAGTTATACATATATAGTCTTCTTAGGTAGCAAGAACCGGGTACCCGGGTCTCGTTTCGCCGGGTATTCGGTTTGGCCGGGTACTAAAACTATTACCCGTTACATCTCTACTTTCTACCTTTAGTAAGACCTCATTTGAAATCAAAATGTTTTATATACAAAAAAATTGATCTAATATGACCTTACTTGCTATGCAGCTGCTCACATTGGAGTGGGTATTTCGGGCCAAGAGGGTATGCAAGCTGTCCTAGCTTCCGATTACTCTATAGCCCAGTTCAGGTACCTAGAGCGGCTACTACTGGTGCACGGAAGATGGTCGTACTACAGGATGTGCAGTTTCCTGCGCTACTTCTTCAACAAAAACTTTGCGTTTACGTTGTGCCACTGCTGGTACGCATTCTTTTGCGGATTCAGTGCCCAAGTGAGTCCTAACCTTCACCGAGAGATATCTCAGGCAAATTTGGATTTTGCTCATGATATTTCAGACAGTATTTGATCCTATGTACATATCGATATACAACCTGTTCTACACATCTCTACCTGTGCTGGGTGTGGGGATATTCGACCAAGATGTCAACGACAAGAATTCCATCCTTTATCCACAGCTTTACAAGCCGGGTCACCTGAATTTGTTCTTTAACAAAAAGGAGTTCTTTAGAAGCGCCCTCGTTGGATGCTTCGTGTCGATTGTGCTGTTTTTTGTTGCCTTTGGTAAGTGCGCAGGTATTACCCACTTTGATGTAATGTACAGGGTATCCCATTTTCGGCACTTTTGCGGGGTATCTCCCTGATTTTTAAAGATAGAGGGTTGCGGTTTTCTCGACAGTGTGCTACTTTTTTGTGAAACTAAAGATGGCGCCAGCAGAATTTTTATAGCCCTTTTGGTTTTTGAGATACAGGGTGGAATTGAAAAGTATCGCTTTTGAGGCACCCCCCGCATCACAGTTATCTTTAAACTTATCCAAGAAGTTAAAACGCAATCTTAAATAATTTTTTCCGTAGAATCCAATGGCGTAGTCAGTTCTTTCCTAGCAACTTCAGTTTTTGAGTTACGAAGCAAATATATGTTTTTTTAAATGGAACACTCTGTATATTATTTTTCTAGTTTATTAGTCATAATGTGGGCTTTCCAAAAATATATAATTGTATGCAAATATTTTCAAAACAAAGCTCAGAATTTAAGATTTTCTTAAATTTTTATTTTTGTCCAATTCGTAAGTAGTAGGCTATGGCTAAAATATTATTAGGAACAAAATCGATGTAAGTAATAATTATTCTAATTTATAACATCTTCAAATTTAATACAAAAAATCTTTTTTAAATCTCAGTATCTCAGTTATTAGTTATTTATTACAGCATTCAACATAATTAAGTAAACAGTTTTTAAAGGTGGTTTTCAAAATGACGGCCATTTTCCTGTATGCAAAATTGGCACATTTTCGTTATTCTTCTAATCGCGTTAAAAAGAATCATAGGCCTTCTTTGCAAATTTTGGAAAGTTAAATTGATTGCCGCAAGAAGCTCCGCTCGAGACTGATACTGTGTTTTATAGACTTCATTTTGCATAAAACCCCATAAAAAAAAATCCAAAATTGAAAGATCGGGAGATCGAGGGGGCCACCTTACAGGTCCGTAGGTACCAATCCACCTTTGAGGAAAGTTATCGTCTAAAAATTCCCTTAAAAGGGCAGAGTTGTGGCTTGGGGCACCATCTTGTTGAAAAAAAACGGCATTATAAAGGGCCAAGGGAACATTTTCCATCAGTTCTGGAATAACTTCCTCAAGAATTTCTCGGTAACGATGCGCTGTCAGACCTCCTTCAATAATTCTGTAGACTATGCGTCTTCCAAAAATGAAACACGAGACTCCAACCCCAAAACGTCCTTGTTGTGCCCTCTCAAAAGTTAAATGGTGATTTTCTGTGGACCAATGTCTAGTATTATGGCGATTAAAAATTGCCGCACTTGAAAAATAACATTCATCGGACCAAATAACGAGTCTGCCAAAAGATTCATCAGTATGGATTTGTTGTAAATACCATTGGCAAAACAACATTCTGCGCTCGGCATCGCCAGGGTGTAAACGTTGAACTATGTGGAATTTATAGGGGTGATACCTATATTTTTTCAAAATTCTCTGAGCATCAGACTTGGATACACCAGTTGCTTCCTCTATATGCTTGCAAGAAGATGAAGGCTTTGCTTCTACATAACCCAATACGTTTATCTCTTTTCTCTCTCTATCTTGTTTGGAGTATGAATTAGGCCTGGGCTGGACAAATGATCCGTGCTCTACTAGATTTGATTTAATTCGGGCAAATATGTCTGGGAAAGGTTGCCTTCTCTCTGGATATCTAATAATAGCAAAAACGACCCCTAAGATGGTATCCTAACCATAGCGTGCAAAATACTTTACCTTTGGAAATATACTTCCGAAGCTTCTTGGGGATTTTCATTAGATTGTATAAAACAAACCAACATATCATACTTCTCATAATTTTCGTAAACCGCCATTATTGTAACAAAATTAATTTAATTAGCAGCTAAATAGTAAAATAGAAACACCAAAACAACAAGCATATTACTAATAAAAACAAAGAGTGACAAAACCACAAAGTTTTTGACATATTGCCTTTTGTTTCAAATAAGCTAGCCATCTAGCCATAGCCTACTACCAACGAATTGGACAAAAATGAAAATTTAAGAAAATCTTAAATTCTGAGCTTCGTTTTGAAAACAATTGCATACAATTATATATTTTTGGAAATCCCACATTATGACTAATAAAATAAAAAGATAATATACGGGGTGTTCCATTTAAAAAAACATATATTTGCTTCGTAACTCAAAAACTGAAGTTGCTAGGAAAGAACTAACAACGCCACTGGATTCCACGGAAAAAATTGTTTAAGAATGCGTTTTAACTTCTTCGATAAGTTTAAACATAACTGTAATACGGGGGGTGCCTCAAAAGCGATACTTTTCAATTCCACCCTGTATCTCAAAAACCAAAAGGGCTATAAAAATTCTGCTGGCGCCATCTTTAGTTTCACAAAAAAGTAGCACACTGTCGTGAAAACCGCAACCCTCTATCTTTAAAAATAAGGGAGATACCCCTCAAAAGTGCCGAAAATGGGATACCCTGTACATTCAATGATCTTGTTTCTTGACTTTCTTAGTAAGCTTTTGCTTACACTCATTTTCTATTTTCAGGTACTTATTTTGATGCCGTCGCGCCCAACGGCCAGGGCCTGTCGGACTATATGCTTTTCTGCAGCGTCACTGCAGCCATATTAGTCATTGTAAATACTGCACAGGTAGGTTTAACTTAAGAAAATTAATATAGTGTGTATATAAAAAATATATAAAAAAATGTAATGTAATGTCTTCTGATGGATAGTTTTATAGCCGCTTGCTTCGCTTATTGGAACATCCTGTACTTCACTCACAAATACGAATATCACTTTTTTCAAAATAACCGTTATTTGATAGGAAGTAAATAATCGACAAAAATTTAAGGACTAAATATCAAAATTCCAGAGATAGAGTCGATCTCAACGATCGTAGTTATAAAAATTATCATTTTAATGCCATTTATAATTATTTTCGCCGTTGAAACAATTTTTTAAAGATTTATTTGACTGAAAAAAATACATTAAGTTTTCTTACAGATTGCCATGGACACCCAGTACTGGACAGTGTTTAATCATATAATGATCTGGGGTTCCCTTGGGTTCTACTTCATAGCCGACAACTTTTACAACTACGTGTTCAAAGGTCCTTACGTGGGCGCCTTAACGAAAGCCATGGCCGGCGCCAATTTTTGGTTTACGACGGTGTTGATCGTCATCATGTGCATACTGCCCGTTTTGGCCTATCGTTTCTATTTCGTCGACGTATTTCCTACTTTGTCCGATAGGGTGCGGCTGAAGCAGAGACTTGCACAGGTCCGCTCGCGACAAAGTCAAGACGTCTTGAGAACACCGTCCGCTCGCAGGGCCCGGCGCTCTATTCGTTCCGGTTACGCGTTTGCACACCAAGAGGGCTTTGGCCGACTAATTACGTCGGGCAAGATCATGCGCAAGCTGCCGAATGCTGACTTCTCTATTCCCAACATAATGAAGTTTACAAATGCGACAAAAGACTCGAATAAAAATTCGGCTGCTATTACCAATCCGCCTAACACGGCTGCCTCACAAGAAGGCAGCAACACGAGCAGCGTCGGAGGCAGAGCGCCAATTCAAGACTTGGACACCATCAATTTGTGATAATAGCTGAAATTTCATTAGGAATCATTGGACTGCTGAACGCGGGACGAGAGAGTGAAAGGAAGAGCGTGATGTGTCTCTCTTTCACTTATTCCCTTGTGCGATTAGCGACGCGACATTTAAACTTGTAGGCGAGTGGTCATGACAGTATTTTATTTTTCAATTTTTACCGTGGTCGGTTGTAAAGCCAAAAACAAGCTTTTTTAGTTTTTTTCGGGGCTCCTAGCGAGGCCCACTTGCTTGTTTTCAGGCAGATTCAGTCTCAGGTAAGGTTAAAAAAATTACAATTTAAAGGATTTGCCCATTAACACTGCGGACTCGCAAGGACCCTCAATGACGTCTGGTTTCGATGAAATTGAAAGGGATGGAATTGTTTCGATGTCATGTTAGATTTATTATATCTCGTTATCTTTAAAGTCTTCGTTTTGGCCCATTTTAGAAGGTATGAAAGAAATTTCGCAGATCTTCAAGGCTGATGAGATATAAATATTGGAAGTGACCAGAAAGGTGACTATTATGTTGATTCATGTCTACCAATATTTCCCATAATGGATATCAAAACGGCAAAAGTCGCTTCAAGAGTGACTTAATGCTACATCTTTTTGAAAATTGCTATAAATGAGTTTTTCTAATTTTGACATATAAAGTGGCACTTTTCAATACTGATGACAGTGACGTAACGTCCTACTTTTCGTAACTAGTTACGAAAAGTAAAATCTTTCGTAACTAGTGATGAAAAGTTGGTGTCACCACCAGTTGCAGGTTTCGGCTGTGGCACACCGTTGCTATAGTTTTACGGTATTAAGTAGATACAAAGTGGTTTAAAAGTAAATATTGAAGTTTAATAATAATATTTCTCTCTCTAAGTAGGTATTTGTAGTCAAAATTAGAAAAAATCTTGTATGAAACACGTGACGAAAAACCTTTTTTGTGTATCTCATTCAAATTGCGGGAACTCGCTGCGCTCTTCCCGCAAACATTCATTCGTTACACAAAATCGGACTTTTCGTAACTGGTTACATAAATAGCTATTATATAACTGCTACTAATACTTCCAGTAGAAGTATTAGTATTAGATATGTTTCATCATTTGGAAACTGAGATAGGTGGAGATACAATTGAAGACATTTCCCGTAACTGTTTAATGTTGTCATTAGACACTGCATACGGTTTCTCTCTGGTCCACCGAAACAACAGTCTACGCGGTGATTAAGTAATTACTGTAGAGAATGCCGAAAAACTGACGTTTCAGCGTACCAGTGTGAAACAGCTATCACAATTCGTCAATTTACTTCTACTAATTTCTTCTTTTAACCTATCCCTGTAGTCATAAAGAAACTGCGATATCTTGGCACAAGAGGAAAGGATCCCACAACAACGACAATCTTATATTGGAGATCTTAATGTAGAAAGAGGGGGGTAGTAAAAAGGATGTTGGACATTTTGGCAAAAGATCAATAATTCAAGGTCTGGTAATTTCCAATCATTTGATGTAAAAAAGACGTAATTTCTTATTTCGTGCCTGCCAGGTTGGCTGCTACTTTGTGTTCCATCCTTTACTCTATTCGTGGCAATTCGCGATTCAAGATAAGCGCTCGCTATCTGGTGACGAAATTCTAAACTATTCTTAGCTCATCAAGGTGATTGGCTACGATAAGCAAACGGTTTCACACTCTTTTTTGTTTAACAAATCACAATTTTGCAAGCCTGACTTATTTATAACCTTATCACTTGGAGCTGCTGCCTGAATTTGAATCGTCAATGACCACTGTTACGATACGGAAGTATTCAATTCTGTTACATTTTTCTTTTCCATCTTTGACATGAATCACCTGCCGGAACGATCAAAACAAAATAACTCCAGCCCTTTCCAAGCTGATTTTGTCGGTTAACCGTACGAATTGTTGACTGTTGTTATTATATTATTGCTACTGTGTATGTTTTATTACCCGTGAAAGTATTTTATAAGAAATGGTAGTAGTCCGTGCCGGCCTGTTTTTCTTTTTAATTGAAGCTTTTTCGGACACTGCGTAATGATGATTCGATGGGTTGTAACGCCGACACGCTCTACACCCCCTAGGGAAAGTACACTACACTTAAAATAAGCTTTACTAGTCAAACAAAGTATGTTTCAATGTTATATATTAAGATATTTCTTATTACTATATAGTTATATTTGAAAGTATTGCTTTTTGTTTTTTTATGAATAAATTTATTTTTTCTGTATATCTGTTTTAATTATTTTTCTTGAAGATAAAAGTAAGATATAAGTACCTTACACTTGCTATGTGAGTGTATACCAGACACACTATCGAATGGTTTTCGGTTCTAGCGTCATATATACATACCTCAATATTAAAAACAAAAAACAGTTAATTTTACTATTTCAGTATTTTTGTTTAAATTAACTGAAATGTAATGTATGGCACTTGACCAGTTTTTTACGATGCTTTTGGTCAAAGATTTTTGTGATTTGGAGCTTGTTTTTTTTCTGCGGTGCACAGAGTCTAAAAGATTTACTGCTTTATTGAAACGCCCAAGTGCAAAGCGATTAAATTGAATTCGACAGATCGTTAGTTGACCATCAGCAATATGGACGCTTAAGGCGTCAATTGGGGATACACAATTTTGTCCAAATGAAAATCATCAAAAAAAAAGTCCAAAGTAAATCGATCCACCGATGATTTTCGCCAAAATAAAAAGATCCACCGAAATTCAATCCAAACCAGAAAATGTCCAAAATAAAATCGTCGTTGTTTCCAAAAGGTAAGGCTAAATACCTCGCTAAATACTCTTCTTCACTATTTGACATTGTTGGCAGGGTTGTTACGGACTGATTTATATATGTGTACAAATTTCAAATAAAATTGTGTAGCATTGTGCACCAATAAAAAATCAAAGATTTTCAATGATGCTTATGGCGTTTTCGATTGACAATTTTAGTGCAAAACTAGTATATTTCCATACTACTCCACTGACGTTAAATAAAAAGACAACAATACATTCATTTTGCACTAATTCTGCCAATCAAAAACGCTATCAGTTGTTTGCAATGTTTGCATATACCTGTATATACGGAGAACCTCCCGATAGATTTGAATAGATCGAAAATGAAACTCCCCAGTTGGCTATAAAAATCTTGTAGATATAGTCCATTTCAAATAGATATTCATCTAGTAAGCTCAGAAATTGACATATAAATGACATGTTTACATGGATGGAATAGGACGAATCTGTCAATTCCTCAGAGCCTGCTAGAAGAACATCTATTTGAAATGGCCCATAGTAAAATAGCAAAATCTGTTGGCACATAGTGTAGACACTAATAATTTATTGTTTCTGCTCCATTTTCTAACAAGATTAGATTACAGAGTTCTTTGTTAAGGTAAGAATGAAAAGAGCAGAGTTGCCAACCTTTCCAATTCAGTGTCGCCAGATCAAGAAAAAAAATCGCCAACTCTAAGAAAGAGAAAATCGCCATTATTTCGCCGCGCCAAGTGAGAATTTTGACAACCTTGATTGGTAAAAAAATTCTTTTGACGAATTCCATTGGCCAGCAATTCTCATTTTCACTCCTTCCTTAAAAATAAGCGTCAGGTGAGGTGAAGATGACAAGACAGGAAAAAGGCGGATGCCGCGGAAGGACGGCTGGAGCAGGACATGAACATGAACAAGAAAGAATAACGAAACAAATCAAACAGCCAAGACAAAGAAAGACGAACACGTAACAGAATTAACTGACAGAAAGAGGTCCTTGAATATTCAGAGTAAAAAGGGTAAAATGTATAAAAAGAGCAAAAGAAAAACAGAACTCGAACTGGTTCATGATTTGTCGCCACATTTTCACCAATCAAAGCTTAAATTCCGCCAATCGCCATATCCAATTCGAAGTCGCCACTTTGGCTAAAAGTAGCCATGGTTGACAACTCTGGAAAAGAGCGAGCAGTGTGAGTCTCGCCTTGCTACGTGCGAGTGGTTCAAGCAGTTACAAAAAATGTATTCGAAATACGTGGTCCGCTTCAGTTGTGTAGTTTTCTGTGCAGTTTTTTGATAATGTGCAGTAAAATGGGCTTATTTACAATTGGGGTGTAGCCGTGCAGTTCGTTAATGGATTGTTAAGCATTTTGCACAATTGTGTAGCTTGTAACAACCCTGATTGTTGGCCCGAAGTGTGAGCTTTGATCACGGTTCGCTCACTTCAAGGATGAAATGCTTCGAAATGGAGCTTTTTCTCTCGTATTAGCAACACTGACAATAAACATAGTCGACAGACCACACTCGAAATATTAAAATACCGGAAAGTAGTTGAGTAAGCACTCCCTGTTTGAAGGTCATTTAAGGAAACTTTGGATGATTTTTCGTTGGATGAAAATACGGTGGATCGAAAAATGTTGGATATTAATTGGTTTGGATGGAATTTCGGTGGATGTTTTTATGTTGGACAAAATCATTAGTGGACTAATTTGAACTTTTTTTTTATGTTTTTACTTTGGATGATTTTGTGTGGACCCAGAAGCTTTTATTGTCAATTAAACTATGTCATATGAGCTGTCATTTTAAAGAGCATTATTTACTCTGTCCAATGATCACATTTTCAATTCCCTTCTACCAGCAAATTTTTTGCCCGCGCTGTCCGAAGCGCCATATAGTCGCCACTGGTTTGGTATCGATTTTTTCGGCAGTACCCTTTCGCGGATGATAAGTACCGAGAGGGTGATTGAGAGAAGATCTTCCAAACTCGAAAGAAAAAGACGGTTTTTGAACTCGCTAGGGTTAGGACCTAGAGAGAGAGACGCGCTTTGAACTCGAGAGAGTGATTACCTAACCGGGACGACGAAAAATTTCGGATTTTACCGCGAGAAAAGTCAGTCCGTGGCTCCGCCGTTCTGATTATCGCCGATTCGTAATTTTTTTCCCTTTTGAATCCCGTTTTAGTCCGCCGCGCTAATTATTTTTATTTTTAATTAGTGCCAAACAATTAAGCCGCTTATTGCCCGCCTACGAAAAGTTTCGTGGAACACGTGTTTTTTCGGTTGTGCCATATAGTGTCAACCGACCTCCACCCTTTTCCTGAATAGGTCATTTTCTTGCAGATAGCGGATACTTTGCGACGCAGGAGACTACCGGCAATTAAGTATTTGTAGAGTAGTTGTAGAAGTTGAAACTTTTAGTATATTATACTAGTGTTTTGCTCACCATAATACCGAGGATCCCAGCGCAAATTGGCAGAATTCGGTTCTCTAATTTTACACTGCGTCGTTAGTTTAGTTTTCTTAGTTGTTGTTTTTCCAATTTAGTAAGAAATCGTGTACCCGTCAAGCACGTTTCTGGGGACCACCGAGCTTATTGCGAAAAGTTCACGTCCGCCGCTATTTTATTTCAGATTGTGGAGAAAACTAAAAATTATCTTTTTCGATTTTATTTTTAATTAATTACTATTCAATTAGTTTTTTTCTCTTGTAAATTAACATTTATTAATTATATCCATTTAATAAACGCCACCGATTAATTATCGGTCTTATGCCCCCATAATCAGCGACCTAAGGGACAACGAAAGAAATAGATCCTTTCCAAGAGTTGGATCCCCCTTGCAGCGTGGTAACGGAGATTTGGCGCACAAAGATACGTTGGACTTAGAACATCCACGTAGTCGAATTTCCGCAGACACGGCGGTGACGGCAACACGGCAGCAGCCGCGAACACAGCCGCCCCCACGCAACAACCGATTAATACGGTTTATCATTATTAGCGGGGAGAGAGACACTACGCGACAATGTTAATACTTTGGATGTAAATTGGTTTGGATGGAATTTCGGTGGATGTTTTTATTTTGGACAAAATCATCAGTGGACTGAATTAATTTGGACGTTTTTTTTTTTGGATGTTTATACTTTGGATTATTTGGACCCCGTCAATTGTCATGTCGTTCCTAAAACCCCTAGTGTAGTTAACCTAAGATGGTTCTATCTCTGTTGCTCTTGTGCAACTTCAATCAATTCTAAGTGAGAGAACAAACGTGATAGATTGACACTGACTTATGTAACTGAATTAACCCAAATGTTTGCACTTCTTATTTTATGAGTTTATGTTTATATTATAATATTTGTTTTTTTTAAGATATCTTGAAGCTGATTGTTGGAGCTGTGCTAGAGCTTCAGGCTGTTCTCTTTAGCAATTTTAGAAACAAACTTCTTTCAAAACGAAAACAATAATAGTACTGTATAGACAATATCCTATATTATATTACAAGCCAGAGTTGTTGGAATTTTTACCAAACTAGCCATCTCTTCCATTATTAAGCCAATTGGATTCCTTCTTGGAGAATACCTGGTGAAAACTGATTTATAAAACGGAAAATGAGTGGCGAATTTTAATATTTTCACTACTTGCTAATCTATATCTCACAGATTTTTACCCAGATTAGAAAATAAATAGAGAAAAAATGCCTCGTGTGAAAGCCTCCCCAAAGAAGTGCATCAAAACCAATTTGCAACAACCTGCCAATTCCTGGGTTTTTCTACTAAAAGGTAAGGACTCCAGACTTTAGTAAGGCTACTCAGTCAGGCTATAGCCAATCTAAAAAAATATATATTTTCTTTAAACTAAAGTAAACATTCAGCTTTTTGGAAACTTACTCAGATTATACTTACCTAAGTCGCAGTAGTAATGCCAGAGTAGCAACCTCTGATACTTTTTATTTTTTCAGCATGAAGTAAATGAACTTCTGATACTCACATTAGTAATCATATTAACCTGATTTAAGTTTCCTAAAATGTGTAGGTATTGTTAATTCAGATTAGTTTGGGTAGTTCAATTTGTATTTCTTTTTTTGTATTATTCTTGTGAAGAATAAGGGAAAACAAGAGGCAGCTTAAAAAAGAAAAAAAGTCATGAAACCCTGCTTATAAACATTAAATAGAGAAAATGGATAAAAAGGTTCTTCAAAAAATATGTAATCAGCTTTTGATTTAACTTAGACATGAGCTGATACATAATAGGTATAATGTAAGTATATTTTTGTTGCATGTTCTTCTTGGTGTTTTCTTTGATCTCACTGATGAACTTTCTCACACATTGGAAAAATACCTAGGTGTTTCTTGAATGTTCCTGCAACCATCAGCTATTTCTACCAACTTTATTGGATGTGTCCCTAATTACATCAATTTCTAACCATTGTTATCCCTTCACTGGTTTTATTTGAATGTTGGAGACTGCTGACGCATATTTAGTAGTTTTATTAGTCTAGGATCACCATTTGGGAAAAGACCTTATGATGTACTAGAGAAAGAGATACAACCAATCCACTATAATGAAATAATTTGGATAATTATTGGATATTATTAATCTCACAATTCAGAAACACTTGATAACACCCTTAAAAAAGAGGTACAAAAAAACAATATCAGATAGTTAATAGAGGAAAAGACAACAATTTTGCCTTTAATTAGGCAATCTTTAGAGCACTAAGGCGTCAGGACCATATTAATAAAGTTATTAAACATTCCTTGAATTCCTTAGTCCTTGCAGTAATCTCAAGAAGTAGTTGCATATAATAGTTCTATAAGGGAGCCTCAAGAAATTCCTCATCCTTGTCAAGGTGGCATTATTCCAGCCTTCAAGTATGCAGTATGTCCAACAAGGTGTCCAATGAAAGGATGCCCTGCATTGGGATCTCTGAAATTACAAGAGTGGTTAATTTAAAACAAAGTTACACAATTAGGACACCTCATACAAGGTGTTTGTCATAATGAGTGGTTTGTTTTGATGTTCTAGATTTTAGATATCTCAAAAAAAATGGTTTATTTGATTTTGATTTTTATTCGAAATGTAACAGATACCCAGCGACTCTGCTCGGTACACGATTTTCCTGAGTAGAGTACTACCTGGTTTTATTACCAGGCCAAAAAAAAACTAGTCATATATATCATCCCCAAAGTCTTACATTTAAGAATAAATAAAGCATTAGGAGAGAAATTGCCCTTTGTTTTTTCAGTTTTTTTTAATACATTTTGATAAATATATTAATCATTAAATACATTCATTATCATTACCACAACATTTGACTTACTTAAAACTACAATAAATTTCAAAAACTCACTTTGCAGGGTGTCCCAACACAAAGCCCGTCTATCTTTGTACAGAAAAGTTGCTGTAAGAAATTCTTGAAAAATTGTTTATTTTCATAAGTCATTATACCCAATTTAGGCAAAATATTACAAGATTTTAGTACTTTTGATAGAGGATACTAGGTGCTCTAACAGGAGCCTGGTACCTGGTCGAGTTTCAAAAACTTTTACTCATTGCCTGTCTAGTTTTTATTTATTTTTCTAGTTAGGAATTCCAAACAACATCAAAAAACAAAAAACACTTTTTCATTGCATCTTTTTAACTTTTACGAGATGGAGATTATTATTTTTATTCCAATGTTTTGTTATCAAGAGTTCATCATCAACTATTTTCATATGGACATAAAAGGTATGTAGGAATTTACTGTATTAGATATTCCTTTTTATACACATTTAAGCAATGTGTTTCATGATATGAGTCTCGATCACGATCAGAATTTCACTTTGTAGTGATTCTTGTTAGATTTGAGTTCAAGAAATAATTTATTATGCTTTTGTAGAAAAAATATTCTACCTTAGGCATTCTTGCTTTTAAAGAACTCTTGCAAAATGCAGAACTTGCTTTGCTCATCCTGCAAACTTTCACATGCATTGAGAGTATTTCACATAAAAACTTCATTTCAGGTGAAGCTCTTGAACTGTCTGAGCAATACACGGGTACTGGTACTCCAGATATAGTCACATTACGGCACCCAAACACAGGAGAATCTGCAGTTTTCTTGTTTTCCCCCGCGAATAATTCAGTTCAAGAAGTTTTGACTTTAAATGAAGGCAAAAGATCATGGTTTATAGATGAATCGGTCAACAGCGATGGAAAATTGCAGTTGTCTACTCCTATAGACCCAATTTTCTTAGGTAAGTAGTAGTGAAGTGACTGAAATGTGCACTTGTGGTATATTGAGGGATTGATATTACTGGTTGCTCTTATTATTTGTTTAGAATATACCTAGTCCATTTTTACCATAAAGTGTGATAAAACAGATATATTGTTTTGGCATTGGCACTGTCTCCTTCAAGATCTCCTTGCATCAACTCAATACGATCTTTCTGCCTTTATAATGAATATTGACTAAAAAACATCTCTATCTCTGAGGAAAAACATTTTTTGTTGTTTTTTTTTTGTGTATAATAATATTCCTTTGAATATATCAGAAACTTCAACTAGTCTAATATCTCCATTTCATGTTGTAGTTCTACCATATTTGAGAAAATATTGCACCACTTACGCTCAACCACTAGACCACTTGTTAAGGGACGAAGAATTCCCCGAAACAGAGCGACTGTTGAAATCTAGTGGGTTGAGCTATTTGAATATGATTGCTGATAAGAAGGTAAATTTGATATTTAGCTTTTGTGAGTAAAGTTCATTTCATTTTTGATTTGAAATCTGTGAATAAATTTGAAACCCCTGAAATTATTAACCCCTGAAAGAATCGTTCGCAATCAAATAGACTTCATACGTATTAAAAAGCGATACAGAAACTGCATATAGTCTGCAAAAACATAACCAGGTGCAGACATAAACTCTGACCATAATCCAATTATTGCAACAGCAAGACTTACACTCAAAAGATGTCTACAAAAACCCAGACATAAAAAGCCAGACGTGTCAAAGATAAAGGACATAAATATAATAAGTAAACTAAAACAAGAACTGAATTCTAGAGTTGATCCGATACCCATAAAGGAAGCAACCGAGACTGAGGAACTGTGGTCTAATATAAAAAATCCTGTCACAGAAAGTACCACCAAAATACTTGATCCTCAACGAAACCACGAGAAGAAGCGATGGATGTCGCCAAGGAACAACGAAAACCGGGCGCAAAACCACATAATCAAAAACAAGATAAGAGAAGCAAACAAATGAGAAATGGCTTTCCGAGCAATGCCAAGAAATAGAAGCAATGGAAGTAAAACACGATACCTTAAACACGCACAAGAGGATAAAAGAGGCAGCAGGTATCTGCAGAAACAGAAGCGTGACGACTACAAAATGCATAGGGCCGGCTGATATTGGACACTTCGGAAAAACTGACGGAATGGTGCGATTATATCGAGCTCCTATTTCACGATACCCGGCCAGAACTTCAGGAAGAATTCCTTGACCAAGGCCAAGGCTTGGACATTACTAAGCCAAGGCAGAAATCCAGTATGCACTGTCAATTTCAAAAATCTGATTTTCGCAATGGTTTTGGAACAAGGGAGGCACTATTTAGCATACAGGTCCTTATCCAAAGATGCCGGGACATGTCGGTACCCGTTTACGCATGTTTCATCGATTACGAAAAAGCCTTCGATAAAGTTAAGCACGAAAAACTGATCAACATTCTTAAAGATACAGGACTGGAACAACGAGACCCCAGAATAATAGCAATCCTTTACTGGAACCAAAGTACTCACATAAGAGATCAAAATCCTGCGAGGCGTGCGTCAAGGATGCATTTTATCACCACGGTTATTTAATTTGTATTCCGACAGAATATTTCAAGAGGCTTTGGATGAATGCGACGAGGGGATATCTGTCAATGGGATTGATATCAACAACCTGAGGTATGCGGACGACACGGTTCTTGTCGCCGATTCCCTGGAAGGATTGCAGGAACTGGTCAGCCGCGTGGTGGCTGCAAGCTCAGAAGCCGGCTTTAGACTAAACGTGAGAAAGACAAAGTGGCTAGCAGTTAGCAAATCAAACAACGTGGACGGACACCTGACAATTAACGGCCAACGAATTGAACGAGTGGAAACTTTTAAATATCTCTCGGTTGTCAACTAAATGAGAAATGGGGCGGCAATCGGCATGCAGTTCCAGAATAGAACAGTCCCGTGCTTCGTTCCTGAGCATGCGTAATGTACTTTGCAGCAGAAATTTAAGCTTGCCTCTGCGCATCCGAATACTGTGCTGTTACGTGTTCAACATACTGTTTGATGGAATGGAAGCTTGGACCTTGACAGATGCGATGTGCATAAAAATTGGAGGTCTTTGAGATGTGGACGTACAGAAGGCTATTGAGAATCTCCTGGGTAGAAAGAGTGTGTAACACCGAGGTACTTCAACGCCTCGACAAGCAGCTGGAAGTTCTGTTCACACTAAAAAAGCGCAAAATTGAGTAGTTCGGTCACATCTTAAGGAATGACAAATATCGACTTTTAAAGCTTATTATAGAAGGCAAGATCGAAGGATGAAGAGGCCCGGGTAGAAGAAGGATATTCTGGCTGAAAAACTTAAGGCAATGGTTGGAGTGAGCACTACCCCATTGTGCCGCCGAGCTGTAGACAAGGTTCAGATAGCGCTGATCATTGCCAACGTTCAGATAGCGCTGATCATTGCCAACGTCCGAAGAGGACAGGGCACTTAAAGAAGAAGAAAAAGTTAATAAATTTATGAGATGAAGATTTAAGGTCTCGTACACAGTTTCTTAATCAATAACCCGGACTAATTGTAATTACTAATTACATAAACATTCAAAGACTGTATTTATTTAGACATAAGATAATTATTCAGTTACATTTTTCATTCAGTTTACATAGGAAATTATTCAGTTTTAACTGCAGATGAAGCTTGAAACCAAAAATATATAAATTCCTTATCGTTTTAGATTTTGATATTTTATAAATTTATTTAAACCGTTTTAGGGCGACGAAGACCTTAACGCTTTCAAATATAACGAGGAGAAAACGTTAAATTGGTTAAAGAAAAAAACGGAACGAGTGGCGGAAATACTTAAGCAAAAGAATATTCACGTGAGTGGTTCAGGGGCTGTTTCTGGAAATTTTATCAAGTCCTCCAAATCTGACCCGGCCGACCACGAAGCGTACTTACGGTACGCCCATGGGATCGTGTCCGAATACCTCATGGACGATTTGAGTTTAAAATTGTTAAAATTCTTGGGGCTCCCTGAGGAGGTTGCGCAGCAAAGTTTAAAAAGGAAGAGCGCGAGTACACCAGGTAAGAATTATATTTTTGTTACTCTTATTCAATGATATCTCCAAAATTCTTGAGTACGGGGAAATAAAACGGCTTATGTACAAAGTCGTTCAATGAGAACTGGACAAAGTGTTTTTTCTCGAAATCGGTTAAATTATTTGAAAGAGAGGTTAGGCCCAACCTATTCTCCATGGTTGTCTTCATTCAGTTCTTTCTGTTTGCCGTTGAATAATCCCTCAACACCAGACACTCATTCTCATAAAATTGCCTGCACCAACAAAAAACTTTACCCTTTACATTCATTCTGAAGTTTTTGGAAACCAAAAACTATCAATACCATGTACGTCGTATTGAAAGGTACCAAGAGTGGCAGCTTTTTTCCCTGTTTAACTAATTTTGTAGCATTCATAGCTTTGGAGATAGCATTAGTAAACGCACTTAAAAAAAACACCCTGTATGTTCTGCTTTATGTTCCTTTTGATATCAAAGATCTTTCATTTATAACGTTTTATTTTTGAATCTTAGTTTTACAAATACATTAGGTACTTACAGTATAGGGAAAATCGGCGGAATTGGGACAAGGCAGCAAAAATACAACTACCTCTTCGTCGACATTTCGTTTAATTGAACTTAAACATCGTCAGAACCCAAGGTAATGTTCTATATGTATTATGACTACAGTAATTTTACGATATTTAAGTTCAATTAAATGAAACGCCGACGAAAAGGTAATTGTATTTTTGCTGCCTTGTCCGAATTCGGCTGATTTTCCCTACACCGTAAATTAATTCTGGGATACAATCTTCATCCATTAGGTACTTAATCGACTGCAACAAGTTGAATGAACCACCCAGCATATCAACTATTATAAATGGACATATCGTTTGAACAATACTAAGGGCTTATTTCTCTGTTTTCGTATATAAAGTTTCCTTCTATAAGAAAAATTAAAGAATTTGTTTAGATGTAAACCCTGTAATACTTCCAGGTCAGGAATCGAAAAAAATTAAAACGGATGAAAACAGCAAGAGCTCTAGCAGTAGCATTTTAGACTTAACGAAACCCGAGGTTAAGCCTAGAACCCCCGTTTTAACTGTCAAAGATAAAGCCAGGGCCAAGGCGGCCAGCGGCAGCAAATCGATAAGCTCGTTCTTCATGAAAAGTTAATATTTTTTATTGTTGACTGATTTTAAGGTTTTGATATTAAGTTTTATGTAAGACCGTTTTGTCAATAATTATTTGGTAGTAGTGCAGTTAGTTGTCCGATTCAATCTGTTATTAAGACTGATAACATCTAACGTATGTATTTAGTTTTAAGCGAAAGTTTTCAACTTGAATAGTAATTTATTTCAGTCGTAATTGTAATAATTCGGGGTTTGTCAAGTGACTGCAGTTTACGCATTTCTGCTTTGTTAATGTTCACTCAAGATTTCATCAAGTAAGGAAAATAGTCCCGCTTATATTTATAAAACGCAACGAATAATTTTGGTTTTATTTTCGAGACAAGTAACAATGAGTGGAGCATAGTGTTTTGTAGTGAACAATTCTTAGATCTGAAGTGCAGCGTCGAGTGACTCATGGAAACCAAAACCAGGTAGAATTTTTGCAAATGCGGATATCTTTATGCGCAAGACATATAACAATAACGCGCCAGCTTTTTCAGATGGCGGCTCTAGAGGGCACTGAGACTATTCCCGTCCTTTGTTTTCTCAATAAAAATATAAAGATCGAAATGACTCAGAGTTTCTCAAAATTAAGGGGCGGAGCTTGGCAACCGGCGCATGCGCATCAGTAGGTTTCCACCTGGTTTTTTGAGCTGCACTTATATTACTTTCATATTAGATTCAACTGTTAATTATATGGGTTAAGCTCGCCCTCAACTCTCTAATACCCAACTTGACAAAGTCAGTGGTAGATCAGTCACCTGCTTAATCAATTGAATTGCTAGATGGCCATCACATGACCGGCTTAACCGGTAAAGAGTGAAAGTTAAAGTGAGAATTTTGACATACTTGATTGGTCAAAAAATTCTGCTGACGAATTCCATTGGCCAGCAATTCTCACTTTCACTCTTTCCTATAGAATAAGCGTCCTGGTGAGTTTTGGAATTCGCCCATCCAATCAGAATAAAGTAAACAGGTTCATGTGATATTGACATTTAAAAAAGAAAATATTTGGCAGCGTTTTCGGGAGATCGCTCTAGAGTGCTCTGAGAGTATGGTTATCCTTAAATTTCTTTTGGGAAAACAAAGGATATAATAAGGGAATACTCTCAAAAAGCCACCGCCCAGAAACGCTGTCACTTTACAACAGTATGCAAAACATTTGCTACAACATACAAAAGTAAAGAGAGTCCGGGGCATGCCCATTCTCGTTTTCATGTAAGTATTATTCATAAATCCAAAATCTTAAGTTAAAAGTTAGCCAAGTTCAATTTCACCCCTTAAAGATTATGGAATACGCTATAAATGATAAATCAATGATCTAGGAGATAGGGACAGAGCCAACAAATACCGACATTTACCTAAAAATGGTCCCGTTTTTAGGCCAGAAGTCCGCCATTTTAAGGTACCCATGAATATGTAATTTCATCGTCAGAGCACATCAATTGGTGAATCACAATTTGAAATGATTTGACGTAAGACGTCAATTCAAACTAATATTGTTGCCATTTTTAAGGTATTCACCGCTAAAAAGGGGGGCAAAATTGTAAAACTCTCCAGATGTACTTGTTGAATAAATCTTAAGTGAGCATAAACGGGTCCTTTACAAATCAATGGGATTTGTAAAGTAACCGTTTTGTAAAGTACCCTCATCACTTTTAACTTTATTAATCTTGTAGCGTTTTCTTTTGGTAAATATCGCATTGCACTAGTTATCTACCAGTTCTACTCTCATGGAAAACTGGTGCAGTCTCAATTGAACAGGAATTAGGTGTCAACGTAACGGGTGCGGGACGATCTCGAAGAGGTCGTGACAAATAATTGGCCTCAGTTCAAAACTGGCCCAACCAGTTATCCAATAAAACACACAAATATGTATATACATGTTTTACCAAAAGAACATACAATTCCCAACACTGCCACACTAGTGCTGCCAGGTGTTACCAAAAGAAAACGCTATTAGGTATTGAATGCAAAATCTCAAATAAGTGTCGACCCCACGTACTACTTAAATAAGACGCCGTTATCGTCACATATATTGGAGTAAAAATTACTAGATCATATACCAGGTTGTTACATTGTAGGAGCGCCGGAATGTGTGTGATTATTATAGTTATTTACGTAACAAGTGCGGAAAGTGGCTCTTTATCGCTCGCGATTGCATTTCAGTCATGGTATCTTCGCGTTGTTCAGTCAGCAATCAACTTCCGCACGTGTTAGGTACAGAATTTTTCCTGCGAGCGCAAGTACCTATACTAACTTTGTGGTTTTTTCAAGTTAAGTTCGATTATATATTAGCGTGTGGTAAAAATCTTTACACGCACACATGTGGTAAACTGGTGCATTAAATTCAAGCAAGTAAAGAAACTACCGACCGCGACTAGGAAATAGTACTTTACTTAACGAGAGCAGAAATTGGTTCTTTACTGCACGCGATTACAATTGAAGAAACGACCCGTAGCCGAGTTCGCCCAGCAATCTAGGGCGGTATAAATACGTCCGTACGTGTTAGGCTACTGCGGTAAAGTGCTACTTTCAACTCGCAAATGCGTGCGGTAGAGAGACTGTTATACTGCATGTGAGTTAAAAAATATATTTTAGAGCGGAACAGGATAATCGTACCTTTGCGTAAACATTTTAAACTAGATTATTTTGCGACATTAATGACTGGTTAGGAAATAGCTAATTGTTCATCTTCTCTGCAGCAAATTTGGCAGTTTTCCAGTTAGATAATATATGGCAATTACTGCTTACTGAATCTGTACTGACTTATATGACAGAATAAGGCGAAGCTGAATAATAAAGACACCAAAATGCAATAAAATAAACTAGTTTTCTTTTTTAATTCGTCATGCAATATGCAGCGTTTTCGGGTGGCGACTCTAGAGCGCTCTAAAAGTCTTCGAGTATTCCCATTCTTGCATTCTTGTATCTGACAACTTTTTTGGGTGATGGCTCTAGAGCGCTATAAGAGTAATTTCATCCTTACATTCTGTTGTGCGAACTAAACTACAGATTTTGTACATACGAGTTCATGTGTAGCAACTCTGTACCTCATTTTTCGAAGCGTTTTAAGCTTAAAGCTTATTGAAGTTTTTTCTATTTTCTTATATAAAAGCACACAAGTTTGCAATATGTTTATTTTTGTGTCAAAAAAAACATGGATTTTTTTTGTTCCTATTTTGACATGCACTTTCAACCATTTATGGCGAATGCCAGCCATAAAACATGAAACCTTCTTCTTTAACCAGCAAAAGGCGCCCTTTTAAGGAATGGTTTATGGCCCCTTGAAAGTATTTCAGACCTGTACGTGACCCAACATTAGAATAGTAATTAAAGCGTATTTTGCTAATATCGCTAATTGAAATCGAAATCTTATTCTCTCATTAGATAGAGATTTTTATTTCGCATCCTTTGAATGTAAATTCGACCGGTATATGACTAATGATTCGAAAAGCTTTAATTGTCAATTAAACTATGCACAACAGCATTATCACAATTTTATCTCCCTTTTCCTGCAAATTTTCCAAAAACCTTCATTTGCGTTCATTCACGATACGTGCCTTTTCGGGGATGATACGTACCTAGAGGGTGGTGCCGAGCGTCTTCGTCTCGGTGAGTCGAGCGTGAACCCAGTCGCTAGCGGAGAATTGTGATCGAATTTTGACGCGGAAAGAGAGATCCTGGCTACGCCGTTCTGATTGCCGCCAATTCGCATTTTGCACTTTTAAGCTCCGTTTGAGTCGTGAGGTAGTTTTAACGCCAGACAGATCTTGGCTGCGCCGTTCTGACTGCCATTATTTATTTTATTGTTTACATGTTTAAACTCCGTTTTTTTGGTCGTGAAGTAGTCGAGTTCTGAACGTCAACGTGAACGCTTCGGGACAAAAAGCTCGAATTTTAACGGGAGATTCCCGCTAATTCGTATTTTTCGCTTTTTTGAAGCCCGTTTTAGAGATGCCTCGCTAAGTACTTGTGCTTTTAACTAGTGTCACTTAAATTAAACCTTTTATGCCTACGAAAAACTACGTATTGAGTGTTTTGGGTTGCGCCATATAGTGTCAAGCCGCCTCTGCTCTTTTCCTAATTAGGCCTTCTTGTAGATAGCGGATTATTGCCGACGCTGGAGACTACTGGCAATTTAGGTATTCGTAGAGTAATTGGAACTTTGTAATATATTATAATAGTCTTTTGTTCAACAAAATATATTGAGATTTAAGAATTCAAGACAGACCGTCTTCGTCTTGCTGTGTTATTTTCTCTTCTGCATTACGTTCTTTAGTTTTCTTTTTTTCTTTTTTTCCCAATTTTTTTTAAGAAATCGTGTACCCTTCAAGCACGTTTCTGGCGGGTCACTTGGCTTATTATAATAAGTCAACATCCGCCGTTCTTTTATTTCAGGATCCTGAAAAAATAATTGATTTTTATTAATCAAGATTTAATTATTATTTCTTTTTTCTAAAAGCCTTTTGCAGGATTTGTCCAAAAGATGACCTTGCTGGCATCCCAAAATGGTGTGGTTGAAATGCGGAAGGCATCAAAGAGGAAACGCCACGGATTAATTATCGGCCCTATGCACCCCAAATTAACCCCATTATCGACCTAAGGGATAAAGAAGTGAAACGATCCTTTCCAGGAGTGTGGTCCCCCTTGCAGTGTTGTTGTATTGAAGATTTGGCTGGCACACAATAATACACTGGACGGCAACTTCGCATTCGCCCCCGCAACCACGTGATAACCAATTAGCGGGGGGCATTAGGGTTTTTTTTTTTTTTTTTGATAAATATTGTTTCGCATGAGGGTTGCAATAGTTATCTACCAGTTCTACTGTCATGGAAAACTGGTGCAGTTTCAGTTCAAAACTGGCCCAACCAGTTATCCAATAGAACACACAAATATGCACGCGTTCTACCAAAAGATCATACAATTCGCAACAGTGCAACACTAGTGCAGCCCGGTTTTATTAAAAGAAAACGCTTTTAGTGACAGAATCCATGACTAATTTCATCGTCAGAGCACTTCAATTGGCCAATCGCGATTTCGAATTCTTTGACGTGTTCACTGCTAAAAAGGGGGGCTTTAACTGTAAAATAGGAAGATCTCTCCAGATGCAGTATACTAGGTCTATAGATGGGCGAAGGAAAAATTCCCAAAAAAACCTTTAAACCCAATTTAGGGTTTTTTCCCGAGTTTTTTCCCATCTTTTTTTGAAAGCTCCCGGCAGTTTCATGATTTAAGGTTAGATTTTAGATTAGAATTCAATAAATCCAGATTCTGGTTTGTTTTTTGATAAACTAAACACTGGTCAATTGATCAAAAGCTTCAAGCTGCACAAACCAACAAATTATTGCTTAATTGGTAAGAGTTAGGCGTATTGAAAAAGTTAAATTTAGAGGTTATAATGGAATAAACCCGGAATTTTACCGGATGTGTGCAGGGAATAAACCCTCAAAAATGAAAAAACCGGGTGAAAACCCATCTCTAACTAGGTCTATGCGTACGAAATATCATTGTCAATTGTCAGAGTAAATCCAATCGCACATTTAAACCATTTGAAGTAATTTCTGCAGATTTCGCCGCCCATTTTTTTGCTCCCAAGCAACGAGCTAGTATATTACATCTGGAGACCCCTCCTGTTTTACAATTTTGGCCCTTCTTTTTAGCGGTGGAAACCTTAAAAATGGGGGCGATATCCGCCGGAAGCGGAAGAGACGTCGAGGTGGGTTTCGTGCAGATGACGTCATTTTGCCAGAATTTTAGTACATATAACCTCACTTTAATAATTAATTATATAATGTTTGCAATAAAATTGGTCTTTTTGCATTAATTTTAGATCCTACTGAGGTTTTTGGGGATCCAAACTTAAAATTTGGTTATGTTGCTGCAGAAGCACACAAATACAATATAATTTTTGTTTTCAACCAATGCGTGCCGCACGAAATCTATCATTGCAAAACAATTGTCACTGTCATTATTTTTATTACTTCTTATTTCCAATTCAATCGAATATCGGACTTTTATCCCTTTTATTCATCACCTAGCCAGAGCGCCAGGGCTTCTAGCCCTTAGCTGACCTAGCTCGAAGGTTTTCTAAAACTTAATCTGTAACCTTACAAAAAACAAATACAATCACTAGCCGGTTCGGCTTTACGCTGATATCTGATATGACGTGCGCTGACAAGAACATTACGTCATGGAAACCTAAAAATGGCGAACTTCCGACCAAAAAACCGGATCATTTTTAGGAAAATGGCATTTATTAGGTGTGTCTATATCTCCTAGGTCGTTATCTCAAAGTCGTAACGTAACCTCACTTAAAAATTCTGCCTTGTCGTTGTCACTGTCAGTTGCACATTCTTCTTGATCGTGATTCGATTCGATTCGATTCGATTGAATTAATTAGTAGAATAATGTTCAAAAAGTGGGACGGATCTCTCTGCAGTGTGGTGGCTGCCGCATAATCTCGAAAAAATGCCGCGTTCCAAAGATCTCCCAAAGGTCCCAGCGCACTACTTCCACGAACTGCCTCAGGAAGACGAAGAACGGCTGGAGAAAGTCTTCATACAATTGGATAAAAACGGCAATGGGCGAATCGACATCCACGATTTGTCTGCAGCTTTACGGGAACAGGGGGTAAACCAGAAATACGCTGAGAGGTTCATTAAGAACAATAAGTCCAGCACGGGAGACTTATCTTTAGCCGACTTTATTTATTATGTCAGAGAGCATGAGAAAAATCTCCGCTTGCATTTTGCTAGTTTGGACAAGAACCGAGATGGCAAGATCGACCTGGAGGAGCTTATTCGAGCCTTTAGTGACCTCGGAATACCCCTTGAACGTCAGGAGGCAACCAATCTATTGCAGAGGATGGACCAGGATGGAAGCCTCAACATTAGTTATGATGAATGGCGTGATTTTCTTTTACTGGCTCCAAGTAATAACATTCGTGAGCTTATTACTTACTGGAGGCATTCTACATATTTGGATATTGGTGAGGACATGAATATTCCCGATGACTTCACTCCAAGTGAACTTCAGTCAGGAAAATGGTGGAGACATTTGGCTGCTGGGGGTGTAGCTGGTGCTGTTTCAAGAACATGTACAGCTCCCTTGGATAGGTTAAAAGTTTTTCTGCAAGTGCAACCATCGAAACAAAGAATAGGAGATTGTTTAAATAACATGGTGAAGGAAGGAGGAATTGCTGGCCTTTGGAGAGGTAATGGCATGAATGTGCTTAAAATAGCTCCAGAGTCTGCACTCAAATTTGCAGCGTATGAGCAAGTTAAAAGGCTTATTAAAGGTGATTCGAAAGAATCTCTAAGCATTTATGAAAGGTTCTTTGCTGGGGCAATAGCAGGAGGTGTTAGCCAAACAATCATTTACCCCTTAGAAGTTTTAAAAACCAGATTGGCATTAAGGAAAACTGGGCAGTATAGCAGCATTGCAGATGCAGCATACAAAATTTATGGTACAGAAGGATTAAAGGCATTTTATCGTGGCTACATTCCTAACATACTAGGCATTATACCATATGCAGGCATTGATTTGGCAGTGTATGAGACATTAAAACGAAAGTATTTTATGACCCACTCAAGTGATGAACAACCAGGATTTTGGACGTTACTGGCTTGTGGTAGTACCAGTAGTACTTTAGGACAAATGTGCTCTTATCCATTGGCATTAGTGAGAACAAGGCTTCAAGCTCAAGTTATCCACACCTCTATAGACCCAAGTTCCGCAACCATGTCAACAGTGTTTAGAACCATTATCCAGAAGGAAGGAGTTTTTGGACTTTATAGAGGTATCACCCCAAATTTCATTAAAGCAATTCCCGCAGTGAGTATAAGCTATGTTACTTATGAATATGCCAGTCGAATGTTAGGTATACATATGACATGATTATTATGGATTTTAGGCAAGAAATTTATTTATTTTTAATTCTAATTAACATCATCTCACCCTCAAAGGGCAATTATTTAGCTTGATTCCTCCTTGAGTATTTCCATTTTTTTATTTTTGAAATATTTATATAAGACAACATCTAGGTTTAAGAATGGGTTCTGTGATAATTTATAATATGTGTAGATAGTCCTAGGACTCTTTAGGTAGGCCATTTTGCAAGGTGTTGCACCTGCTGTAGCACCCAAATTGGTTTTATTTATTTAATTAAATTCAATAAAATAACTGATTCTGCCTTGTGCTAAAGCTAAAGTGGGTTTTTTATTGATATCTCATCAAACATATTTATTCAGTTTTGGTCATTCTAAAATTTTCCTATGGCATAATTAAAATTTAATATAAATGTAACAAAACTATACAAATTCTATGGCCAAAATCATTAATTCAATCAGTTTCTGAGTGATTTTCTTTAAGGACTTGCTAATGCCATTAAATGAAAACCAAATATTCCTGGTTTCAAGTTGGTATGTACCTAGTTATTTTTTCACTTTTATTGGTGCCTCAATTACAACAAATATTTTTGGGTCAAAGTTGTGAAACCTACTTTATGCAAATTTCGAATATTTATGCCATTTTTTTAATGGGCTTTATAGCAAGGACTTTGCCAACCTTCCAGGCCTTGTCTCAGACATATTCTGTCAGTGAAACAAATATTTAGGTATCTACATATTAATGCCTTTATTATGTAGAATAGTTAGGTAGTTTATCTGGGTTAGGGGAAAAATGATCTTTTGAATTTTAAAGCTGGACTTTGTTATGTTATGTTCTCCCACTGCTTATTATTTGTTCTTAGTGATTCCTGTTGTTCAGAAAGGTAGCAGATAGCAGTAACACGCTGTATAAGTATTTAAGACTCAAGTGAGGACTGAGGTTGAATCAACATCTGTGATATTTTTAAGTGTTTAGTGTCCCAGTATCAATAAAGATAGTGTGGTATTGCGGGATGGGGACAAAATAACAACTTCAGTCTGTTATCAAATCGCCTACGTTTTGACCATATATTTTGGTGATATAGTATGAAAAGATGATTAGTAAGAAAAGACGAAATTTCATTGACAGCCTTGATAAAGACCAAAAAATATGAACCAAAAAGTTGGAGATTTCATAACAGACTGAAGTTGTTTTGTCCCCATCCCGCGATATTACACTATCATCAATAATATTCCTATGTTGATCATATTTTTTTAAGCAAGTATAGGGCATATTTGATATATTTGTGGGTTTTTCTACCCTGCCTCATAACCTTACAAATTTTGGTTTGAAGACTTGATGTGGTATCAAAAAAAAAGTCCCAATCTCAATTTTAAATTGTGTCCTTTTAGAAACGACATAAGCTTATAATAAAGACATTTTAAATTTAACAGTTTAGCCATAAAGGACCTACGCGAATATCGTGGGGAGATGAAGAAAACATGTGATTCAAAAGTGAGTTTTTAGAATACTAATATATACCAGAAGGCGCTCTAAACTGTAGAAAAAACACTGCATGTTTGTTTCACTCAGTATATTCTGACGATTTTTCTTTTATTTTGATGGCCTACATTTGCCAAAAAAAATCACTAAAACGCGACAATAGGCTTAGCTTTAATTCAACAAAGTGGCGGCCTATTGTTAGTGGGCTGATAACTTTGTCTAGGAGTTGTGAGGCAAAAAACTGTCATTATCGAAATATTCGGAAATTATATCAATTATCACTTCTTTCAAAAAAAAAAAAATGTGGTACGCCAATAAAAAAGCAAGTTTCTCGAGTCAGGGCATCAAAAGAATAAAACTCTTCAGCTACCAAGCTTTTGGCAGTACTTTTATTGCCTTCTTCAGGGCTACAAAATTATGGCTTATGGAGGGCAAAATTAATGAAAACAGTGAAAATAACTTACTGCTACGTTGTTTCACAATATTGGTCATTACACTTTGGTGACAGGCTGGCACATCATTGCAGCCGAGGTGACTACATGGCCAAGGAGTCTGAGAGATTACAGGGACACCTCAGCTGCAATGATGTGCCAGCCTGTCACCAAAGTGTAATGACCAATATCGTAAAACAACGTAGCAGTAAGTTATTTTCACTGTTTTTATTAATTTTGCCCTCCATAAGCCATAATTTTGCAGCCCTGAAGAAGGCAATAAAAGTACTGCCAAAAGCTTGGTAGCTGAAGAGTTTTATTTTTGATACCCTGACCGATTACCCGAGAAACTTGCTTCTTTGTAAATTCTCCAGTCAAGACACTCACTATATAGTTCGCCAATAACTTAACCATGTTATTATTTTCACTTACTCCCCTTATTGGCATTTTAATAATAAATTAAATGAGCAACGGAGATTGCCGTCGCGATCACTGAAAGTAACCAGTATCGCGATTTCAAATATTTCATAGATTTCTGGGTCAGGATTAAATGAAACAAGTTTGCAAACCGTGGCCATGCATTTCTAAATAGTTTTGGTTTATGGCGGTTAAGTTTTGTGTGAGGCGGTTTTTTCTCCTTACAAGATAATAATCCTTACTACCTAGGTATTACTTATCACGGTACTATCGTTCATATTAATGAAAATTAGTTCAGGTTATTTTGACCACGCGCCCATATATTACGTGACGATTATTCGTCACTCTTTCACTTATACAATAATTATATTACAACCATTATGTAAGTTTTTGTGCCACAAGTACTAAACTATTCTTTATTAGTCTGCTGTCGACCTCTGTTAGTTTGCTTAATTTAGAAGATATTATATGGCATTACTTTCTTCTCTGAATATTACTAACGGAATTGATTCCTATTATTATGATTTTTTTTTTATCATTTTGCTACTTTCCCATTCAAAAACGTTTTTATTTCTATAATCACTCCTCCATATACATAATTTAACTAGGATAAACACTCCTAAGAAATTCTATTGATAACGGATTTTTTTGGAAAACAGTTAATCACTGTATGCACTGTATAACGTGCAACATGGAAAGTTTTTATATATACAGGGTGTAACTTAATGATAGGCTGTAATTTTATGGGCGCATATGCTGAACTAAATAAAAAAAAAAAGTTTATATAAATATGTGTTCTCTAGGGCCTGGTTTTCAAGGTACAAGGTGTCAGAACTAAAAAAAAAATCTCTTTTTTATTAATATCTCACAATTTTTTGGGCCAATTATGTTCATAATTGTTAGTTGCAGTGGCCTTAGCGGGGTGAGGAGGGGGGGCAGTCTTACAAACAATATTGATAAAAAGAATGTACGCCAGTGACTTTTCTAAAAGACTTTCTAGGACACTTGTTTCTATGAACTTTCGACTCGAATTTAGTTCATAAATGCGCTCTTGGAATTACGGCTTATCATTAAGTAACACCCTGTATATAGATCGACGGCGTCCGTGTTAGGTATAGCACAATATTGTGTTGAATTAAATTATTTCCTGAGAAAGTTATTGCTTTTATCGATTAAAATGAATAATAATTGGCTGAATTGGCTTTGTTAATAAACAGTGCCAACAAAATTCTTATAAAAACATCTAAAATGTTGCAAATATTAGTAGATACTGAATTTTTTTTAGTACACACTCTTTCCACTTTAACAAATATAAAATACAGACATATTACGTTCACTAACATTTTCATAATTTCCCATCTACAATATCGCACTTAACCCCAACATGAAGCAATAGGTAAAATAACCCAGCACCTGTAGTTAACCAAAGATAACATATACAGTCTAATAATTATTTGATATTTTAAACTTTTGTTTGTACAATGTATAAAGTTATTGAATTTTCCACATGACGGAAACAACGCTGCAACGGTCTAATAAAATTTCCGACAATTACCTACTATCACTGGAATTTATTTATGTCTAGACGCAAAGTGCGCCACTCAGTTCTGACTGCAAAGTACTACTCATAGAAGGTTATTATACTGATTAAACCTCAACGTATATCAGACAAACTGTATATAATTTTAGGTCCAGGGCCATTGTTTTGTGATCCGTAGGTCAAACTTCATCTCAAACATTGTGTTTGCGGCGGTGCACACCATTGCAAAGGCCGAAACAAAATAATTGAAAGCTCTATATAGTAGTTTATTTACAAAACAAATTACGACCCCGAAGTATATTTTTCTTAATCGGGTGTAATTATTGTAGAGCCAAAATGTTACGATGCTAACTAGTTAGGTATTTATGATCCCCTTTGGGACGTTGGCCCTCTGCCAACTAAATATCCCCAATAAGGGTCAAAACTATTAACGAACTGCCTCTTTTTACTAGAAAAGAATAATAGTGCACTTCTTCTCTTCGAGTTGTAACACTGTGGTTTTAACGGTGAGTACTTAGATTTAAAAGATATACTTTTGGATAAACGTGGCATCACGTTAATAGTTTGGCCCGTTAATTGTATTTACGGGATAACCTAATGGTTACACTTGCGTTAACTACATATTACTAATGGGTTAGTGTTAATTATGTCCTCTCCGATTATTTATTTCTCCCCTCCCCTATATGACTTGGTTTGTCCTGTGATGTTTTCATATAATTCCTGTTTAATTTTAATAATTTTACTACAATAGGTAATTTATATTTCGTTTTTTTCTTTTTGTTTCATGTTTGCCACAATGGATTGTTGTTTTTATAATGTTTGTATAAAACTTAACAGTTAAGATCTTATCTATAACATGCACGTGTTTCAATTTTTAAACCTTCAAATACTCGCCAGTGTTTGTAAATTGCCAATCAATTCACATTTAAATAAATTATTGTTATAACTCTAGCAGTTAGATAATGAAGCTTATTTATTTAAAACCACCAGAAAGTTATAACTACACAGTAAAGTGGATGGAGTGAAAAGTTTAATCTCTAAGTTGGTTGGTAACAAATTTAAAGTGCATCCTTTACCAAAAGTGACGAGTTGCGAGTGATGTATTGTGCCAGCCACGTCTAGGAATTAATATACCTACTTTATCGGAATAGATAAAACCATAACGTAAGGTCATGTGCTTTAAGTCACGGTTACCCAAAATTCCCATAGACAACATGCAGACGATTTATGAATGTTATTACGAGTCAAATGTAGGAACTTGTGCTGCTGACGACACCTTTTTTATTTTGTGAACTGTAATAGACATTGCTTACGTTCCGCCGACGGCAGCAGCTGAGAAGTTTAGTCAGCGAACCCTGAAATTGGCCAATCAGGTGCCGATTTTCAGCGTTCGCTGACTAAACTTCCAAGCTGCTGCCATCGGCGGAACGCAATGTCACCAAACTTGGGGCGTTTTACGCACCTTGCTAACTAATATTTTTGTTAGTGGAAAAAAATATCAACTGACGGTACCTAGTTTTAAATGTCTACAGTCTACATCTACCGGTGTTTCAGTGATGAACGATGTAAATGGTAGATGGCTCTCAGCGAGATGCTGCCACATACATACCTATCATTGTCTACTTTCACATTGCTGGCCTTGGAGGACTGCAAAATGAGGAACACAAAGAAGCACATGCAGAAAGTTGAATGTTCTTTTTAAAGTGGCACAGCTAGACCCATGTAATTCTGTGTTTGAATTTGAAGCCAAAGCACTTGATTCGTGACATCTAATGTTGCCGATACTTTCACGAGTTACTCTGGTTACTCAACGCAAATATACCCTCTTCAATACAAAATGTCATCTAGAAGGCTATGCATTTTTGACAGAAAAGGATGACATAACCAAAGTAAATAGCATCGAGCTAAACTGGAGACCCCCTCCTGTTTTACAGTTTTGGCCCCCTTTTTAGCAGTGAGAACCTGTGAACTCGTGACGATATCCGCCAAAAGTGACGTCTCGGTGACGTCAAGACGTCTTACGTCAAATTATTGCAAAACAGTTGTCACTGCCATTATTTTTATTACGAGTTTTATTACTTCTTATTTCCAATCCAATCAAATATCGAATTTATATTCATCTTCTAGCTAGAACGCTAGGGCTCCTAGCCCTTAGCTGCCTTAGCTCCAACGTTTTCTAAAACTTAAATTCCAATCTAACAAAAACCAAAAACAATCGAGAAAATCAATATCCGGTCCGGCTTTAAGTTGCTATGACCCTTTGTATGACGTGCGCTGACGACATTACGACATGGGAACCTTAAGAGTGCCGGACTTCCGGCCAAAAAACGGCTGCATTTTTTTTGAAAATATTGGCATCTGTTGGCTCTGTCCATATCTTCTAGGTCATTTATTAAATAGTTTTTTGTTTTTTCATGCTTTTATTTTGACATTTTGCAGCCAACACGTTTTCAAATGAACACCCCTGATGTGATGGAAAAATATTCGGCACGGAAGTGTGAGTCCATTTCAAATAGATATTCATCCAGTAAGCTGAGAAATTGACATATAACATTTACATATAATTGACATTTACATGGATGGAATAGGACGAATCTGTCAATTCCTCAGCCTGCTAGATGAATATTTATTTGAAGTGGACCATAATCACTGTATGAATTCGAGATTTGGCAAGTACACGCGCGCTTTGTGCATCGAGTACAGGCCCCTACTTTTTCATATCAAGGTCAGCAGGGAATGCCCAGTACGTTATAGAAGTCCGTGGATGCTGCTTATTCGCGATTCAAGATAAGCGCTAGTTATTTGACGACGAAAATCTAAACTAATCCTAGTTACACTATCGTCAGTTTGATTAGCTACTCTAAACAACCGCTTTCGGGCCCTTTTTTTGGGTAATACTTAAAAATGTCAGACTTTCAGTCAAAAAAACTGGAGCAATTTTAGAGAAATATCGTCATTTGTTATTTGCTCTGTCCAGATCTCCTAGATCTTTGGAGATGGAATTTTCACTTTTGACGTCTGACGTTACTGAAACAGAGTTTGAACCTTACAATAGGTAGATTGAGGAAGTAGGATATGACGCCGGCGTCTGTTACCAATTTGTTCCAATCTGTCAAGTGAAGTAGCGAAGCCAGTGAAGTAGCTTTGGTATTGTAGCACATAAGAAAATATTTTATTAAAAATAATAATGTAACTAAATTACTATTTGTAACATTAGTACTATATACGTATATACTAAATCATATGTGGAAGATTTGGATGTAAAATAACTGGTTTTAGAGTTATTTGAGATAATTTAGTTGTTGTTGAAAAACGCCATTATCTGTTTACCTGTGATACGTAACTTCAGGCTCTTTTCTATAGCAGCAACCATAAGCTGCACATTGCACCATTATAAACAACAAAATTATTTATGATATTAAAGTCTTGCAAAATGCAATTTATGGCAAAAAAAAACACATAGCCAACGAAACGTTTGGTTTTCATCTTAAACATGGCGTCTCATCATTCTTGGTAACAGCTGTCATTGTAGCGGAGAATTGCGCGCGCGGATTCCATTGTCTACCTATTCAAAGCTTTGAACATTTTCATCTCTTTTCTTTATCTTCTTTGTCGTAATTTGAAGGACCTTAGTGGATTCGATGGTTAAAAAAAAAAAACAAGTACCAAATTAGATTGAATTGAACCTTTGAATAGGTAGACTAATGGAATCCGCGTGCGCAATTCTCCGCTACATTGAAAGCTGTTACCAAAAATGATGAGACGAAGACGAAAACCAAACGTTTCGTTTGCTATGTGTTTTTTTGCAATAAATTGCATTTTGCAAAACTTTAATATTATAAATAGTTGTGTTGTTTACAATGGAGGGATGTGCAGCTTACCGTTGTAAAAGCAGCGGCTATAGAAGGGAGCCTGGAATTACGTTTCACAGGTAAACAGATAATGGCTTTTTTCAGCAACAATTAAATTATCTCAAATAACTCTATAACCAGTTATTTTACATCCAAATCTTCGCAATATGATTTAGTATATACCGCAGTGAAGTCAATAATGCTATTTTGGGAAATATTTTTCTAAGCCTGTAACTTGTAGACAGTTTTTTTTATTTACATTTTTGAGCAGTTTTTCCAATGGCGTAGGAGATGTGATCCCAGGGTTATCCACGACTATTAATTCACAATTATTTTTATTTATTTAATAGAAAGTCGATGTTTGCTAATAATATTACGTATAATATTACTAATATTACAAATAGTAATTTAGTTGCATTATAATTTTTAATAAAATATTTTTTTATCTGCTACAATACCAATGCTACGTCACTGACATTTTCACATTTGACAGATTGGAGCAAACTGGTAACAGACGCCGGCGACGTATCCTACTTCATCTGTCTACCTATTCTAAGGACCTATTGAAACCAAAACCAGGACGCTTATTCTTAAGGAAGAAGTGAAAGTGAAAATCGCTGGCAATGGAATTCGTCAATAGATTTTTTTGACCAATCAAGGTGGTCAAAATTCTCCCTTTCACGTTCACTTCTTCCTTAAGAATAAGCGTCCAGGTCGAATTTGACACGACAATGACACGCAAGTATAAAGCGTTCCATAAAGTTTTTCCAAAGGCTATTATTTGAATGATCCCTATATAATTTTTGAACTGTGTCAATGTTAATGGTTATGTTATAAAAACCGTAAAGGATAGATTCCGCAAAAAACGCGACATACTAGTTATCCATAAACTGATTTGCCAAAAATGTGATTGACAACATTTTAACCAGTAAATTAAAAGCAGGTGAAGGTAAATGCCAATAACAACTTCCCTACAAGGTGTAATGATGGTTTAATGTAGTTTTACTTTAATATCTGACATCAGTTTGACTTTGAGTAAATCAAATTAATTTCCTCGACGTTGCTCGCATTATATTAAAAAAAAGTTTTTATCAGCTTATAAATTTTCTCAAAATCACTCAGTAGCTAGCGCATTCAAGAAGAACGGTTTTAATTTCTCTCCCAAACTACCCCTTGGAAAGAAGGCTAGTATTCTGAGCCAGAGCATTGTACCTACCATATCCGAAGTGCAGATAAACACTGTTCCTGGTCAAATATTGACGGCGGTATGAGTGTATTTTATGTGCACCTTGTTTTATAGCATGAGTATGTCCCTCCCTTTTTGTAGATATCTACAGTGAAGAAATGTTAACGTTTTGTAAAAGAGCTCATATACACTGAGTAGATAACTGCAAAGATACTTTTAATAGAAAGATTTTATGGTACCAGGAATAAGAGCCATTGACGTAAGACCTTTTGGTGGTTCACTGTTAACAAACCTTCTCTTAATATAAATTATGTTGCACAGGGTGAGTAAAACTCGATGTCCCAGATCTAGTATAAGAAAATTTGTTGTCCTAAGAATTACTTCTGCCAAGTGTTTGACCTGAAAAACGTAGTGTGAGCTCTAGTACATGGATTTAATATTTTCGCTTCCAACTATTATTTTTGGTAAGTTCTGGCAACAACATTTTTTGTAATGGCAGCATTTTATAACCTTTAAATTATGTCACTATAACCAATAAAACTGACACAGTTCAAATATTATACGGGGGGCAATCTGTCAAATTTCCATGACCTACTTTTCCGAAAAATATAATGAAAAGCTTTATATTTTCAGATGGCGACTCTAAAGTGCACTGAGATTATTCCCGTCATTTGTTTTCTCGATAAGAATATAAAGATGACAATTATTCTCAGAGATTCTCAAAAATAAGAGGCCGAGTTTTTTCGACCTAGTTTTTCGAGTTGCCCTTTCTAATAATATTATATGGGGTTGTGGACTTTTACACACTCCCTTGTCACAGTCATCACGAATTAACTAGATTTACTGCAAAAATATAAAAGCTGATACGAGAATGAAATATTCTGGACTTATTTATCGTTTTTCTCACTAAACTGATGACGCAAATTTTATCGTCCAGTCGTATGACCTTATTGATTAAAAGGGAACTCCAATTCCGTATTGTTCCTAACAAAGATACGGGGACTGTTTTTCGCGCGATTCACTTATCTCGGAGAATTCAAAGTACAGCGTCTGGGCTGCGGTGTTTTCGTTGGCTCAATTTAAACTCTGCATCGCAGGTCAATATAAGAAAACCTTCATATTTTTAATAAAACACGATAGGTCATTTAATTCGGGTATTTTACGGGCGTTTTTCAATTTATTACATTATACACCGAAATATACACAACCGATTTCCAAGAAAATTGTAGTTTGAACGATTACGGCTTGATGGAGCAATCCCCTTTGCCCTGGCTTCCCTTGTAGTTACGCTTCACTTCAACAATATTTTTAAATACATTTTTAATAAAAAGTAAGACATATTTAAATAACCTAATAGCGATCGAATGTGTGTATTATTCATGAAATTCATGTGCAACGTCTGGCCCAAACTTATTAAGAAGTAAAAAATACATTATCGATAAAATGGAATATGGAAGGCGAATCAATGTTTTGGTTTAGAAGCTCTTTTACTCTTTGCTTTTTTATTTACGACCTCTTATGGTGGGATTCTGAAATTTTTCTTACAGCAGTATCAGCGATGTATCGCTCTAAAGGCTGCGAACGAAATTGTAACATTGTACAACCGAGGATATCTTCAATATTTTAGAAACCGATAAGGTGGTTGACCAAATATGGCTCCACAATAGCTATTTGTGTGTTAAGAGAGCAAAGTGATGTATTGCAGCTTTGAATGAGAAGATTGACAGCGAAGCGCGGCTAACGATCTTAAAGTCACGCGCTGGCCACAAAATTGTTCGACATCTGTTAAATACCCCTCAACTCATACTTTTGTGTCAAAAGTCGTAGAAATGTTTCTTTATTATGATTTCCATGGTAACTAAGGGAGCGTTTTGGTTACTTTATCGCTCGACGAGCAGCAAAGTAAAAAAACGCTCGTTCTTCGAAAAAGCGCAACTTTGCACATTCTTTTGGAAGCGCAAACTTGTACTTTTTTCTCGGTTGTAGAAAAATGTATATTTTGTTTTGAGTAGGATATTGAACTTTGAGCAAATGAGAAAATCTTAGTGCATTGCAATTATATGATTGCACATTTAGAGTGGGACATCGCTTACATCATTGTAACAAAATTACATACTATTTCCATTAGTCACTTACAGTGCTGTTATAGTTATTTGTGTATTAAGAGCGAAAAGTGATATTTTGTCGCTCGATGAGAAACGTTAATCGCGTGACACAAAGCGGAGCGCGGATAGTTAATCGCGAGCGACAAAAACACTTTGGGATCGAATTACACATTGACAAGTGACAATCAAATATTTGAAAAGTCAAACGACTCTGTTGCTCGGCGACAAAATAACACTTCTCTAATTACACGGCCAAACAATTTTTTATATTTTTATATATTTTTCATTGGGAAGTGCCCCCCCCCCCCTTTTTTTTTTTGTTTTTTATTTTTTTTTACTCTTGATTATTGACCAGGTGTTAAGCTACTTTGCGTGTCATAAGGAATAAAGGAAAGCGTAATGAACCTCTAGTTTGATCTGCTTACAAAATGGATTAAAAGTTGATAATTCCTGAGGGCAAGTTGATTATAATAAATAAATTGCAATTATTTACTATAACACTTCGTGATTTAATACTAAATATCTTGCTTACCAAATAAACAAATCTAAGCCCGTAGCTCTATTGTTTACAACTGTGTTACAAAAGAATCCTCTGAAACATCTTCTGAGGGCATGTCTATCGCGGCTGCTGCCTTCCGATTATACTGTCGAATTTGCGGATTGCACTTTCTGTGCATTAAATTGTCGAAATCACTCGGTTCGATTGGTTTCATTTTAGCGTTTAAAATTGGCTGTCCAGGAGTATTCATGAAGACTTGACCATTTCGAATCTCAAGGATGCCTGGAACGAAATACACCGGTTAACTAAAATGGCTCAGAATTAACTGCTTATGACTTAAGTTTATGATTTATTCAAAAGTTGAAAATTTTAAAGTTGCTCGCTTCGGCTCGTTCTGCAATTTAAAGATCTACATTTTTCATAACAACCGACCTTTATAGTCTCCATGTAATTGTAGGGTCAAAATTTTGTCTTTATTGTTTTATATATAGCCCCTTTAGTGATACACATGATAACTGAAAATAGCTACTAAGTCGACATGAAAGGAACTCGAGAATATTAGGTAGATCGTATGGAATTCCCTCAAATTAAGGAAGACAACCTTCATATGCACTGTAGACGTAATGGCCGTTTACATGACTATCACTTCAGAGACCTCAGACCTATTTTAATGACTGATTCAAAAACGCGGTCTAATTATTATATCTATACTATATCTAATTAAAACTGTCTCAAACCAGACTCTATGACATGAGATACTCAGGAATCGATGTTCGAACACATGGCACATTCGTTAATTTAAATGTACGCAATTGGCTACGATTGGTAAGCACACTTTAGGGTGCTCGCTATCTAGTAATGAGGACTTTTACTAACCAAACATTGATAGACTATGAATTATGAATTCATTATATGAATATACAGACAAAGCTTCAATATTCAAATTTGAGACATTCCGTAAAAATAAAAAAAAAGACTGAAGATTAAAATGCTACATAACAAACAAATTCTTCATAATATGGAACGATATGCTGAATTTATTATCAGCTACATTTTACAATGTATCTAAAATATTTGTTGCCTGGCTCTTGATACTTTCATGGAAATAAAATGAGCGACAGTAGAAAGGAAATTTTAAGACATTCCCATTTTAACATAACTAAACTAAGCTCTAAATTCAGCATTAAAAGTAACAAAAATTCTTACCCAATTTGGCCATCTGCTTCATTTCATCCTTGCTAATAATGAATTTTTGTACTTTAACGGGCCGATCTTCCATTCTCGTGCTAGTCGGTTTCTCTGTTGTCGCAATTTGATTCAAACTCTTCATGGATGCCGTAGAAGGAATCGTAGGTTCCGTTGTTCCGTCCCAAAACGCCTCGCGTTCCGGTAAGGGTATCAGATTTGCTTGTCTTGTTTCGGGAAGTTTTCGTTTAATCGGACCCTTTCGTTGGTACATCTGAAATAGTGAGATAATAAATTGCAAATTAATTTTTAACAATTTCATATCTATAACACTCATTTGCATCGATATTACTTAAACCAGGCTTGTTTGTGTTAACATTAAACAACAAAACTTAAGCTTAGTTTACATAATGTCGGTAAAAATCTGGGTAAATCCATGTTTCCATGATCTTATGATCATATGTCATGTATGATCTAAAAAAAAAATAACAAATCGCTCACTGAATGCAATAGTGGCGCAACTCAAAAAACGTAGTTTTGAGGAAATCAATAATTAAGATTTGGGTTATAAATAGGACACTGTTTTGACTTGAAAATGAATTATGTATAATACGATCATAGAAGGAAATAATTTTGTGCCAGTTTTATTCTAAGGAAGAGATTGGAATTTCTAGTTTGGAAATTTTGTTATCTATAATTTCGACTTTTTTGAGTTGTGCCACTATTGTATTCAGTGAGCGAAATATTGTTGTTTTAGAAGCGTTCTCATTAACTTGAAGCGATTGGGTAGCGGGTTGCCAAAAATACTCCATCTCTTCCATTGAAGAACAGAATCGGGGAACAGATAATCCTGGCCCTAAGGTTTAATGTCGTTTGCAGAGCGAGGCGATTTGCAACTCACGACGCCTTGCAGTCTCTTTCGTGTAAATGGTATTAACACTGAGGGCCAATAATATCTGTTCCCTTGCTATTGGCGTATAATGTGCATCTCGGCAATGTCGCTACTTGTTGTGTTGCTGGTATGTTACAAATAAACCTGTACTGGTGGCAAGGTTGTTGAAAAAAAATAGGTACTGGTGGCGAGGTTGTTGAAAAAAAAATGACGGGAGAGA
The DNA here is from genome assembly GCA_951812265.1 of Taphrorychus bicolor. Lineage (NCBI taxonomy): Eukaryota > Metazoa > Arthropoda > Insecta > Coleoptera > Curculionidae > Taphrorychus > Taphrorychus bicolor. Next base: position 10,734,803 of record OX638299.1, on the reverse strand, counting down.
TTTGTCAAAAAAGTGTGGTAGAAAAAGTCTCCGTCATCTTACATAACGATTATCGAATAACGCCCCTAATTAGCCGTATTCCTGTTTGGTTCGTCTCTTGTGAGAACTCTAGTCCAGAGCCCTACCCAATCTCCTTCCAAGTCCCACTTAGCCTTCTAGTGAGCTCACTGAGTGAGCTCGGAAGCTTATACAGTAGCCTGCAGGTTTGAAGACTCGCTTAGGGAAGGAACTTGTGTTTCTAAAGGAGGTAATTAAATGTTAAGAAATTTTGATAGTGAAAGCTGAAGTCCTACGGAACCTGAGCTTGAGAATAAAGCGTGAACATTCAAGCATAAAGTGCACGAAACCACGAAACCACAAACTTGGTGAGTCATTCTTGAATCATTTTTTGTTGTTTGAACTTCACTTAATTACCCCCCCCCCCTTCCAAGGGGAAAGAAAAAAATTTGTTGAACTTTAATATGGTATAACCATTTTATCTTTGATCTGAACATTGAATCGATCATTGGATTTCTATTATTGTATTAGATAATAAGAAGATAGTTCAGGTTATCTGTTTTTTATGCTACCTCTGAAGGACTGAGAATTCAGGAAAAGGACAGTTAATTTAATTACGGATATATAACCGTGGAATTAACAAATTAAATTTCAATCTATAGTGTTAACTATTGTTAGTAGTAGTTTAATATTTCATAAAATTCTTCTTTTCATCTGGGTACCCAAATTTCCAAGCATAATCTATTCTTTCGTCTCTCCAAGTGGTGTTTTCATCATTTTCTATTCGATTGTGTTATTAAATTTAATTTCTATGCGGTCTAGATATTTTCTTCCCTTCAATAGTAATTTGTATTCCAGATCAAAGTACAACCAACCATCCAACAGGTAAATATTTATGTTTGAATTTTGACTGAATGATTAAGAAAAAAATATATACATACATATATTTTTTCTACTAATTCTATTAATTGTAACTCCAGCGGAAGTGCAAGTTCCGTTTCGTCGGTTTCTGAGTGTCCGGCATTCGATTACAAACTCAGTGGCATCCCTAATATTTGGTGAGTATTTTATTTCCCTTTGATTTATCTTAGGAATAAAACACTCCCGGTTCTCTGATACTACCTTATCGTTTTTTTTTTATTTTTTTTATTTTTTTTTATTTAACATGTCTCAAAGCTCTAGGTCTTCTCGTAATAGCGAGATATGGGAAATTGTAAATTCTTTGAACCAGCGTGTGGACCAACTATCTCGCTCACTGCCTCCAAAGAAATTACCTTCTGGAGTTCAGACACAAACCCAAATTGTTGGGCAACAAACTTTCAATTCCCTTCTACCTCGAGTTCCTGACGATTCCAAGAAGACCGAAAAATCCGAGTTGATTCAAGGTGTCAGAGAACGCGACATACTGTCATACCAGCAAGCGATTGACCCTAACGAAAGTCATGACAACTAGATAATGGGTGTTGTCAGAAGCGTATGGAGCTGGCAGGGCAGTCGCGCCGTAGAACAAAAGGCAACTCACGTATTCCACACATATTCCTATTAGTTATATACTAGGAGCGTCAATCTTTCGCCAAGGATTCAGGGATTGAATGAAAGTGCAGAGCCGTGTGTCTCCCGGAAACCAAAACCAGGTCGAATTTTTGCTAATGCGCCTATCACAATGCGCACTGACACACGCACAGGTGGTCACACTCTGTACAACATCTCACCGGTACTCCGTACATTTCAAACAACGTACAAAGTGATTTTTACCCTAAAAATCTTAAATGGAAAGGGGTGTCAAGTTATACATCATTTTGAAGGGCATTCAATTGCCTTTTCAATGCCACCTAACTTTTTAGAATTGAATGGTCTGTTCTCGAGAAAAAAGGGTTTTTATGTTATCTTAGGAATTTAACAACACTGATACGGAATGTAAATTTAGAAAATTTATTGCATTATTCCTACCTGCACTTTGATGTTTTGTAGTTTAGTAGTTGTCTTTTACTTTTGTACACACTATTATTTAAAAAGGTTTTACAGTATTTAAGAAAGAGTTGACATTATTTCGCTCTATTTCCGAAATAACGATTGTGCTAGATGGGCCGCAAATTTGTTTAATGAACAATACCCTAATAGGAACGTATTCCATTCTTACGTGAGAGACCTGGTTGCCAAATTTCAAGAGACTGGAAGTGTAGGAAATAAAAAGAGGATTGTTTATCATTGAGCAATAAAAACAGAAGCAGTTGAAATAGCTGTTTTGGGACACGTCGCGATGGAACCTGCTACCAGCACTAGAAAATTATCAAATGCATCAGGTGCTCGGCGTACAAGCATCCAGAGGATATTAAAAGCACATAAATTTCTTCCATATAAAATTAAATTAGTGCAGGAATTAAATGAAGATGATTTCGATAGACCTTTAGAATTTTGTGAGATCATTAGTCAACGAATTGTTAACAATCCGGAATACCTTTATAACATTTGCTTCTCTGATGAGTGTTCCTTCGTCTTGAACGGTGAGGTCAACCGCCATAATTGCCGTTATTGGTCGTTAACCAATCCAATGCTTTTTCAAGAAGTTCACACGCAACATTCACAAAAGCTAAACGTTTGGACAGGAATTTTCGGAGATCATATTGTCGATCCATTCTTTTTACCTGGAAACGAACGGACTATTTGAATTTGTTGGAAGACGCTGAATTGATCCAGCTTTAACAGGAATAATCGAACACGATGACCGTCACAAGAAAACATCATTTTTCAACACGATGGGGCTCATCCCGACTACGCCGCCCCTGTTAGGCAGTTTTTAAATGAAATATTCCCTCAAACGTGGTATGGGAGAAGAGGAACTGGGAATGGGCGAAGGGAATGGGCCTGCACGTTCCCCGCTGGACTTTTTTTTATGGGGTCATTTGAAGTCCAAAATTTATGCTACACAACCGCATTCAATTTACTTGAAGACTTGCGGCAACGTATTGTAAATGAGTGTAATCTTATAACTCCACAAATGTTGCAAAATGTTTGAATGCACTTTGAACAATGTCTTTACTACTGTATGGAGGTCGGTGGTGGTCATTTTCAACAACTAATAAATTGAAATTAATTTAATGTCATATCGATTTTTCTGTCTTCTGTTCCTGTTTTCTCGAGAACAAATCATTCAAATTTTAAAAGTGATGCGGCACTGAAAAGGTAATTGAACGCCCTTCAAAATGATGTATAACTTGACACCTCTTTCCATTTAAATTTTTAGGGTGAAAGTCACCCCCGCTTCATGGTTTCCTCTAAGACAATAATTACATCAAAAAAATATGTCCCCCTTAGAATGAAAATTGACGGGTCCGAGCGATTTCGTGGCTTCTGCTTCATAGGCCAGAAAGCCCCGGTGGAAAGTTTTCGTTGGGCCACCCTGTATATTGGCTGGGTTTTATTAGAAATGGTAAAAACTAGAGAGGCTTCCGAAGAGCAGGGAGGTGGAGGCTCTGAAAAGCCTTCACATGTCAGCAGACTGATTGCTCGAGGCAATACTATTTAGTCTAGTTGAATGGACCACTGACTATCTCCCTTTGACTCCTTTGAAAACTATAGTTGAAACGTTGACATTCTTCTATACAATATAGAGGATATTTTTGTCCTCAACTTGCGATATAAAATTAACCCTCATTTGCACCGACGTTATTTAAACCAGGCTTAAGTTTTGCTTTGAATATGAAAACTCATATAGAGAATTACCCAGCCAAAACCAACTTTAACATACGCCTGGCTTAAAGAAGTCGAAGCGAATTAAGGTAAACACACTGCGAATAAACATAATCTTACTTCGCATACCTTTGTGCCTTCGGAGCGAAAGACAGGTTTGATATCGCTTTCTATGTCACGGACACCTTCAACATCCCCTGTTACATGAACGCTTCCACTAACATCTGTGTCTGAATCGGCCCCCTCGGATTTGAAGAAGTACATTATCTCGTTCCCTCCCGTTTGTGCTTCCACTACTGTAGACTCTTCTTCTTGTGGAATTTCGTTACGAGAGGGAGACGATACAGGCTTTTCGGATCGCAATGTGTTCCTTTGTTTTCGACTAGGTTTGAATGTCAATGACTCCGGATCATCGATGTTGCTGATGTTGTAGGAAATCACCTGAAATTCAATACTTTTGTTTTCAATTCCAGACATTTCCAAACGGTCAAAACTACATGTAGGATAAAACAAATCGATCAGGCACAACTTTACTCTTGTAAAAATTACTTCCCAACCCCAGTAGTTTTTAATAAGCAAGAAAAGATTGATGCACCATTTGCAAAACCATGTAAATAATTATTCATAAAATTGAAAGAGTATAAACTTCCCCTTCTAAAATTAACTATTATTGAACGGTTGACTGTGACCCTAAACAGAAGTAATGTTCTCGGGACTGGTTTTTATGCAGACGTTACCACTTCTAAAACAAAAAGTAATATTTTTTAATGAATCAATGAAGTTAATGCTAAATACTGCGTAAAGCCCTTCTTGCTGTGTAGGATTATTAAATGATTTAGTACCGATGTGTAGTGTAGCTACTACCTACCTCTGAGTCGGATTCTTCAGTTCCCTGATCTGGCAAAATACTTTCGTTCAAATCATCAGCGGCTTCTTCGTCCTCGGATACTACGTTTTTCTGGACATCTGGTGAATAACGATCCTTATTCGCCTCGGAAATAACCTGAGAATGATTCAACATAATTCCAGAAAGTTTTGACGCAATTAAATGCAGTAAGAAAGCTAACGCAATAATTTCAGAAACAGCGATATAATATAGTACTTTAATCAAATTGGATGTATTTTCTAAAGTTATTGTTTACGTATTTCTTTTTTTTTTAATTACCTCTTGCTCAATTTGTTCCTCGTACTCCATTTCCGCATGTTTAACCTCGTGCTCCACCAACTGTTGCTCCGTATCAAAACTGTACTCACATTTCTCGCATGGGAAAGGCAATCCTTGTAGATGAGTAGTGATATGATCCTTCACCATGTTTACATTTTCAAATGATGTATTGCAAATAACGCATCTAAGAAAAAATAAAACTACTTTAACGGAGTCAGTTATTTTAATTGCTACGTTTATACGTTGCTTGGTTCTTGGACCTATGTTACATTGGAGAGGATCAACAGAGGTCGTTTTTGTTTGTCCATCTCCCCTCATCATCATAGGACCGTACCCCAAGAAACTTTATTATTAAACAAATTAAACACTTACCGCAAATTTACCATACTGTGAATGGCACTGTGATTTATCAAGCTGTCCTTTCTCCTGAACGACATACTACACAAATCACACTTGTGTTGACCCACTACTTGGTTGTTTTCGTTTTTAAAATGAGTGCGCATGTGCCTGGTAAGATGGTGGCTTAATAAAAATGTCCGACGGCAAACCTGGAAAATGAAATTAAAAGAAAAGTTAGCCTGGCCCGAACCCTAGTCAACATGCAAAGGCTCAACTCAAAGTAAATTTCAGTGCGGCACTTTAACAGAACAATAACATAGAGCACAAAGTGACGTTATGGCATAACTATCGCTCATCTAAAACGCAAAAACAAGGTAATAGTGGAAAATGTATAACCTTTAATAACCCTGTTATGAAGTAGAACGAAAAATCAGTAGAACAACATATTGTATTTATTTTTTTTACTTCAATCTCCAACATTCTTGTTGGGAGCTTCGTTGAGAACATTGAAAAATTTATGACCCCAGTAATCTGGACCGCTACTATACCTGTCCAAGCGAATACAATCGAGGGCTAAGTTTGTATTATGTTTGGTGACATATGTACATCCGAATGAAATGAGGATAGTTAAAGCTTTAAAAGCAGTTTTGTAGTCCTTCATGGATCATATCCCTGCCAAGACTGTGACAGCCCTCCTCTCTGCTTATACTGCTAATCCAAATGATAAAGAAACAAGGAAAATGTATTTTACAATACAAGGAATACGTATTGTAAAAGAAATTTTGAGAGATTTAGAGCATTAAACGATGAAACTGACTGGAGAAGTATTCGGGCGGCTGGTGACCCACTTCGCACGTGCCATGAAACATTGTGCCGTAATTCTGAAAGGGCATTTCCAGTAGTAGTTCTCAAGCGTAAAAAGAGAAAGCCGTGGTTCACCAGGGGACTGCGTGTTTCTGCTGATAATTTGAGATCGCTCCGCTCTCTGCGCAGCTTTGCAGGGGACAACTGAGCTCTGGAAAGTTGCTATTTGAAATATCGAAAAATTTTTAGGAGCAGTATAAAGCTGGATTTATAGTTCCGTACCAGTAAGACGTAAGAAGTAAGGTCGTAAGACTTAAAAGATTGTGATTAATTTACAGATTCCGTAAGAAGTAACGTTGTGGCTATTGTACGCAAGCGCAGAAATGTTTCTATGTTGCTAGATTGAGCAGCGTTTGTTTGGTCACTTAATTTGTAAAATTTCAGCTTTTTTTCAAGATTATTGAATTCTTATAAGATCATCAAACATGCTTTGACTTCACCCTTATTGAATGTTTACGAGTATATTGTTTATGAGTATATGTTTATTTTATTCTTCTGAATCTTTTCGAGTCTGGCTGTTTGGCAATCAGCTGTTCAACAAAACAAATAATAATGACAGCCGAAGAGAAATGAAATAATCCATTTCTTACGTTTTACTTCTTACTGCTTAAGTCTTACGGACAAACTATAAACGAAACTGTTGAATTACAATCTTTCATTTTTCTTACTGCTTACGCTTACTTCTTACGGAACTATAAATCGGCCTTTTTAGGCTTTCTAAAAGATTGTACTGTGTCAATAGAATCAACAACTTTAACAATAAGGTGACAGAGCTCTGGAGGCTGGTGAAAGAGCTCAGGGGGGGGGGGGGGGGGGCACCGAGATGGACGGGCTGTCTTTGACCCTGTTTATGACCTTGCCGGACACTGCCTTGGGAGTCCTAGCGGAGGTGATCGACTGTTCTTTTTCTAGTGGGCATTTCCCTGACCACCTCAAGAAAGCCTTTGTAATTCCAAAGTTTAGACTGTGAGAGTTTATGCAATTATAGATACTCTCATTTCTTGAGCGCAGGGAACTGCTGAATCCCCTGCAGTTTGGGTTTCGCCCTGGCAGGGGTACCAGTGATGCCTAGTTCTCGTTCCTGGACCACCTCTACACTCACCTAAACAACGGTGAAAACTGCGCAGCTGTATTCTGCGATCTCACGAAAGCATTTGATCGTGTCAACCATGCGATACTGCTGCAAAACATGAAGTGTATGGGTTTAGGGGGTTATCGCAGTGCTGGCTTCGCTCGTACCTTGAGGGGCGTGGACAGACCGTTGTTGTTGGTGGGGCCGCCTCGACGTAGCTTCGGGTGGAGTCAGGGGTGCCTCAGGGCTCTGTTCTTGGTCCGCTTCCCTTCCTCATTTATATAAATGATCTGTTCCTCCTACCTATTGAGGGTGTCTTCACCGTATTTGCTGATGAGACTACCATCTTATGGACATATGACAATTGTCTGAGTTCCACCATTAATAATGACCTAACTATTATTAAACAATGGTATGACGCAAACCAACTCTCACTTAATGTCAATAAAACATGTGTTCTAGGTTTTGGATGTGAGATTAATGACGTATGCCTGGGGAGCAGTTCTGTTGGCTCCCCTGGGGTGACTGGTTTCCTGGGACTTGCTCTGGATGGAGGGCTGAAATTTGACAGTCATTTGATGAATGAGTGCGGCAAGGCGTCGTCGGGCTGCTATGCCGTTCGCCTAATCTATAACGACATTGGGCCTTTTGTTGCCCGCCAGGCGCAGACTGCACTTGTCGAATCTGATCTTCGATATGGCATCTACTTTTGGGGCTCATGCTCTTCTGAGTTTTTCCACAAGGTATTCGTTATACAAAAAAAGAGCTGTCAGGTTTGTCTCTCGGGCTCATTATCGGGAATTTTGTCGCCCCCTATTTGTAAGGCTGAACATTCTAACACGCTCTGCAGTCTGTATGAGTTTTATTGTTCTGTAGCTGCGGAACTTACAGGTGGAGTGAGGGCTAATGCAGATGCAGATCCATTGGACTATCTTGCGGATCTGTCCATTCTGGAATCGTTTTCTATGCATCACACGGACGTTATTGAATGGCATAATATTATATCTGCGATAAAGGACAACAGTGCAGCTGGTTTCGATGAGATTTCGGTGCGAGTGTTGTTAAATCTGCCTGAGAAAGCGATCTCTGTTTTGGCCGATGCGATTAATGCATCATTCGATTCGGGGTCATTTTCATCGGCCCTGAAGACTGATGTCGTGAGGCGGGGATATAAGGGGGGAGATTCCGTTGACCCTTCAAAATATCGGCCAATTTCATTGCTGCCATCTTTGTCTAAGATTGTGGAGCGACTTGTTAAAGATCGCATGGTACAGTTTATAAGAAAACACAATATTCTTAGTAATTGCCAGTATGGATTTCATAAAGGTAGGAGCACGGGAGATGCAATCTTTGGTTTTTTGGAGGACCTATATGTCGGACTGAATGCAGGGAATGTGAGTGCAGCGGTATTTTGCGATTTTTCAAAGGCTTTTGATTGTGTCCGCCACCAAATACTACTGCAGAAGCTCAAAGCATATGGTTTTCGGAGGGTGACTTTTGGATGGTTTGAGTCGTTTCTCTCGGGTAGGAGTCAGATGGTTAGGACAGAGGTTGGAGTTTCGAAGGCACTCTCAGTGATGTAAGGGTCCGTTTTGGGACCTTTACAATCTTTGCTGACGATACTACCATCTTATGGTCCCATAGTCAACCTGATATACTTGAGGATATTGTGTAGAATGACATTGTGAAACTGAAGCGGTGGTGTTCGTCGAATCGCCTTTATCTCAATATTGCTAAAATCAACGTGTTGAGCTTTAAGTGCAACATTTCGGGTATTTCTCTGGATGGCTGCACTATTGAAAGCAGAGAAACGGTCAAATTTTTGGGACTTTTGATTGACGACCGACTCCGGTTTGTTGACCATATTCGGGAAGTGAGAGAAAAGGTTTCAAAGGATGCTATGCGGTAAGGGTTGTGTCTGTCGAACTGGGACTGGAAGCCTCTAGAGCGGTATATTTCGCATTGGTAGAGAGCCATTTGAGATATGGCCTGGCCTTTTGGGGACTCTGTAGCAAATGCCATTTTTAATCGGGATTTATTCTCCAGAAGAAAGCATTGAGATATCTTCCGGGGGCTGGATCACGTGAACACTGTAAGCTGTTATTTGTTAAACACAAAATACTGACGCTGTCCTGTTTATTTATTTTAGAGACGTTTTGCTTGATATTTAAAAAATGTCAAGCACGTTTCCCCGAGCAAAGGGGGCAGCATAACACCCGTCGCGCTCGTGACTTGCCGCTTCCGATTGTCCGGAGTGAATTGACCAGAAACTCCCTGATATTTGAAGGCTTAAAGATGTTTAATCATCTGCCTCGAAATCTTAAGGAGACCAGAGATCTGCCTGGATTCAAGTCAGCGGTGTTTGGACTACTGAGGGGCAAAGCTTATTATACTATTGACGAATTTTATGAAGATCAATTTTAGATTTATAGTACTCACTTGTCCTTTTTTTTTTTGTTATTCCAGTTTTAATATTATGTTTTTTGAGCTATGTTTTTATTCTTTTAGTATTTTAAGTTTTTACTTTATTTTTTCACAGCTTTGTCAACAAAACTACGGTTTTCGACTATAAAGCATATTTATTATTATTATATCCTGGAAACACTATGTTTGATATTTAGGAGGTATGGGCGGATACTGTCGTTACCCAAACGTTACGGTGAGCGGAGACCACATACTTTCAGCCTGCCTATAGCGAGAGAGAAAAGCGATCTATTGTGTATAACGGAGGGAGATTGTTCAACGGTCTTCCCAGCGAGGTGAGAGAGGAGGTATGCTTTGCAAGATCAATCCTTCTCAAGAAGGCATACTACTCCCTAGCTGAGTACATTGATGACGACAGTCTACAGTACGCGACTTAGACCCCCTGGTGAATTGGTCTTATGTATTATGTGTGGATTTTGTCGTTTGATTGACGTGATTATACTGATGTCCTACGGTCAGTGTCCTACTTTTGAAAATTTGTTTATACTATTTGATAACTTTCATTTTAACCTGTTGAAAAGTGTTCCTTTACCCTTTAAGCTTTATCAAAGAGTTGTTAAACTTGCGACAATAAAGTATATTCCTGGTGATGATGAAATTATGGTATCGTTAGAACATGCGAAAACACGTTACCAGATAGGCACCGCACCATAAAAATTTGCTGGACTGTTGGATACCACTTGACACATATTTCTGTTTCCAGATAGAAAGGCATTTTTTTAATGCAATTTTACCAGGAAAAAGTACCAAAAAATTCGTAGCCTCGGAAATTTTACACCAAAATCTAGAGAGGTGTTAAGCTTATCACTGAACAAGCTATTTTGGCCTGCAAACACCAGCTCAACATGCATTGTCGATTGTTTGACTCTTCTAACGAACGCTGAACACCCCATGTTCTTATCTCGTTTATTTTTAACTTGTTTGGCAGACTTTTACTTCAGGTAGTTAAAAAGTATGTAAATTTTAACTTACCTTACATGGGTAAGGTCTTAAGCCTGCGTGGCTGGTAAGATGCCTGGTAAGTCGAATTGGTGTGCTGAAGCTGGAACTGCAATAATTGCACTTGTGGGGCTTGTCCCCCTGATGCTCAGATGCCATATGTCTATCCAACCCCTACGTTAAATAATTATTGCAAAAGCAATAGGTAAGATTTTTTCCCCTTTAATTGACCTTTTACCTGCTTGAAGAGAAAATTTTTAGTGCACAACTTGCAAACGTACGGCTTAAACCTAATATGATTTTTCTGCACGTGACTTTCCAACTCGCTCTTCTCTGGGAATGTTTTATCGCACTGCGAGCACATGTATGCTGAGGCATCGGTGTGAGACATTTGGTGCCTCCTCAAAGCCGCCAATCTAGAGAATTTCTTCTCGCACAACGAGCACTGCAATGGCTTTTCGTCTAGGTGGGTGAGAGCGTGCTTTGCCAGGTCATATTTCCTGCAAAGATTGACAAAACCATTACGAATTACGATACCAAGGCACCAGTACAACTGTAGCAAAACTATAAGACTTATAGTTACCTGAAAAATCTACTGTCGCAATCTGGACAGGCAAATTTCCGCTCCCTTCTATGGATGGGCAAGTGTAAATCCAACAGCTGTTGAAGTGGGAATGTTTTGTCGCATACGTCACAAGAAAATACGTCTGTATCTATCTTTAATTAAAAATTATTATTAAAAAAAAACACAAATAAACAAATATTATATAACATTTTTGCAAAATTTCTGAGTAGTAGGACCTTAATACCCTCTGATGATGAAAGGATAATAGTAGCTCTGTTGCAATAGGAAATCAAATTGATCCCAAACTATCATTAAAATATGCCAAACAAAACAAGATTATATATTTTTGTTACCTACTTGCTCAACCACCTGCATATCATCTTTTTTCAATGCATCTTCAAGCTCATTTGACTGACTGTCCTCGGGATCAGTATCTTGAAATGTGTCCTATTAAAAATGATATGAAATTAATAAATCTTAGTCAATAATAACCAAAATCTAGTTTTTTTTTGTAGTTTTTTGTTGACCAAAAATAAAAAACTCAACTTTTTTAATTAAGCTCACCTGAGAACTATCAGCATTGTCCCCTTCTGAAATGCACACAGTTATGACCTCAGATCCATCATTTAGCTTTGATCTCTTTAAGCCTACAGACTCATCTTTACAACTGTCTCGGCTTTCCTCTACAGTTGTTTGAACTGATGAATGTTGATGCTTTTTTTGTTCAGTAATAATTTTCTGAATTTCAGGTTTTTCAAGTTCACCAGTCTGGAGAAAATTCTGAAATGAAAAAATGTATTTAATTTTATTATCATTATTATTCAAATGCATAAAGACGTGTACAGATCTCCGTATAGTTGTACAAACATCACTTAAGAATAATTTGGTCAATGTATAAACTCATTTAATGGTTACAACAAATGACACAAATCAGTTTATAATCCACTTGACCATACTTTTATATGCAAAAAAATTTGTTTTCTTTTAGATTAGATCTTGAACTTGTTTTGAACTAGTTTTCTAAAATGAATAAAGCTTTTTAGCTCAGTCAGAGGACATAAATATTTCAGAATGCATGTAAAAAATGAAGCACACCTTACAATATTTAATAAAACAATATTCCAAAAATGATATAAATTAACTTAAATGAATGTAGTAATTATAATGGTAGAGATGTTGAATACTTACCTTAAAAGCATCATCCACTTTTCGACAGTTACTCTTAAAAATGTATGACTTAACTGTCTGCTGTTTGCAATCTTTGCAAATTAGTTGAGGAAGCCCATCAGTGGGGAATACCTACAAGAAAGTTATTACTTAATATCTAGTAAAGTTAAATAATTTATACCTATAAGACCCATTAGACCATATCAAAAACTTCTGTCTTTATTTTATATGTAAGGTACTTAAGTTGGATTTACCACATGGAAATAAGCTGATGGCATAAGCTAAATCTAAAATCTACTCATGGTCACTGGTGGACATAAATTGAAAAAAGCTCAATATAAAAACAACTGAAAAAGGTCTCTAGAATCAGCTAACCAAAGTAGATCAGTTGTAATGTTGTATAATCTGCATCATGGATAAACATGCTTTGTTACCAGATAATAGCAAATAAAGTTAGCAAATTATTAGTTACACAACATACAACCTTCACTTTTAAATGGCTTCATATCCACTTAATACTATAAAAATGTGGCAACATGACTGAAACTCCATTTTTGTTTCTATAAGGGCGAGTTCGCATGCAAAAATGCAAAAATGCGGAAATGTCAAAATTACGGCATTAGCTCTCAGAGTAATATCGACGGATTACTGTCAAATATTCAACTTTTAAAAATGACAAGGCAAACTCCAATTACAACTAAGATTCGCATTCTGGCGTTTTGCTCATTGTGCTCATGCAAACACGCACTCAGATTTTATTTTTTGTACCTACTTAGTTACCTAGTAGAACTTTACATTTTAATACAGTCATCAGTATTAAAAAAGTGCTGGAAAAAGTGTCACTTTATAGGTATGTCAAAATAAAAAAAAAACTTAATTTTTGTTCATAGCTATACATGTAAACAATAGCTATTTATGTAACCAGTTACGAAAAGTCCGATTTTATGTAATGAATGAATGTTTGCAGGACAAGCACAGCGAGTTCCCACAATTTGAATGAGATACACAAAAAAGGCTTTTCATCATGGGTTTCATACAAGATTTTTTCTAATTTTGACTACAAATACCTACTTAGAGAGAGAGTTATTATTATTAAACTTCAATATTTACTTTTAAACCACTTTGTATCTACTTAATACCATAAAACTGTAGAAATGGTGTGCCACAACTGAAACCTGCAATTGGTGATGAAACGAACTTTTCATCATCAGTTACGAAAGATTTTACTTTTCATAACTAGTTACGGAAAGTACATCTAGTACCTCCAAAATTAGAAAAAAATTCAACACTTCCTATGGGTTATGGACAAAAATTAATACCATTTTTGACTGGTAGCATCAGTGAGACTGAGAGTAAATATATCTTTTTTTCAAGCGGACTAAAAGTACATCATTTGTTCTCTCCATACGTACACCTAAAGTGGGCTTTCAAATCCAGAGACCAAAAAAGTAGCAAAACAGTCCTAGGCAGTAAAAGTAAAGTCAAAAGTCACCGCTACTGTCATGGTGGCGCATATATAAACGATTTTCATTCACCAAAATTATTTGAATACTAGATGACACCAGATAAACCGATCTGAGTGTATTGCCATCTTTACATTTTTATTGAAAAAACAAAGGATAGGAATACTCTCAGAGCATCACCCAAAACCGTTATTAGTCAAAATCGCATAGGTTCCCGAATTTTGAAATCGTCTGTTAAATGTCATGCGCGTCATCATATTTATCTGTCAATGTGACTTATATTAATTTAGCATTGAAAATATTGCTACAAATTCTTAGTTTACCATAACCATTGGTTATGATTTAATATCATTAAAACCATGGACCATCATTAAAACCATTGAACATTGAAAACCACCATTCCCACACATTCTATGTATTTTACAAATAATATACACCACTAATTGGGTAAGTACCTAGACCCCCTTAAAGAAGATGAGAGAAAATTGCAAAACTGAATCACTCTGAAATAGATTAATTATATCCTGCATGCTCGAAAAAAAATAGTATATGTTACTCGGAGTAAAAGGTCTTTTTGTGCTTCGCCCAGTTGTAGGCCTCAGCTTCGCTTCGGCCGTCAATCTCTGGGCTCAGCACGAAAAGACCCACTTTTACTCCTAGTGACATAATCTACTATTTTGTTAATTCAAGCCAAACATAAAGAGGAAAATAGTCAGTGCATCCTACTGCAGCCAGTGAAAAATGCTTGTTAGTTTAGAACTCGGTTTACGATTATGAATGAGAAGTTAAATAAAATGTTTCTAGGCACATCTTACAAATGCTTTTTATAATGTTATTGTGTATTAGCAGATACATGTAGATAGATAATGAACAAAATGTGACTTTATGATGATGAGGGAGCAGCTATTCCTTAGGGTATAGGGTGGTTTGGTGGCATCCTCAAACTTACCTCTATTGATGTACAACTCATGATTTGAACTGGTAATGGCACATTTTTGTCATCTCTCTGATAAATGCTGCTAAGGTTCTTTTCCTTACCACCAAAGCAAAATCGACAAACATGCATTTTTTGCAGCAATTGCTTTCTGTTATCCATCTTGGAGATGTCTCTCCAAACACTATCCAAATTCAGACTCCTATCTAGATCCAGCTACATACGGCTATTATGTAAAAACTTCTTTCTAACACTTTAGAATTTCAAGAAAAACGTTTGAAGGAGATTTGGAGATACTTCTGTGACACTGCTCTGGATTAATTGGTATATTATATATATTATAGTAACAACAAATATCAAAAGCGATTTAACGACGCACGAATGAATATATACTACCGAGGAGAAATAAGGTTGCTTGATGCTTGAAGAGGAAGAAAATAGGAAATTGGAAATTTAATATGTATGCATATACGTATATAAGCGTGATTTAAACGAAGAAAAATACAAAATAGTCAAAATACTCAATCAGTAAAATCAGAAATCACAAATTCACAAACATAAAACATAACAAAACAAAATGTAATGACATATGACATAGCAAGCTGGTGACACTAAAACGTTCCTAGAGTATTGCCATGCTTGCATTCCTACTGAGATAAGAAAGGACGTAAACTATCCGACAGCCGACAGGGCTCTAAGGCGATCAACCAAAAAAACGGGGCCACTTTTGTTTTGAGCAAATATGGGCTGTTCATTTAAAAACGTCATCTAGTTGGCGGTGAAATCTCAAAAGAAAAGGATGAAGGATCCTTTTCAGATTATGTTATCCTTTTCTGTGAAAAATTCATAGGCTTCTAGATGACGTTTTATTGACTCACAGTGACACTTGGCATTGTTTTCTGTTATAGCGCTTTCGGGTGACAGGTCTAAGAGAATTCCCATCCTTTGTTTTCTTAATGAGAAACTAGGGATGGGAATACTCTCAGAGCGCTCTAGAGCGGACACCCGAAAACGCAGTTAGTTCTTTTAAATGTTCTTCAGTAAAATTTAAATGAAAATGCTTCTGTAATTTCCACCAATAATTTAATTTATTAAATTTAAAAAACTTAAACTAGCAGCATACAAATAGCTATTGTAAAACAACTAGTTACTCATCATGGACGTCTACAATATTGAGGAAACCTTAGAAACCAGCGACTTTTTAATACAAAATGTTGAGAATAGCTATCAGGACTTTCAGAACACAATTATATCTGACTTGGAAGCAGGGTTTCTTGAACACCAAAGGAAGACCACTGAATTATCTGCTAGCATAGATAAAATTGAATATAGCATCAGTGAGGAATTCACAAAGCTGGAGGAATGTATCCGAAACATAACTCAGGACTCGGCGAGTCTCAAGCAGGCTGAAGGTAGCTTGCAAACTTTAAAGGCTTTGGAGGCTCAAAAAGAGCGCGAAAGTTCGGTGTTGAAGAATGAGGTTGAATCTTTAAAAAAGATGATTGTTGAAATGACTGAACAAGATACTGAAGAGAAAAGGTAATTCATGTGATATTTCAATATTTCTCTATATATAGTTAACTTGATGGGGCCAAGTAGTAGGGAGTGTCCATTTAAAATTGTCATATAGTTAGCTGTGAAACCTCAAAAGAAAAAGATGAAGAAAAATCCATTTAAGTATGTACTCTGATTATGTCATGCATTTCTGTCAAAAATCATAGCTTTCTAGATGACTTTTGTAATGAATGTCCTGTCTATCCTGATTCTCAAGTTGTCTAACAAATTTCTGGATTTGGTTACTGGCATTCAGCCTAATGATAGAATGTTTACATTAAGCACAACACAAGCATTAACTCGAAATTTATTCTATTATAATTACATTATTATATATATGCATTATTTATATTATAATTTACATATACCCTACGTTACAACAGCCCTGTTAGCCTAACATAATGGCTCAGTTAAGTTAACATGAATGTTCTATCATAAGGCTGAATATCAGTTTGTTTGGAAAAACCAGTGCAGGATGTTTAAGTTGATTTAAAACCTGAACACATTTATTGATTTTTTTTAAAGTGCTTTCTTTCTTCCTGTTTGAAACTATGGTCTCATACAGGAAATTTCAATAAGTCTCAATGAAAAAAAGCATTATTTGTACACAATAACTATGTCAAAGGAATATGAAATGCATCAAAAATAATTAGAACATGTGTATTCAACATAAAATTCTCTATTATCATGCCATTTTGCCATAGAATAGGTAGGTACTGAATTAAACTAGGAGTGTGTTCCAATCACAAGATTATTAATGTCAAAAGAAATCCTGGTATTTCAAAACCCATGGGGGCTAGTTTGGAGAAATATTTTTTTCTGCTAAAAACTGCAATATTTTAGAATCATTATCTGTGCTTAGCGTCCTTTGATAACTAGAATGAACATTTGAATAGCAGGTGTGAGACGTCTTGCCTTTTGTCTGAAAGTGCAATATATGCCCATAGATGTACAAGTACTGATATGGTACTTTATTTTAATTTTAGTTGTGTTTTGCATGACAGGGTTCTCTGATTGAAAAAGCCCTGAGGAAGACCTCAATTAAAGGTCGAAACATTGGCGATTTCTAAAAAGTGAAGTAGCTGTATTGTTCTACACCTGCTATTCAAACATTCATATCTTAGAATGACATTGAAAATTGGACACCCAGTATAGACGGGTCCATGCTGTTGAAAAATTATAGATTATTCCCAATGTCTTAGCTTTGATCTTTAATCTGATTTTTGTAACTATTTGCCCTTATTACTATAATAACCAAGTTACTACCAAACCCAAATTTTAATTTTAGGGATGAAATTTTAGTCTATAAAGTCCTTACCAAAACCGAATTCTACCATAAATCCAAAGAAGTCATCGGGCGTATCCTTTTAAATTTGTTGAATGAGAAAACTTAGGTTTAGTAATAAACTTCACTTAGTAACATGCCTTAACGTGATCATCAGGTGTAAATTCAAACCCTCCAAAACCAATCTCGTTCAATCCCACAAATATGACAAGGGAGGAACTTAGCAGGAAGTTATGGAAGTTGGTCTTAGATATCTAGTTCATATTTAGTAGTACTTTAGTGTATAAGGTTAGTTCAGGTAGTAATAAGAAAAAAATGCTTGCATAATGTTAATATTGTTAATAAATGTTTATTCAATTAAACGTAGCAAAGTTTTCTTCGTGGTACCATCATAATAATTTATATTTTGTGTATAAAACAGTATAAAGCAAATCCGCTCCTGTGGCGATCATAAATAATATACTAAAAAGGACTGCTATTAGAAATAGAAGAAATAAGCCTTGGACACATGTAAAGTATACCACTGTTGTTACACCTAGGAACCAAAGAACTTTTAATGCAACTGCTACGATGGTATCTAGCTACTTACCTAATGATTCTAGGTGATCCCCAACATATTTTACGGCAATCAAAGGCGTAAGAGCAATTGCACTTATGAATGGTAGTAAAATGCTGCATGTAACTATCACTAATACTAGAGAAAGCGCTGGGTTTCTTGCTGCTGAACTGGTCACATTCTTTTGAAAGGTCCTTAAGATCGCTCTCCGACAACCTAAAATTTTCTAATTATAACTTGAAAGAAATTAGGTACAAACGCTTAAACACCTGTTGTTTCTTTCATGGTAACGTGCAATAGTTGATCTTTTCTTGTTAAAACATTAGCATGTTCAATGTTACTTTATCTAATTTGGAATTTGACTCATTGAACCAAACAAAAAACATACTGCCTTATCATTAATAAGCTGTTTATATTATAATATGAAACTCGTTTGTTAAGTATATCTGCAGCAGGTTTATGTTACAATTTGGGCATTGCTGTGCCGTGCCATGGTGTATCAGCCTCTAGACCAACGTTTTATTACCCTTGACACAAAATGTTCCCACCCTGACCCAATCTCTATTGATTGTTGGGCCCCAATAAGGGGTGTATAGAGCCTACAGTTCGCAAAAATGCGGTGCTGGTCTAATTCTTTTCTTATTAAAGCTTGACATAATCAGTACAAAAATGTAGGTCTTCCGGAATGGTTTAGAGGTAAGTAAAGATACTGATTTTTGTTATGTTAATATTTTAATGGTTGTTTCTTTGTTGTAGCTTCAATAATGGGTGGGTGCCAATGTAAGCCGTGCTCTCGACGGAAGAAACAACTGTACACAGGAGGCTCGATCTTGGATCGAGTAATTAGTCAGAGCTCCAATCAAGATCAATGTTTATTATACCGACTAGCCAATTATAAAAAAGGTAAGCCTGTTTTGTGTGTAGTAAGCAGAAACAAAGTGTAGGGTCAGTAGTTAACCCTACAGGGCAGATGCCGCCGGGTCACTGTGTGCAACCGATTACGTATAGCAAGAAGGAGCTGTAGGGGCAGCTACAGTAGTATTAAGAATATGTGAAGTGCAATTATGAATGTTTGTATCTTTACCCTCAGTATTAAGGCGTTATTCCTTTTAATAGGGGTTTCTTCTTTGCGAAAGCTAACAACAAACGTCTGCAGTAATTACTGTAGTCTATTTTTGATTTTGATTCTGTTTCGCTGTCTTACGCTCCACGATAACGTCTATATCCTCGGATGTAGTTGTTCTTATCTTGATTATGGTGGTTTTGTTTGTGTTAGGCTGTTTTATCATCTCTATAATGTTTGAGCTTTTTCCCCTGTATCTCAGTCCGTCCACAATATCCATCACTTTTACTCCTTAGTCCATCTATGACGCACATATACGCCGGTTTAGTATATTCTAAGCTCCTACTAATGACACACCGCGTCGACCGTCGAGCATTTTTTCCGGAAATTTGGTGGTGCTTTACTTAATAATATTGTTGCAAAGTCAGGGTTCAATAATTCCAGTGTAACGATTTAGCACGAAGACACTATTTATTTATCCCACAAATACACACAAGTATAATTCGACTACTAAATAACTCACTAGTTTACACTTTATAGCCTTCTATTAACGTTTGGTACTTTAGCATACTATAGGTACTCGATTAAATAAGAGTACTCTTAACGGCGGCTCTAATTGCCTTTTATACAAAATCCTAAAAATACAGAGAAGCCTAGAACATTCTTAGAAGAAAAATAATTGAAAAGAGACACACAAAAAAAGGTCCTAAATAACTGCGTTCTAAATAAATAGAGCAATAAATCATTCGTGACATTCCCCACGGTCACAACGCCGCAGCGCCAGCCTCCACAGCCGCCGCTCACCGTAACAATATGTTGTGATGTGAGATACGCTAACTCAGTATGCAAGTAAAAAGTTTCGTTCAGGTATTCAGTAGATATGTTTCCCGGTAGTTTGGCGGAATCGATGTTTATATCCTTTTTGAACGGTAGAATTGTTATGGTGTTATAGTATTTTAATTGTGTGTAATTTGGTAAGCTGTTCTATTAATAATTTTTCTCCTCCGTATTTTCACTACTCATTCGGGGATATAGTCCCCGATGAATAGCTGAATGAGCCTTGCTGCGTTTGAGATGCTTCATTTTGCTCATTATTTCTGTTGTAACTTGTGTGTCTTTGTCGTTGTCTATTGCATACTCTCGTTTCATTTTATATCGCTTTTCCGGTTGTTGTCTTTTGCTTGCGAGTGCAGGTCTATGAAGTAACTTTTCCACTTGTCTGCGGAGATGTTATTTATTTGTACTATATCGTTTACTTCTTTTGTTTAAATTCTTCGTATTTTCCCTACGCGCTTTTGGGTTCCATATAAAGCGTTCTCATTTCTTTACTGAAGTTATCCCAATTACCTTTTTTTATTTCTCGTATTCTTTTATTCTTTCGTTTCTGATTTCAATTTATTTTATAGTTTCTGGGAGATTTGTGGGCTCTGTACGCTCTGTATAGCATTATTAGTTTTTTTTCTGATAATATTTTCTACTACCTATTTTTGTCAACAGGAGGTGAGTTAATCGATGCCTACAACCTGGGTGGGTCAGTGGAATGTGAAAAATTGATAAGAAGCCAGTTTGGACAACTGATGTATCAAGATGGTAAAGGACAAATAATCAATCGATCGGAATATTTACGATGGAAATTTAGAGACCACGAACAGGTAAGTGTACCTTACCGGGAAAGTCGATATTTAAGAGTAAATAGTACTTCACGTTGGTAGACACTGTATATCATACTCGCCATTCATTTAAATCTCCCGATGCGACACACGTAGCTAAAATCGACTCGAATTGGTATTCCTGAGTACATTAACAAAATCCGTGGTTTATTTTTAGTCGTTCAGCAGATTACAAGAAAGAGATAAGAAATCACTTTAATATCCCTATTCAAAGAAGAGAAAATGTGTCATAGGTCAAGGAATTTATTAATTGATTGTTAATTGAACTCAATAATTGTCACACCGATGCCTGTCATACCACATGATTTGTTTTAAACGGTTTTAAAATACTGTTACGGTGAGCGGTGGCTGTGGAGGCGGAGCGACTTCGCGGCTCGCGGCATGTCCGGGCGCTGCGGCGTTGTGACTGTGGGGACTGTCATGAGTGATTTATTGCTCTATTTATTTAGAACGCAGTTATTTACGATCTTTTTTGTGTCTCTTATCAATTATTTTTCGTCTAAGAATGTTCTAGGCTTTGCTATATTTTTAGGGTTTTTGTATAAAAGGCGAATAGCGCCGCCGTTATGAGTAGTCTTATTTAATGGAGCTATGGGTAAGCTAAAGTACCAAACAATAATAGAAAGCTATAAAGTGTTAGTGTAGTGAGTTATTTAGTAGTCGAATTGTACTTGTGTGTATTTGTGGGATAAATAAATAGTGTTTTCGTGTTAAATCGCTGCAATGGAATTATTGAACCCTGAGTTCAATATATTTTCTCAGCTTTCAATAGAGATTGTAAAGTGATGTAAGCAGAATGTTCAAAAAAATATATAACTAATGTTTACTCTAAATGGTGATATTTCTTTATAACAATAATTGTCTTCTAGAAAATGTTACAAAGTTTACGTTATTGTTGTTACATCCTGTACTTATCAAACAATTATTTTAATTAAATCTTATTAAAGCTATATTTCTATAACATATTAATCGGTTTAATAGTTTTGTCTACAATAATAATTAAACATTTAGTTATTTTTAAGTTGTGCGGGTGTCTGAGGTATTCTTCTTTAAATTTATTGGACTTTATTTTAGACTTATTTTTGCCACAGTATAATTCTTATAGAGTAACTATCAACTGTATAAATTTGATTTGAAGGTCATTCTTCCAATCGAAGCCTCGTTGAGCCGCTACGACCCTTTGGGAAAATGGACAGACCACGAAGCCTGTTGGCAAATGCAATACCGCGGCTCTCTCGGGGAAACTCTTCTGCACGTACTCATCATTTGCGACACCAAAATCCACACCAGGCTGGCCAGAACTTTGATCAAGTGCTTCCCAAAATTAGCTTTGGATGTTGTAGAAGGTGAAGAATATTTGGGTAAGTCTATCTTGACCTTTTGATAGTATTTGACAGAACTGAATTTCTTCGCATCTGCGGTAAAATTCGATATAATCAAGTATACCGAAGAGTAACATTTAGTAGTAACATTTGAAAAAATCTTTTTTCTACTCCTATAGGGATATTTTCTGGTTTCTTAACAGTTTACAGATGGATTAGGTAGGCAATTGCAGCTAGCTGAACTCCTAGCTATTAGATATAAAATAGACCAATCATGGGCAGTCTATCTGTGCAACACGAACGCATCGTCCATTTTGTTAAAAATCTTAGTGTCAACGTCCAACTAAATTAAGCATGGAGCAGTATCAAAATCTCAATTAGTCGTAAAAAAATAGTAAAGCTGTAGTGCTCCGGACTCGGCCGGTTTAGCGCTCCCCATTCAGCGTCGTGTTCGAAGCTCCATCCTCCATCACACTAGTTTCCGGCCTTGTAACGTAAAATACTACTGGTTTATCATAAGTACATTGTTACAAGGTATTGTTCTATTGGTCATGTTCAAATTCTAGGTGCAAGCGCTCTTCACTTGGCCATCGCTTACAGCAACAATGAACTCGTTCAGGACCTCGTCGAGGCAGGAGCTAACGTTAATCAACAAGCCATTGGTAAACACTTTGTTTAAGTCTTATAGAACGTGTTTAACGATTCGCCGATTTTCATTAATAAGGTAGTTTCTTCCTGCCTCGTGACCAACAAAGACCGCGCCCTGCTAAGCAAACCGACTACGAAGGCCTCGCTTACCTGGGAGAGTATCCTTTGGCGTGGGCGGCTTGTTGTGCCAACGAGAGCGTTTACAATTTATTGCTGGACTGTGGAGCGCACCCGGATTTGCAAGATAATTTCGGAAACATGATTCTGCACATGGTCGTCGTCTGTGATAAGTTGGTTAGACTTTTAGGTAACTTAAATTTGGAAGAAAATACAAGTTGAGGTATTGTAGGATATGTTTGGGTATGCGTTGAGACATCCCAAATTGCCGGCTAGTAATGGTATATTGAACAGAGCTGGTTTAACTCCGTTAACTTTAGCTTGCAAATTAGGTGAGTGGTATACAGGGTATATTTTAATGAGACAATATTGATGTAATTAGGGCGTGCGGAAGTCTTCAGGGAAATGTTAGAGCTCTCCTGTAAAGAATTCTGGAGGTACAGCAACATTACTTGTTCAGCGTACACACTAAACGCTTTAGACACTTTGCTACCGGATGGGCGCACCAACTGGAACTCTGCCCTATTCATTATATTAAACGGGACTAAAGAGGAACACTTGGACATGTTGGGTAGATTGATCATGGCGGCCCTCT
This sequence comes from Taphrorychus bicolor, assembly GCA_951812265.1. Taxonomy (NCBI): domain Eukaryota; kingdom Metazoa; phylum Arthropoda; class Insecta; order Coleoptera; family Curculionidae; genus Taphrorychus; species Taphrorychus bicolor. Next base: position 10,711,314 of record OX638299.1, on the reverse strand, counting down.
TCCTTCTGAATTCAGGACAAACGTTGTTTTAGATGGGGGAATAATCCAAAGATTATTGGAGGAGAAATGGAAGGCTTTCGCCAGAAATCAATTCCTAAAGAGATTAATTATCCTAATTGTACATTTGGCTTTCATGTCGTTAGCGGTATATTTAAGGCCGGATGATCCAGATGAGCCTTTGCTGGAGTGGTCCGATGAGCCTATGGTAATAGCCAGGTACCACTTTACCGCACTGCTAAGAGAGTTTGGGATTAAGAGCCCCATTTTTCTAGGATTGCTGCAGAAATTGGAACGTTACTTAACGTATTAAGTTACGTAGTGATTCAACAAGGAAACGAAATCAGAAATCAGGGATTTTTATCGTTTTTAAAGCAGCAAGTAAGTGATATCAAAAACAAATATAACAAGGAATCAAGTGGGATCTGTAGATTGAGTTAATGATACTTAGGTTAGGTATGGTAAAGTGTAGAAAGGCAATGGGATTAAAGGAATGATTAAGCCAACCTTTTTCTTTTGCGTTATCAGGATGCCAAATCAAAACACGAGTCTACTACTAAAGCATAATAAATATGATAAACTACTGTTAGCAGTTACCCTTGAAACATCTGAAAAACAAGTCGTTTTTATTTTGTAGACCAACTCCCCGCCGAAGTGCATCTTTTTAGTCTCAAATTTAATGATCCTGGCGTGCGTCCCTTGCCGACTCTCCGGGGCCCGTAATTTAGAAGAAACTATACTAATATTTGCTCTTCCAGGATCTTGGTTTCTATTAATGTTCTTTGCTGGGTATTCATTCAATGAACAATATTAAGAACAAAAGTTTATAATTAATCTTCTAGGGCGGTGCGTTTAACAGGACCCTTCGTGACGATGATTTACAGCATGATCACCGGTGATATGTTGACTTTCGGCATTATTTACACGATATTCCTCTTCGGGTTCTCTCAGTCTTTTTTCTTCTTGTATAAAGGAAACCCTAATGTTAATGGAACGCAATATAACACTTACAGCTCTACTTGGATGGCGCTGTTTCAAGTTACCATGGGTAACTACGATGTAAGTCTTGACTAGAACCTTCAAGGGTCAAGTATGGTTCCACTTCTTTATTATTATCATTACTTTTTTCTTTACTACAATTTTCAGTATCAAGAACTGTCTTTGACTACATATCCAGGAGTGGCTAAATCAGTATTCGGTCTGTTTATGGTTTTCGTTCCGATTTTGTTGCTTAACATGTTGATTGCAATGATGGGCAATACGTATGCTCACGTGACCGAACAAAGCGAGAAAGAGTGGGTTAAGCAATGGGCGAAAATTGTAATTTCTTTGGAAAGAGCTATTCCGCAAAAGGAGGCGCACAACTATCTTCAGGTAGTTTTATACTAGAATGTCATCTTTAGTGATAATAACCTTTTTGCTTGTAGGAGTACAGTATATCGTTAGGTCCTGCCGAGGATCCGGCCACCGAGCAGCGTGGTGTTATGGTCATTAAGTCGAAGAATAAGACGAGGGCCAAGCAGAGAAAAGGGGCCGTTTCCAATTGGAAGGTTCGTCGATGCAGTTTTAGTTGCTCATGATAGATCGCCTTTTATTATTTTTAACAGAGAGTGGGAAAAGTGACAATAAATGCTTTAAAAAAGAAAGGAATGACCGGAGAACAAATGCGATGCCTTATGTGGGGACGGGAGTCGATAAGCACACCCGTAAAAGTCAAAGGGTGAGGCCGAGACTCGTCATTCAATCAAATCATTCTATAACCTCATATTTTTCATTTGTAGAGCGAAAAAAGATCCGTTAACGAACCCCCAAGGCCCAGACTTGGCCAGCGGATTTGGCGGCGCACTGACGGCAGCTTTAGATGTCATGGCCTTTACTCACGACGTGGATATTAACGCTCAAGGACTGGATCTTGCGAAACAACCTTCAAAACCTGTCTCCAATAACTTACAAACCAACCCTAATATTATTCAACAATCACAGGTACATTTTACCTTCTACGGGCACTTTTATCTCAGAATTTTTACAATGTCTCTTATTTATACCTTATTGCAATTAGAGTAGCAGCAAAACTGAAAGAATACATGTTTGATTAAAAGTAGTTAAACAAAGCGGGTATCGGCCGACTTTTAAGGACATTGCACGTGTCACCATTCCACCTGTGGACTTACACGCCCACGTTAATCTTGACCTCGCGTGGGAAACGTGACGGATGGCTTGACGCGAGCCGGGTGACCTTGACAAGCGTCTTTGGACTCCAGCCGACTCCGCGTTGACGTCTCCCGTGACCTCAAGTCACACGAGGTCGCTGGAACCTTGAAAAGTCACGCCGCCAAGTTGTCCTTGAGTGCCTCCATCCAAGGACTTTCTTCCACCTTAGCCATGACAAGCGCTTGGTTGTGATCTCGAAAATCGCAACAACGGGTCCACGCTAGTCACTGACCTTGAACGCCGGCGACATGCGTAACCTTGAGCGCCTCGCTGGCGGCTTGACCTTGAGAGGCCATGACGAGCGCTTGGAGATGGCCTCGAGAATTGCAACAAGGGACTTTGACGGGTCCACGCTTTAGGTGGCCTTGAACGCCGGCGATGCGCGTAATCTTGGGCCCCCGCCTTAACCTTGAGAGCTATCAGCGCATTGCAGTGTATTTACTTTTCCGTTCGTTATGTTATGTACTTCTTCTTCAATAAATAAAATAAGAGTGGTCTTAGGGAGAAATTCTTGTACTAGTCGTGTCGAGGCTTTCACTGTTTCTAAAATATTTCCTCATTCGAAGATCCATCCATCCATCCATCCTTCGAAGATCCTGTTGGCGGTGTTGCAAATGTCTGCCGATTTCTTTTTTCATTTATCGCTATAGCTGGTGAATTTTCACGTCATCATAGGCTGCTGAATATCTCGAAAGATCATTAGTATTGTTTGTTTTCTAGCTAAGTGCTTTTGTATTAATAAGCGCTCTATGCTGCTTCTACGTGCAAAAATACATTTGTAAAGGAGGAATCAGGCGATCTTGACTTACCTTTCCTACAGATGAGTTCAGAGCTATAGGGGTACAGTTTTGCTCTCTGATCATCTGCTCCTGGTTTAAGAAAACTTTATATCTTTGATTGCTTTTACTAGCTCGGAATGTCTTATCCTTCCAATAAGGTTTTGCTGTATAATTATCTTACAAATTACTGTAGGATATATTATCCATTTGTTGCTGAGTTCGCTGGTTTAAGAAAACTTTATATCTTTGATTGCTTTTACTAGCTCGGAATGTCTTATCCTTCCAATAAGGTTTTGCTGTATAATTATCTTACAAATTACTGTAGGATATATTATCCATTTGTTGCTGAGTTCGCCTATCAATAAGCGCTTTGATGAAATAACCTCGACTTACTGTAGTTTTAACTTTCATTTAGAAGTTATATAATTTAATAAATACATGACCTAACTGTATTAAATTATTATTTTCAGATGGTCAATGGTGTTTCAACAATCGCCCAACAAACCAACGTAAACCCTATAAAATCTGGTAAGTCACTGTAGTAAGCACAAAACAAATACATTTTCAAAAACTCTCTCTAAGTGAACCATTGTGTCCATAAATGTTGCATACATTAGAATTTAACCAGTGTTAAAACCGTAGGTAACAACAATGATATCAATTCCTCTTGTCAACTAATTAGGTTTGTCCAATATGTCTTAGATATTTTCTCAAATCACTTTTTACCGATTTTAAAAAACAATACATAAAATATTTTTTGAAATACTTAGATGCATCAATGATGGGTACTTTAAATCATCTAACCGTCTCCCAAGCATCAGTACAGCACAACCCAATTAGCCAACTAACAGGTGTTGCCGCCCCACTAAATCCGTTTGCTAATAGGCCTGCTCCTACAACCGCTCCCCCAACAATTCAACAGGTATCATTTTATTGAAACATCTCATTGTGGAATAAAATAAACTAACAAAACTTACAGCCGCAAACCCCAACCGCGGACCCCTTAAGAGACCTCGTGATGGAATCCGTGGGCGACGGAAATCCGGAAAGATTGAACGTACTGGCAAATCAGGCCGCCAATTTGCCCGCCAGCGAAGAGGTCGTTCTTTCGCAGCAAAATAAGGCATCCACTTCGGTGAAAAATCTGGCAGGAGTCTTTGCCGGAACGGATAATTTTGTTAAAAAGATGGAGGAGAAGGTGAAGAAGAAAAAATACTCAATATTGGAGGGCAGTGATAGTGAGGGATTGGGAGGTCTGTATCATTTGTTTTCTTTATTGAATATGATGACAGAGCATTTCATATTACACTGAATAGGGCTAATTTATGGTATGGATTTTAGAAGTCATATTGGGCCAAATTTCGAGAATAAAGCGAGCCAAATCGGCGCACAAACGTCATTCTGCTAAAAGGAAGACCAAATCGTGGGATAAACGTAAGCTGATCTTATCTAGTGAGTCCAGCTCGTTAGAGACGTCACCGAGAGTGGGGCCAGTTGTTAAGCCTGCACAGAAAAATCTAGGTAAGTACCGAACAAATTTCATATTTACAATGTAGGCCACATTGTTCAATTATAAAATTACCGAGTGATAAACAGTTCGGTGCCTGAGGTTCACGTTATAAATAAATCTTCAGTTTTTCAGTACCTCCTTGTTTTTGCGGTTTTTTAGTATGTTAGATAATATGATCAACATTTACAACATTTTTTTTTACAATTAGGAAAACACGAAAAAAAAGCAGAAAGTCGAAACTCCCAGTCAAGGTTTAAAGGTGATGAGGGAATGAGGGGGAAATGGGCGACACTGTTATTTAGTGGATCTGTAGATTATAGTTTTCCCACTCTTGCTATCTCTACAATCATATTTGTGATAATAAATCTGAAATTTGAGATACTGACTGGTATGCTCCACAACATTTATTCTTAGCCGTTACAGGGTATATTATAAATTGTATTTGATAATAAATTTGTTGTAATTTTTTTTTAAACATGCCCATATATTTCAGCCTTGAGAAATATAGTCGAAACGTCGGCGTTCTTCATCTGAAGTTTTCATTTCCTCCACCTGCTAGACATCCAATTGTCTTAGTATATTAAGTGGATAGTGGTAAGTTTTCGGGCATAGGACGAAATAAAACCAGCTCCTTTTTTAGAATTCGCCGACGTTTTGATTGTGTATTTCATTCTTCCTCAGAGATACAAATATAAATTGTCAATGAAATATTATACGGATGCTAATTGTCCATTTAAGATACCAATATATAAAAACGACGTTACGTTACAGTATATTAAATATTTGCGAATCAAAGAGCATTAGGTTTTTTTTGAAAAATGCTTGTTTCTTAAAATGTTTTTGACGAATCTAGTGTTTTTTTTTAAGGATAATGTGTTGCGATAAATGAACTAGATTCGCATATATTATACTATCAAAGCTAAACATGTCAGTTGTTGAGTTTCTTCTTGTTTTGTTGATCTCTCTATTAGGAGAAAAATCTGAATGAGCGTCTCAAAATAATTCTCAATGAGATTTTTTTAGATTATGCAGAAGAACGAATGAGAAGCGTCAAAGCAGATTTAAGAAGCAATTCGGCTAATGTAAGACCAAAAAATATCGACGAAGCTATGAAAGACGAGGATAAAAAACCGTAAGTTGAGATTTCAGTTTTAGGTTGAATCGCGATTTTTCGGGAACAAACCGTTCATCTTTTTGTTTTGTTTATCTGGTATGAGACATAATATTTTTCAATTATTACTAGTTATATGTATAGAGTGCTCAAAACGAAATTGTAGTTGCAAAGAAGTATTTTTTACCGTCTTTTGGAGATATTATTTCTGATCGTTCCGGATTTTACAGCCCCGCTCATTTGCCCCAGGCCTCTTCGAACTGGGAAAGTCGAGATGCATCATCAGATGATGTTACGAAGCCTAAGAAAAAGAAAAAACGCTCCAAAACGGCTAAAAATAACAGGTAAAAGCACTATTTTGAAACTTACTTTGAAACTATATTCAATACAACCACATATACCTGCTCAGCTTTAGCATATGTGAATAAATTAGTGAGTTGGCGAGCAAAACTGAAAGTGTCCTCTTCACCCTTATCAGGAGAGGGTAAATCAGTAAACTGCTGCTATTGTGCATTGTTCAACTAGTTTAAGTAATTAAAAAATATTAACGTATTTAATAACTTTGACGTAAGTGTACACTGTGTCCCAAAATAGACGCTGGTGCTTTTTGGATTTAATCCAGAAGACTAAACCGAATCGAAAATAAAGAGTGGAAAATTTGGCAACCGTCCGTTGTCGATTTATGGAAAATGTATCTCTAACGGCGTATTAATCGCTGATTTTAAATTCCTTCAATTGGTAAGTGAAGTTGATAAGTATCTCTGCTTTGTATACACAATTTTAAAATGGTACGGACCACTCTAGTAGTTCAAATGGCGATTTAAATCCCTGAAATAATAGGAAAAGACACATTACTCAAAAAACACAACAAACTTTCGAATCAAACTGGTCACAATTAATTTCTCAAATGACACAATTCATAGACTATTACTTTATTCATTTAGGCCCCAAAAGGTTGATGTTTTGCAAGACGCAACTAGGGAGCTTTGAGTCAATCTTTGTAGATGTTGATTATTTCTTAGACGATGGTCAACAAACTTATAGGCTGGAATATTACATAACAATAATGTAATTGACGCACGCATTCTATCTGACTGCAAATTCTAAATGAAATTTTACCTGTGATACGGAACAGAATTAAGAAAATTTCCTGAAAGATGATTTGGAAAAGGTAGTTATACAGCTTATACAACGTATTCTATGAGTTCATATCAACTATGGGTCAATTCGGTTTTGTTTCAAAGATATTGAAGAAAATAGGAACAAATTCAGTTATTTTTAATAAGTAGGTTAATCACATATTTGTGAACAAACTAGACACCTGTTGTTAAAAACAAAAACCCGCTGTCATAGTTCTGTCGTAATAATTCGGGTTTCAAACTTAGCAGTCCGTCATGCCCCATTTTACAAGCACGGAATATGCCGATATGGTGTTCGCATATGCTTTTTGTGATGGTAATGGACATGCAGCAGCGAGAGAGTATCACCAGCGATTTCCAGATCGGGTTGTTCCTCACTATTCTACCTTTTCAAACGTTTCGAGTTCAAAGTTCGAAATAACCATGACTCTGAAGTTGTTTTAAATGCAATCCAACGCAGTCCTTACCGTCCACTCCTGACGGAATTAGTCAAACTCACATATGGAGGATTCTTCACGAAGATGGACTTCATCCTTTCCATTTACGAAAGGTGCAACATTTAATGCCTGATGACTTACAAAATCGCTTGATGACTTGCACAATAACTTGGAACTTATTCCGTACATACATTTTACGGATGAGTCTCAATTTACGAGAGACGGTATTAATAACTCACGAAATGAGCACATTGGGGCCGATGAACCCACATGGCATTATTATAACGAAACATCAAGATTGTTTTTCTGTCAGCGTATGGTGCGGTTTGTTGAATAACTATCTTATCGGATCATTCTTCTTTGAAGGACTTTTTGGAAGAAGAGTTGGCGGGTTACTTAGAAGATATTCCTTTAGAAACTCGGCGAGACATGTGGTTCCAACATTATTTAGTACATTATGGCAGAGAAGTAATGGCATTTTTAAACAGAAACTATCCCAATAGGTGGATTAGACGAAATGTACCCATACATTGGCCAGCTAGGTCGCCAGGTTTAACACCGGTGGCCTTTTTTTTGTGTCCACCTAAAAACTCGGGTGTATAGTCAAGGTAAGCCAGATACGCGAGAAGAGCTAATAAACCGCATAATTGAGGCCACAAATTTGTTGCGCGTCGAACTAACCTACATTAATTTTCAACGTTCTATGGCCAACAGAGTAGCTGCATGCATTGAAAACGGCAGATCTCGCTTTGAGCAGTTTTTGTGTTTTTTTTCTATTTTTTCAATATTTAAATAAATAATTTTTTGGTTGTTCATTGTTAAGTTTTTTATAATTTTCTTCAATGTCTTTGAAACAAAAGCGAATGGACCCATAGTTGATATGAACTTTTTTTATCAGAATAACTCATAGAATACTTGGTATAAGCTTGTCGGTCGAGTCGCGAGACACCCTGTATAACATGACACCCAGATCTCCAGATCTAATGTAATTTTTTTCTCTGGGGCTTTCTAAAAGAGACGGTTTATCACACACCCGTTAGTGGGCTTTCACATCAAAGTAGCATGCGACGCGCGACTTGCTTCCTGGAAGCCGTAAACAGCGACGTGACAACATGCGACCTGCGACTCAGATCTAAAACAGGTCCTATAATTTGATACTGTGCGACGTGCCTCCGATCCGCGCAGACGTTCGACTTGTTTAGTTGCTAAGATCCACAGTTTTTTTGAATGTTTCCATTTTCATCCTGTAGAAGTGTTGGTTTTTTTTTTGAGGATGCACTTGCAGCTGTTGAGCTACAGTAAACGCACTATGTGTATCAACATTATCTCTAGGTACAGATGAATCAAGACTTTTTTCCTATTTTTAACCTCCTCCTCTTTGCAACCACAGCATCAATCAAGGCAATACTGTCTCCTTCCCACGATATGTTTAAACTTCCTTCCCAATGGAGGTCTAGTGATAAATGTAATTGCACTAAACGATTTTGGGATGAAAGTAATCGGCAATTTTTCCACTCCTAATTTAGCCGATTTTTTTTAATCTTATGAATCAGGGCCGAAAAGCACGGCCCTCAATTTTGGAACACACTGTGTAAAAATTTCTAAACACCTCGAGGCGAACCAAGCCTGTTTCCAGTTAGCTCACGCACTTGAATTATTCGAAGATGTTTATGAGTGTAGTAGCTGGACAAAATAAATACAAAATAGAAGTTTTTAATTTAGGGTATCTCCATCTATGTCAGATCCCCGAACGTGCAAGTCCGAAGCATCTCTAAAGAATGAAAACGATGAGGAACCTTGCAGCTCTCCAGATCCCCTGGAGCCGTGGAGTACAAAGAGCATCGCTAATATGAATGCCATTCTGGCGTGGGAGCAAGATAATAGTATTTAAACTTAAAATGTTCGTCCTAGGCGTTACATATGACTCACGAAATAATTATTAAAAATTAATTTGTTCTATTATATTAAATAAAATCTTAGTATTCTTTATAACCGATTTGATTTGGTATATTTAGGTACATTTTTATATAGGGTGTCATAATCGGTGGGCGAACATAAAATCTCATATTCCTTGGTCGATTTTAAGGGCGATCTGTCACATATGTGCTATCTATCGAACTTCTTATTGATTAAGTTTGTTTGAGAGAAACCATCAGAAGCATCAACTCTTTTGGGTATTGTCAGCCATCAAGGTCTAACGTCGCAATTAGGGTGAGCTGTAAAATTATTAATATCTTTTAAGTAGCTATATGGAGAAGAAATAATAGGTTGGATAATTTAAGATTGTACCATTCCTAGAAAATATCATGTATTGGTACCATTCTGAATGTTGATTTATCTGATACATATGTTTGCTTTTTTAAAACTTTTCAATTTTTGTTAAACTTTTCAGTTCTAGAGACCTGAAACTTAGCAACTTTCTGAATTTCCAAAATTTTGCCTTCTTAATTTAATAATAAATAAATTAAGCGGGAAGTTTTCTATCGGCCTCATAATTTTCCCATGAAACTAAATTCTTAAAAACTTGACAAAAATACTTTCCGAATTTGATTTACTATTTCAAATGGATGTCTTCTGTGTTACTTTCCTCATATCTCACTTCTCTTTACATGAATAAATATCTTCGTGACTTCACAAAGAACCGTTTTTCATAAGGGAAAACTCCGCGTTAGGCTCTTTTACGTCTTACATCCAATAAGGAGTTAATCATTCCTCTTAAATTACCTACCCTCCGAAATCACCATACCGACATGTTTCTAAAAACGGATTCGTTTCAGTTTTATCTATTGAAATGTCTAGAGCCAGGAGCTTTCAGCGGTCGAGCTTTTATGGCCTGAAAAGCGGAGGTACTTCGCTTTATCCCAAAACCCTATTACGCAGCCACCGAACGAAACCGGAATGTCTTTGATTTTTCAAAGCCCGCGATCCTAAATATGATGAATATTGAAATGCGATTCTTTTGTTTCTTACATCCGCGTGCTTTAAGCTTCAAGTTATGGTAGAGAGATGACTGATGAGGGAAAAACAATGAAAGACGTGCACGCGAAAGAGAATAAATAGCGGGGGTCGGTGGTTCATGAAAAATAAAGTTAGGCAGCCTTTTGTCCGGAATTTTCCGGGTTGCTACCCGGCATGTTTGTCGTGAGGCTCGTGTGTGTGATGTGCAGCTCATCTCGAGTTTTTGTCCTTGCTCCTTAAACATTTATGAGCCCTTTTGGGTCCTTAAATGAAGTTTCTCTATCCATTCAGGCTTCTTCATACAACTACTTCCCGTATTCGGGGAGATTTCACCGTTCTGTGTGCGGTCTGGCGAAGCAATTTATGGGTTGTAAAAATAGAACATGACTTTTGTGTGAGATGTGTATGGCGTAGACCTAGATAGGAAGCAGGTTTTTTATAGCCCCTATTGGCTTTTTTTTGTAAAATGTAAAATTGTAAAAAATTGGGTTTTCTTCTGTATTGGGTTAAAGATTATGATATTTATCAACATATGTCACAGTAAAACAATATATATTTCTCCTTAAATATATCAACTTCAACATTTTCAGACAGCAGAGGAGCCAGTGCATTTCTTACTTTGACATGTATTTTCCCATAAGAGAATCTAAGCCCGATTCTTAATTGATCCCTGACGCGACTTGAAGTACAGACCACTAAGTTGAACGAACTTGCACCTACCCCCATAAAATATAAAAATGAAATTGATATGCAATAAGAAAGAAATTGTGTGTCAAATATTTTAAAGATAGGATACAAATGTATGAAAGAAAAACAGATTATTCTTAGTGTACGAAAGATGAGCTTTACAGTTGCTCGTACTCCAGACTGTTAGATCCTGATGTTGTAAAGTCACGTCCAGGAGTCAACCCAGGAAGTAAGCTATGCTCGGGAATTGCTAAAAACACTACATCAACAATAAATTTTTTCTACTATTGCGCCTTGAAAATTAACAAAAACGCACTTCTAACAATCGCTGAAAATTGCGTATTGCAAACAGCGGAAGTGCACTCGTTCTTGTCACGTCAGCACACGACATATTCATATTCCTACTAATTATACATGGTGATTCAAAATTCAGTACAAAGATTTTAAGGGCATATTGTGGGGTCAAAATAAGACGGTTTTTTTCCTATAAACATAGGTCCTAAAATGAACCCTCTCCCTCCTACGGGCATTTTTTTAATAAATCCTGCAAACAAGATCTAACTAGACCAAACAAACTAAAAAACTGTTAACATTTCTAACTTTCGATTCTACAAAATTGACATTAACAATTTGACAACATAAATAAAAAATTTCAGTTGCCATAACTACCAAGTCCCTGCCTCCTATGTTTTTCCTTATTATGATGATGATAATACAGCCGTTCAGTCAAAGGAGTTTTTCTCGAAAACGGTTAGTTTAATCAAAAAACTTCAAGAAATAAAAATTAAAGATATTTGTTTGGCCTACTGGATAGTGACGATGAATTTAACAAAACTCCCGGGAAACATATAATATTCGTCATCATAATGACATTAAGTCCTTAAAATCTGCGAATAATTAAAATTTCGCCATTTATGAGAAATGAAATAGAAAAAGGTCGTTGAGAAACGAGGACGTACAAATTTTCAAGAATGTGCCTGAACAAATATGGCCACAATTAAAAAAAAAATATTTTTCTTTCTCAACTTCCAGCGCACGTAGGGGAAAGGGGGTTAATTTTAGGACCCATGTTTATAGGAAAAAACGTCTTATTTTGACCCCACAAATACGCCCTTAAAATCTTTTTACTAAATTTTGAATCACCCTGTATATAAACCTACCACGCGTTCCTTAGAAAACAACTTCTAGCAGGCTATGAAATTTTGAAATAAAACAATGTCATAATCAAAGTAAAAGGACTTCTTTTTTTGACATTTAACAGCCAACTAGATGACGCTTTCAAATCAACCCCCCCCCCCCCTAGGTTCTCGTCAATTTTTCGCCGGAAATTTGAAGTGCAGAGTCGAGTGACCTATGAAAACCACAGGAGTCTGATTCTGTAGGAAGTTGTGAAAGTGAGAATGAAAATTTTAACAACCTTGATTGGTCAAAAAAATCTATTGACCAATTCCATTGGCCAGAGATTTTCATTCTCACTTTCACACTTCTCTATAGAATAAGTGCCCAGGGGCATTATTCTATAGGAAAGAGTGAAAGTGAGAATTTTGACAACCTTGATTGGTCAAAAAATTCTGTTGACGAATTCCATTGGCCAGCAATTCTCATTTTCACTTTCACCCTTTCCTGTAGAATAAGCGTCCAAGACGCTTATTCTATCACACTTTCCTATAGAATAATGCACCTGGTCGAATTTGACACGGTAATGAGTAGTAATGACTCGCCAGCGTTTTCAGGCGGCGGCTCTAAAATGCACTGAGACTATTCTTGTCCTTTGTTTTCTTAATAAGAATATAAAGATGGCAATTACTCTTAGAGTTTCTCAAAAATCAAAATTAAGGGGCAGTGCTTGGCAGCTGACGCATGCCTATCAGTTGGTTTTCAATCTGGTTTTTCTAGCTGTACTTTCTAATATTACGTTCATATTATATTCAATTGTTAATCATATGGACGTATCATGTCATCATTAGAGCATATCAGTTCGCAATTCGTGATTTTGAGTCCCTTGGCATAAAACGCCACATGACGTCATGGTTTAATACCCCTTAGGAAATGTAAACCAGAGGAAGTAGGATACGACGCCGGCGTCTGTTACCAGTTTGCTCCAATCTGTCAAGTGTGAACATGCCAGTGACGTAGCATTGGTATTGTAGCACATAAGAAAATATTTTATTAAAAATAATAATGGAACTAAATTACTATTTGTAACATTAGTAATATTATACGTAATATTATTAGCAAACATCGACTTACTATTACATAAATAAAAATAATTGTGAATTAATAGTCGTTGATAACCCTGGGATTACATCTCCTGCGCCACTGGAAAAACTGCTCAAAAATTTAAATAAAAAAACTGTCTACAAGTTACAGGATTAGAAAAATATTTCCCAAAATAGCATTATTGACTTCACTGCGGTATATACTAAATCATATTTCGAAGATTTGGATGTAAAATAACTGGTTTTAGAGTTATTTGAAATGATTTATTTGTTGTTGAAAAACGCCATTATCTGTTTACCTGTAAAACGTAACTCCAGACTCCTTTCTATACCCGCTGCTTTTACAACCGTAATCTGCACATCCCATTGTAATCAACACAATTATTTATGATATTAAAGTCTTGCAAAATGCAATTTATTGCAGAAAAACACATAGCCAACGAAATATTTGGTTTTCGCCTTAGACATGGCGTCTCATCATTTTTGGTAAGAGCTGTCAATATAGCGGAGAATTGCGCGCGTGGATTCTATTACATATTCGGAGTTTAATACCTTTGTTGGCACTGTCCATATTTCCTAGGTCATTGAGTATGGCAGATTTTATAATCACACATAAATATAAATTGAAGTATAAAAAAATAGTAAAAATGGCAACACTCTAGCCAGTTTTGATGTTTTAAGATTTTCTTCAGTACTGCAGCTTCAAAACTATAAATTCTAACATGGAGCTTTTGCCTACAAGAGACAATTTAGGAAAACATTATAAATATATCACATGAAATATGATCATGAAGTTTTAAGTTCCCTCTGATATTTAAGTAGGCTACTCCGCCATATTGTCTTGAGGAGCATACATGTCCAGTGACGTAATTCTAGAATGGTCAATACGTTTTGGAGGATCAGTTCGGGCGAATTCCAAAACTCAGCGGTGGATCCACCGGTTAAACCGGTCAGCTACCATTTCGTTTCAATTTTCACCCTATACCAGAAAGTGGCCGTTTCAGAAAAAAAATCTTTTTTTTTTTAATTGTGGCCTTATTTGGTCTAGAGAAGTGGAATTTCGGTAGATTAAAGGAGAAAATGTCAGGATTGACAGTTCGTGCCCCAGGACGCTTATTGTATAGAAAAGAGTGAAAGTGAGAATTGCTGGCCAATAGAATTCGTCAACAGAATTTTTTTACCAATTAAAGTTGTCAAAATTCTTATTTTCACTTTCACTCTTTCCTATAGAATAAGCGTCCTGGCCTTTCTATTAACAAACATAACGCTAAAATTTTTACAGTTTACAGTCTGAAATTTAATGAAAATTTCTAAATTTAAATTTTATAACTAACTAGTCGTGTTGTTTATTTTTGGAATTGGTGATAATATATAATAATTGTGTTTTGGAGAGGATGGGTCCATTTTAAGAACTGGTTCTAGCCTAGTTCTTCAAAACGTTTATAGTAGTTATCTAGAAGGGCATAAGCAAGTTTGTTTAACACTGGTTTATACAATGCATACAGTCTTATATGTATGTTATGTGTCCCACGTTAAAAATTTCCCTGATTTCCACAAGAAATCATAATTTTTTATATGAACTGGGGTAGGTACCTAAGGAACTAGGACTAGGACAACTAACAAAACAACTTCTCATACAAATAAAAATTATCTTAATAATGTCGATTTCGCTATGAGAAGAACAGTAATAACAACAAACAAAACAAGATTACCGTTTGAGAACCGAGATTGACAGCTACTAAAAAAAATGATTCTCAATTGACCGTAAAATGGTTTAAATTCCGGTGTAACCGGAATTACCGGTAGATGTAACCGGTTAATTTATTGATCACTTTTGAAATTCGCCCTTCGTAGTGACATGTGACAATTGGCTGGTGGAAGATGTTTAGATGAAAGTTGACAGCATGAGAGTCCAACGAGCTAATACATATTATATACTAATGTTTTGCAGCTTTGGACCGTCGTAGGCAGTGAGTTTGTACTAGACCCAAATATGGCCATATGTCGCCGAAATATACGATGTTTTCAAGACCTTCAACATTTTTTTGTCTGATCATCTCTTTCTACATTACGGAATCTGCGTTAAGCTTATCTTTCTTGTGGTACCCTAAATTGTCAATAGAACAATCCAAGCACCGACGTATGGAGTGAATTTCAAAATTTACCGGGTCATCTACCGGTTAAGCTGGTCATGTGATGGCCATCTAGCAATTTAATAGATTAAGCAGGCGAGTGATCTAGCTGGTAGATGGTTTGGTGAGTTTTGGAATTCGCCCATGCATGAAGTTTCCTGATTTTCTGACTTTTCTTTATTATAATAAATAGCGTTTTCGAGAGACCGCGTTCTCGAGAGTATTGCTATCCCTACATTCTCATTAAGAAACCAAAGGATGGGAATAGTCAATTTTTAACTTCGTATGGCACCGTTGGTGTCACTAATTGTGCCGGTTCCACGACAATGACAACATATTGGGAGTTTTGTTACGACGAAAGAGACAGGCTTATATAAGTACGTCGATGCTATATTTACAATAAGTGGTGTCGCCATGCCTGGGACCCTAGTCACTTGTCGTAGGCTATTATTTTATTATTATTACAAAACTCTTTTCCCTTATCAATTTGATATTGTTTTATGCAAAATGGATCTTAGATTTCCTTCCGAGAATTTACATAAGAAAATAATTGAAAATGCTTAGGTTTCGCCGACGGCAGCAGCTGAGAAGATTAGGCAGCGAACGTTGAAAATCGGCACCTGATTGGCCAATTTCAGGGTTCGCTGACTAAACTTCTCAGCAGCTGACGTCGACGGAACTTACGCATTGTGTCCAAACTGCTGCTGCATGTCTATTGATAAGAGAGTTTTGCAAAAATCAAACAGCGTTTTCGGATGGCGGATTTAGAGTGCTTCGAGAGTGTTCCCATCCTTTGTTTTCTTAATAAGAATGCAAAGATCGGAATACTCTCAGAGTGGCCTAGAACCGCCACCCGAAAAGGCTAAAAGTGAATTTCCGGAAGACAAACGTCTGAATTTTTATTTTTTTGCGACTGCCTCGAAAATGAATAAATCCGCACTACTAACTACAGTTGAAAATCGCATATTGCAAAAAGCGTGCGCAAAGTGCTCTTTGCGCACGCTGATTGTTTTGCACACGCCTCGCGTACTTTTTATAATACGAATGATCATTTATGAAGCAAAATCGCAGTCGGAGAAAAAGTATAGTGTGCAACACGTACGAAAATCACTCTTTACACTCTTGTGACCTTGTATCACTCGCCTATGGCTCGTGCCCAAATAGCCACACTCGTGTGAAAAGTGCAATTCCCGACACTAGTTGCACAATATACTATTTCGCGTGGTTTTTTTTTATTATTCGGCTACAGATACTCACATGCCTTCTGTAGAACCAACGTGCAAAGTTGTTAATACAACATCTAAAGAATGGTAGACCTAAGGTATTGCAACTTTGTAGAACGATTTCTAAACTAAACTTTAACAACAGCTTATAAACTGAGAGAATAGATTACAATAATTAATCCAACCCGATGGTATTAAATGTCAAGTTGTCTAAATTCGCACTAGTGCGTCACCAACTCAACTTCCAAGAAAAAAAAATTTATCCATCGATTCAACCCTTGACACCTAACACATTATCCAATAAAACGTAACCTTTCGGCACCAATTCTTCATATAAACGACATCACAAAGGATATAACGTTATTGTTGGGCCTGTCGAGGGCCGACAAAGCAAAGGAGGAGCCACTCGATCCTAATGAAAATCACGCCTTTACGTTGGGGGGGCCCTATTTTCGGCCCTAAACTGTTTACGAAAACAGTAGGCATATTCGGTGCCGAAATCACGTTCTCTCATTTCCACCAGAAAGTTGCGAATCTAAAAGTTGTCTGTTCAAACAAATAGTCACAAATGAGAAACCCATTGTTAAGCAGTATGTGTGTGTATAACTCATTCACTTATTTTTGCTATCTCGTTACTTTGAAATTCTCATTGTTTTATAACTAGCTCCTTTCAACACATGATGAGAAACAATGATAAAAATGTCAAAGTGAAATTTGCAACAGCTACATGATGTCAATAATAAGTGAATGACTTATATGTGATGAATATCCGATTTAATTTGTTATATCACGAAAATCCCTTAAAATTAAATTTATTTGATTGGGACCATAGGGGAAACCATAAAAATTTCGTTCGGATTACACGTCTTTTATTACGACAATAAGTCCTCAGCGACAAACTCGTCCAAATGTCATGAAATCGAAATCAAGGCCCTTTTGTGGGTCCTAATAATTTTTCTTGCAAACCGTTTTGTCCCGCTTCCTCAAAGGAAGGAAATTTATTTTCTGAAACGTTTCAATCGGTCAGCTCCGAGAGACTTTCCTTCAGCAAAAGTAAGTATCAGTTCGAAACCGCAAAAAGGGACAAATGAGCACTCGAGATTGCCGCCGAGAATTCGACAATCTTTATTGGATATACCTCAAACGGACGGATCGTAGAAAAACTTTCAGAAGTTGGTAATAAAGTTTGTTTATTGAGTTCTATGAGAGTTTTTTCTTACTTAGTAGCCAGTCATATCCGATTCCAGTTGGTATCTACTCAACTAAATGCCATTCATATTAAAATTAGATTTATCTCACGTAATGAATGTTATACCAGTCTATTATTGTTGCTGTGACAACCAGTAATTTAATGGACATTATATCATCGACATTTAATATCCCTTTGATGACGAGTGAGCTGCACATTACCCGTCAGGACTTTATGGAAAAAGGGTGGCTCGCAAAGCATAATAGCAAAACCAAAATCGATCTGATCGTATTTAGATAATAATCCCGTTCTATAAGTTTGTTAATTAACGCACGGAGTTAATGATTCATTGTATATCTAGGGAAAAGGGGTAGTAGCGCGGAGGAATTTTTTCTTTTGTTTTACTTTAAATTTGATCTTAGTTGATAAACTTCTCATTTTAATTTTTTTTTGTAACAAAAATTAGCTCTGGCTTTTCCCCAGGCTGCGGAGGGAAAATTAGAACAAACATTTTTAATTTACTTAAACCCTTTCACACCCTGGAAACAAAGGATTTCGAATATAAAAAGGAAGACATCTTCAGTTTGTTATATTGTAAGCAGCAGGCTTACGCCCTACGGCTATGCTTTTAATCAAGAAGTAGGATTCTTCTTTAGAAAAAAAAAATTGTTCCAGCCAGCGTGTTGATAAAAACAACATCAATTCACTCGTAATTAACAGATGCTTGAAGGTGAGTGAACGAAAAAGAAATCGGCCTCGACTGGTGAATTTTTGTGATATTCATCCGACTTCAGATGCTACACTATCGGAGTTTTATTTTCAGTGTTTATTACAATAAGAACCTATAATAAGGTGATAATGGAATGATGCGTGAATTACTCAAAGTTCACTTTCCCAGGATTCCGCTTCCTATATTACGCGCCCAAGCGAGTAATATAGGAAGCGGAATCTAGTACTCGGGATTGCATCTTCTTAATAAGCAAATTTTGATTTATACGAGAAATTAAAATGTTTTTTTCACTACTAGCTTTAACATACGCCATTATTAGGTCTGCTGAATGACTATAAAATTGTATTGTATTGTATTCGATGTGTGTGGACTTATACAGTCCTCCACCGCGACATGCGGTCTATTGTGGCTCACTAGAAGTGTTACCAGGAAGGTTTGCCCTTGCTGGCTCCACTAGTTGTCACCCGTTATGCCCAGACCCTCAACGAATCGGATGAGTCTCTCGGGTGACTAGTCTCTTGCCTCCCATCCGTAGACATTAACAACTCCCTCAACTCACAATCTGGCAAAACCACTCTCAATGGAACCCACCGCCTCTTATGCCATCCCCTTTCCCGCCAGCCCCTGGATTCAAGAATCCTAGACTGACGGGCCAGAAATTAGCGGGGTAAGAGACCCTTTTTTTCTTTATCAATCCAACCTAGAGTAACATAACTCATGAAAAAAAAACTCTACTCTTAACTGGCACTAAGGCAGACTCTATGTCACTAACCCAACACACCGAAATAATTGACGGTCCGAAAACGCTAAATCAATCTGCGATGGCAAAACGGCGAATCTAGTTATTGCAACTATCATTTTCCGCTCAATCCTTCTCTCTTCTCTCATCTGTCTCACTCCCCACACACCCATTTCATTCACCAGTTCCACCCTTCCTCTCACTCTCTCATTATTCATACACACTTTCCTCACATGCCGAGAATCATCTGGACCATTACCACACTTGCACGCCGGATCCACGACGCCACCTCTTCGGAATCTGTGCAAGTATGCTTTCAGATTCCCATGCCCTGTCACCAGCTCTGTCGCTTTGAATCCTAGATCTATTTGTTCATCACCCACACTTTTACACACCTCATACACACTTCTCCCTTTATCACTCCTACCCCATTGTTCTTGCCATAAATCTCTTACCCTCGTCTTCATTTCGTCCTTATTTGTCTTCCTATTCTACAGCCTATCGCACTCGCGCTCTGGTAACACGTCGGTCGTTCTTGCCTGCTCCGCCATGTTATGCACCACTTTCATGCCTTCATTCTCCCTCCTCTTCCATTCAATTTTTATGTGTTTTCCTTCTACTCTTCTCATTCTTTCTACTCTTGACTGCACCATACCAATCGTCCTATGCACACTCCTCGTTTCCATCATCATCCCCACAACAATTTTACTATCACGTACAATAATTATTCTTTCAACCATATTTATTCTCTCGATCATTTCAATTGCCTCAATCACTCCCATTAGCTCTATTTCCACCGTGCTGCCGATTCCTCTCAACTTTTGTTTCCCCTCACTTCCCTCCATCCTTCCACCTCCATTTTCCTGCACCACCCCACCGTCGAAACCTCTTGTCTACAACCAGCATCGACAAACACCCATTCTTGTACGTCCAATTCTTCCACATCGCTGCTCCACTGGTAAGGCGGATATAATTTCTCACTCTCTCTCATTCTTCCTGTTATCCTTTCCTCACTTACCTGTTCCCCCCGCTCGCTCATAGCTAGAGCCGTCACACCTAATGGCACTCTCTACGCACTCTCAACGATTCCGTAGGCGCCGTCCTGTTTATCATCAGAAGGAGAGGCCTCTGTGCCGCGTCCAGTTGCTTCGCTCCCATACCCCATATTTCAATTGTCATCCCGAACAAAGATGACGTTTTTAATAAGTCCAGCCTCTTCCTTCGGGAAAATGGCACAATCACCGTTTTCCTAGGGTTTATTGCTAGGTTTTCCTTTGAACACCAGCTGTGTACAACGTGCTGGAGATTTGTTGGTATGGGTGGTTTCTTATAAGGATAAAGATGTCGTCCGGTAATCCAGTTGGTTATTGTTGGTTTGATCGTTCTCGCTTTAGTGGTGCTGAGGAGGAAGTATGTAGGTGCATTATTAACTTCGATCTCTATGAAAATACCAACTGCGACACCCTTTGAATCTAGGGAATCTTGGATTTTCACCACCAGGTTGTGGAGTGATGGTTCTGTTGATTTGTTAGCCTGGTATGCATACTGTTCCGTATTAAGGGGGTACGTTGTTAGCGCTCCCTCTCTTATGTAAAGGTCTAGCAGCTTTTCCAAGCTTTTCAGCAGAAACGAGGTAAGACTGATTGGCCTGAGCGATTTAGGATCTTTTCCCGTACATCCCATCTTTGGTATGTAGACGACCCTCACCCTGGACTAGCAGTTTGCAATAAAGTTCTATGCAAAGCTCGCTCTGAAGAGCTTTGTTAGTAGAGGTGCGAGTCGATCCAGGCCCTGTTGTATTAGTGCAGGGAACACTCCATCCTCTCCGGGGTATTTATATGGTTGAAAAGCCATAATCGTGAATTTTAGCAGGGTTAATCTGACCACTTTTTTGGAGAGCTCCCAATCTGTCCTGTTGGGTCGTTTAAATCGTCCCAAGGGGCTTGTGTTAGTCTCCAAATTTGCCAGACGGCTACCCGGAAAATGACAGCTTGCGAGTATCTCTAACGTTTCACTACCAGTGGAGGTGTAGATTCCATCGAACCGTTTTATCTATCCAAGCTCCTGACAAGGCTCCCTGGAGATAATCCTATGGATTCGGGCTCCTGTTAGCAGGTCGTCAATCTCGCCACAGAACCTTCTCCAAGACTCTCTTTTAGCAGCCCTGATCTGCTTGTTGCAGTTAGTTAGGGCTTGTCTGTAAGTGTCCTAGTCGTCGTTTATTTTTGCTCTATGAAAGAGTTGTCGGCCGTTTTTCCTCTGACTTTCCAGGTGGTCCTTCCACCATGATGTTTGTCTGTTGTCTCTTTTTGTTCTCGTTGGACAGTTATCTTCATAGGTCTGAAGAGCAGCTTTTGCCAGCCGCTCGGCTGCCAACTCTATGTTGACAGGACTGCCAAAGGAGATGTTGATTGTATTCAGTTGTGTCTGGAGGCACTCCCGATATGAAGCCCAGTTTGTGCTTTTAGGATCTTCAAAAGTGACCATAGGTCTGATACCTGTTTTAAGGTTAAACGTTATATGTTTGTGATCGGGGCAAGATTGCTGCGGGGATATTGTCCAGTTGCAGATCTTATTTGAAATAAGGTTCGTGCTGATCGTGAGATCTAAAACTTCTTGTCTGTTGACAGTTACAAAAGTTGGGCTGTTGCCTGTGTTGATAATTTTTAGGTCTATTTGTGTTAGGTAGTTAAGTAGTGTAGGGTACCTCTTTATGTTAATGTCGCTGCTACCCCCAAACGTCAGTTGTCAGCGAGTTTCCAGATTCATTATGAAGAATGCTTAGATAGGTATTGAAGACGCACTGAAATAGAAAAAAAAATGCAAAAAATGTTTTCTCTGGCCCACCCTGTATTTTCTTCACCAGCAATATTTCATAAAGGCAAGTTGATTTCGTATGTTTTATTTATTACCCATTCACTTATTTTTGCCATTTAGTTACCTTCGAAACTTTCATCTTTTTTATACCCATCTTTTTTTAGCACATATTGAGAAGAAACGATAAAAATGTCAAAATCAATTTTCCAACGCTTACTTGACGAAAATAATAAGTGAATGGCTTATATGTACACTTCCACCGGCTCTGTGGTCTTATTAGTATTGGGACACCTTATATACACTGCAATTGCGACTCTCACTTATGACCCTCACGTCTTAGATCCCTCAGCAATACGCGCTTCAGGATTTATATCTAGGTCATAACAATGTACTACCTTGGTATATAATAGAGTATTATATCACCTCTATAATATATTGCTAAATTTTAGTAGAAACAGAGTATAAGGGCGTGGAGACAATTAAAAACTTATGCAATAAATTTCATGTTTTTAGTAGCTTATTGGCCAACACACCGTGTAGTATTGTATGACATAGCTTTTGATCATTCAGATGAAGGAGTTATATTTAAAACATCAAACTTATGTTTGATTGCGTATACATCTTAAGAGAATTACTAGGTAAACAGAAAAATCAAGCCGATGAGTGTGTGTCCTCCTTAATATTAGAACAGGCGAGCAAGCAGAAAATGGAGTGGCCGTCGTTTTTCTACAGTTGTGTCTGTCCTTTGGCGTGAAATGGGACACACAAAATTGAATGGATTTAGCTGACCTACAAAAATAGGGGGTGTTTATTTTTTTATATCTAGTTAGCTGTGAAATGTCAAAAGAAAAGAATGAAAGAACAAAAGTCTCTAAACTTTGATTATATCTTTATTTCCTGTCTAAAACTCATAGCCTTTTAGATGAAGTTTTCTAATGAACACACCGTAGAATCCACAAAGAAGTAATGTCAATTAACGTCTTAAATTAAATGATTCTAAATCAATAGAAAGATCAAACATTAGAAAAATCAACCAAATAAGAAAACATAAGTCTTAAGAGAACAATTAGGTGGACAGAACAATCAAGCCGATGAGTAGTGTGTGTTCTCCTTAATAGTACAGCCAACGAGCAAGCAGAAAATGGAGGGGCCATCGTTTTTCTACAATAGTAGATGGTAGTAGTATGTAACTAGAAATGGGACGCTCTAAACTGAGTAGATTTAGATTTGATTGTACAAGTCATCCTCAAAGTCGGTTTCAGCTAAACTCGACTGGTAGGTACTTGAATTCGCCCACAAGAAAAGCATTGCGGCCTGCAAGTGTCACAAATGAAACTAATTTGACCGCAATGCGATTCTTATGGACGGGTTCAAGTACCAGTCGAGTTTAGCTGAACCCGACTTTGAGGTTGACTTGTACAATCTGGCCTTTAGTGGACCTACAAAAATAAAATACACAAAGAATTGATGACAATTGACGTCTTAAGTCAAATGATTTGAAGTCGCGATTTGTCAATTGACGTGCTCTGACGATGTGATTACGTCATGAGATACAAAAACATGTCGGACTTACAACGTAGGACGACGGACAACGTAGGTAAAAGTGCTTTAGTGCCGCTAAGCAATCAAATCGTCGTTTTTATACCGGGTGTCCAGCAGAACCCTGGACATAGGAGATTAACATGGGAAATCGGTTTTTATTTTTTTGCGCCTGTACGGTTGATTTGATTGAAAAACTTTTAATAATAAAGTAGTAGAGCTTACGGTCAGCTATCATCCTGTAATCTTTTCAATACCCCAGTTTTGGCCGTTTTTTGGAAAAACGCCTCGAAGAGTGCAAAAATTTGAATTAATCGCGTCACCCCCTCCATGCATGTGCAGTGTCGCCAACATAATAATTTTTTATGTCAGAGTCAGAGCCGATTTTCCTTTCTTATTTATTTTGAGGGACTATCATGTAATAATTAACGTGATTATGCAGTGAAAATTAACCGAAAACATGGCGGGAGTGACGCGCCAAGATCAATCTTTTGCACTTTTCGAAGCGTTTTTCCAAAAAACGGCCAAAACTGGGGTATTAAAAAAATTACAGGATGATAGCTGACCGTAAGCTCTACTACTTTATTATTAAAAGTTTTTCAATCAAATCAACCGTACAGGCGCAAAAAAATAAAAACCGATTTCCCATGTTAATCTCCTATGTCCAGGGTTCTGCTGGCCACCCGGTATAAGGAATTAAATGGTGTTTTCTGAAGACACTCATAGATGTAATTGGTGTTGAAACAAAATATGTAAAACCGGAATTGAGGAAGATGCCAGCATCTAGAGTGCCGAATTTTATTACAAAAATATTGACAGGCTGTGAATATGGAGTTAATGACCAAAATGACGAAATATTTTGAATTGTAAGGGACGTGAAATAATTGATCAACGTCATTTTGCTATTTGGCGTAAGAAGTTCACTTATACGTGCAAAAGTTTTATTAGTAAGAAGGACACGTCCAAACTCGACCTAATTTTCTTAACCACCTAGTTCGCTAATTTTACAATTCTGTCTTTTACCGTCATTTAGTATTCATTTTTATTTACATTTCCCTTCCAAATGGCTTCTGGACGCCATCTTAAATGTTAAGGCTATTTAAGGTAAAAAGCAATGTATAAGTAATAAAATTGGTTCCGTTTTTTGGCCGGCAGTCCGCCATTTTTAAAGTACCCATGACACAATTTCATCGTCAGACACATTAATTGGCGAATCACAACTTCAAATTATTTGACGTAAGTCGTCATGTGACGTCAATTCAAGCGGATATCGCCGCCATTTTTAATGTACCCACTGCTCAAAAGGGGGGCCAAAACTGTAAAACAGGATGGGTCTTCAGATTAGCTCGATGGACTCTAGTTTTAAACTTTGTAGGTGGCATCGCAATCGTACTTTTGAATCTTTTGACCATTTGACCATTCCAAAACAGCTGAAATGTATGAAATTTTCAGTGTTTATACAGAAATGATGAATAGGAATCAAAGTCAATTCAACGTTGTTTGTTTGAACACATCCATGTATTAGGTGGATTTCGCTTCCGTTAAAAGCATCAAATGCAAACCCAAGCATTTCCATTACCATCTTTGCTAACCAAGCACCGGGCAGCGGCAGTTGAACATTAATGACATTACAAGAATGGGACATTTCCAGCAAGGGTAACAACCAACACTTTGGCTGAACATTAGACCAATTAGGGGCTTTAGGAGATAACTTGTAGTTACATATAAATCTCAAACTTCTTATATCAAAAATAAAACATGATGATCAAGATCAAATTTTAAGTTACGTCTATTTTAATAAGGTTGGTCAGTCATATTGCCTTGAGGGGCAAACATCAAATGACGTAATTCTGGAATGGTCAATTACAATAACTTGACGTAATGATGATAGTTCTCAAGTTATGAATAACCTTAGATTATGAAAAAGAGAGAAATGATCATACTCAGAAGAAGTAAATTAATGGAATCCACGCGCGCAATTCTCCGCTACATTGACAGCTGTTACCAAAAATGATCAGACGCCATGTCGAAGGCGAAAACCAAATATTTCGTTGGCTATGTGTTTTTCTGCAATAAATTGCCTTTTGCAAGTATTTAATATTATAAATAATTGTGTTGTTTACAATGGTGGGATGTACAGATTACAGTTGTAAAAGCAGCGGCTATAGAAAGGAGCCTGGAGTTACGTTTCACAGGTAAACAGATAAAACGTTTTTCAGCAACAATTAACTTATTTGAAATAGCTCTAAAACCACTTATTTTACATCCAAATCTTCGAAACATGATTTAGTACATACCGCAGTGAAGTCAATAATGCTATTTTGGGAAATATTTTTCTAATCCTGTAACTTGTAGATACTTTTTTTATTTAAATTTTTGAGCAGTTTTTCCAGTGGCGCAGGAGATGTAATCCCCCCGACTATTAATTCACAATTATGTTTATTTATTTAATACTAAGTCGATGTTTGCTAATAATATTATTACGTAAAATATTACTAATGTTACAAATAGTAATTTAATTCCATTATTATTTTTAATCAAATATTTTCTTAAATGCTACAATACCAAATGCTTCGTCACTGGCATTTTCACACTTGACAGATTGGAGCAAACTGTTAACAGACGCCGGCGTCGTATCCTACTTCTTCTAGTTTACCTTTTCTAAGGGATAATATAACGCAAGCGTCTGTTACCAGTTGGCACTAAAGCTTTGTAGTGTTTAACCTAAAATTATTTGAAAATTAATTAATATTATATGTAATAATACATAATTTTCTCAATTTTATAGCAAACATCGGTGTTGTGTTCAATAAATAAAAATAAATGTGAAGCAGTGGTCGCTGATAACATCCATGGCATTATGTATTTCCTACGCCAATGGAAAAATTATTTCCAATAATATTTCATTTCAACATAATATTTCCCAAATAAACATTATTGGCTTCGCTGCGGTATATAATGATATGGATATAAAATAATTAGTTTTGTCTACGACCAACTAATAATATATTGATATTCAGCTTGTTGACAAAACTTAAATAGGGCTCATGTAGCGTCAGAGGGATAAATGAGTTAAAACTGGCGGGAATAATATCATAATTCCCGCTCGCCATTTAAGTTATATATATTACCTTGGCAACCAGTAGTAGTAGACAACAATGCAATATCAAAGGCCGCAGAGTAAAAAATGCCCTGATGATACCGGTTTTGCCGTCAATCGCGAGTGTCACTTTGTCATTTCATTACATATTTATTTACACTACGTATAGATTTTTTGATTTGTAATTAGACGATGCCTGTGGACAAAGTATAGTAATATACTCGCTTTTTATGGCCATTACTCCCACGGGAGACTTGCGCCTCTCGCCTGCAGCTCAGGACGAAAACGTCTCCCTAAGGCTATCATAAAAAACTCGTTTAATAGTATACTATTAGAGTTAATTGAACTTATTGTTGCTGAAAAATATCGTTATTTGTTTACCAGTGAAACGTGACCCAGCTGATACTTTTACGACCATAAGCCACCATTCTGAACAACACAGTTATAAATAATAAAGTCTTACAAAACACAATTTATTGCAAGAAACAGAATACCAGCGAATTATTTGTTTTGACACCACAGAAATGGCGACTCATCATTTTTGGTAACACACAGGAAATCCAGCCGATAAATGCATGCGGGCGTTCTCTCTCTTTTCTTGTCAAATGGAAGACCATTAATGTTGGAGCGTTGGGCAACGTGGAATCATTCCATTTTGGAAACTTTTCAATATCGAAACTTAAAAATTCTCTGAAGAACAGTTTCGGACAGTTTTCGAATATTTCGGAGATACAAGCTATGCTGTAATGTTTTTATAATAATAATTAGATTTTATGCAACTTTTAAGGACAAAACACTCATAATGACGATGTTTGTGTATTTGTCTCGTTATTTAATAGTCTCAACAAGAAGACTAATGTTTATGATCCGAAAACCTTCCGGTAATTTTTCCAATGTTAAAACTGTCCAGTTTTGCCTAACCCTTGTTTGCTATGTTGCTAAATGATGATTTTCGTTTCGACTACTTCAGAATTTAGCTACTTTTTCTCAAGGGTGCTCATTTCGTTTATCTGTATACAGGTCATCATGGGGTTTCCATTAATTTTATTACTCACAAATTTGTAGTATTTAAATTTGAACACCTTGTATTTCGAGAGTTAAACGAACTTTGACCTACTTAGCAAGGCTTTCCAATTCGGATAATGACAGTTAACGAACTGTAAAAATTATTAGACTAGCTATCTGGAGACCCTCTCCTGTTTTACAGTTTTGACTCCCCTTTTTAGCAGTGAGAACCTTTGAATTGATGACGACTTCCGGCGGAAGTGACGTCTCGGTGACGTCGTGGCGTCTAACGTCAAATTATTGCAAAACAGTTGTCACTGTCATTTTTTTTTCTTATTTCCAATCCAATCGAATATCGAACTTATATCCATTTCCTAGTTAGAGCGCTAGGGCTCCTAGTCTTTAGCTGACCTAGCTACAAGGTTTTCTACAATTTAACTTCTAACCTAACAAAAACAAAAAGCAATGCACAATCAATTTCCGGTCCGGCTTTAATTTTCTGACGCTTGTATGACGTATGTTGAAGACAATATTACGTCAGGGAAACCATTGCTTACGTTCCGCCGTCGGCAGCAGATGAGAAGTTTAGTTAGCGAACCCTCAAATTAGCCAATCAGGTGCCGATTTTCAGCGTTCGCTGACTAAACTTCTAAGCTGCTGCCATCGGCAGAACGTACGCATTAAAGCGACGTACTTCCGGCCAAAAAAGGGGCCATTTTTAAGGAAATAGCGGCATTGCGTGAGGTAGTTTCCGAGTTCAATTCCTAGCTCCAAACAATTTTTTTTCTTTTTATTTTATTTTGCATATGGCTCATTGCTGTGGTAAAAATAGTGAAAGTCATTGCATCTTTGCCACATGGGGCTGAGACGCAGTTAAGCAGTTAAGGACCGCCATTTTTGTTTAGATATTTTGAAATGTATTGAATTTAAAGGTACACTCTCGACAAATAACACAATTTTTACTTTTCTCAACCATTTTAAGTAAAACTAAATTTTTTTTATAGTTTTTATATACTCGCAGTTAAAGAGCATCAAGTCAAGTGCTGACAAAACTATTCATTCAAAACGCTCCCCTGAAAACTTCATATTTTGGCGCTAAATACAGATTCGCTCCAAGGTTCTATCTTTTGATGTATAATCAAGTGATTTTATTCTTCCATTTATCCTCGTTTATAATTGTGTATTAAAAAAAACCAAACTATTTGCTGAATAATTAAAACTAGATCCAGGCCCCTATGGATGATTAAAAGTGTCAAAAGCGGCAAAAATAAATCAGTGGAACGATTCCGGATAAACGGGCGCAAGCGTTATCCACATTTCGCATCCTGGATTCAAAATCGGGACCGTGGAACGCGGGTCGCGTCTCACTTGTTGTCGATCCGCGCTCAAAGTTTGGAATTCCCCAGTTCCAGACCATCAGGAAGGAAACGTTCCACAAGTTTTTGCGCTCATCGGAAACGCTTAAATTTGATTTCTTGTGCGTCCTTTTATTGTTTTTGACGGACACTTTATTGCTTTAATATATTTTTTTACTATCAATTGTTATGATACCTTAATTTAAATTACAATAAGACGTATTTTTAGAGTGATTGATGAAAAACTTTCAGTAGAGTGAGGACCGGATGGCTTCGTCACTCGCAAGTCAGGTGAGTGTTTTTTTAAATGAGATATATCGCATCAAATCAAAAATTGATTTTTTAAATACGAAAAAAAGGTTGCTAAGTAAATACCCAATTATTAGTTGACAAACATTTTTTTTATGAGAAGACTAGAATACTGGAAATATCTAGTAAATTAAAAAAAGTTGGTGAATCATGAGAAAAAATAAATGGTGCGAAGTAAAACTAAATTTTTTTATTAAAAATATAATAAAATTTCTTTTTACTCAATATCTAGTGAACGTAAGAACATGATTTGCTTCTTACGATTAGCATAACAGAGAGATTAATTATTATTGCTATATTCTCTATTAAATTTAATTAAACTAAATGTAGGTATACTTCACACCCCTTATTGCACATTATTTTTCTTACACTTATTATTTTTTATAACTTTCTATAAAACTTTACCTATTAAATCAATTAAGTAACTTTTAATTGAATAGGGAAGAAAGGACTTACACTTTGTCCATTTTTTGGCTTACTACCCGTTTCGGCTCTCAGGGCATCATCAGCGCTCAAAATTGAGTGATGTGACTAGAAGACGTACAAGAGATGAAAAGCAAAATAATTCCTCAGACTGATAATCTCGAAGAAAAAAGCCACCGCGCGATGGTTTTTCTAGGCCAAATTTCAAATGAGCAATGAGCAATTTAAAGAAATCAAAATAGGTAACATGATTAAAATTACAAAAACAGCCAAGAATGAAGAAAAGACAGGACAATTTAAAAACCATAATTTACCGTAATAATTTGCGCGGAGCCCCTAGCGAGCTTTTATCTGGTCAAAATGAAAAATAATTAACTCACCTGTTAACTATGCTAGAGGTTAAACGATGTTGAAAATTACAACTCTAGGTAATAAGTATTATACAATAATAATGTATAATATATAGTGTGTATATTAAAAAAAAGCCTCGTAGCATGGCACTAAAACTCTTGTCTGATATAAATGGATAAAAAAATAAAAATTGTCACATTTTATGACATTTTCGACTTTCTATTGTTTTTATATGAAGTCATCTCAGACCTACTGTTCTAATTCGATGGCCTGTTGATGTTTTTTTTAAATGAACGCACGGTACTTTATTATTTCCCGTCATAACTTGATTTAAAGGGAGGTATGTTGTTATTAAAAAAAAAACCCTTTTCCTTAGATACCCTTGTGGGAATTTACCAGGGAAAAAAACTGAAATTGTGCTCGAAACCCTGCTGCTTATCTACTCTTTACACACGGGAAATTAAACGCATGCTGCTGAATCTAACACAGGTGGATGGCTTTTTATAGCAATATGCAATAATTAACTTTCCTCTTACGAGATCGCGTTTGAATCTCTTGTTCAGCTAATTTTTAGGAACAAGGAATAAGCTTCTTACAAATATGCAAAGGATACCAAAAAACCATGAGTTCTCTTTTTAGTTAAAGATTTCCTAATACAGCGCTAAAAACAGCGTCTTTACAAACTTTTAACGACTTGATTAAACGTCAAAACGGGAATTACCATAAATTATTAATAAGTCACCTTTCAGGGTAATAGGTGTTGGAGTCATTTTTTCCATGATTCTACTTACGACTCTTATCATTATCTTGGCATTTTTGCGATTTTACGTATTTCCTTGTTTGTCCTATGTACGCACTGTTTTATTTGTACTGCTTGCAATTTGACCAAGGTATAGTGTAATCAACATTGGACAATAGAAGAAATAGGATCTATAAATTTTGTGAAAATGGAAAGAACTAATTTCTTATTGTGAATTGCCACTTTACATCTTATTCTCAAATCTCACGTAAGATCAAATCCAAATTGGAAGCCTCACGTACGGTTTAAATTCTTGTAAAGTGGCCCTAAGGCATACAAAGTGAGAGTGCTTACAGTTTTAAAACCCCACTGTAGATTTTGTTAAGTTGCAGCTTTCTAAACACCAAAGAACACCAAATAATGTTTACATACTATATACATAGTGTCATTGCTTCAAAGAGCACTTCTCACTTTTAAAGTTTTTTGGTAATTTTTGTAGGAAAAACCAGTGAGGAAGTAATAATTATCGCACTTTGCACATATTATTATTAATCTAGTAAAGTTCCCACGTGTGAGGTCGTCCATAAAATGTTCATTTTCAAGCCCAAAACGTATATCTGGATGTCAGGTAATAACTGAATTACTTGGCCCCAACGAATCGCCGCACGGCCAAGAGGGTTTTCCATTAATATAAGCAAATTTGTATACGGGCCGAAGTGGCAAGACATAATTTTGGATAATTCGGAGGGTTCATAGGATCACCGAGCTAATCTGCTTAGAGCCGTTTTGCCTATCGCTTAATGGAAACGATATTACGTCTGACTCGTGCAGGTATCCCGAAATAGACCTAGTTACCTATAAACCGCACCAAATTGCGATTTCCAACCTTTGGGTTACGGGAATTACACTCATTTAAGGTTAGCCATTGTTAAATTATAGGTACTGATGCATCATTATACTGATACATCATCTAAAGTAAATGCAAATCATTAGAGATAGTAATTAAATAACACTATTGTTACTTCATATATTTGTGCGTGATACTTTTTTTATTGAACACTCCCTAGAAATAAATGCGAAATGGTGCCATCTTAAAGCGTTTCGACAGTTATCACATGTTCGTATAAATTCTAAACTGGTAAAATGCCAGTTTTGAAATTCGAAATTTTGCGCTCGTATGTTACTTACTCTTTTACAAATTCACTACCAGCTGGACTCTGTATCTAGGGCGGAAATAAGATACCAGCAACGTTACTAACTCGAGGGACGTCATCAAGGTTCTTTCAAGGTCTTTTTTTTTCAACTTGAAACTTGACGGAAATAACTTGAGAAACTAACCGAGCAACTAGTGCCACAAACCATGCTAACAAATTAACAGAACTAGCACTCCGTAACTTGGTGGTGAAAATTCAGGAGACCCTGGATTCAAAGGGTGTCGCAGTTGGTATTTTCATTGACATCAAAGGGGTCTTTA
Organism: Taphrorychus bicolor; assembly: GCA_951812265.1. Lineage (NCBI taxonomy): Eukaryota > Metazoa > Arthropoda > Insecta > Coleoptera > Curculionidae > Taphrorychus > Taphrorychus bicolor. Next base: position 10,679,141 of record OX638299.1, on the reverse strand, counting down.
ATAATGCACCTACAGACTCCCTCCTCAGTGCCAGTAAAGCGAGGAGGATAGAACCAAAAATAACCAACTGGATTCGTAACATGTTAGAATCCAGACTGATCAATACATCATTAAACGATAACACTATCAGATTTACAACAGAAGGAGGTTGTCCAGAGGGCGGAGTCCTTTCACCACTCCTCTGGTCCCTACTAGTGGAGGACCTTCTGGCTACTTTGGAACTATGGGGAATCAAGGTCCAAGCATACGCGGACGACATCGTTACTCTTATAAGAAACCACCCATACCAACAAATCTCCGTTGCAAGAGGTGCTGGATGATGTGCACAGCTGGTGTTCAAAGGAAAACCTAGCAATAAACTCTAGGAAAACGATGATTGTGCCATTTACCTGAAGGAAGAAGCTGGACTTCTTGAAAGGGCCATCTTTGTTCGGGACGACAATCCCGTTTAACAACGAAGTAAAATTTCTAAGGGTCATCTTGGACAAATCACTCACATGGACCCCACATGTGACTCGTACCGTTAGGAGGGCACAGCTCTCCCTTTGGTCGTGCAAGAACCTGCGCGGCAAATCATGGGGGATAGGACCCCAACAAACTTTGTGGCTGTAAGTGATGGTAATAAAATCGATAATCAAATATGGGGTCATAGTTTGGTATCGAAAGAACAGACAAGCTCCATCAAAGCCTCCTGTCCTCTCTGCAAAGACAAATATGTTTCTGTGTCACGGAGGCAATGAGAACGACACCCACGGCGGCCATGGAGTGCAAGCTCGACCTAGTTCCACTTCCAATACTCCTGGAACAAGAGGCAATGAAGGCAACATAGCGGCTGCAACAAGTGACGGACATTCGATGGTGGGACCAACAATGCCCAGGCTGGCTTGGAAGGCCTTGTTGGCCTAATGCCATCAAAAATACATTAGAGACTCGCTACGTCGCGTCGTCAGGGTTCCCTCAAGGGCAGACTGGGACGAACGAGGCGAAGATCTACAACTGGCAGGAAGTACCTGGTACACGGACGAATCCCAAAACGACGAAGGGGCTGGCTCCGGAGTGTACGGGAGCTCGGATGGCATCTGCATAACAGAGAGCCTGGGCCGATTCATCACAGTGTTTCAGGCAGAGATACATGCCATTGAATTGTGTGCTTGATACCTATTAGAGGAAGGAGGACACAATAGATCAATAAAGATCTGCTCGGATAGTCGGGCAGCGCTTCGAGCGCTTATGTTTTGCGCTGCAATTCCAAAACATTGTTTGGAGCTGCCACAGGACTCTGAACACCCTATCGCGGACTCTGACTGTCCAAAGAGACGGAGTGTCGGCGGTGCTTGGAGGACGACGAGACAGTTAAGCCCGTTCTATGTGACTGCCTGGTTTTTGCCAGATCGAGATACTCACTGCTCCGAAACACGATCAAAGATGTAAACGCAGTGTCGCCCGAGAGACTCATCAGATTCGTTGAGGTTTTGCGCATAACGGGTGAAAACTAGGGGAGTAAGCAGGGGCAAACCGTGCTGGTAACATGTTGAGTGAGCCACAATAGACCGCAGGTCGCGGTGGAGGACTGTATAAGTCCACTCGCATTGAATATAATCTCAATGCCTAAGAAAAACAAATCCTTACAAATTAAACATCATTACTATAAATGTTGAAAGTGGTTGAGTGTCGCTACTAACAACTTCACAAGCACTTTCAGTTTGCATCAACATATTTTGTCAAAGTACTACGTAGATGTTATCTGCTGCACTATTTCGTCAAGATCAGGCTCATAAAAAAGCCTACAGGCGCCAAATCGGGTTACTTTGCAGGCCAAGTAATAGGGCCGCGCCTTCCGATCCACCGATCAGTAAACTTTTTTTAATTTCATTTCTTTTAAACTGCTGAATGAAATGGAAAAAAAATGTTTAAAGACATCACTGGCCTATCAAAATCTGAATTAAGTCAAAATCTTAATAATCTGAATAAGTTGGGGCTTTCGTCAATTTTGGGACGTCATACTTTTTGGACCACCCAGTATTTGTGAAAGTGTTTTCCTGAAATGGGTCCATCTGAGCAATAGTTATTTGAGTAACAATTGTGGTTTTCACAGATACATCGCTCTCTTAAAGTTGCGTTGACAACGTTGATTTTGAAATAACCTTGATGACGTCATCTAAGTTAATAATATTGCAAAAATCATGTTTGCGCCTCGACGTCGAGACTCTTCATATGAATTTTTTCTCTAAACTTAATGGTTGTGCAGATATTTGTTTATCACAAATTAAATGGACTAACCTGTATGGCACAATAAGGATGAATTTGATGGAATCAGATATAGATAATCCACAAGGGTTTTACAATCTTTTTTTGTCGACGACGAAGTTAAATAGTAATAAATTATTATTTTTGGTACATCTGCAGGTACGTTTTCAAGATTTACATGGACATTGACATTGACATTAAAAAAAAATGGATGACAGGTTGGTGTCTCACAGATAGAATTGCCCGCATGAGTCACTTTCGCTTCACAGCGGTTCTGGTTCCGGTTGACATAAAAATGACAGACCAGCTGATTTTCATCAAAGCTGATTGGTTGAAAATCAGCTAGTCTGTCATTTTTATGTCAACCAGCACCAGAACCGGTGCGAAACGAAAATGACTATGATCGGTCTATTTTATTTCTCGTAGCGTTTTCGATTGGGAATCCCAGTGCAAAACCAGTGCAATTTGTTCGTTCGATTCGTTCGTAACTTTCGTGCAGTGTCGTATGTTTTATTGGAAAACCAGTGCAGCAAGTTTCACACTGAATGCAACATTTTCGACACGAGCTGTACTAGGTAGTTTTGCCCTGAGTGCAAAGCAAATTCGAATTACGCGTTTAATGGAACTGCACCGGAGCAAATATTTGAAGAAACTGGAATCGCCTTGCGGTCGACTCATACACAGATAGATTTGCCCATGTTGGTCTATTTCATATGTTATAGCTAGGAATTCAGCTAGCTGCAATTGACTTTCCTATCCATTCTATTAACTGTAAAATACAATATATCCCTGTATAAGCAGAGAATAGTTTGTTTAATTATAATTAAATTATAATAATTAAACAATATAATAATATTGTTTAACGAGTGACGCAAATAGCATTTTTTCTCGCAATAGAACAGTTTACCAACCGAGGCGAAGCCGAGTTTGGTAATGTTCTCGAGCGAATGAAAATTCTTTTTTGACGAGTAAAACACTATACATTTTCTTCGACCATGCTAACATTAAGTGCGCGTTCGCATGAGCGCAACGAGCAAAACGGCGGAACGCGAATCTCAGTTGTGATTGGAGTTTGACTTGTCATTTTTAAAAATTGAATATTTGGCGGTAATCTGTCGCTATTACTCCGAGAGCTAATGCCGTAGTTTTGACATTTCCGCATTTTTGCCCGTTGCGCTCTTGCGAACTCGCCCTAAGTCTTCATTAACCAATCTCTATAAAGGCGAATTCCAAAACTCACCAGATCATCTACCTGGTAGATCAGTCACCTGTTTAATCCATTAAATTGCTAGATGGCTATCACATGACCAGCTTAACCGGTAGGTGACCAGGTGAATTTTGGAATTCGCCCAAAGTATTTCTTTCAAAAATTAAGGCGCGTCATTGTCAACATGACACCTCGACTGTTTGGTCAAATTTTAACACTTTGATTCACTTTTCAGAGGCCCGGGCAGGCAAGATATACATGTTTTGGTATGATATCACCATTTTCCATGGTGTTTTATAAAATTAGACCAGTTAAATCGCCTTTAATTGGCGATATACAGGCGAAATTAGAACAACTTACTTTCGTCACTAGAGACGAAAGTTAACGTTATGGCATTTTCTCTCACTAGAGACGAAAGTTACGTTTTCGGCTAGGGCAAGTTATGACGAAAGTTGTTTATCTTAACATGGTCGTAGAAAAAAACTTTTTTTAGTTTAATCATTTGTAGCTCTTGGTGGTTTTAAGATATTTTCTTCCAATTTTATTTAAGTTAGACCAACCAAACTATTGTGAAAACCTTTGTGTAGTGCACCATTGATGACCAGATATCATAATATAACAGTACGACCTCTCATTAAAAAGCAAATCTGCAACAGTGCATTGGCGATGCGGGGCCCCAGGCTTTATTAAAGTCCTGCTACCCCGGTCTAACTGCCGAAAACTAACCGGCAACTCGTTTAATTTTGTTGGCAACAGTTAGACGAGAAGTTGGGCGAGGAATTGTTTCACAGCCCTACAGTCTAATGGCATATAAAGCGAATTTCGACAGTGTCGAGTTTTTCCGCCCTTCTCTTAGGTCTCATTTTGGTTCCATCGCCCAACAGGTTTTTGCTATACCGTACAATTCTGTCGTGTTAGTTCAGGCTCTTGTATAATATTTGTTCGCACGAAACCGCCTTGACTATATATGCGCCGTTTCGGTTAAAGACCCATCTTTACACCTGGGTATAATGTTATTTCTTGGCGATTTCTGTAGAAAACAGATCCTAAGCACTAGTGCTTCGATCTGTAGTATCTTTTTTTAGTATTTCGGAAGACTAATAATCTGAGTGTCCTTTAGAATACATAGTCAGAATCGTGGTGATCGCACGTACCATGTGTTTATTATAATCAGTCATCTAGCCGCCTATGAAATTCATTTGTTATGTTGATTCATGTACTGAATTACTTCCTTCGATATTTTTTTAAGTTGTCACTTTTGTAAAGTCAAATGTCCGGGGATGACACTGACGGTTCCAGAGCGCTTTAAAACTATCATCATCCTTTGTTTTCGTGATAAGAATGTAAGGATGGGAATACGCTCAGACTTGTCTAGTGCCTCCACCCGAAATGACAGCTAATAAGTAACAACAAACAACAAGTGACAGTGACATACGTGGTAAATCAGCTTTAACTGCATCGCAAATTTTGCGCCGATTGATAATCGTTTATTTCTTCCAATATTTGTCACAGAAAAATAGTAGCCGATAAAATATTCAACAGTTGGAAAGGTCACCCAATGTAAACTACCATTAGTGGCATTTCACTTAATTGCATCGTCCAGCCAAACAAGCGCAATTTTATTAAACCCCATTTTCTGAGTCCGACTGTCATTCCTGCTTTTTGTTGTGATTAATATACGCAGATAAAAGAAAAACGTTCTATCGGCACCGCATTTGAAATGGAACCGATGTATATTCTCATGAACACTTTCTGTGCTTCTAGGAAATATATTGCGGAAAATTGCCGGAAGATGGTTGCTTTCCTTATCTTTGGAAATTTTCTTTGTCATGCTCTCTTTATTTCCGGACATTTCTTCCTGCGAATCTCTTGTCTGATGGCATTTTCGACTTAGCTAGTTATATATAATGTATAACACGGTTCGTGTGACCTAGGGTTGATAAATTGTCTGGCCCTATTTTTACCCTACCTAGACCCAGTTAGGAGTATCTAATTATCTAAAGATTTTATCAAGTTAACTGAGTAGAAATAAATCTAATTAATAAAAGTTCTATTCTGGATTTAGTATATTGAAAAACCTCAAGACGACGCAATAGAAGTAGACCAATTCAGTAGCACACTTATTGAGTAGTCATCGGACAATTTACTTTGTCCGCGACCACTTAATAATATACTGATATTCAGCTTGTTGACAAAAGTTAAATAGGGCTCATATAGCGTCAGAGGGATATATGAGTTGAAACAGCGGGAATAATATTGTTACGATCGCAGCAACGCCGCATGGGAGGCGGGGCAACGCATGGGAGCGTGTTGGTTGGTGGAGCTTCGCGACCTATCCGCGCTGCGTCATGGCTGACACGAGTGATTTATTGCTCGTCTGGCTTAATCTAGAAGGCAGTTGTTTACAACCGTTTTTTTTATATGAGATTATTCAAGAATTCTTATAAAGAACTTTCTAGGTTTTTCTGTAATTTTAGGATTGTATATAAAAGGCGCATAGAGCGCCCGAGTAGGAATAGTCTTATTTTAAGCGAGCTATAAGTAAGCTAAAGTTACGAAGCGATAATAGAAGGCTATAAAGTGTTAAGTAGTGAGTTATTTAGAAGTCGAGTGTATTTGTGGGATAAATAAATAGTGTTTTCGTGTTAAATCGTTACACTGGAATTATCGAACCCCGAGTTCGCAACAATTGGTGTCAGAAGTGCGATTCCAGTGGGAATTCGAGGACTATACTGAACTGTAAGTGAGTGCTTCATTGCCGGACATTACGTGTTTATGCCAGTGACCAGAAGCCAGCATCAAGCGATGGAGGATCAACTTGCCGCCCTGCTGTCCTTTATGCAACAACAGAAGGAAGAGCAAGAAAGACGTTATGTAGAACAAAAAGAAGAGCAGGAAAAACGTGATCAAGTTCAGGAGCGACGTTATCTAGAACAGAAGAAAGAGCTGGAAACACGTGATCAAATACAGGAAAGACGTTATCTAGAACAAAAGGAAGAGCAGGAAAAACGTGATCAAGTGCAGGAGCAACGTCATCAACAATTCAAAGAAGAATTAATGAACCACCTCGCAGCTAGGGAGCAGCAATTGGAAGAAAGAATAATGCAATCCGTTAACGAATCCGTTAACGAATCCATTAACGGCGTCAACAAGGGACTCGAATCTGTCAACCAGAGGGTTCTCGAGCTAGAAAAGAAATTCCGGGAACAAACTGAGGACGACAACGTGTCTACAGAGAGTTCTAGCACAGCCAACGCTAAAATTAAGCCTCCCGATTACGACGGTACTACTGCATGGGAAATTTATAAAACTCAGTTTGAGGCAGCTGCAAAAGCTAATGGTTGGTCCGAGCCCCAGAAAGCTACATCATTAGTGGTAGCACTTCGTGGAAAAGCGGCTGAGTTACTCCAATCTCTGTCGGCAGCGGATCAAAGTAATTATGCGGCTTTAGTACACACTCTGCAACTACGATTTGGAAATGAGCACAAAGAAACCGTGTTCCAGGCCCAGCTGAGGATGAGACAGCAAAAGTCAGGTGAATCCTTACAAGAATTTGAGGCGGACATAGACAGACTCATTCACCTGGCATATCCATCGGCCCATGAATCTTTTCAAATGCAATTTGCCGCCGAAAGGTTCATTGAGGGAGTTCGCGATAGTGACATGAGATACCACTTACGTCTAGTAAGGCCCAGGAATATCAGCGAGGCACTAGTTCGGGCCCTGGAATTCGAGGCGTCACGAGTGTCATCTAGTTCTTCTGCAAGTGTAAGAGTGGCAACTTGCGGTGACAAGAAGAATACGTCTATGGCTGAATCCATGGCCAGTTTACATAAAGCGATGAAAGATATGGCAGTCAGTATGCAAGCCCTGTTAGAAAGAACTCCTCGATCAACAGACAATCGGAGCATAAAATGTTTTAACTGCGGCAGACTGGGTCACATCAAGAGTAACTGCCGTAATAGGGCAAGAAGTCCGTCGCCGTCGTTTAGAAGACCAAGCGGCGACCAAGACCGCCCTAGGTCCCAGGAAAACTAATTCCGGTCAATGCAAGGGGGCAATTGACCGGGGCCGCTAAGACCCCCAGGATCTTTAAAGTCAATAATTTGGGTAGCAAAAGTCTCACAGTGGCCGGACGCATTAAAGGACAGAAGATCCAGATTACCATCGATACAGGAGCAGATGTGACCATTGTAAGGCCAGATAAACTTTTCGGATATACCATACAACCATTGCCCAACCCTATTATGCTAAAATCAGTCACTGGAGAATCTTGCCCTATAGACGGAGAAGCCGATGTCACCATCATTATTGGAGAAAGACTTGAAGTTCGGCATAAAGTGTTGGTTGCCAGGATCAAAGACGAGTTTATTTTGGGAATGGATCTCATCAGGAAACATGGATTCTCCTATGATCACAAACAGAATATTCTCACGTTTGGAGATGAGGAGTTTGCATTAACCAATGGAAATGTGGAAACTAGTATCCGTCTACTGGTGGTGGAAGATGTAAAAATTCCTCCAAATTCAGAACAAATTATCACAGTGACTTCTGAAAATGATCCTGGGTGGTCCATAGGATTTATAGAACCTAACCTGGATTTGACGACTGAAATCATGGTAGCCCGAACTTTGACCGACACGAAGAAGACTATGCCAGTACGAGTTGCCAATATTGGAGAAAGGACCATCAAGCTAAAAGAAGGAACAGTTCTTGCCAATTATGAGCCTGTACAATGGGTATGCAATTGTGTCGAAGCAGAGACATCCAAAATTATATCTTCTAACCAAGCTTCTCCAGAAGTTATTGATGCTTTTAAGCGACAGTGGAGTCACCTGTCCAAGGAACAACTTCAGTCTGCTATAAAATTTGCCATGGATGAATCTGATATGTTTAACTTCAAGAGCAACGACAGTCAAACCGATTTAGTTGTCCATAAGATCAACACAGGAGATGCCCAGCCAATACGACAACATCCACGAAGGTTCCCTCTGGCTAAACAACAGGAAGTTAACAGTTTGCTGAATGAAATGTTAAAGGAGGGCGTCATAGAAAAATCATCTAGTCCATGGTCGTCGCCTGTGGTTCTTGTTAAGAAGAAAGATGGTTCAACGCGGTTCTGTGTTGACTACAGGAAACTTAATGATGTAACCAAGAAAGACAGCTACCCATTGCCACGTATAGACGACACCTTAGCAACTTTATCGGGATCAAAGTGGTTTTCCACTCTAGATTTAAAAAGTGGGTACTGGCAAGTAAAGATTGCTCCCGAAGACAAAGAAAAGACTGCATTTTCTACTGGTTCTGGACTATACCAATTCACTGTTATGCCTTTTGGATTGTGCAATGCTCCATCAACTTTCGAGCGACTAATGGAACGTGTCTTGAGGGGGCTGACTTGGAAAACTTGCCTGGTATACTTAGATGACATAATTGTCATGGGACGTGATTTCGACGAGCACTTGAAGAATTTAAGAGAAATCTTCAACAAGTTACGGAATGCTCACCTGAAGTTAAACTACAAGAAATGCAGCCTGTTCCAGAAGCAAGTCGAGTACTTGGGGCATACTATCTCAGAACAAGGCATTAAAACTAGCCATAGTAAAATATCTGCCATTAAAGATTGGCCAGTTCCCCGAGACAAACACGAAGTAAGGAGCTTTTTGGGACTATGCACTTACTACAGGAGATTTGTAGAGGGATTTGCCGACATCGCAAAACCGCTGCACAAATTAACGGAAAAGAAAACACCGTTCTTGTGGAACCACGAATGCAGTCAGGCGTTTGCAAGGCTTAAAGCTGCCCTCTGTTCTAGTCCGATCTTGGCTTACCCTATAAAGGACGGACTCTTTATTTTGGACACGGATGCAAGTAACTGTGGTCTAGGTGCAGTACTCTCTCAAAGACAAAACGGGCAAGAGAAGGTCATTGAATACTACAGTAAGACTTTAAATAAGCCAGAAAGAAACTATTGCGTCACTAGAAAGGAACTGTTGGCCATCGTTAAAGCAGTCGAACATTACCATCGCTACTTATATGGAAAAAGGTTCCTGATTAGGACTGACCATGGAGCCTTAAAATGGTTATTACAGATGAAGAACTCTGAAGGTCAAATAGCCAGATGGATAGAGCGCCTGCAGCAGTACGATTTCCAAATTGAACATCGACCAGGAAGGTCTCACGGAAATGCCGATGCATTGTCTAGACGGCCTTGTAAAGAAGATTGTCGGCATTGTCAAAGAACTGAGCAGCGTGAGGGACTTCCTTTGGTAAGGAGAACGTCGGTAGAAATAAACGATGGCTGGACCACACAGACCCTTCGAGAAGAACAAATGAATGATCCAGATATTGGACTCATCCTCTCTGCAAAGACTGACGACAAGAGACCAGAATGGCAAGAAATTGCTGGTAAAAGTCCAAACCTGAAGGCGCTATGGGCCCAGTGGCACTCTCTTAAAATAGAAAATGGATTACTGAAGAGAGCGTGGGAGAGTCCGGATGGCAAGACCGTAGTCAGTCAGTTGGTTGTTCCTGGAAGCAGAAAATCGGACGTACTACAGGAAATGCACGACGGAACCAGTGGAGGTCATTTTGGGGTCAATAAAACCTTGGCCAAAATTAAAGAGCGGTTCTACTGGGTGAATTATCATGAAGACGTCGAATCTTGGTGCCGCAAGTGCGAAGTTTGTTGTGCCACAAAAGGACCTCGAACAAGATCACGCGGCCGAATGGTGCAGTACACTGTAGGTGCTCCATTCGAGAGGGTAGCAATTGATGTCGCGGGACCGTTTCCTCAGACTGAGTCGGGCAATAAATACATCTTGGTCGCCATGGATTACTTCACTAAATGGCCTGAAGCATACGCCCTGCCTAATCAAGAAGCAACGACTGTGGCAACGGTGCTAGTAAATGAAATGTTCTACAGATTTGGAGTCCCTCTCGAACTTCATTCTGATCAGGGCCGAAATTTTGAATCGGCTGTTTTCCAGAAAGTCATGGAACTTCTCGGAATTCGCAAGACCAGGACAACTCCTTTGCATCCACAGTCGGATGGGATGGTAGAGAGATTTAATCGGACCATGGAACATTACCTGTCTAAAATGGTGGCAGATCATCAGCGTGATTGGGACCAACATCTACCTCTCATGTTGATGGCATATCGAGGCTCTACGCATGAAGCCACTGGTTATACTCCGGCGAAAGTGATGTTCGGGAGGGAAATGAGGCTTCCTGCGGAATTGATGTATGGAACACCAGAAAAAGAGTCGCTCAGCTCTGAGAATTTTTTGGAGGAGCTTAAGGAGAGGCTGAACAATGTTCATGAGCAAGTCAGGAATAAACTGCGGATATCCAGTGATCGAGCCAAAGCAAGATATGACTTACTAGCTAACTCCCGCGGCTTCCAGGATGGTGATTTGGTGTGGCTATACAATCCGAGGCGAAAGGTGGGGAAGTCGCCCAAACTTAGCCAAAATTGGGAAGGACCTTATACAATTATAAAGAAGATTAATGATGTGGTGTATAGGATCCAGCGGACCCCTAGGTCAAAGATGAAGGTCGTTCATTTGGATCGATTAGCACGATACCATGGAACTCTATCTGTTCGGGACGAACAGACTTAGGAGGAGAGCAATGTTACGATCGCAGCAACGCCGCATGGGAGGCGGGGCAACGCATGGGAGCGTGTTGGTTGGTGGAGCTTCGCGACCTATCCGCGCTGCGTCATGGCTGACACGAGTGATTTATTGCTCGTCTGGCTTAATCTAGAAGGCAGTTGTTTACAACCGTTTTTTTTATATGAGATTATTCAAGAATTCTTATAAAGAACTTTCTAGGTTTTTCTGTAATTTTAGGATTGTATATAAAAGGCGCATAGAGCGCCCGAGTAGGAATAGTCTTATTTTAAGCGAGCTATAAGTAAGCTAAAGTTACGAAGCGATAATAGAAGGCTATAAAGTGTTAAGTAGTGAGTTATTTAGAAGTCGAGTGTATTTGTGGGATAAATAAATAGTGTTTTCGTGTTAAATCGTTACACTGGAATTATCGAACCCCGAGTTCGCAACAATATCATTATTCCCGCTCGCCATTTAAGTTATATATGTTGCCTTGGCAACCAGTAGGCGTAGGCATCAACGCAATATCAAATGCCGCAGCGTAAAAAATGCACTGGTGGCACCGGTTTTGCCGTCAAACGCGAGTGTCACTTTGACATTTCAATAACTTTATTTATACACTACCTATAGATTTTATAATTTGTAATTATTAGACAATGGCCGTGGACAAAGTATAGTATTATTCTCGCTTTTTATTGCCATTATTCCCACGGGAGACTTGCGCCCCTGCCTGCGGCTCGTGTCGCAAACGTCCCCCTAAGGGAATAATGGCTTTCATAAAAAGCTCGATTAATAATATACTATTGTCCATGCACGGCTGTCCAATAATATGGTCATTATTTGTCAAGTTGTAAGCACATAATATAGTGGGTTATAAACTTGGACTGGAACAACAAGAACAATATTCATTATTAAAGCTGTGTAATTTGTTTTTTTATTATACCCTCCATAAGATTTACATGCAGACTCCGCCATATTAGGAATTATAAACAAAACAAATGAAGCATGGCTGTACAATAATATGGTCATTATATGTCAGACTGTAATCACATAATAGGCACACAAAATAATAGGGTGTGTAATTACCTTTGAACTGGAACAGGTGCCATTATTATTCACGCTGCGTTTTTTGTTATGCTTTTTGCTTTTGAATTAAGCCGACGACAAAGTATAGCATCACACTTGCATATAATAGGCATCAATCCCTGAGGAAAATTCGTTCTTCTTTCTTTTGTTTGAAAAAAAAGATCTGTGAAAATTATCTCTTTCTTCTGTCTCGCCTCTCAATGTTCTGGAGAGGAAGAGGTCCCCAGAACAAGTGTGTAGAAACCAATTAATTTGTGTAGAATTCAAGGTGCATCAGGGTCATAAATAGGAGTGCGTCCTTTTGATTAAGCCACCTTGTATGGAAGTTTCTATGACATTCCAGAATCTAAGTTATACATTTAGAAGTGCCGGAGGGCGCATATTTATCATTCAGCACTTTCCCTTCTGCATCAGGGACGTATACGGTCGCATAGTTTGGAAAAAATTAAATTACCTTTTCTCCGGTTTGCTATCAATTTTGCGCCCCCCTTTTTACATAAAGGGTCGATTCAAAGTAAATATATCGGTAGCTTTCTTTTGGATAAGCTACGGGCTACATGCCTCTCATATTTTGGCCCATTTGACGTTTTTATGGTAGTGTCGAGGTGAGAGTAGCAATGTGCACAGGGTGTGCCAAGTGAGGTCTCAGCAGCTACTAAAGATATGTTTTCGCAAAATTTATGTGCTTTGGAGTTTCTTTTTAAGTGATTTCTTTTATCGGATGTTACGTCTTATTCACTTTTTTAACATCACAGCTCCAAGAATAATTTAAACTATTTAGTAATGATAGGTTTAAAAAACACTTAATTGAAATTTTGATGCATGATGGCTTATCGCTCGCTCTTGATAGGCGCCTCTCAGTTTCCGCACATCAGAGTCGATTCTCTGCAAGAAAATCGCCCCAGAAACATAAATTATGTTATTTAATTAAGTCACGCGTGAGACGAGAAAGAGAGATGGTGAGACAAGTAAAACTAAGACACTGATACGGCGGTTTTGTTACCGCGAACATCAATTCCGACAATGGATTATCTTGCGCCGAGATCTCGTACACCACCGGCTCATTGTCTATGGGCCTTATTCATTTATGCCATAATACGCCATTATTACGGCCGTATGCCTGCCTACTAACATGAATGGGAATATACACACCTCACCTAGATGGGTTAATATAATAAGATGGAAGCCGCGCGGTTGCTCTTGAATAATAAACGCCAATGTGGTTTACAGGTTAGAAAATAGTCGACATTCCCCTCCATTTGTTTGCATGGCATTATCTTAAATGTATTCAAAAGTACACGAAGAAATAAATCTCATTATCTAGATCACGCACTGCAATATCAGATAGATAACGAGATTTATTATCAAATATTTTCATGTTAACGTTTGTCAGATATTTCCATATTAGCGTCCCACAGAACATAGGACGCGTAATAAATCATCTTGTCCATCAGTTCAAAATGTATTCCGGCATATACTCTCTTAATTGCTTTGGTGCATCCCCTGGCAATTTTCAACATAGTCACCTTTCTATGTTCGTAATTTGTGAACAAATGTCGAGAAAAGCAATCACAGAATATGTTAATGCGTTATTTGTTTTTATTGTCAAGTTTGTGGAAGTAAGAACTATAAAATTTCAGTTGAATTTCCGATTGTTTTCAAAAGGGCTCAAAAACCACAATCAAGAATACGTACTTTAAGGTAGCTTCACGCAAATCTCCGATCTAGTAACTTTTCTGGTAACTTTTCAATTGTTTTTGTAAGGTGCGTTTACAGTGTCACGGGCTAGATGAATATCTTCCTGTAATTATCTATCACATTTTACTAAGGCAGAGTCATGATTGTATGTATCAAACTAACTTGTAGTAAATATCGATGGGTAGTTATTGTCATCATAGTATATTGCCGCATGCATGCGAAAATAATAGTAATCTTAATTTTTTGAATGCAACATTATAAAAACTGACAACAGTCTCCATTTACCATAAACTCACTCCGACTGATTATGCAATTCCAATTACCAGACACCATGTGCATTAAAACATGACAGCTTTTCATTTTTATGCTCATATAGGCCGCTCAGACCTCATCTCGTTTCATACTAGGATGTTTTATACTAACACTTGTCATACTTGAAGATTTCATATTGTTACACCCGATCGTCGGTCCACAGAGATTCGCCGAGCATCGACAGCGACCCCGAGAACCCATCTAGAAGAAACGAGAAACGAGAACAATCGCCTACGTTCTCCAAAGTACTAGAGTGTGTTCAGGCGGGTATATAAACCAGCGAGCCGCGCGAAATGGGATCGAATAGATAGTGCAGTGTAGTAAATAAGCGAAATAAGCGGACAAGCGAACAGTGCAAATTGTTAGTAGATTTAAAAAAAAAACAGTAGTTGTTTTTTATGTTTAGGTTAGTCTACGACGGCCCAATGTAAGCCCCAGGAGACCCTGGCAGTGCGAACAACTCGAGACATAAATCTTTACTGCTCAAGATAGTCATCATTATTTTTCATCCTCAGACAGTATCACGTGTTTTTTTAAGCGTGAAAAAAAAACAAGATTTTAAGTAAAAGCGTTGTTACTTAAAACAAAAACTGTTTCTTTTGCCTGTCCCAAACCGTAAAATAAATAAAGACCTCTTTATTTACCTCTCTTTAGGAGGCAAAAGATAATGTCAATGTTTGAACAGTATTAACTATGGCAACTGAGTACGATTCACGAAGCATTAAATTTCAAAAACGGAGCATTTCAGGTAATTAAGTCTCTCGATCCTCTCTCTTTTCTCCTTCTGATTATTATTTCAATAAACAACCAACCAGGGCTCCGTTTCTCGTATTATAAGTTAAAATTATTGACGTAGGTAGGTAATCCCTTCCGTGTAAAACTTACTTGAGTTGCTGCTCGTCTCAAATATGCGACAAACGACATTAGAAGCTATAACGTGAAGTGTAGTAAGAGGAAATAAATAAAACACGAGAGCATTCGTTTTACGTGACGTAAATATGAATTTTCGATCCTGACGTATTCCAGGCAGCATCTAAAGAGTTTTAAGCTGCAAATTGGATTAGGACAAATTGGCTGATGGGGCATTATCCAGTTATCATTTCTCCCTGCTTTCGTAAAACTACCTGCATGAGCCATAATACCTGCAACTGAAAAACTAAACTCATCTAAAAATATAGTAAAAAAGCAAAAAGTAAATTGATGCACTGTCTAGAAACACGACAGTAAAAGATGCAGACTATGCTGTTATCCGGATTGATTTTCCGGAGTTCGATATGTTTAAGCTTCATTTGGATTAAATCGGGCCTCGCAGCACGTAAATGTTTAAATTGGGCCAACTTCTATTTTTGGATGTAGGTATAACCCTTAAAGGCGATCATCGACATATACCTGCGTCTCGTTTCGCGTATGTGGCGATCACGACCTACGTGGAAATATAGATTTTTGGTAATGCTGAATGAATGCGAAGGATGTACAGATAAGGGAAAATTCATTTGAGGCTGTCCCAAGTTATATTTTTTCAGAGACTGTTGGCTAGGGTTGAGGAAGAAAAGACGTATCCTTAGGGCAGAGTCTTAATGATGCAAACTCAGGGTTCAAAAATTCCAGTGCAACGATTTAACACGAAAACACCATTTATTTATTCCACAAATACACTCGACTACTAAATAACTCACTACTTAACACTTTGTAGCCTTCTATTATCGCTTCGTAACTTTAGCTTACTTACAGCTCGATCAAAATACGACTATCTACCTAACCGCCGCTCTATGCGCCTTTTATATACAATCCTAAAATTACAGAAAAACCTAGAAAGTTCTTTATAAGAATTCTTGAATAATCTCACATAAAAAAAACGGTTGTAAACAACTGCCTTCTAGATTAAGCCAGACGAGCAATAAATCACTCGTGTCAGCCATGACGCAGCGCGGATAGGTCGCGAAGCTCCACCAACCAACACGCTCCCATGCGTTGCCCCGCCTCCCATGCGGCGTTGCTGCGAATCGTAACATTAAGCATCTTTAAAGACAGGTATTCACACCACCCTCAGCACCAAATTCTTCCAGTTTTCCGCTCAGTTAAATCAAAGCTTGTAGACATCTTGTCTCTTCTTTTTTTTACAATCACGAACAGTGCTATTTCTACTCGTTTTTTAGTGAAGCTGAGACCAAACCTGAGGCTATACTTGCTTATACTCGTATACTCATAATCCACACTCCGAATGGTTGGCGTCATTTTGGTAACGGAGCCTATTCTGCGCCGTTGACCATCGGCCATGTTTGTGTCTAGTGAAACAAGGTCTCTGGTTGTTTGCCTACCTCTTTGCCTCAACCCAAACCTCAGGAAGCGAGAGGAAGTTAAGAGAAAAATGAATTTTAAAATTAAATTTTTCTACAAACGCATTAAAAATTTTACTTTTATAACACGAGAATGAATTATAGAAATAGCATTTTAGGGCACTAGTGTTAAAAGTGAGCTACTTTAAGGCACTAATGTTATAAATACACTTCTTTTTACACTAGTGTTAAACGTAAATACTATATAAATTTTAATGTAAAGAATAACTTTTAATGCGTTTTACAAAAAAATATTGTATAGTAGGTATTCGCGTTAAAAATGCTTTTAACTCGTCCTGCTTTCACATGCGGGCCTTAAAATTTCACTTTTATCTTACATCACAAATAGGTATTTAAAGTTAATTGAAATTAATAAAACTGAAGATTACTCTGATCCAGGATTAATATTTCTTGAGAGTTCTATGTGTATAATTTGATCGTTTTTTGACAATTCTTGTACGCATAATTCAATGCAACTCCGCTTATTATTGCCTGTTTTTGCGCTTTTAAACTAGTAATAATACGAGACGTCTAGAAAAAGACAGACATTATGCAATACTGATCAAAATAGCCACAGGCGTGGCGCTATCTTCCTTTAATCCTTTGTAGTGAAGATAGAAGGAGGACATACGTTTGACAAGCATGGAAACAACTTTTACAACGAGCTAGCATATATAGAAGCGCCTTGTGTTTCACAGCAATTTTTTGGACATGAGGTACACAAAGATCTTTTTTCTACTCCTACAGGGAATATTTTACTATTAAACTTTGGGTAATTTCATTTAATCGTAGAAAAATTGTCCATATTGCACTCGGTCGGTTGAGTTCCAGCCCGAGTGCGATATGAGCTTCACATCCACCCCTGCTCTACAATATACTATATCTATCTTTTCAACAATTCGAAGTTTAGCAGCCACTGTGATTGCTCAAACTTGGGAAAATTGTACTGTTGCCCACCCTAATTGCCCATCACTAATTTCTTGTTCAGTGTTTCTGTCGCCCGTTTTCTATAGATGTCCTTTGGCACTTTATAGTACCAAAAGCCGCCGCACCGCGCCTTTTAGGTATCTATACAGGGTGATTAAAAATTTTATACAAATACTTTGAGGTCGTATTTTCGTGCAAGAGACATCGTATCAAATTATGATCACAGTATTTAAGCAAATAACTTAAAATTTAAATTATTATTAAAAAAATCTAAGAATAAAAATAAACAAAAACAAAATGGCCTATTAATTTTGTTCCTTGTTTAATATTTGGTTAATTCTTCTCTTTCGTTGACAATGAATTTCTTGCAAATCCCTAATTGTATCATCAAAATTACAACATTAGCTTGACAATTCGCAAATTACCAAAAAAATCCTCAAGTTCAAGCCTTTTCTTTTCCTAAATTTGGGATCACAGCTCTCAAAATGGTCTCTGGTATATGCAGTGACATGTTGATGTCTGATGACAATATTCGCTAGAAAGAAATTTTTCAAAATCACTTTTAAAAATCGGTTTTTATCGGATCATCGAATTGGCCGATGCATGGGTATCCAGCTTCGCTTGCCTCAAGGACATTACAAGACAGCTTACTGCTATTTAAACAACATGAGTCCAAAATGGTGACGTAAGCAAAGCGCGGCATTGCGGGCGACGTCGCCACATTCCAATGCCAATCAAGGACTGCAACCATCGAGCTAATCTGGAGACCCCCTCCTGTTTTACAGTTTTGGCCCCATTTTTAGCAGTGGGACCCTTTAAACTGGTGACGACATCCGCCGGAAGTGACGTCTCGGCGACGTCATGAAATCTTACGTCAAATTGTTGCAAAACAGTTGTCACTGTCATTGTTTTTATTAATTCTTATTTCCAATCCAATCGAATATCGAACTTATATCCATCTCCTAGAGCTGGGGCTCCTATAGCCCTTAGCTGACCAAGCTCCAAAAATTTCTAATTTCCAACCTAACAAAAACCAAAACTAATCGACATTGGGTTGATTGACATTCGGTTGATACACATGTCATACAAGCGTCATAGTAACTTAAATCCGGACCGGATATTGATTATTTTTTTATTCGATTCGATTGGAAATAAAAAATGAATAAGAATGAAAAAGACAGTGATAACTGTTTTGCAATAATTTGACGTAAGGCGTCATGACATCACCGAGACGTCACTTCCGGCGGAAGTTGTCATCAGTTCCATTGCTACAAAGGAGGGCCAAAATTGTAAAACAGAAAGGCGTCTCCAGATTAGCTCGATGCTCTGCAACCATTATTAGAGCTTTCGGGTAGACGCTCTAAAGGCTCGTTCTGAGAATATTCGCATCCTTTTTTGTCTCACTAAATATTAAACGATAAGAATACTCTCTTGTCAGATATCATCCTACGTTATTGTAACATTACGCATTATTGTGACGTTACGCCGAGGGTGCATAAGGACTGATTTTCATGCATCCGTTAGTCCGATGAAAAACGTCCGAAAAATAATTTTGACAACTTTTCAACCAATCACAAGTTTGTATTTAATCATATTTGGAGACATCCGACGTTTTTCATCGGAGTGACGGATGCATGAAAATCAGTCCTAAATCGGGGGAATCGTCCTTACAGTAGTTGAGTTCGTTAATTAGATCCCGAGAGCTCGGGATATCAGTCTATCTCACTCTAGCTTGTTAATGTTCTGGGAGATGATCCGGAGCGCACGGATGGAATTACCGAATACGGCTAGTGTAGCGTTCTTAAACGTGGCTGACTTTTCTTTCGGATGAACGCACAGGGCTGCGTTCATAAATATCTCTAAACGTTTCTTTTTTTTTTTTGATTGGTTGCCTACAGTTTCTTGTGCCATTTTCAGAGCAATGGCGCCACGTTTCATTTGGAAACGACAATTTGAATGCGTAATAATAAGAAGAGATATATATTGTATTTTATAGGTATTATCAATCCTATTGCTTCCTAGCATTCTTGCAAGCACCCAATGTTGATCCTTTTATGGCAATTAGCACCGGCGCGACGTGTTTACCAAGAGTGTAATCTGAATATTGTTTTGATTATGTTAATATTGTAAAGCGTTAGCATATCGCAGCCAATCAAGTAATAGACTGGCTAAGATTAGTTTGGAAAATTGTCACCAGATAGCGAGCGCCTATCTTGAATCGCGGAAACAAAAATGCGTTTTGGAGTGACGGCTCTAGAGCACTCTGTGAGTATTTCTATAGTTTGTCTTCAAAAAAGAATGCACAGGACGGGAATACGGAAAAAGCGTGAGATTTGTGTATTGCTGATTGTCTCAAACAGGTATGAATTTTTCTCGTGTGGTTGGACTCAATGGACTCCAGGGAGATAAGGACACAGCCAACAAATGAGGATATTTCTCTAAAAATGGTCTCGTTTTTTGGACGGAAGTCCGTAATTTTTAAGGTACCCATGACACAATTTTATCGTCAGAGCACATTAATTGGCAGTCATAACTTTAAATGATTTGACATAAGACCTTAAACGATGACAATTCAAGCGGATATTGCCGCCATTTTAAGGTAGCCAATGGTAAAAATGGGGGCCAAAACTATAAAACTGTAAAAATGGAGCGTCTCTCCTGAAGCCTCATTCTCTAGGAAGTTGTGAAAGTGAGAATAAAAATTTTGATAACCTTGATTGGTAAAAAAAATCTATTAACCAATTCCATTGGCCAGAGATTTTCATTTTCACTTTCACACCTTTCTATAGAATAAGCGCCCAGATGTAATATAGGGGTTCTTCATTTAAAAATGTTATATAGTTGGCTGCGAAATGTCAAAAGAAAACTGGGGACTGATTTCGATCAGCAGATATTTGTTATTGTACGGTGGATAGTTTCGTAAGGATCAATAAAACGGCTACGGGATGTGAACCGTTATAATCGTCGACGTTTCGGCTCTAAAACAGAGCCATCCTCAGGACAATATAACACTTGCCACTCCCTTTGCGTCAGACTCAAAATGGCTTTCCCAGTACATACCCCATGTATATATATAGTATTGCACTATAGTGCGTTAATGTGGTTTGGAAAATGGAGGAGACGTAGGCCGTATCACAGCCGTACATCATTCTGCTTTGGCTATGTCTCCTCCATTTTCCAAACCACATTAACGCACTAAAGTGCAATTCTAATATATTCGCTTTATATAAGATATGTCCTGGGAAAGCCATTTTGAGTCTGACGCAAAGGGAGTGGCAAGTGTTATATTTCCCTGAGGATGGCTCTGTTTTAGAGCCGAAACGTCGACAATTATAACGGTTCACATCCCGTAGTCGTTTTATTGATCCTTACCAAACTATCCACCGTACAATATATACCTTGGGTCACCAATAACAGCTGCTCAGATATTTCTTATGTTGATTTCCCCAAGGCAGACACTGATTCATGGATTCACGGTTCGCGTCATGTTCACAATCCAAGTTTCACAATCCAGAAACAACAGAACTAAAACGAAGGTAATTTAAAAACTGAAAAATGAGGAAGAGATGATTACGTTCGAGCTAAAGTGCTTTTTAATTAGATTTTTTTATTTGACGCCTCTAATCAAAACAAAATTTTTCTTGTTTTGTGGTTAGTAGTTTTTTTAGCATTTCAACACAAAATAGTTATTTTCCTAACAAGTGCGCAAAGTAACATTTTCGCGCACGCGACTGCCATTGGCTGCGGCCATCGGGCAGCAGTCAAGTGCGCGAAAGACACTTTGCGCAAGAATTAGGAACAACATTTTTTCTACAACGGTATAAAATTCCAGCTGCCACTAATATGGAACATCTTTAACGATTTTATAAATGATTAAACTTCACAGTTCTTTTCTGCTACCCCTGTATTGACGGCGTGCGCGAAAGACTTTGTCGCACGTGTCCTATGGCAACCAGTAACTTTTTTTTACGCTGCTATGGGCGACGTGCGAGAAAGATAACAATGAAAATATGTGTCAGTTTGCATACTGTCAGTAATGGGCAAACCATGTCATATTTTGACGGTTGTAGAAAAATAACATTGTTGCATCGTCACATTGAAACATCGTTTAGATTTACGGATTATTCATGCATCAGTTCTCCTGTTTTTATCCTCAAAAGAAATATTATTAAATATCAAAATGTTGACAGTTTCTACTTTTTGCTCTGTTTTTGCCACGTTTTATCTGGTAATTTCGCCAACGAACACTTTTTCGAAAGAAAAGATTTTAGTTAGCGATATTTGGTAAAAAAAGAGTCGACTGTGGTTCGCTCAAATTCAAACCACACATTTTAGACTCCAAAGTTTTCGTCAACGATTAGATTGCAGCTGATCGCACTCAATCACATTCACCTAAGTAAAAAAGTTTTAATAATTCAATATCGACAAGGAAGAAGCCACAAAAGAGAAATACTGTTCGCTTTTAAAAAATTTCCAATACCCCTCATTAACTGCTTTTTTCATCATCACCGAGCAAAGGCCGAATTTCCTCCCTTATTATTTAACTTCTTAAGGAGGTTCTTTAATCTTAAGTCCATAATGAGGTTTTACGACGTCTTAATCTTTCCAGCAGAACGAGTATTTCGAGAGTTTGTTCTTTGTTGCGTCAGAGACATTCTCAGGTGATATTTAATTTGAAATTTTTCGATTTTTTTGTCAAAATGTATTAGTAAAACCTAATGTGTTTGAAAAAATAGTAGATTATGTCACTAGGAGTAAAAGTGGGTTTTTTTGTGCTGAGCCCAGAGATTGACGGCCGAAGCGAAGCTGAGGCCTGCAACTGGGCGAAGCACAAAAAGACCTTTTACTCCGCGTAACATATACTATTTTTTTTTCAAGCATGAAGGAAAGTCTATTTCAGAGTGATTCAGTGTTGCAATTTTCTTTCATCCTCTTTAAGCGGGTCTAGGTACTTACCCAATTAGTGGTGTATATAAATAGAATGTGTTAGAACGGTGGTTTTCAATGTTCAATGGTTTTAATGGTATTAAATCATAACCAATGGTTTAGATGGTTGAGGTAAATTATGGTAAACTAAAAATTTATAGCATTATTATTAATACTAAATTAATCAAAATGACATTGACAGATAAATATGATGACAACTAACGACATTTAACAGGATTCGAGAACCTATGCGATTTCGACTAAAAACGGTTTCGGGTGGTGCTTTCGAGCGCTCTGAGAGTATTCCTATCCTTTGTTTTTTCAACAAGAATGTAAAGATGGCAATAAGATGGTTTATATATGCGCCACCATGACAGCAGCGGTGACATTTGACTTTACTTTTACTGCCTAGGACTTTTTTGCTACTTTTTTTTGGTCTCAGGATTAGAAAGCCCACTTTAGGTGTGCGTATGGAGAGAACAAATGACGTACTTTTAGTTCGTTTGATAAAAAAAACTCTTTTAATCTTATATCCTGTTTTTTTGTAGGTATCTAAAGGAAGCTTTCTATATATATATTCAATCATAATTGAAGAAATAAGACTTGAAGTCCTGCATTTCCTGGTGACAATACATTTTTCTTGTATGATTATATAATTCAATACAGCACCGCAGCAAAGCAAAAAAAGCAATTTGTGTCACTAAGAAAAGCTGTATTTAAAGTCCGGAATTCGATTAAAAACGTAAAATTCTTCTTGAAGCGTTTCCTTGTTTACGAAATGTTTCTAAACAGAAAACGGCACGAAATGCGAGTGGCGTTATTAGAGCTTGACATTGGAATTAGCAGTCAACTCGACAAAGGTTAATGTGATAAACGGAATTTCGTTTAAAAGACATATTTAAACAAAAAAAAACTTTTCCAGAATAATTTCTGGAAAAATATATTTTTTGTTGAATATCCAATTAGAGCATTTTTGGCCCAGGGTCTTTTGAGCAATAGAAATTCCAGAACGTGCAATGTGGCCCTCTCGGGGGGCAAGTTAATAGGAAAACCGAATACGTATGAGAGCTATTACTACTATTCAATTAAGAGATATTCGAATGGTGTTAAAATCTTATTATACCGATGGAAAGGTCGAAGGAAATAACGCTGCTGGGGGAAAACCTCGAAAACGAAGAGGGGTTTACCGAGGCGGAAATAGCGGAATAAGCAATCAGACCGCCGAGGAGCGATGCCTAGATTTCGTATCTACAGCGAACGCTATTACGTTTCATCATCGACACCTGTTCGCGAAAATCCCTCTTGGAAGGAAAGACGAAAATTTAGGGTAAAAATGACGCTAAAAACGACGTATGCTAAGCGGGGATTAAGTTTGAAGTCGAACTGTAGGCCCTTACAAAATATTTGGAATCAGAGGTTATATTGAATATTTTTTTTACTACTTACTTATAGGTATTTCGCCTCAATACATTTTTTTGGGTGTTTCTTTTCATGTTGGCAACCGAATTTCACACTATTCTCTGTAAAATTACTGAGAATATTAATTTTCCCTAAAAGGGCTCGGACGAAATACCTAGTTGACGTCTCGGCAACTTACCCGTTGCCTTCTTCAGAACTTTTGTAAATGATATGTGCAACAATTGGCCTTATGCATTGAGCTAATCTGGAGACGCCCTCCTGTTTTAGAGTTTTGCCCCCCCCCCCTCCTTTTTAGTAGTGGAATCCTTTGAACTGTTAACGACTTCCGCTAGATGTGGCGTCTCGATGACGTCATGACGTCTTACGTCAAATTATTGCAAAAGAGTTGTCACTGTCATAATTTTTATTACTTCTTATTTCCAATCCCATCGAGTATCGAACTTATCTCTTAGCTAGAACGCTAGGGTTCCTAGCCCTTTACTGATCTAGCTCCAAAGTTTTATAAAACTTAACTTCCAACCTAACAGGAACTAAAAACAATCGACACAATTATTATTAGGTCAGGTTTTAACTTGCTTGTATGACGTGTGTTGAGTACAAAATTACGTCAGAAAAACTTCTGAATCGACGAACTTCCAGCCAAAAAGGGGGGGCCATTATTAAGGAAATATTGGCATTTGTTGGTTATGTCCATATCTGCTAAGTGATTGGCCTCATGGAACATGTATACCTCATTCACTTATTTTTGTCATCTCGTTACCTTTGAAATCTTCATTATTTTTATACTTATCTCCTTTCATCATATTTTGAGAACATACGATATAATGTCAGATTTCCAATGCCTACTTGATGACAATAATTTACTATTTCAACGGTCCAGTAATTTTTGTTCTTTAAAAATAAGTTGCTAGAATGACGTGACCTGATGATTGCGGTAGAATATTATTTGACTTTTGGCAATACCGCCACTACTTACCGTCAAATTTCACCAATACCACCGCAGCAGAGCAAAAATAACTATGGCGATTTATTTATGACGCTGTAAACGTATGGCTTTCAAAGTTTTAATATCGAGCTTAATGAACCGAATTAGAAGGAAGTATTTGGTTGGTATTATAGGTTGTTGGTATTAAGAAGCGACGTCAGGGGCCATCTGAAAAGGTATACGAGTACTGAAACAAAACCTAATGGACGTATATCATACAATATTTTGTTTCATAGTGTATTTATGTTTTAGAAATTAATAGTATATTAAGGTACAAATTTCATAACACCGTGCATTGGCGCACGAATCCAAGTTTCGCAATGGATGAGTGCGACAATGGCGTTATGGAACGTGTATCTTATACTATTTTAAGTAATAAGATAGATTAAAAAGAATAATAACTAAAAATAAGTCATTATTTCAAGCGTCTAGTAATATGTGTTCTTTAAAATTAAGTTTGCCGCATGACATTGACGTTTATTTTGACTGAATATTATTTGACATTTCCATAAACCGCTGCTACTTAACGTCAAATTTTACCATTACCACCTAAACAGAGCTAAAATAACTATAACGATGCTTTAATAAGGCTGTTAAAGCATCGCTGTCAATGTTTTAATAACGAGCTAAACGAACCGAATTACATAATAGTATATTAAGATACAAGTTTCATAACAAAGCTTATTGGCGCACGAATCCAAGTTTCGCAATGGATGAGTGCAACAATGGCGTTATGGAACGTATATCTTATACTATTTTATGTAATAAGATAGATTAAAAAGAATATTAACTAAAAATAGGTAAGTCATTATTCCAAACGTCTAGTAATATTTGTTCTTTAAAATTAAGTTTGCCGCGTGACATTGACGTTAATTTTGACTGAATACTATTTGACATTTCCATAAACCGCTGCTACTTAACGTCAAATTTTACCATTACCACCTAAACAGAGCTAAAGTAACTATAACGATGCATTAATAAGGCTGTTAAAGCATCGCTGTCAATGTTTTAATAACGAGCTAAACGAACCGAATTACACAAAATTATTAAAACGCAATATGAAAAAATGGCAGCGCAGGAATCACGTTTATTGACATGTCACGTCACTGTCAAAATTCATAATTCGAGAGCTGTGGCATATATAAATTGAAACGTTTTCTCGATATACGCATTTGAGTGAAAGATTTTTAATTCCCGGACCAAAAAATTAATGAAATGGTCCTATCTAGCAAAAAGTAATTTCAATAAACACCGCCGCTGTCATGGGGGCGCTTTAAAAAACTATTCTGAATTAACGAGAGTTTGTGACAGAGAACAACAAATGCCGGTATTTTCCAAAAAAATGGTCCCGTTCTTTGGCCGGAAGTCCGCTATTTTAAAAGTATCCATGACCTAAATCATCCGGCCATTACGTCAAAAATGACCTGAACTTTTAAAGCGGATTGGTGGTATTTGGAGAAATTCTCGAAAAATCCTCAATTGCTCATAATGTATCTTTGACTAGAGCGTTCACATATTCGTAAGAAGATAAGACCTACAGTTTATCTTTTCTTTGTAAAAATGATTTTGTTACTTTCGTCCATAAGAGCCAATGTAAGTTTAAAAAAAGATGGCGGACAAGTCGTTATGTTTTAATAGTGGGTCCATAAAAATGGGGACCATATCCGTCAAAAGTGACGTCACCAACCGCTTCGAATTATTTGACGTAAGATGTGTAACGTCAAATAATTGGAAGTCGCGAATAGCCAATTGAACCGTACTTTAGAACCATTCCTCCGAGTTGGTCCTAATAATTCATAACCTGGTTTAACCTGATCCAAACGATGACGTCACCGTTCGAAAATCAATGATCCTGTCTGGTTCAAGTTGGTCCTAAGCGGTCCAGTGAAACGAAAACGACTTTGATGTGGACAGAGCCAACAAAGCCTGATATTTTCCTAAAAATGGTTCCGTTCTGTTAGCCGGAAGTCCGGCACTCCTAAGGTTTCCATGACGTAATGTTGATGTCGTCAGCGCACGTCACACAAGCGTCATAGCCGGTTAAAGCCGAACCGGATATTGGTTGTGTCGATTGTTTTTGATTTTTAATAGGTTGGAAGTTAGTTGAGTTTTAGAAAACGTTGGAGCTAGGTCCGCTAAGGGCTAGGAGCCCTAGCGCTCTAAAAAGAGCCCTACCGCTAAGAAATAATAAAAATAATGACAGTGACAACTGTTTTGCAATAATTTGACGTAAGTTATCATGACGTTACCGAGACAATGGTTCCCACTGCTGAAAAGAAAGGCCAAAACTGTAAACCAGGAGGGATTCTCCAGATTAGCTCGATGGTTGTGGGTACCTTAAAAATGGCGAGCTTCCGGCCAAAAAACGGAACAACTTTTGAGGAAATATTTGACATTTATTCTAGGCATGCGCAGGATATATCGATACTTAGAAAATATTTTCATATCAATTTTCGGTTTTTTTATCGATGCTTTTTCTTTCAATATTTTCGGTTAATATTGATGTATATTTTTCTGTGATGTCGGCAGATGGCAATCAAAGCTTACAGGGTGCATCAGTACTTTTTATATTTTGTGTTACTTAATATTCAAACAGAAGATTTGATTCGGTTTTTGTTCTACTGATCGCCATTCGATACTCGATGACGACAAATGTCAAGTGAATATTATAAACTAATAACAACGCCGAATTGACATTTAACGTTGGCAGTTGACATTGACATGTGCCTGAGTTGTGACGTATGACTTTTGTTTGTTGCTTTCAATTTCAATTTAAGGATTTTTCTTTCATATTTTACACATATCGATAATTTATAGCCGATATTTTTACTCTATCTCTATCTATAGTCTGCTTTCAATGTATGATTTGATATCAACATCAATATTTTAAGAATTTTGCTCATCTTTAATTTGTTCGCTCTGGTCGTACCTCTTAGGTCATTGTTAAGGCCATGGGCACTCTTTGTATCTGTATCATAGTAGATAACCGTGAATTAAAATCATTCTGGCATTGCAATGACAAAACACTTTCGTTTCTTTAAAGGAGAGCCACATTAGCTTACAACAGTTATTTACCGCTTTTTGGAGTTAAAAAAAATATTATATTCCCTATTTATTATATTCGTTATAAAATTCTAGCGAGACAATAATGATTATTATTAAAAAATAAAATTCGAAATTAAGTTTCATTGGGATTCAAACCCAGACTACAGTGTTCCTTCTGGTGTCACTTTTACTTCTTAAGCTTAAATCTTATCTGAGCTTAAAACTCCCAATTTGAGGTATAAAGCATTACTTATGAATCGTCTTTTGTTTAACAGTCCAAAATCGTTTAATATGTATGCATATGGAAATTCTTAAAGACTCTTTAGGCTCCGGTATAGTTACCGGTGCACGACGTGCAGAAGAGCACGTTGGTCCTTGAAAGATGTTGGAGATCCATTGGCAATCCATGGCTTCTAATCACATCACAATAGGTTTGCTTTTCAATAAGGTAACCTGCTACATTGGTCAGCACACTTCAGGATGCTCACCATCTAGCAGGGAGGATCTTTACTAACCATATACCGATTTGAACAGTGAAATAGATTTTTTAAAACCACAATAATCAATGATATTGCAAAATACCTAAAAACATAACAAACACAATTCGAGTGAAATCATGGGACTTTTGTTTATGGGAGGAAAAAGAGAATATCATAAAGAAGAAAAACAGTTGGATTTATTCTGAAAATCTCTTTCAAAAAAAGATCCTTTTTGGTCAATTTCAAAAAAAATTTGGATACTTTTATGCGGTCTTTCGTCGAAATGGAACGATTGCAATCCTCTAAGAATGTGACAAACTTAAGGCGAATGAAATTCCACTTTGTTTTACTTTAATTCCGGTATGAAACAGACTTCATCAACCAATTTCCTTTTAAATTAAACTTTGCAAATCCAAGTTCCCTTCAAAGCAAATAATAGAAAAATAATGCATTACCTACTTAGGGTAATATAATATTTAAGGAAAAATAACCTGTCAAAATACCCTGTATGATTAATTATGTTTGGCCATGGCTCCACTGGATTCCAGATCTGCGACCTATTAAATTTTAAGCGCATTATTAGAGACAATTTTTAAATCGGCATCGAAATGGAAAAGCTGATTGTTTACCATGTCGCTTTTCAATCACATAAGTATAAACGGAAAAAGTTGCAGGTATATCGAGCTTTGCAAAGCAAGCATTTCCACTTAGTTGCAGCTATTTATAATATACCATTTTATCCATATCTCCCCTTTTCCTCCAAAAATATCTACATGAAATTCGTATTTTTGTTAATATGTTACTGTATGTTCCTGAAACGGCGGCTTCCGGCGATATTGCCGAGGCGCTCATCAGGAGATGGGAAAACCTTTGAAATGGAAGATAAATTTTCTTTTATTGGCCTTTCTCCAACCGAAAGTGACATTATTATTTGTCGATCAACGTATAACATGAGAAAACTGGGGTTTATTGCATTATAAATATATCAGCATTTATTGCTTATTAGTGCGAGAAGATTTGGAAATGATTCTGTTATTAAAAATACCATAGAAAAGTTTTAGAGCTTCTCGAGGACGCAATAAAGGCATTCTTTGTCTAAAACCTCAACAACCAGCCGAGTAATACTTTAAAATAAAGCAGCCTTCCGTTTTCTTAAAGCAGCAACATGCTATCTGGCTACAAATAAGAACTTTACTACTCTACTCCAGGCCGCGGGGTTTCGGCGAGATTGCCCTTACATCTCGGCGTATCCATAAAAGTATACGTAAAGCCATATAACCTGATTCCGGGGTTTACATTTTTTCCAGAAGGAACGGTGGTTTTAAATTCATCATTGGTTGTAAAAGGATGCTTTATGGACATATAAGGTTGCAGCTTGTTACAAATTGATAATAAAGGTTTCGTTGAAAGCTTATCTATGGTTTCGCTTTCAGACCAACTATGCTCCAAAATGACCGTAGCTGCTTCGCTTGGTGAAGAGCAAGGATGGAGAACTTCACCGAGGCCGCCTTTGAAGCGTGGGATCAGAACCGGTCCACGCCAGTTTTCGCTCTTGGTCCAGAATTCATGCACCCGTGGTAAGTGTTCTGTGATTTTGTTAAATTGGTGCCATGTTGGTGGTCCCGTACACGGTAATAGGATATTACAAGTACTAAATTTCAACACACGACGAGGATCAGGCACGGATTCATGTCATGCAGTTGAATGTACTAATAACATTCCACTATCAGTGAAGATAGTTAAGTGGCGCAGCCCGTAGGATCGTCTAAAGAAAGAGTCTTTCGAAAAATGATTAGTTAGTTAACGGCTCAAGCTAACACCGCGCTTGGGAGTAAACTGAGTACAGCCAGATTCTTTTGAGGTAATTTTAAAAAGTGTATTTAATCTGTGAACATCTTATCGTGAAAATCGCATATTGCACAGTAAGGTCACTATTGCACAGTACAGGAGGGCATAATAAAAACATTCACATTAAACGTCACATAACGTTTATTGGGAGTTCATTTGAAAACGTTATCTAGTAAACGTTAATAGAAAAGGATGACAGAACAAAAGTCCATTTAGTTTGATTATATCATCCTTTTCTGTCAAAAATGCATAGTCTTCTAGGTGACATCATAGTTTTCCGGTGAACACGGGGTGTATAAAAACACACAGTTACTCTGCATTGAGAATAATTTTCAAAATATCGAAAGCTCCCTTCCCAATATACAGGGTAACAAAAAAACTGCTGTGCATTCTATGCGCACTGCTCTGGCAGATTTTCTATTCGCTTTTGTCGAAATCCCTTCTGTTTTCGAAATAGGGGTGTTCAATGTTTAAGAAAAAAATACACATTTGAATTTATCACGTTTTTCCAATGTCTGCATTTTGTTTTTATTAAACGCACTGTATTTCACACAATTTTCTATATCGATTTTGGTCTAAAAAAGGAATGATTCCAATAACAGTTAGGCTCTTCAGATATTTGAGACAATTTTTTTGACGATTTTTCAAAAAGTATTATTTTTTCATGTTTATTATATGATTATAATTTCGTTTCTTTCATTTACGAGAGTTTGGTCTCAAACATGATTTTTTTAAATTATAAATGGACTCTTGACTTATGTGGTTATATGTTATTACAGACAAAATTTGATTTTTTCAATGGTAAGTAGTTAAACAAAGCCGATTCTAGCTCGCTTTAAGTGACCTTGAAAACCGCGAGCAGGATGACCTTGAAAAATCGCTGGAAGGCGACCTTGAAAACTACGATCCCTGTGACCTTGAAATGCGACTATGGACTCCAGCCGAGCCCGCCTTGACGCCTCCCGTAACCTCAAAAATCGCAACCTTGAAGCGAGACGAGTTACACGAGTTCGCTTGAAAAGTGGCGCCGGGTGACCAAGCTGTCCTTGAGTGCCTCCATTATGTGCTGGCGCCAGACCTTGAGCTCACCCCTCCAGCCTATTTATAAGTAGTAGCCGAGCTGTAAATGCATAATCGCAAAGATGTCTTCATTCATTAGTGATTTGAACAAAGAGCTTTACGTGAAACAGTTTGAAAACGTGCGGTCGCTTCCGGTCGGGCAAAAATGTGAAATTTTGTCCATTGACACTATAGAAATGCAGCTTGGTCCGAAAATTGGCGTCGAATGGAGCGAGGTCGAGATCATTTTGCCACAAAGACTTACAGTCAAATTTGCTCCAGAACATATTGCACACATTATTCAAAAGATTAGTGTAAGGGATGTTAAATATTTTCTGCGAAGTCGGGGAGCTGTAGGCTGCACCACAAACATTGAATTCTTGGTTGAAGAAGCCATCGATGAGAACTCCGATGAAGATAACTATAAATTAATGAGGTTTTTAAAATGTATTAATAAATTAAAGCAAGATATTTTAATGTATGAACTTTGTAGAGATATGAAAAGAATACATTTTGATTGAAATTTTGTTTTAGTTATCGATTGACCTAACTGTTAAAACTATGCCGCTCAATAAGTTCGGACACTCCTGAGTCAATAAATCTAGTTCACAGTTCTTCATTCCTTTTAATGATTTAAAAAATCGTAAGCTATTGAACGTTGTTTTTCCTGGTATTGATACAGATGCAGCCAGAGTATGTAGATCGTGAAATTATATTTTTCATATATCATGTCATTCAATTTTCTGTCGGTGTTTTCTTAGTTTTCCTTGTAATAAGTTTGCACATCTTTTCAATATTAGGAGACTGTAGTACTAAGCGACTTCAGACTATTCAGTACCAGTAAAACTCTCGAAATTTAGAACATTTTTATTTTGATTCTAGTTAAAATATCTTTTTTTGAATCAATCGACTTTGATTGAAATGATTTTCTCTGATTTTAGTCAAAAATGTATGTCTATGAATTTTCTTATTGATCTCAATTTAAGTAAGAAGATTTGCACAGTAAGAATTACATTTTTTATTGTATCGTTTAAACTGATTTTCATCAAAACCTCAATTTCATCGGGTAAAAAAAAAGTATATATTTTTTTCAATTGAAAAGATTTTGGTCTATATATTGAATTTTTCCAATCAACACTGCATTTTTAAAATAACTGAGGAGATGTGATAATAGTAAAAAAATTGTTTCTTCTCAATTTGAGAAAACAGAAATCGTTTTTGATCCAAAAATTAACCTTTTTCTTTTTTTTAGAGAATTACGTTTAGGTTTATTTTGACTGACGAATTCATGAATTGATATGATCAATGAATTATATATAATAATATTTCTTGTAAATCATTTACCTTCGACTTCTACTGAGGGGGCTATGGGCAGCTCTCTTAGTCCAGTAATAGCCAACTATTTTATCTACATTTTCGAGGCGTTGGCAACGGCAGATAAGAAGCCAAAGTGCTGGTTCCGATACGTGGACGAAGCCTTTGCTATTTGGAGCCATATGGCGAGGGCGAAGTTCAAAACTTCCTCTTACACATCAACTCTATCAACCAAAAATTCAATTCAGTATGGAGACAGAAAATGAAGGTCGCCTTCCGTTTTTGGATATTTTGATATCAGGGAGGTCAAATACGAACCTTGTGCATATCGTTTATAGAAAACCAACATTCACTGACCAATACCTCAATTCGCTATTGAGGTAAATCATAATCCCAAACAGAAAAGGAGAGTTGTAAAGACTCTGTCTGTGAGAGCCAAGAAAATTTGTGAGCCGGCTAAATTGGAATGCGAAATGTGCCATTGAAATGGATACAGCAAACATGAGATTGATAGGACTGTCCGTTCAAGAATGTAGGGCGCCAGGAAGGAACAACGTTTCTATCCGAGGAACAAAACGAGAGAGGCCATTGAGATCTTTACACCTGACCATAATTTCAACAGGAAGGAGGAAATTACGTTTCCAAATGCAGACTGAAAGCGAGTTCTACGACATACTTCAAGTGCGCCGAAACCCCGTGTCACCACTACCCCACCCCAGTCCCTCCATTGTAGCGCGACGGCGCCGGAGCCGGCGGAGGAATAAATACCACGGAGCTCACCACTGGAGATTAGTTGGCACATTACCTCATCGTCTTTGATAATGTCTGCCACAGCTGTAGACAAAACCTCAGGAAGAAAATCCACGGCTTCAAAGTCCGAAAAACACTTAAGATTGTAAATACAGGATTATACTAGTCCACTAATAACTGATATGATAGGCAGGCTAGAGAAAGACAAAGTAAAAGCGACTCGCACAATACAACAGAGCTTAAGATCGGTAAAGGACCATAAGAATACTCAATTAGCAACCGTAGTTTAGAAGGTTCCATGCAGTTGTGATTTAGTATACATTGGCACCACTAAACACACACGTCAGCAGTAGCAGAGCACGCTCTTTCTGAAGATCCCAACATCCTTAAAATGGTGGATATCCTGTATCAATCCGAGACTCTCTAGGGAAACTATTAAAATCTTCAAGCAAGCACGAGAACCACTTCAACGGGAAAGAGGAAATTGCGGCCCCAAATTCAGACCGAAAACGAGTTATTTGTGCCAAAACACCGGTTTATCATCTCTACACCACCCCCCCCCCCCCCACTCCAGAGTGGTAGTGAGAGTATAAATACGACGGAGCGTCCAATGTTCGAATTCGACAACGCGACATTAGGGAGATCACTTCGCCCATTGCCTCATCGTCCTTGAAAATGTCCGCCATAGTTGTGGGCGAAACTTCAGGAAGAAATTCCATTGGAGCTCGGCCGGAAAAAAACATTTTTTCAGTGGCCATGAAGATCTTCATAGTTTGATAATATGTTCACTATCATTGCGATCGAGATATTAGACTCTCGACATCATTGAATGACTTTCTATCATAGTATGTAATACGTGTATAGAGTAATTCACAGTGATGATACCTTAGACATATCTAGAAAACGGATTCACATATTTATTTCAAGTTTTGTGCACGGCCACAGATAATTCTAAACTCTGTTTTTATAATATTTTTACCTTTGCGAGGTTGCCGATTCAGTTGAAAAGAAATGTCAACTTATAAACTCTGACAGAGCACAAAGTTACTTTAACATTTGTCACATCATTGATATTTATTTGTCACATCATTTGATTGAGGTAAATCAAATGATGTGACAAATAATTACATTTGTCACATCATTTGATTTATCCCATGATTTGATTTGATTGATGACACCCTACCTCTGCAGCAATACTACAGCACTAAGTCATGCACTGAATAAAGCGGTTGCGGCAACGAAAATGGCCACCTAGAGCACCCGACCTTACCCTACTTGACTTCTACCTTTGGGGTAATTTTTTCATTCCTAGGTTACCATCATTATAGTCTATGTACGGCGCAACTTTTAATGTGGACATTTCCTGGACCGGTGGAGCAAATTTAAATCCATCGAAACCACCCCGCACGGTTTAAACTTAAACTATAACTAAAATATGTGTATATCGTTAGGGAAAGATAACTACCGCAGATTGCACTTGAGGCAAATTATTATTATTTTAACCCGTATTCCCGAAAGGATAATCGCGGAGCAGTTTAACTTGAAGTTTACGTAATTTACTGGCCGATACCGATCTCGCCTGATGGAAAGTTCAAATTGGGGAATTTTAGTGTATTTGGCATGCAAATGCAAAAACTTTCGCCCCAAGTTCTCGTAAAATAATTCCTGCCTAATGCGAATCAAAAAAGTAGTCTCACGTTTCTTTAAAGGTATTTCTAAATATAGCTTTAACAGAAACACACAATTTGTAGACTGGAATAATCTCGCAACTTGGATTTTCAAGTCTACAAAAGGCATTAGACATCACATCTAAATATGAGTCTTTCTTTGCTGTGAAAACTAAAATTTATGCTCATGATTCAACTTCAATCCCCTGTTAATTCCCGAACAAACAAAATTTGAGCGACAAGTTTACTATATTTCACAGAGACTTTTCGTTTTCATTCTGAATATCACCTTTCATTTATTGAAATTTTGGAAAGCAATCACGACACAAACTGCAGAGCGAAACGGATAGGTTGCAACCCATTGTCCAGATCTGCAATGTAAATAGGCACTATCCAAATAAGCCTTTTTATGTTGCCACGGCTATTTGAATCCAATCGATACTTAACGTCGACTCTTTACGAATTTGTGCCGCTTTACACGGTAAGAGTAACCTTGAATTATATCGATGGTGCGTGCTTGCTGGTACATGTTCCCGTACCTAATGAATTTTAGTCAAATCGTCTAAGTAATTGCTTGTAAATACTTGAATTGATTTCAGTCACTTGATCTATTGCGGGATTATTTTCTTGAATGTTTGCAGTTTGATTGAACCCGAACAACTAGTCTCAAGATTTTAGATTAAATCCAATCGTTAAAAAGTAAATTGCATTTTTAACTAAAGTGATCGGGGGCGCGAGTTTTCTAATAACAATATTTAATTTTTTACCGTAGAACAGTAAATTGAATAAGTCAAATGCATTGAATAGATATTACGTATTCTTGAATGTTTGATTGATTGACCTTGAACAAGTAATCTCAAAATTTAGATTATATCAAATGTTTAAAAAGCAAGTTGCATTTTGAAGTAAATTGATTGGGGCCGCGAGCCACCCACTAAAATTATTTTATTAATACCACAGATCCTTAAATTGAATAAGTTAATAAATTAAAATTTTTAATTTTTTTTGAAGTGAAGTGTTTTTACCGTGGAACCATAAATTGCGTGTCAAGTCAAAATCTCAATTATATCGTAGAAAAATTCCTCAACAATATGTAATTCTTGTGTGTGTATTTTAACCTTTTAAACAGTTGTAACATGTGTGTTGGCTGCGGCCTGATGTTGCCTTTTTAGGCGAAACATGTAGCCCTGAACAACTTAATTAAATTATTTGAGGCTGCTGACTTTCTGATGAACTGATTCGTATTCTTGAATGTTTATAGTTTGATTTATCGATTGATTTATCCTGATTAAGTAGTTTAATTAAAAATATAGATTATGTCCAAAATATGAAAAGTACTCAATAAATGTCTTTTATTTTTACCATAAAACTGTTAATTGAATAGATCAAAAAATGAATAGGTAATATTAAAATTATAGCTTATATCCAATCCTTAAAAGGTAAATTGCAAGTTAAGAAAAGTGCAAAACTCTGAAAATCATAAAGAATAAGTCCAAAGAAGGTAACAGGCCCAAATTTAAAATATTTCTAATTTTGGATGAAATTCATCTAAAGCTTAGATCCTCTGAAAATTTGAAAAAGAAGTTCCTTTTTGAAACAAAATTCTCTCGATAAAACTTGATTTTTGACTCGTTGGAAAAGTTTTATTTCTGGCCAAAACCATAAAATAAAAAACTTGAAAAATGAAGTATCATTAATTAAAGAAACACAGTTTTGGGTTCAGATTGACTTAATGTAAATCAGTTTGCATCACAATTACAGTGTATTCTTAAAAAAAGGTAAATTTTGGAACAAAATTACCTCAATAGAATGAAAAAGAAACAAAGACAAAATCAAAAACAAAAAAAAACAGAAGAGGTGATAAAAAAAGATTAGGAGAATAGAGGAAATTAGGAGCAATAAAAAATTAAAATTATAAATGAAAAACGACGAAGAGCACCGAAAAATTATACAAAAAATTATATCCGTAAGAGGTACATGGTTAGAGGCAGAATGTTAAAATATTTCTAACTTTAAGCCAAAATAAAAAGGCTGTTTTCGACCTTTTAAACGACTGATGAACCATCATTTTGCAAGCGCTAATTGTGCCCATCTCCAGGCTATGAAACTCACGTTTCATAGCAGCACCGAGAAAAGTCTCCCGGTGGCGTCATCTGTGTCCGTTTGTTGAACAAACGAGATTGCACTCGTCCAGTAGTCGGACTAGTTCCGCAAGTTCTGATTGTGTCAAAGCCTCACTGACGAGCCGTAAACGGCAAAACTAGTCTGAGGATGGACACAATTAGAGCATGCGAAATGATGGTTCATCAGTCATTTAAAAGGTCGAATACAGCGTTTTCATAGTGCCGGCGACTAAAAATTGATTTCTGCATTTTACAGTAATCTGCATCATTTAAGCCAAAATCGTAAAAACTTTCAAAAATTTGCAAAAAAAATTCTTCTTCGGACCAAAATTATTTCAACAAAAATCTATTTTTGACTGGTGATGTAAAAGTTTTATTTCGGGTCAAAAAGCGCGTAAAAAAAAATCAAAAAATCAGTAATCATCAATCGCTACAAAACACGGCTTGACCCAAAGTTGACTCATTACAAATCAATATGTATTACATATGTTCACTCGTAGAAAAAAGAGTAGATCAATAGAAAAAAAAAGTACAAAAAGTGCTAAGAAACATCGCAGTGAGTAGAAAAATATGAAAAGAAAAAAACCGTGAAGGCTTTCATGGCCGGTTAAAATACAAAATAAAGTGTTTTCCGGGGTTTGAAGCCGTAGTCAAATGGAACTTCTTCCTGACGTTTCGTCTACAGCTGCGGCAGACATTATCAAAGGATATGAAGCAATGGGCGAAGTTATCTCCCGTAGTTCCCAACGTTGACTGATTTGACTGTGGTGAGCACCGTGGTATTTATTCCCCCGCCGTCGCGCTGCAATGAAGGGACTGGGGTGAGGGCAGTGGTTGCGCGGCGCTTCGCCTCACTTAAGTTATGTCGTAGAACTTGCTTTCAGTCTGTAATTAGAAACGTAATTTCCTCCTTCCTGTTGAAATTGTGTTTAAAGATCTCAATGGCCTCTCTCGTTAATCTAGGATAGAAGTGGATATAAGCAGATATCAATCTTGATTATGCAGAAAGGCAATATTTACAATTTGGAAATTGTACATAATAAAATTTCTTGAGATATATTGCCTCTAGATAGTAGTTACGCAATTATTCCGTACAAAAGAGAGTAGTAAGTAGTTGGTTAACGCATACATTTAGTAACTTTGACCCATATTTCAAAAATAAATTTAATTTTCTATTTTATGTTTAATTTTTGTTTTATTCTACAGCCCCTTTTTGTATTTCGTCTTTGCTTTTATGTGTGTTTTCGATATTAGTTAAGCTTTGAAACAGAGGTATTAGCCCTCGGAGTGATTGTTTCTGTTTGGTTCGTTCTCAACTGCTGCAATATTTTGGAAATACAGAAAGCAGATAAGTTTTAAATTTCCAAATTGTAGATATTACATTTTGCATATTTTAAACTAGTTTTCTGCGAAAAAGTTAAAATGTTTGATCACTAACATAACTAGCAGAAAATTATTTCCTTTCAACTTTCATAAATTTTATTTTTGGTATTTTGTTGGTTATTTAGAGGAAGAGAAAATTACTAAATCGCCGGAGTTTCTTGTTGAAGAACTGTCACAGAAAATAGAACAGACAGTTGTAATAGAACTTAATAAAAATAAATGTAAAGTTTAATAGAAATAAGTACATAGAAAAGCTTTCAAAAAATTAATAATAAATAGAAAATCGATAAAAATGAAAAAAATTAAAATTGTTAAGTAAAAAAAAATCTTCAAAACAATGGTTACTTGAAGAGGGTCCCAAGACATCAGAGCATGCTTCTGTGGAAGTCAAGATGTTCAATATACAACAGTTTTTGAATACGAAATACCTCAGAAAAGTGAAAAAGGTTGTGAAAAAGAGAAAGCCGTAATTTTGCAAAAATTCTCAAATCACGGTCGCTGTGGAAGATAGTCCAACTTATACTGTTGAAGAGCTACTAGAAGAAGTACAGGAGACCGCAGTTCTAGAGAAAGCTATTTCAACAAAAACGTGATAAACGGTCATCAAGCAAAAGAAGAAAACACTGAAATCCTTGCTGTTGAGAAGAAGGGTAAACCACCAGTAACTACTGCGACTGTACAGGAACATTATTTTAAGTGTCTCACCCAATTTGCTCCTTTCCTATTCCGATTTGAAAAAAAGTTTATTCGCGCTTCCTACTTCGGCAACGAGAGGACGCCAAATCTTTATTTAGAAATATGATTTATACGTCAATTATGATAGTTGTAACGTAAGATTGATTTTTCTTAAATCGAATGATATATAATTTTTATGCCAAATCGATAGAGCCGAAATAGCTGATTTCAAAAATACTTACTTTCATATACTTAACGTCAATAGTTCCGATATACAGGGCGACAAAGTCATTGAATGTCTAGAATCATTTTAAGTGTCTCACCCAATTTGCTCTCCGATTTGCTCTCCGATTTTCTTTACTATTCCGATTTGAAAAAAGTATATATGTCAACCTTGCAAGTTGATTATATTAACATAGGTTTATAGGTTTCGAGTACCAAATAACTAAAAATATGCATGACTGTTTCACACTGAAACGCAATTCTTGTTAAACCTACTTTGGGAGTCAAAACATTTAACTATTAAGTGTAACTATTTTAAAAAAACCTTTTCAACAGAAAATAATAGTTTGCTGAGAAATTTTGGTGCAATTTTTACAAATTAGCCTCTTATTTCTTGGCCTATCAGTTTCGTAAATCTGATTGCTAGAATAATATATTGTGCAACTAGTGTCGAAAGTTGCACTTTTCACACGAGTGTGATGGTTTGGACACGAGCCTTAGGCGTGTGATTCAACGTCACAAGCGTGTGAACAGTGATTTTCGTACGTGTTGCACCCTACACTTTTCTACGACTGCGATTTTGCTTCACCCAATTTGCTCCTTTCCTATTCCGATTTGAAAAAAAGTTTATTCGCGCTTCCTACTTCGGCCACGAGAGGACGCCAAATCTTAGTTTATAAAATGTTTTATACGTCAAATATGACAGTTGTGACATAAGGTTGATTTTTCTTAAATGGAATGATATAGTCGTTTTCAGGAAGATATTCATCTAGCCACCCATGACATTGTAAACGCACCTTTTAAAAACAATTGAAAAGTTACCAGAAAAGTTACTAGATCGGAGAGTGGTGCGAATCGAGCTTAACGAACGCATTTGTCGGGTTTTAACCTCAAATTTTGTAATTTTCAAACATAACTACTTTATTTCTCAAATTTTGCTCAAATCCAATTATTATTCAGCGTTTGTAATGTAGGAAAAGTAAACTGGCTTAATAAACGACTAACTATCACCCAGAACTATTAACACAATTCATCACATGACCCAGAAAAGTCATCTGCAACCTCCAACTTCTGCAAAATAAGATGCCAGAGTAGAGTTACAAATACAAAAATTGAGACATTAAAACCACATTCAAGCAATTGTGAGTATTGATGATTGATTATTGCCAGCTAAAGCGAGCGTTAAATTAGTATGCATATGCAGAGGGAAGAACTGAACTGGACCATCAACCATGAACAAGATTTCCAAAAGTTCCGAATATACTCACCCAGAAATTACTTTAGTGTCCAGATGCCCTGAGAATAGACCATACATTTAACTATGGTTATGCCATAATATTATATAGTCTACCACTTTCCAAGTTTAAAATTGAATGTAGATTGCAGTCAAGTAAAAATTGTTCCAAACAGCAAAAGCATCTGAGAAAAGATGGTTTTCTACCAGACTGAATTTAAGTACTGCCATATGATTTGGATTGTGTGATGATCTGTGATGAGAGTCCCAGTGGCCTTTTCATATACATACCTATATGCCATATGCCATCCATAATTATGATCACTTTGGATCTTGAGTTAATATTAGTGAATATTACCCCCCATGATAAAGAAAAGATATTTCGATGAATTTACTGTTATATCATTTCAGTTGTCATTTGGCTCCATTGTTGGATCAAAATTGACCCTTTCATTCATTTGTAGGTATTTAGAGAAGTGTATTTTTGTTTTATTAAATATATGTGATTTTACATTATAAATTAATTATACTAAAAGAAGTCTTGCCTAATTGAGCATTTAGTTTCTTAAACTACCTAAATATCCAGAAACTAAAATGTGTGTGTGGTGGTTTATTAATTGTCTGATTTAATATTAGGTTTGTTCCAACATTCTAGAGAACCATTGCAGAACATTTAAAAAATCATTTTGGCCAACTCACCAACAAACATTTCAAATTGAAATGAGGAACCATCTTGACATGGTTGCAGAACCACTGTGGACAAGCACATTGTTCAATTTCGATATCATATTAGTGAGTTGTCAAGAATGATAGACCCTTCTGGAATGGTTTCTTGGTTGAATGGAACCAACTTATTTTCAACTAAAGAGAGCTACAGTTCTTTTAAACTAAATA
The DNA here is from genome assembly GCA_951812265.1 of Taphrorychus bicolor. NCBI lineage: Eukaryota > Metazoa > Arthropoda > Insecta > Coleoptera > Curculionidae > Taphrorychus > Taphrorychus bicolor. The sequence goes on along the minus strand of OX638299.1, from coordinate 10,637,692 downwards.
GAATAAGCAGGGGCCATTTCTTACAAACTCAGTTGAAAAAGTTTTGACTTATAATACTTACGTATAGACATAGAATTTGAAGTAACTTTTAAAAACAAATAAAGGGTATTTATTAGTTTGAAATTAAGAACCCCTTTGCAAATAACTTACTATATGTGGAATAAAAATGCTATTGAAGTTGCAAGAACTTTTTATTTTATATACAAGGCAAAACAAGTATAATGTGTTCAATGGAAAAACTTATTAAGTTGGCTGAGAATTGTCAGGAGACAAGAATGTTGGAGTAATTATATACACTACTATATACGTACAAGTACCAGCTACTTTCATTGTTCTATCCTATTCTATGAAAACTTCACGACCAACCTGTTCACATTTTGGAAGATATTTAAAAAATTATAACTCAGAAATTGGTACTTTTCTGACATTAGGACTTTACCTTCCACTATAGGATGTCTACCATAACATGATTTTGGAAGTGTATAGGGCAGGTCCAGGTCATCTTGTATAAATCTTTTTTCTCAATGTGGGCTCTAGGACATATCTTGGGCTTAAAAGATGCACTTGAGTGTTTGTGATACTTTCAAGCTAACTTGTATATTGTTTTGGAATTTTTAGTGAAATGAGTTATGAGAAAGAAAAATAAAAGGTTTCTGCTTGGTTTCTGTTAAAATCTCAAGTATAATTAAAAATTATATTTGCAGAAGAAGATAATTACACACACATGCCGTTAGCTTTCTTCTAAGAATGGAAGATCCACATCAAAGGCACACTAAGGGTTGTTGTGGTAATATATTATACAAGACACTTAAAATCTATGGTGGTTCAAATATTAGAACCCAGTATGTAAACTTCAAGAGGCTCCTTTTGAGGCCCAGTCCTTAGCAATCACATTAGCAAAAAATGACTATACCTAATATGATATACAGGAGTATGATAATATATAAACACTTAGTGTTATTTTGACAAATGTTACACTTATGCATCCTTCAGAGAGATTAACACTTACATAGTTAGCACTCTGTATAACTGAGAACACAACGGTCACCCTCAAATTGAATGCCACACAATCACTTAACAGAGCATTTAAATTTATAAACAGAAACACACACATATTTTGTTTAGGTTAGTCCCTCCGTCGTTCCTTTGGCACATTCATGGATAATTAAGATGGTCAAAAGATCATTCTTCATTTATCTTGGATAATGCAAAATCAATCAGTAGCACCTTTATGATGTGACTTGAATACTGCACACTGCGCAATTCTTTCTTTCTTTGGTTTTATTATTGTCTGCAAGTGAATTTTCCAATTCGCAGGTATCAAGCACTTTGCTTACAGTCTTCATACAAAGTCAAAAACAAACAATGCATGCAGCTGCAGCTCTGCTACTGGAGTTAAGGAAATTGCCAGGAAAATTGTTAAAAAATAGCTTCATTCTCCAAGGGATCAAATCCGTGGTAGGTTCTAGGTTTATTTCACTTTCTGCTTTCACTATATGAGTTGTTGAGTAGAAAAGTAGTACTATAAACGTAAAGGACTGTTTGATGATAATAGGCAGTGTAGTTATTTGATAATTACTCACGAAAATTGGAATAAGAAAAAAAGAAATATGAGAAATACATTCACAATATTTACAAAGATGCTTTCAAGGAATCGTAATACGTAATATTATGCTCTCTTTCTCAAAATACGTGCAGAAAACAAGGATAGAACATAAGCGTCATGCCATTTCTTAAATTTTGACGGAATGTCTTAGATACCAACAGAAAATAAGAATTTCCCCAGATATCAGTTGAAAAATTTTTGGAAGAAGGGCTGCCACTACAAAACCGATATTTCCATGGCTGGCTAGATGAATATCTTCCTGAAAACGACTATACATAATTTTTATGCCAAATCGATAGAGTCGAAGTACCTAACGTCAATGGTTTCCGATATACAAGGGCATTATTCTATAGAAAGAGTGAAAGTCACTTTCACTCTTTCCTATAGAATAAGCGTCCTGGGCGACAAAGTCATTGAAAAATCAACCTTGCGTCGCAACTGTCACATTTGGCGTGTAAAAAATGTTCTAAACAGAGGGAGGAAGAGGAAGGGAACAAATTGGGTGACACACATGATTCTAGACATTAAATGACTTTGTCACCCTTTATATAGGAACCGAGTGACGTTACGTATATGAAAGTAACTATTTTTTTTAATAGGATTCTTAGTCTCTTTCCATTTGGCATAAAAATTATGTATCATTCCCTTTAAGAAAAATCAACCTTGCGTCACAACTGTCACATTTGACGTGTAAGAAATTTTCTAAACAGCGATTTGGCGTCCTCTTGTGGTCGTAGTAAGAAGCGCGAATAAACTTTTTTTCAAATCCGAATAAGAAGGGAGTAAATTGGGTGAGACACTTAAAATGATGTCCTTGTACAAAAATTGAAAAAGTATCCGAAGGAATATTGAATATTTCAAAAATTACCGAAACTGGATTTTTTCTTAACATTTGTTACCAAATAACCAAAACAGGCAAAAAATTACTTATTCTGGTGGAATCTCACCAGACCTGGCAACACTACTGGGAAAGGTGTCAGAAGAGTCCGGTGTGTTGGACAGTAAAACTGTTTTCCCAAATGGCGCATAATTCTTAGGATTCGGGAAAACAAAGTTCTCTCAGGAAGTGACATCAGCCTAATGCAGAATCCTTAAAATGCAGTACTATAAATAACAAATACACGTTACATTTGCGCAATTCTGTGAGAGAGTTGGTTCCAAAAATCTCTGGCCCCATCACTATGTAGGTACATTATTATGGCGTTTTCTTTGTCGTATCTACCACTTCGTGACTGGAATCAATAAAATATTGGCATCCATCACCCTATTAAGTCTCTAAACTAAAAAAAAACTATGATACCGTTACCGATACCGAAGACTTATTTTTCCATAGCAAACTTAAGTGAGTGCACTTGAGGACTACATATGAGCCTTGCTTCTGAAATTTTCATAAAGTAAACAGAAACTGCCGGCGTTTCGACGTTTATTGACGTCTTTCTCAAGGCTACTCTACCACTAGCGTGGGAATTGAGTCATCAAATTTAAAGTTACAAACCATCAGCAGCAACGAAACGAAAAAGCTATACAGAGCAAACATCAGGCCGATACGTATTTATAAACCAAACAGCATTAATGGCAAAAAGTTTAGTCATAAAGTAGTAAAGATAGCCAAGAACTGATTATTATTTAGCCACTAATGTGAGATAAATGATGTCAACACAGTTAGCCATAAAAATACGTGGATCCAGTTAACTAATTTCTTGCTCATTATGTTAATGTAGCATGCAATTGCACAACAGTGAAAAAATACCTTCCATCCAGTTTTAATCGACAATGAGCTCGTTTCCCATGAATCCAATATTCCGCGTCGTTGGTAAACAAACAACAAGCGGCTTGCGTGTTAACAGCCTGCATAAAACGTATTGGTCCCAATACCCATGCCCACAGACTGGATCGGAACTAATTGCATAGGTAATTAAATCCTCATAGGTTTTTAAATTAGCATAGGTAATTAAATTCACCACTTATACGTTATTCTGCTAAGTTGAAAATCATCGGCCGCTTTTTCAATTAGCGCGCGTCTCTATTCTACGAAGGGACAAATTCAATATTCAATAGTAGAAGGGCTTTAGTTTAATTAAAATTTAAAATTTGTTTATTCAGGAGCAATCGAAAAAGTAAACTTTAAATTTATTGCCTGTGTCTATTTCATCGTATCGTCAGATGCCAATTCAGACTTAAAGTACGCAATAAAGCCCATAGGGGCATTAAGTCCACATCTCGGGAACAGCTCAAACTGTAAACTTCAACTGCCAATAAAGAGGCAGTAGTTTCAAATCTACAGCTTTTTCATAATAATTTTATTATCGAAAATGGTCAAAAAAGGTTAATCTTGGTAAAAGAAAACTTTGATGCTAGGAATGAGCTAAACTCTGTTAACAGATCCGAAACTTAATTATCAAACTTAATAGACTCATATTGCGAAAGATAGGATTTATTGCCATTAATGATTCTTTATAAGGAGAAATGAAACCGGTTAAAGTCCCCAGTTGGCGTCCATTATTTTAAGAATCACTAGGCACGTATAATAACTCCAATAATGTAGCGAACCTCCATTTGCATTTAATGAGCTTTTAAAATTCAAACTGCTCTCTACTGAAGAGGAGTGTTTAAAAGAGGCCGTACGCCTCGCTAGAATCCAGTGGCATACCTATCAAAGAAAATATTAAAATTCCAGCAAGCAGTAAGATATGGTCAATGGGCATAAATTGCGTAAGCTGATAGTGGTGTGCGATAGAAAGGGGAGAGTTTACATTAAAGAAAAAGCAAGTGTCAAGTACGGAAATGAAGGTAGAAATAAGGCCTTATCTACGCCCATGTTACGCTATACAGGATATTTCTAAACATTTGCGTCTGAAAGTCGTGTCGTTGCTTGTACCTTTTATCTTCGATATTGCACAACCTTTACTTAAGGGGAGACGCGTGATTAAATCTTATTAAATTTTCTTAAAGTTTGTGCATACATCAACGTAACCTCAATTTAGGTACAAAAAGAGGCCAACCCACTTAATTTCATTTCACGTGCGCCGAAACAAAACCTAAGCAAACTAACTTAAAATATTTGAATTCAAGTAAAATCTAGTTTGCTTTGCCTGTTCTCCTTCCCTTTGTGAGGTTCGTAGCTACACGATACCTTAAAATATACAAAATGATGTGGGTGCGTACATATGCAAAGAACGACATTGGAAAACTTTACAATATATAGTGGATTCCTATTGGAGAATACGCCAAAAAAATTCGAAATAACTTATGTAACACTACAATTTAAGAGGAGCAGTTTAAGGTGGTCATGGCCTCTGAAGTAGCACTAAATTACCAAATAGCCTTAATGGCAAAAAGTTAGTCATACAGTAGTAAAGATTGCCGAAAATTGGTTATTATTTGTCCACTTACGTAAGCTAAAACTTGTGAAAAAAATGAGCCAGAAAAGCTCACCTACTAGATTTATTTGGTCATACAGCAGCATTTTTCTTGATGGCAATAATTTGGCAAAATCTAAAGTTAATTAAAATTATTTTTTGGTTTAAAATAATTTTGTCAAATAGTTGGTAAACATTGCGTTTGCTTACCTGATCTTGCCTAGATAAAATGACTATTTTATGGCAGTGGATTTATGGCTTTTCAACACAGAAATATAGCAAAAATTTTCGTTAGTCAAGATGACTACAAAATTACTAAATAATAGCTATATTATTTAGCATATTATTACCTATAAGCGGCGGCGGTGGCCGTGGATTTTCATCGTGGCGGAGCGACATTGGAGGTTGAACCTTCACGGCTCGTGGCCTATCCGGGCGCTGTTACATATGGGGACAGTCACGAGTGATTTATTGCTGTATTTATTTAGAACGCAGATATTTTTTTTCTTCTAAGAATGTTCTAGGCTTTTCTATATTTTTAGGATTTTGTATAAAAGGCAAATAGCGCCGCCGTTAGTAGTAGTCTTATTTTAATCGAGCTATAGGTAAGCTAAAGGTCCAAACGATAATAGAAGGCTATAAAGTGTTAAGTAGTGAGTTATTTAGCGGTCGAATAATTGTACTTGTGTGTATTTGTGGGATAAATAAATAGTGTTTTGGTGTTAAATCGTTACACTGGAATTATTGAACCTTGAGTTCGCCACAATATGAAAATATATAAATAAAACTTAAATTCACCCAAATTCCAAATTTATTATTAAGAACCAAATCGAATTTTACTCCAAAAGATCCAGAAACCTCATGTTTCAGTATTGTATTTAATTTTATCATAGTGAATACAGTAATCTTATCTATATGGAGAAGAGAAAATAGGATATTTGACTACCTACTACAGAAAGAGGAAATATCGCTTGCAGGTAAAGCGACATTTTAATACTATTTTGTCCACGACCATTTCATAATATACTGATATTCAGCTTGTTGACAAAAGTTAAATAGGGCTCATATAGCGTCAGAGGGATATATGAGTTGAAGCAGCGGGAATAATATCATTATTCCCGCTCGCCATTTAAGTTATATATGTTGCCTTGGCAACCAGTAGAAGTAGGCAACAACGCAATATGAAATGCCGCAGCGTAAAAAATGCATGGGTGGCACCGGTTTGGCGTCAAATGCGAATGTCACTTTTACATTTCAATACTTTTATTTACACTAACTATAGATTTTATAATTTGTAATTATTATTAGACAATGGCCGTGGCCAATTATAGTATTATACTCGCTTTTTATGGCCATTATTCCCACGGGAGACTTGCGCCCCTCGCGTGCGGCTAGTGACGCAAACGTCCCCCTAAGGGAATAATGGCTATCATAAAAAGCTCGTTTAATAATATACTATTGTCTATTATGTACGTAATTACTTTAAAATTTTTTTTTAAAAGCTTCGATCGTATAAAATCTTAAAAAAAGAAGTTTCATTTTGAACTAAAAATTTCTCAGTAAATCTTGATTTTTGACTCTTGAAAAGTTTTGTGTCTGGCCAAGACTATATAAATAACTTGAAAAATGTAGATCGATTAATTGAAAGGAGAGAGGTTTTTTTGGGAAAAATTGATTCAATGTAAATCAGTTTGCATGACAATTATAATTTATTCTTTAGAAAAGTCAATTTTGGACCAAAACTAACTCGAAAAAATGAGAAATTAATTAAACGTCCAATTTGGGTAAATGAAAGCTAAAGTCAAGATAAAACGAAAAAAAAATTGACAAAGAATAGGCGTAGAAAATTATGAACAATTAAAAGGCGATAAAAAAAACATAAATTTTAAAAGAAAAATGACGAAAAACACCGAAACAAGAAATTTTTGAAAAAAAAATATGTCCGAAAGAGATAGATAGCACCAATTTTAAATATTTAAGCCAAATCGTGTAGAAAGTTTTAGAAAATTTGCAAAAAGGGTCTTTTTTTGGACCAAAATTATTTCAACAAAAATCGATTTTTAGCTCATGTAAAGGTTCTATTTCGGGCCAAAACCGTATTAAGAACTTAAACAATCAGGAACGTAGTCAAACATAGTAAAAGTTATAAACGTAAAATCTATTTTTAGTAGTCAGGGTTCTGTAAACAGGGTAAAATTTTAGTCAATATCTAGCCAAATTTTGGTCAAAAGTCGAATAGCAAAATAGAAGTTTCCCACTTTTTACGAAGGTCAAGGTGCCGTAATACCTTTATAATTGATTAGCTTTACTGGCAGCTTTTGTAGGCAAACAGTCACCGATATTAGCAAGGGTTACGAAATGATAATCAAATTATGGCTAAGAATGCTACTTGGGCTTGCGCTGGTTCTATGTACAAAAAACTTTTAACCAAAGTTTAATTTACCTTTTTTTTTTTTTATTAATTATATATTATTAACTATATATAATTATTAACCAAAATTAAATAGAACAGCGGATAAAAGCAACGTCATCATGTTCTTGTTCAGTGTGCCAGAAAACAACGGTTTGACCAGCGAATAAATGAAGTGCTCATGTCGATAAACGACTTATTAGGACAAGGTTAGGACCATGCATCTACAGGCAATTGCCGCAGTTACCACACAATCCGCTAGCCGGCTTGTACACTTCGGAAAATTAACATCCTAGTCCACGAACTCAGATGAAGAGCCTATTGCCTACTTACCTTGCTCATAATAGACAATAACCATATAGTCAACAATATAATGTCCAATAATCTCCCGTGCTTTCCGACGTTGACTGATTAGACTGTGGTGAGCTCTGTGGTATTTATTCCTCAGCCGTCGCGCTGCAGTGGAGGGACTAGGGTGGGGGTAGTGGTCCCCCTACCCGGCCTGAACACACTCTCGTACTTTCGAGAACGGAGGCGACTGTTCCCGGTTCTCGTTTATTCTTGATGGGTTCTCGGGGTCGCTGTCGGCGCTCGGCGTTGCCGTATTGGCCGGAATCTCTGTGGTCCGACGGTCGGACGTAACTATATCAATTACGTCCAGACGCATATTAAGGGCACGATAATAAACAGTAATATAAGGACATTACCTTAACCTGGGCCACATAAAGACACCCAGGTGGTTAGGTCACGTCCTGGGCTACTTACTTATAATAGATTTCCTTTTCATCACAATACCGAAATAAGCAGAAGTTTGCAATAGCAAGTTTCGAAAGTTTCAAGATTTCCACCATGTTTCCTGCATTTGAAAACCTAAATCGGCTTGGGAGACTGGAAGGTTTACTGCCCCACACCGCACATCCTGCTGTTCCCTTCCTAAGGGATTAACTCACAAACAACAATACTTAACTTATTATACTATAAACTAGCAAACAGCAACAAAAAAAATGAAAACGACTAACAATTTTGTAGCTTTGTAAACACTTTCTCGAAGACGCCAAAGACGCGCGATAAATCACACAAAATGGCGGCGCGCGTTTGTTTCTTGTATCAAATTCGGAGTGTTTTCCTTCAAGGCTAGGCTTCCAGCTCCGGGCGGAAATAATCTTGAACCAAAACGCAATGCATGTGGCGACGCGTTGCGGCCAATATTTGATAAAAGAATGGGTTTCGTGCGGCACGTGACTACATTGGTTGAAAACAAAAAATATATTGTATTTGTGTGCTTCTGCACCAACATAACTAAATTTAAAATTTGGATCCCCCAAAAAGGCCTTAGTAGAATTTAAAATTAATGCAAAAAGACCAAATTTATTGTAAACATTATATAATTAATTATTAAAGTGAGGTTATATTTACTAAAATTCTGACAAAATGACGTCATGTGCACGAAACCCATTCATCTTTCACTCAACTACGTGTATGATGTGTTCATTATAAAATTTCATCTAGTTGGCTGTGAAATGTCAAAAGAAAAGGATGGAGAAACAAAAGTCCATTTACTTTGATTATGTCATCCTTTTCTGTCAAAATTTCATAGCCTGCTAGATGAAGTTTTATAATGACAGGGTGTATTTAAAGTTATTCTGTTTATTCACCGTTCAGTTGAATCAGTCAACGTCGGGAAGCACGGGCAGTGATGCCAATGCGAGCGAAAACGCTCGTTTTGTGAGCTTTTTCTTTTAAATTAAGGGTGAGCGATTAGTAAATACGAGGATTTTGTGAGGATTTTACAATAGGTATAGTGATTCAATATATCACACTCATAAGTAAATTTTGTTAATGATGTTGATGTATCGCACTCGAATGACATTGGAACATTCGGAACAGTCCGAAACACGGGTACCTACTCTATTTACTCTAAGCGCTTTGTTGAACAGATTTACAGGTAACAAATTTCAAATGGTGGTGAAATGACATGACATGCATGACAATCATGACATTGATATTGCTGACCGTTGAGATTTTACTTTCGCTTTGTTATAACAAACTAATGTGTTAGATATTTCCTTTTTTTTATTATAATAATAAATACTATATACCAAGATTTTTTTTCATTAATTAAATTAACATATCAAATAATAAGATTAACAACAAATAACATAACATTATATTCATCTAAACTTATAGCAAGCATGTTTATTATTATTAACAAATGAACTTCTTCAACTGAAATCGAGAAAACAACAAACAAACCTTCGTCAAATAAAGCTTTGAAGAACTTTCTGAACGTACCCCTGTGTGAGGATTTTTACGAGGATTTTGCTCCAATCAGGAGAAGAATGTGGTGGGTAAAATCGAGTTTAAGTATTGGCAATACTGAACACGGGAGATCACTTCCATTGCTTCATCGCCTTTGATAATGTTTGTCGCAGCTGTAGACGAAACGTCAGGAAGACTTCCATTGGACAACGGCTTCAAAGCCCGGAAAACACTTTAGACCGTATTTTGACCCGCTGTGAAAGCCTTTACGGTCTAATATAATGTCCTTCTAGATCCAAAAGAGCACGTGAGGGAAAAGATTAAAAGAGGAAATATCTGTGTCTAAACCTATATTTACTAAGCAGTGATGCAAAACTGATTTTTTAAAGAAAGTCTCATAATTTTCTGATACCTAAAAATTTTGCCTGATGAACAACCCCTATTTAAGTAAATGCGCCATGTCATAGCACATCTAAAAAAAAAAGAACGGTAAAAACCCTCCATTTTGAGCTTAAGTTTTCTTGTTTCTTGTTAAGTTTTTTGTTACTGCAGCAGTAACATATTTCTAGACATTGAAAAAATCTTTTAATTCTGCCTCTTCAAGCAAGAAACTTATTTAAAGGTTTTTTTCTTCTTACTTTATAGTAAATAAAAAGTTAGAGATCTATCATCTAAATAATGGCAAAATCGGAAATAACTCGAGCTTAACTCGTAACACCGACTTTTAAATATTTAACTAATAAAACAACCTTCTAATTATTAAATCTCACTACAGACTCATTTTTACTTCTAAAGACCGGTTCTATCTGTCAAACTATCTTAAAGCCATACCTAATATATAATCCAAAGATCCTAAAGCCATACAGTATCCATACGTTATTATTTATCTCATAATACGAGATAATATAGTGTATTATTTAACGAGCAGGTAATGACAGCTATTATTCAGGAGCTGAAGGCTAGTGGCGCAATTCATCAAAGTGGTTTTATTTATCAAAGTAAATATTATTCACCAAAGTGAATAATAAAAATAAAAATCACCTTCCACCAGTCAATAATTTATCGTGAAGTAGCTACCTCGTATTACGTTTCGTTTTGTACTTTTAAGTTTTGTAAGTTTTAACAATTGTGAGATAGCCGAGCAGGGTATCCATAATGTGGAAAGATATTTCTTTTCAATTTTTACGTATAGAGTAAGTTTTGTTTATATTTTTTCTAACTTGGCATACTTCATATTCCTTCGTCAAAACCGATTTTGAGCGCTGATGGTGGTCTGAGTGCCGAAACCGATTTGCCAGAAAAGAACTTGGCAGAGGCACATCTGTTTCTTTTCCCTATTTAGTTGTTTCGTTAACGTGCACACGATAATACGTTTTTTTTTTAAATCACGCAGAAAGTATTACTTTTTGGCATTGATTTTTATGTAAAAAGTTGCCTTGTATTGCCCGAGTTCTATAGAATTGTTCTTCTAATTCGGCTTTCTAAGCCCCACTCTGTCGCAATCTGCGAACTAGGGCGACTTAATCATAAAGACAAAATGGGCATTAGCCAGGGGCGAAAAGTCAAAAGGGACGAAAACTGTAACGGAAGAAAGACGAAAAAATATCTTGATCATTCTTTCTTCAAATATGAATCTGAAACTAAATTGAGGAGGGACAACAGGGGGGGCAAAAAGGTTTTCATCGGCCAGGAAAAAACATCTTGACTTGCTCCTGTGGAAATAGTCCCATTCTAGCACCCATATTGAATTTTGTTGTGATTTTGATCATTTAATATTTTTATTCATTAAATAGAAGTATTAATCATAAAAGTTAAACTTGTATAGATTTACACCACGGCTGTCGCTGAAATTCGAGCCATATCTTTAGGATCTCGTAAACAGTAAGAGATACAGGCAACTTTGAGCACGTTGGGAATTGAATAAGATGATCCCAACTATAGTAAGATCTCAATCATTTGAAATGTCTCATTTACGAACAAAATCATCATTTTAAGCCTGAATCTTAAGCCAAAACCCGATTATACTAAAAACTTTAAACGAATTTGAGTTAACAGAAGGCCTTGAAATCAACCAACATATGTTGGTCAAAACAGATCGTCCTCTTCACTACATTGCAACTAAAAATTTGAAGGACTTTGGGATTGAGATTAATAGTTAATCATTAGTACTTTCTATACCCATCTCTCTCTGCTTAACTAGCCAACTCTAAGTACTAACAGTGCTGTTTGGTGCGTTTTCTGCTTAGCATTAGTACATGTCAATTTAAATTAATTCATCTAGTTATGTCCAAATAGCTTATCATCTTCCACAGCAATTTTATATTAAATAATTATTTACAGACAGCCAAATTTATTGCCATCAGCTGCAATTGCGGCAGCTTTACCACAAACCATAAACATTTATGCCAATTTGCGATAATTTTTTTCAATGTTACCGCACACTGGCACGTCGTTTGCGCAACAAATTAATAAACGTCAATTACGTCGTTCAACGTTGATGATTACGGACACCGAGAAATGCCTGAAAACAGGCAGAACCTATTGTGGATAGGAAATGTTGCTTTGCGGAATAATAGAGGCACAGTGAATAGAGCAGTTCAGCTTATTGTCACATATCTTTGGGTTATTTTTAGCAAAAGGTTTTATTGTATTCTATTTTGCAGCGCTGCTACTGGTTTTACAGGGACGATTTTAAATAATAATTTCTACTTAGTTTACAAACCTATTCAGTAGCATCATAAACGAGATGCAATTATTACGAAATAAAGGAGAGGTCCAACTCAAAGACTTATTAGACTAATTTCTTTTTAGCGAAGCGGGTAGAAAGAGTCCCCGTGGAATTAATTTCTTAAAGACGGGTTTTCAAGCAAATCCTTCTTAGTTCTACCTTCACTTAGATGATGGGTGATAATTTGTAGTCAGTGAGAATTATTAAAAATTGAACAGTACTTCCTTTAGGAATATTTTATAATATTAAATAAATAAGATTTTCGGATCCCTAAACTATAACTGCTCTAGAACTTTTAGGCCTCTAATTGGCCCATATTGCTGCCTCGTTCCTGTGGCCAAGTTGGGCAGTCAAGTTGAGAATTGCCAGACTAATTTGGAAAGTTGTGAGCATATAGACATATAATTGTACAAACCATGCTGACGCAAGTTAGCTTCTTGGGTAAACTTGACCATTTACTTAGTTCTTCGCTACGATAATAATAATATTTATAAAAAACAATTCACTGATTAAAATAGTATATTATCCAACAAGCTTATAATGTAGGCCATTATTACCGAAGGTGTCGTTTGAGCCCACGAGCGTATCGAGCGGCGCAATTCACCTGAGGTAATGATGCCTATTATATGCAAGTTGGATACTATACTTTGGCCAGGGCTTAATTTACAATTTTTACAATTAATACACGCATTTTGTTTTGACTGTCAAAATTGAAGTAATAATAGATAGAACTTTAATTTGTTTTGTTTGTAATTTCCAACATGGTTATCCTGCATGCTATTCTTATGGAGTGTACAACGAAAAAAAACAAAAGGCGCAGCATGAATAATGAATATGATTCACGCTGAGCAGATAAGCAGTAAATATGTATAATCCATTCACTTATTATTGTCGTCAAGTAGGCGTTGGAAAATTGACTTTGACATTCTTATCGTATCTTCTCAGCATGTGCTAAAAGAAGATGGGTATAAAAAAATGAAGGTTTCAAGGGTAACTAGATGACAAAAATAAGTGAATGGGTAATATATTACTATGTTATAGCTATAATAATAAAAAATGAGTATTATTGGCTAAGAGCCATTTTCGACAAAAACGACTATATTATGAGCTATTAAAGTTCATAATATGAACGGCTGATGAATGACAAGAGCAAAACTCCTCTTTTTTTGATCAAATAAATTTTAGAAATCCTTATGGGAAACTACATGTAAAAATGTCTAAGGTTGGGCCAGAACCCTTGCTCTTTAGCTACTAATGCTAGTCCAGTAACAAATTTAAAACAGTTAAAGAAGCAAACACATGTGTTAATATTTTATCCCTTGTTTTCTGTTTTCCCCCAATATTGGTCGCACTAAGCACTTAGTTTTCCAAGAAAAATTGATTTTATTCCCCTTAAAAAAGGCCACTCGATTTCCCGGCATTTGAGGCGGGCGAAAACCAAATGAAATGGCAAAAATTCGCTTTATCCCATTGCTCGACCGATTCGAAAAGGGTGGATGAATGGATCGAGAAAAGAGTTTTTTTAGGCAACGAGAAGCACATCCTCTCCTTGAGGGCTATTATGTGTAGCTGCAAATAAATTAATCAGGCATGCACGACAGGAGATGGATTCGCCCGGGATTGCAATCATTACCCGGTGCAATATAACTGTTGTCAGGCCATCCGGAGGACAGCAACACGGCAGCATTATACATATATGCCTAACACAACCTCATTTCGTGCAACAGGGAATAGTTGGGTGTTGGAGATATTTCATATAGGCAATAAAGTGGTTCTCTATTAGTTGGTCACCATCTAATTAACTCCGTGACTAGAGAACGTTAATTATTGAGAATTAATGCACAACTTTATTGGAAAGCATTACAAATCTGAAATTAAATTTGGTTGGGAGCTTTGGACAATTAAAATTATAAATTAAAAGTGAAGGTATCAAGTCACCGTTATTGTGTTCAATTAAAAAATTATCTAAACTAGCTGCGATCATCCACTTAACAACCACCCGAAAGATGTTTAAAGAGTGCTTAAAAATACGGCAACTCGCTTTGACCGACATCTCCATGTTTCTGTTGTCCATGATCTGTGGGGTCAAAAAGTGGGCGCAAAATGCATCTCAAAAAATGATGAAGTTTGGAACGCCAAGCGTAGGAAAGTTATTGCATTGTTATAGTTATGTGGTCGGTATTCCATGGAATAGTGGAGTAGACTAGATCTCCAAATATATTGATTGTTGTGGCGGCTATTGTTTTTTCCTTACGTAAATTTTCAGGAGTTTTTCCCTAAGGTTGGTTGGATTTAAAGAACTTTGCTCTGTTCTTCACGTACTTATGATCAAGCAAAAAAAAGTGTATCAACTCTACATCCGCATTTTCAAATTTTCACCTTCTTATAACCCTTAGAACGAGTGAACCGATGAGAGTGACTTCAACTGTTTTTTTCTTCTTCTTGATGCCCTCCTGCTCCTCCCAAAAACGGAAGTTTTATTAGTTTAATAATTTCATGGCCCCTTCGGTGGTTGAATTTCAGGTACTTTTAGAATGCACTTTTTCGCCATTCTCAAGAAGTTCACGTATGTGGCTAATTTCATTGGAACTAAGCTTATCACTTTTCTTAAGGGATTGCAATCGTCAAAAATTTTGGGACCGCAATGGTTCAATAATTTTTGAAATTTTTAACGTTTTTTTTTAAATTTTTTAATTTTTTTGTTGGAAATTTGAAAACGAATGGACCGATCTGAATGAATCCAACTGTTTTTTTCTTATTCTTGATGCCGTCTTTCTCCCCTCACAGGCTCACTGAGGCACTTACAAAATCAACTTTCTTGTCATTTTTAAAATATTCAACTATGAGTCTGATTTCACTCGAATTAAGTTTGTGACGTTCTTGGGGGTTTGAAAAATACTTATCAACATGCAATAAAACCGCTTTCCTTATAAAAAATAAGAGATTGTGAATCATACCTTCTGTAATTATGAAGACAACGAGCCGTTGTGATTAGGATTTTATAGTGGACTACAGTACGAACTTGCCAAATGAAGTGTAGGCTAGTCGGACTCAACTACGGAAGTCGATTAAAAGAATTTCTTCAGTTTTATACCGCACTTAGAAAAGTATATAGGTACCAAAATACATAAAAACCGTTTCCATCATGAAAAATAAAACATTGTGAGTGACACCTTCAAAAATTATGAATAAAGCAAAAAATTATGTAAAGTCTACAATATGACTTGTCAACCAAGGTTCTTAAAATATTCACCTATAAGACTGATTTCACTCGAATTAAGTTGGTTACGTCCTTATTGGTTTAAAAAATACTTATAAAATTACAAATGAAATGGTTTTCGTTATAGAAAATAAGAAATTGTGAGTCATACCTTTTGAAATTATGAAGAAAGCGAGCCGTTCTGATTAGAATTACACGGTGGACTACAGTACAAACTTTCAAGATCAAGTGTAAGTCAGTCAAGGCTCAACTACTGAAGTCGATTAAAAGAATTTCTTCAGTTTTATACCGTACTTAGAAAAGTATATACCAAAATACATAAAAGTCGTTTCCATTATAAAAAATAAAGCATTGTGAGTCACACCTTCAGAAATTATGAAGAAAGCGAGACGTTATCTAACTAGAATTGAACTGTAAACACTACAATATTAACTTGTCAACAAAGGTTCTTAAAATATTCATCTATGAGACTGATTTTACTTGAATTAATTTTGTTACGTTCTAAGGGGTTTAAAAAATACTTATCAAAATACAGTAAAATCGTTTACCTTATAAAAAAAATAAGAGATTGTGAGTCATACCTTCTGAAATTATGAAGAAAGCAAGCCGTTATAATATTAGAATTATGTGGTGGACTACAGTACAAACTTGTCAAATCAAGTGTAGGCCAGTCAAAGCTCAACTACCGAAGTTGATTAAAAGCTTTTTTTCAGTTTCATAACGCACTTAGAAAAGTGTACACCAAAATAAAGCATTGTGAGTCACACCATCAGAAATTATGGAGAAAGCGAGACCTTATGTAACCAGAATTGTATTGCAAAGAGTACAATATTGACTTGTCGACAAAGATTCTTAAAACATTCACCTATGAGACTGATTCCACTCGAATTAAGTTTGTTGCGTTCTTAGGGATTTAAAAAATACTACAAAATACAATAGAATCGTTTTCCTTATAAAAAAAGTAAGACATTGTGAGTCATACCTTCTGAAATTATGAAAAAAACGGGCCGTTACAATATTAGACTTATACGTTGGACTACAGTACAAACTTGACAAATCAAGTGTAGGCTAGTCAAAGCTCAACTACGAAAGTCAATTAAAAAAATTCTTCAGTTTCATACCGCACTTCCCAAACAGCACCACCTAATCCTATGGACGTCCAATCGACTAATATTTTTGTAAGCCCGCATGTCCAATGGAAATACCGTTAAGAGCCCAGATTAATCCAAAGGCTGTCCAATGGATTATACACAGGGCACAAATTTCTACGTTTGATGGACATGTCCATTTAGTATCCAAAAGACATGCTACTATTATACAAATAGACAAAATATCCATCAGGCCGTCCAATTACCTGTCGAAGTCATCTGTGGAAATTCTTGTTAGGACAAACAACCCTTGTTTATCATTGCTTTTTTTATGGGTTTGTACGATTTCAATCCAGTTTTTTCAACTTTGTGTAACTTTTTAGATCTTGTTTGTGGTCATATTAATCAAAAACGTACAAAACCTCATAAAAAGGAATGATAAACAAGAGTTGTTTGTCTTTACAAAAATTTCCACAGATGACTTAGACAGGTCCTTGGACTGCCTAATTAATTACATGAACATTATTAGGACATATTAGCGCTTTCCGGAAACAGAAATTCGGATTGGCTTGACTACTATCAGATGATTTTTAACCAATCCGATTAAATCTCTCGTCATTAGTCTTCAATCAG
The DNA here is from genome assembly GCA_951812265.1 of Taphrorychus bicolor. Taxonomy (NCBI): domain Eukaryota; kingdom Metazoa; phylum Arthropoda; class Insecta; order Coleoptera; family Curculionidae; genus Taphrorychus; species Taphrorychus bicolor. Next base: position 10,620,389 of record OX638299.1, on the reverse strand, counting down.
GTTGCCTGAAAATCAGCTATAGAGATCAATCTATATTTGCAAAAATACTTTACCTATGTTTATTCTAAATTTCTATTCCGAGTAATATAGTTATTTTGTAATCCCGCTATACCGGGTGTTGCATCGTCGTGCGGGACATAGGAAATCCCATGTAAATTTTAAAAGGGTCTATTATTGGCTTTCCTAATTATTTTAAAGAATTTAGTTTTTTTTTAGAACATTAAAAACCACAACTAAATGGACAACTTCAAAAATTTTTGATTAACCCGTTTACGAGTTATTTCCAATAACTGTTTAAGTATTTTGTCTTTTTTATAGCCCTGCATTTACGAACACCAGTAAGACTTGGCTATCAAACACTAAAATTTCATGAATGACAGCTTTATTTGACAGCCAACCCTTACTGATGTCGGTGAATACAAGGCGATAAAAAGAAAAAATATTAAAAATGTTACTGGCAAATAATTCGTAAACGGGTTGATCAAAAATGCTTTAAGTTATCCTGTTGGTTGCGAATTTTAGCGCTCTTTAAAAAAAGTAAATACAATTTTTCACCAGAATAATTAGGGAAGTCAATAATTGACCCTATCAAAATTTACATGGGATTTCTTATGTCCCGCCCAACGATGCAATACCCGGTATATTAAAAATTCATTTACCATAACACTGTACAATTGTGTGTCTCCAATGGATGTCCTAAATTTATACTCCATCGGATCACCAACAAAATATATACAAAGGATGCTCAGAATGTGTCCTATATGTATCCATGGACATTCGGACCTAATTTGGACTAAAATTGGATATCCACTGGACATGTATGTGCTGTTTGGGTTAGAAAAGCATATTCCAAAATACTGCGACGCCCTTTCTCAGGTCCGCTGATACTTAATTAATTCGTTGAGTCTCGGGCGCCACCCTTTGATATTTATAAAGCGACAAAGGGACCGCTATTGCCTACAAGGTAGCTTTTAAACAGAGGAGAAATATTCCAGGGATTTTAGATTAAAACACCAGGAGTAAGGAACAATAATAGGGTGTCTATTAAACTACGGTACAACAACATCCAAACACCTACTAGTACTACGACTGTTAGTGACTCTCTATAACTACATACGAAAACATCCTAAAACTATGCAATTAATAACAGCGAGAGGGGGGGGGGGGCAACAGTTAGTTACTTAGTAGACGAAATTCTGATAAACCAGGGAAAACGGGAGGTTTCGGTAATAAACCAGTACACTCTGTACTGGATCGGTCGGGGTCGGAAACTTCAATATTGCGTACAAGCAGTGACAACAATATGAAACGGTAACGGAGCTTTGGGACCACTGGAAACTGGGGTTTCGGAGGAAGCGTACTTTATAATTCGGAATCGGATATAGTCGGTTTCGGTTTATTCACATCCAGCCTGGCTTTGAAGTTCGGTGCTACGGGAAGCCCAGGATGTAAAACAGGTCGGTGACGGAATCGGTTTCGAAAGAAGCGGTACGGTGAGCGGTGTGTTAGCGATTTTCCCGGGTTACATATGAACGCACCCTGTGAGGAACAAAATGAACGCGGCCAGAATCAGCATGGCACCTGCGTCATTTGAACGTCACAAGTACTCCGGTGGAGAGCGACAACTCCAACTACACCGGGAAATCACAAATCCACCCCTCTTGTGTCGTAAGACCCTAGCGGCCTAGCATGACGTCAGGAGCCGAAACGTGAAGCAACAACGTCGGCCCCCCTAGGTCAGATATCCGGTACTAACTCATTGAGTCCTCCCATTTGATCGACCGTCCACGACCCCAAACTCTTCGAATTATTTTACAAGTCATTATAAATTCTGTCGGCTTGTTAAGCGCGACAAACAGGTAGCGCCATCTATGAGCGCACTCGCGGACCTACGGCCGTTTTGGCCATTGCCTTTACTTTTATATGGGGAATTCCCGTTTTTTTATTTAAACAAAAGGTGTTGTAATGAGTTGGGTGATGAAATATAAAGAAAATGTTAATTGGGACGTCATTACCTGTGAGTTAGGGAAAAACTTCGTTACAATACATAAAAACCGTTTCCATCATAAAAGAGAAATCATTGTGAGTCACACCTTCAGAAATTATGAAGAAACCAAGACGTTATGTAATTAGAATTATATTGTAAAGAATACAATATTGACTTATCAACGAAGGTTCTTAAAATATTCACCTATGAGATTGATTTCACTCGAATTAAGTTTATTACGTTCTCAGAGGTCTAAAAAATATTTATCAAAATACAATAAAATCATTTTCCTTATAAAAATAAGAGATTGTGAGTCATACCTTCTCAAATTATGAAGAAAAGGAGCTTTTATAATATTAGAATTGTATGGTAGGCTACAGTACAAACCTGTCAAATCAAGTGTAGGTCAGTCAAAGCTCAACTGCTGAAGTCGAATAAAATAATTTCTTCAGTTTCATACCGCACTTAGAAAAATACAGGGTGGACCAGGTTTTTGGTGCCAAACTTTAAGGAGGTATTCTACGTCCAAAAATAACCCTAGTTTGCTATATAAACCATAGTCTAAAAATACTCCGTTACGGAAATACAGGGTGTTAAAGTTTTTTTTGAAAAACCAAAAAATTGATTTTTTTCTGAAACTGCCAGAGATATTTTTATGAAATTTTACAGGTGTCAATAGCGATGAAAGACTCAAGTTTTGCAATAGAAAAGGCCTTTTCAGCGTTACCAGTGGCGTGCACTGAGGCTCGTGACTGGCTATTTTTCAACAAAAAAGTGATACGCTACTGGTTTTTCTGAAGATAAAAAGTATATTTGAGGTCCTTGTTCAATTTGAAAGAAAAAAGGCCCCTTGACTTTTTTTCGTAGGGCACACCGTTTAATAATAATAAAATATTTTTAAATGTTTGTGTTTAAATGGGTTACCTAGCTATTTTTTAATTGCATACCACACTTTTAATAGATTATTAATTTTGTTACTTGCGTACCGCCAGATAATCAATATTTGCCACGCCTTGTTGGCGTAGCTATTCATGGCAACCTAAAACAGCCAAGCTTATTTTTTTTAACTGTGTTGTAACAATATTTATTTTCAGAATTAAAAACTAAAAGTAACTAAATCATTGAAAACATAACAAAAACAGTTATAAAAATTGTTCAAAATGGGAACCATTATTTTCAATGCACAACTGGCATCGACGTATAATAGACCGATTTAAATGTACTAGATGTGGTAATATTTGATTGCAACCATATCTTATGCGGTTCATAAGTTCTTCTTCCGTATTGACAGGAGTCGCATAAACTTTCTCTTTTAAAAAACCCCACACAAAAAAGTCTAACACGGTAAGATCCGGAGACCGTGGTGGCCATGTAACTGGACCCCCTCTACCAATCCACCTATCCGGAAAATGATTGTCCAGCCAATTTCTGACATTTCTGCCAAAATGAGCGGGACAACCGTCAAGCTGAAACCATGCATTCTGTCTTAAAAGTATCGGTATTTCTTCCCACATATTCGGAGTTTCCGTTTCTAAAAACTCTAAGAAGTTTTCTGAGTTCAAACGTCGAGGTAAAAAGTAGGGTCCAAATAAATGGTTGTTGTAAACCCCTATCCACACATTTAAGCTAAATTCAACTTGAAAATTTCGAGGTCTAATGGCGTGAGGATTTTCATGGTCCCATACATGTTGATTATGCAAATTAACTACGCCGCGGCGGGTAAAGCAGCACTCGTCAGACCACTGTATGTTGTTCAAAAAATCCCTATTTTCTTGAACTGCGTAAAGGATCCACCTACAATAAGTAATTCTTTTTTCTTGGTCTCCTGGATGTAGCCCTTGAACAGGTTGTAGGTGAAATGGACGCCGATGATCTCGTCTAAGAGTACGAAGTATATTGGATTTTGAGGTGCGAAGAATACGAGAAGCAATACGGGAACTCGTTGTTGGATTTCTGTCAAATTCATTTAATATCTGTTGAGAAATTCTTCTTTGTTGTTGGTTTTGGTTTGCATCTCGATCCTCATGCGAATTCCTTAAACCTTTCTCCATTAATTGCTGATGGACTTTTGCGAACATTTTACGACTAGGATGCGTTCTTTGCGGATATCTCCTTCTGTATTCTCTGGCGGCCGCCCTTGAGTTTCCGTTAGCAAATCCGTACACAAAATGGATATCCGCTATTTCTCTATTTGAAAATCTAAACGGCATTTTGACACTAATGAACCTTACAGAAATTAGTTATGTTAAATTTGTCAAATATTGTCATGGAAACTGCCGCTAACATCATCAAGGTGGTATGCAATTAAGAAATAGCTAGGTAATCCATTTAAACACAAACATTTAAAAATATTTTATTATTATTAAACGGTGTGCTCTACGAAAAAAAGCCAAGGGGCCTTTTTTCTTTCAAATTGAACAAGTACCTCAAATATACTTTTTATCTTCAGAAAAACCAGTAGCGTACCACTTTTTTGTTGAAAAATAGCCAGTCACGAGCCGCAGTGCACGCCACTGGTAAAGCTGAAAAGGCCTTTTGTATTGCAAAACTTAAGTCTTTCATCGCTATTGACACCTGTAAAATTTCATAAAAATATCTCTGGCAGTTTCAGAAAAAAATCAATTTTTTGGTTTTTCAAAAAAAACTTTAACACCCTGTATTTCCGTAACGGAGTATTTTTAGACTATGGTTTATATAGCAAACTAGGGTTATTTTTGGACGTAGAATACCTCCTTAAAGTTTGGCACCAAAAACCTGGTCCACCCTGTATATATCAAAATACATAAAAACTGTTTCCATTATAAAAAATTAAACATTACGAGTCACACCTTCAGAAATTATGAAGAAATCGAGACGTTATGTAACTAGAATTATATTGTAAAGACTACAATATTGACTTGTCAACCAGGGTTCTTAAAATTCACCTATAAGACTGATTTCACTCGAATTAAGTTTTTTACGTTCTTAGGGGTTGGAAAAATACTTCTAATCAAAATACAATAAAACCGTTTTCCTTATAAAAATAAGAGATTGTGAGTAATACCTTCTGAAATTATGAAGAAAACTGTGGGTTGTCTGGTAAATATTTCCCATTGCCTAAGCACTTGAGATTTTTAGATTTTTAGGTTTCATTTTTGTATCGATTAACTCTTTATAAACGGCTTCTGCTAATATAATTTTTTTTTTTTTTTGGTTAATTTGGTTTTTTTGGACAAAATAAGTCAATGTTTTGATTCATTTAGTAATTGATACCATGCATAGAACGCCGAGCTATCGCAGTGGTAGTAAACGGGTCATGGACATCTTCTCGCTTGTTTACTAACTAATGGATGAGTCCTGGTATATTTATTTAATCGCTAAGCACTAATGGTCTCAGGATGTATATTTATTGGTAAAAAATGTAAGTTCAGTCACATCAGAAATTTGGCAAAACAATAATATTTCCAGTTAACCCCATTTTATGCGAACACAATATGTGCCAAAAAACGTATCGACAATTATTCTGAACTGCCGCATTATTCCTTGCGAAAAACGTTTCCAAACACGTGCTTAACGCCCCTCAAAAACGTATCGCCCACATGGTAGACCTATAAAAAAGGAGGCTAATTTTGCCCATCAGTGCCACCGGTTGCTTAGAGAGATTCGGGGTTAGCCTGGATCCTGTGAAGTTCACGTAAATGTGGTAATTTTTGGTTCATTTAACCTCTAGTCTAGCGTAAAGAAAGGCACTGTTCTCTCTGGCCAATCGGATAATGAATTTTAACTGTTTGCTGAAATCGAACAGCAGCTCTCGGCAAATGTACAAGAGCACTTGAGATAATCAAATTGTAGTATGAATGTACGGCTACGTACGTAGTGTGGTCATTCAAAAACGCTTAAATTAATACAGTTACGAATAAACCATTCACTTATCATTGGCATTATATAGGCGTTGAAAATATGTTTTCAACATTTTTATCGTATATTTTCAAGATGTGCGAAAAAAATTAAGATTTCAAAAGTACTATACGCCTCCTTCAATGATAGCTATACATTGGTTTCGATCGTTTATTGCAGTATCTAATAATGGTGTTTTCATTGGAAATTGGCTAAAAAAGGCAGAAGTCAGCTTTTTATTTTACCAATGTTTTGCAGTTTTTATTGCTTCATAAATATAGTTTAAATGTGGTTTTGGATTAGGGTTCTTCTCGGATAAGAACTGACCTAAGCAGTGTTTCGAGCGAGGTTTTGAGACATTTCCGAGGTACATATTTAGACTCGTATTATTGGTTCTGATTTTATTCAAAGAGGCATTCGAGAATGCAATACAAGGTAACTTTTCAACGTAAACTACGACAAAAAAAATGCGTAGATAATCATAAAAATGAACCAAGTTTCCAAAAAAACATTAAATATTAGAAAAAATAAACGTTTAGTGGCGCCAAAGTATAATCTTGTTAACAATAAGTTAAATACATAAAATTACAAATTGAATGATGGTTTTTATGTTATTTTAATAAATAATATTTTAGCGTATTATTTTGGATGTCAAATAATGTGAAGATGGTATTGTGCATCATTACACTCAACGTTTGTGGAATATCTACAGACAAGGAAAGTCTACATTCCCATTGATCTAATAATGCAATAAAAAATTTTAGAGATAACGAGGAGCATGCATATAAATGGGAAATTCATAAATCGCAAACTTCCAAAGAGATCGGGATTAGGGCGCCCCGATCATCACTAACTAGAAGGAGGAGAGAAACAAGGTCAAACAGTCATCTCGAAGATTTCTAGTGAATTGGAACGGTCCAGAGAAAAATAAGTATTGTTGCGAACTCGGGGTTCGATAATTCCAGTGTAACGATTTAACACGAAAACACTATTTATTTATTTCCACAATTACACACGACTACTAAATAACCATTACTTAACACTTTATAGCCTTCTATTATCGCTTCGTAACTTTAGCTTACTTATAGCTCGATTAAACGACGAATACGACTACTACTTAACCGCCGCTCTATGCGCCTTTTATATACAATCCTAAAATTACAGAAAAACCTCGTCGGATAGGTCGCGAAGCTCCACCAACCAACACGTTCCCATGCGTTGCCCCGCCTCCCATGCGGCGTTGCTGCGAATCGTAACATTGCCCTCCTCCTAAGTCTGTTCGTCCCGAACAGATAGAGTTCCATGGTATCGTGCTAATCGATCCAAATGAACGACCTTCATCTTTGACCTAGGGGTCCGCTGGATCCTATACACCACATCATTAATCTTCTTTATAATTGTATAAGGTCCTTCCCAATTTTGGCTAAGTTTGGGCGACTTCCCCACCTTTCGCCTCGGATTGTATAACCACACCAAATCACCATCCTGGAAGCCGCGGGAGTTAGCTAGTAAGTCATATCTTGCTTTGGCTGATCACTGGATATCCGCAGTTTATTCCTGACTTGTTCATGAACATTGTCCAGCCTCTCCTTGAGCTCCTCCACAAAGTTCTCAGAGTTGAGCGAGTCTTTTTCTGGTGTTCCATACATCAAATCTGCAGGAAGCCTCATTTCCCTTCCGAACATCACTTTCGCAGGAGTATAACCAGTGGCTTCATGCGTAGAGCCTCGGTATGCCATCAACATGAGAGGTAGATGTTGGTCCCAATCACGCTGATGATCTGCAACCATTTTAGACAGGTAATGTTCCATGGTTCGATTAAACCTCTCTACCATCCCATCCGACTGTGGATGCAAAGGAGTTGTCCTGGTCTTGCGAATTCCGAGAAGTTCCATGACCTTCTAGAAAACAGCCGATTCAAAATTTCGGCCCTGATCAGAATGAAGTTCGAGAGGGACTCCAAACCTGCAGAACATTTCATTTACTAGCACCGTTGCCACAGTCGTTGCTTCTTGATTAGGCAGAGCGTATGCTTCAGGCCATTTAGTAAAGTAGTCCATGGCGACCAAGATGTATTTATTTCCCGACTCAGTCTGAGGAAACGGTCCGGCGACATCAATTGCTACCCTCTCGAATGGAGCACCTACAGTGTACTGCACCATTCGGCCGCGTGATCTTGTTCGAGGTCCTTTTGTGGCACAACAAACTTCGCACTTGCGGCACCAAGACTCGACGTCTTCATGATAATTCACCCAGTAGAACCGCTCTTTAATTTTGGCCAAGGTTTT